>OY829915.1:7508920-8767884 GCA_963691935.1 Nephrotoma guestfalica | reverse complement strand
TATACATAAAATAAAAAGTGAAATGAAAATGATTGACTCGTACGCTTTTGAAATAAGAAATTATTGCTCAATCACCTTCAAAGGTAGATATTTGTTTAGAATTGTTTAAGCTTTGGAGATCTTGTGTTTTTGTTGTATAACTGTATATCAAATATCATTAGCCGAGGTGGTTTAATTAACTGTAATTATAATAGATGTATTATGAAGATAGATGCGTTGGTTGTTATATTAATGAGATTGTGTACTTAAAGAATTTTTAAATTACGGTACGGATCTACTTGACTTCGAAATTAGTTACCGATAAGTACGTATTGAATAGAAATTTAACGTAACAAAATTTTAATTCTAGAACCTAAAGTAGGCATGTTAGAATAGAATATTAAATATTTTTTTCTAAAATTAAACTTGACCCTAGATTAAATATATATCAGTAGAACCAACCACAAACGGAGTTAAACTTTGCAAATCACACTTGCTTGTCCTCAGAAGAAAAAGACTGAGGTCTAACAAAGAAAATCATTTGTAGTTTTATGCAGCTATGCTGTGTTTAATTGATCCTCCACAAAATTGTTAAGACGATATCGGAAATAGTTAAGTCGATTATACCGAATGCGTACGCGGTTTGTAAATGAACCTATGGATTCCCAAAATCGAAAAAAGCTTTAAAAGAACAATACTTTTTTTACAATCGCTGTATACACATATGGGCTTAATAACAAATGCAGTGTTTATCAGATTTAAAGTAACCCGTCAAGAAATTAGAATCATTATGCAATTTCACTGTTTTCAACGGAACTAGTAAGGAGCAAAAAAAGCCAAGATTGATGATAAACAGCGATTGATTTGGGTTAAACTTCATCAAGCTTACACACAGAATGTTTGGAATAGGTTAGATGCCAAAATATTCGCAGTTCCATGGTTTAGAGAAATGTTTTCTATACTATTCAAAATATTTTTTTTTCAAATTTCGATAGGTCATTTGCAGTGATGAGTGCCGACTGGCAGTTGTAACAAAATCCTTTCAATTAGTTCATAGGTTTCCTAATGAACGATATTCTACCGATTGCATCCAAAAAAGAGTGAAACATCCATATTCGGTGAAGATTTGGAGCTGGAAAACTGATGTAATGATGTAATGTTGCCATATATAAATAGGCTGAATAATTCAGCAACTGAATACACTTTTATGCAGGATGCCGTACCTAGCCATACACTTTATGAAAGGTTTTGCGGAAAAATATTGGTTTACGAACTTACAAGATTCAGCTTGTGCAAGAATTGTATCCGTATTTAGCGTTATGTTATTCGTACGTTCGATCAATGGACCAAAAACGAGGTTGCTCCTTAATTCTAGTTTTTACTACAAAATTTTATTAATCGATGAGGCTGTGAACAAACAAAATTGCCGCATTTGAAATGAAGAAAATTCATAAGACATTATAGACACGTCGTTATCAAAAGTCATTTTTTGGTGTATTTAAAGGGCTGATGAAATCATTTGTCCATATTTCTTCAAAAATGATGCTAGGCAAACGTTAAAGTGAATGGAGACGGCTAATGACCCATGATTACTCCCTGTTCATTTCTCAATTGTATGGCATTAATGTGGAAGGGCTGTAGTTTCAACGAGCGCCTCAATCGATTTTATTGAAGGAAACATTCGACTAACGAAAAATTGGGCGTAATGGTACTGTGAAATGACTTCCGAGATCGTTTGATTTAACATCGTCTTTGTCGATAAACCAAAGACGATGAATGATATTTGGGAGAAAGTTGACTTAAAAATATCTATGGAAAATAGGCTTGACACTAAAATGCGAACATAAATGCTGTTAAGTGAAAACTTTGATTAAAAGTAGTTACAGAACCAGAAGATGTTAACTATAAAAATGTTATAAACAATAACTACAATGGAAACAATTTCTGGTGGTTACAGGTAGTGTGTTTGTTTTATTGATGTCGGAGGGAACAGCGAGATAGTTTTACGGCCATATTTCACAATGTTTGTTCTATCGTTATTATCTATTCACGGATACTGATCGAACAAGATTCTTTTTCTTTAATAATTAAAACAAAAGGTTTCCTCCTAATAAAACATTCATGTAACGGTTCTGCAAATATCAAATAAAAACACATCCTATACATCCCCCTATTCATATTCTAACTACTAAGTATAGCTTAATTGTTTCGATTTGTGTAAAAACGAAAATGTATTACGCAATATTTTAGAATAAAATAATTAATTCAAAATCGCAGTAGAACAACATAGAACTATATTTAGTGAAATTTTTACAAACTTCGTAATCCTGAAAAAAGGACAAACACTTGTCAGAAATTACGTAACAGATTTATGAAAAGCAGGTAGCTAATCTTTATTATGTTTTTGAAAGATTTTGAATTAGAGTTCTGAAATGGAATCTTAAGTATTAATAAAATAATGGCTTAATGGTTTTCGTATCCCTGGTACAGAAATTACGATTTTTGCATGAAGCTGCACCGAAGTGATACATCAGTGTTCAACGTGTTAAACAATATTTGTTATTTACATAATAAGATGGTTTTATCTAAGTCTGATAAATTAGAAAGCCAAATGTAAGTACATATGTATATCAAAATTTATATTATCATAAATTAATAAAATATAAGTCTATAAAAGGTTTTTAATTTTGAAAAGGTTGGAAGTTACTATTTTCATTTATAAAATATTTCTCATTGGAATCAAATCTAAATTTAGATTTTAGAGGACACACAAAACTTGAATTGGGAACAATGAAAGCTATTTTTTCACACATCATCATCTCACAAAACAAATTAGACGAGAATCGTTCCATTAAGTTAAAATTAATTGTGTAAATCGCGCATCATTTAACCGGCTAATTGCCCATAATTATAGGAAACAACCGGTAAGATAAATCTTTTGTTGTTGTTTTATTTTCTTTTATAATATGGATATTAGCAAGTGCCTTCACCTATCCTGAACTTAAAATATAATAGTAAAATGTTAATACACAATCAATTCACTCAACCGACAAATCAAATTTTCTACTCCAAAAATTATGAAAATGACCAAAAATATTTTCCTCACAACAAAGAACTATGAAATCATCATAAGAGTATCTCACTTTTACGGTTCATGATTTTCTTTTTATTATACAATCATAACACCCTATATTTTAGACCACAGTGATTTGAATTTGACACAGCAGTATGTCAAAATGAAATAACAGTTCGTAATCGTTTTGCTTAAATCATAGTGCGGTGTGTAATAACAATTATTATGCTTAAGATAATAATAATAATTATAATTGTCTGCCATTAACTATTATTGTTATAGTAGGTAGTACATAGTAATTAATTGGAATGGTGTAAAATAGTTGTATCTATAGTATATATTATTATGTTTTATAACCGGAAATACACTAAACATAAAAACATACATAAAAAATTGTATAAACAATGAAAACGTTTATATCTGTTCATCGCAGCATATGCATTTTTATGGTGTTCTGAGTTTATATGAATATACAACGCACAGTGTGAATTTATAACACTAGCTAATTTTAGATGGCGTTGTTACTGCTAATTTAATATTCTTTAGGGATTAATTTAACAAAATTGATTTGTTTGTTTAATGATATCTTTGTGGATTCCATCGATAATTTCCGGCAAGCAAATCATTGTAAATTTGTCGCTTCATTAAAATTATTGTCTGCAACCTTGCACCTGTAGATGTGCGAGTACAATTCCTTCTTCACATAAGCTTCCACACAGAAATTCATCTTCATTAACAAATTAAATTAAAAAATTTTTTAAAATTTTGCCTGAGATAAATATACTGTAGCGATTAAGATAGCCTAGACGCAAAAAGTTTATGCTAATTTTTTTATCACTCAATAGACTGAACTTTTGTATAACTTTTCTCATGTGTTTTCGGCGGTCTGCCGCAAAAAAATCTTAACAGAAATGTTTTTTTTGGAAAGTAATGATGTCATTGGTTCACAACTTTGTCTTATCTTCTAGTCTTTGGACAGTTACGATGTTGTTGTAATAAAAAAACAATTAAAATGTTAGTATATTATTTAATGAACTAGAAAGTAGACAATTTAAATTTTAGAATAATAAAACTAATTAATTGTCGCCGTGGTTTCTCTTTGATTTAATTCGCTAAAAGCGATGATTTTTTAGCTAAAAATCTACTAAGAATATAAATAATAAAATTTCACTAGACATATGATAGAATTTTGGTGTTATCAACCAAGCATATGATTAGTTTTGGTAACATTGTCCCGCGAGCAGGTGACACCAACAGTACGGTTGGATTTCTTGTTCAAAGCGAAAAAAGCCTATTATCGCTTCTCACGTGGAGGCTCCTGACTCGTGTCAGCCTCTTGTGGGATATCCTGTATTTAAAAAAACATATTGGTAAACATTACTCTAAAAATACATAATTACCAACTTGTAGGTAGATATGACATTTTTTAAAAATGTATTCACTTTTACTGGTGATTATGAATAATCACCAAACTCCTTTGGTTAAAGTATTAAATATGAATGTTTAAAATTATAATAGTAATAATTCATTATGACTTGATAGATTTGAAGAAAAGTCAATTTTTATGCCTGATAAACCATTTTAGTTTATGATTTGCTGTGCTAGACTGTGTTTGGCTATAAAAAAATTATGGGTGGTGTAGGAATATCTTTAGTATTGCTTACCCAATTTGATTTTGTATATAAAATCAAATTAGCTGAACATTTAGAACCAGCGGAATTGTAGGGGCTAATGGCTTAGATAGGTACTCGTCTCCGAGGGGATTTTAAAAAAATATCCCCGTAGGTGTAAGAGCGGGGCTACACCATTAGTAGATAGTGAGTGATAAAAGTACTAAGTTAGCTCAATACTCAAACATTTTTCAAAAATACATTCAGTCCTCATAAAAAATTAACCAACCTTCAATAATTCAACAAATATTTCAAATACATGAAACGAAACACGGGTGCAGTAAAACAAACCACAATTTATTATTTTTACAAACTACGTTTAGTGGTTATGTATAATGAATGACCTTTAAAAGTGATAAATTAGAAGAAAATCAGTGATATGTATCAAATTTACCAAACACATTGAGAATTATACATAATAACCGGTAATTATGCATAATCACTGGATTCATCATTTTAACCGTGACATACTTTTGAACGCATGTAAGTTTGGTTATTAAGCTTTTTTTGTAATGCTGAATAGTTTAGTTTTGCTGTCCATATATGGACAGTAATTTCAGTGTAATTGCGTTTTAGAAACAGGAACATTGCTGAAGACTGACGGTTGAATAATGCTAAAAGCGAAGTTGCCTGAATTCTTAGATTGCAGCTGAAAACTGAAACAATAAACTACTAAAATTTATGGAAGCTTCCTCAATACAAGCAAAATGCTTAGAAACTAACTCCTTCCTAAAATATCACAGACAACTTGTTCATTTTTATTATATATTTTTTAGTCGCTCAATCTAATGGCAATAAAGCATACCTTAAAATTCTTCGTAGCTTATATGGGGTTATGTGTTTCTCACAAATAAAAAATTATGTTTTCGTTCGTCCGATTGGCAAGACATTCCAAACAATATGCTACACATTTATAATTAAAATTATAAATTTCTCTCCAGCGCCGTAGCAGTAGTTTTGAGTATTAAGGCGCTTCGGCTAAAGTTTTGACATTATCCGAGAACGAATAATTATCCACCAGCGCCAAAACGGTGAACAAGTGCAATTTGGAAAGAAGTGAAATTTGGAAACAAATGCAGAAACAAACATGTTCCTTAATCCAAGACCTCCTCAACGATATGCCAAATGTTTATATCTGGGTGATAAAATGTATCTGCCTCCAGCGCCATTGCGATAGTTGTGGGTACTAATGTGCTTTAGAAATATCTAAAGCACATTAGTACCCACAACTATATGACATTCTTCAAGACCTTTTTAATGCTATACGATTAAGAATTCATAACTAAATTTTTTTCTTGGTCCGAAATCTTTCATACAATTCGAACAATGGCCATCAGTACTAAGACGGTAGTCTGGTGGTTGAGCTAAATTTGTATTATTCTTACTGCTTGGACGCGAGTACCAAACAATTGGATTTGTGAACCATCGGATAATTTAAATATCCACGGTTAGTACTTCAAAAATTAAAGAAAGAAGATTTGGTTATCAAATATCTATTCTTTAGGTAGAATTTTTCGAAAGCCACAGAAAATTAAGAAGCTGGGACCTTTTCTCCACCTGCTGGTTTGCTTCACAAAAAGCTATACACCAAGTAAAATCCGACCGGTGGAAGAAATCCATTCTAAATATTTAACATGTCTACGCCACTGATCTTGATGAAGTAAATTTCGTAAAGGATGTTAAATGCCATCACGATTCCCTTCTTTTATAAACCTCTTCCAAGACTGAGGTTAGTTATTTTTTCTTTGTCATTTTCTTGGTTGTATCACCATCGGTCCTGTTGCTGTTGCTACTGAACAGTCGAATATTTTTGCTGATTTAATTTAACCAACAGACTAATCGATTCTCTCTGGTCGAATTACAGCATGTTTATTCTATTTTAAAGGACCAGCGCTTCATATTTACAAGTCTGTGCTGCGTTTAGTTTTGTTCCAACTTCCTGATTCGGAGGCGAATGAGTGTGTCTATCAGTTGGTCCTCTACATTTTTGAAATCCTTATAAAGAGTCGTTACGTGCATTACTTTGATTGAAAAATCACAATAAAGAGTTTGCATTGATTACCATAGCGCAATGCCTTCTCAAATTCGATACTGACAACACTATTGTGAATTGAATCTATGCTTAAATCATGAGTTGTTTGTCTGAATGACTTGTTGCCACAGGGTTATCCACAGGTTTGGTTATTGACAACTTCTCCAGGTATGATTCAAGTTCGCCAAGCATGCATATAAGGCATGCATGTTGTGATGAAAAAGGTGCCTATTCTCCATATCAACCCACCTAAAACTGACTTAAACTTTTCAATTAATCGTATAAGTTTAGGTAATCTTAGCCTTTTAGACATTCAGTACAGAACCCTTGTCGGTCCCAGCCAAATTAATAAAAATAATGAGTGGTTACAACAATTCCTTAATTTGCAAATAAACTCAATTGATAAGGAACTAAAGAGATTAGGTAGTCGCTATTTGACTATAGGGAGTCAAATAGCAGTGAACCACTTTATGAAAAGTACCAGCAAGAAATAAAGATTACATTGGCAGCCAAAAATCAATTTAATACTCTGTAGATATCCCAATTTGAAGTGTGCCACAACTTCTATATGCTTACTCAATGAAATATTCAATCCAAAAATTTTGAAACTAAAATTTATCTAGGAAAATTGAATTGCATATAGTTTTCCGTGTAACGCAATATAATCTACTACCATGTTGGATGCAATTTGCAGTGTTGCAATGCCTATAATTACAAATAAAACCCCAACACAATAACTAGTTACAGTTATTTCCTCATCAAACTATTTGCACATTCCAATGAAACAGCTGCACTATACCATATAAAGCCACACTCATAAAAATTCATGAATGAATAATTCCATTTTGAAAACCAAAATTTTCAATTAAGCGAAAAACTCTTGAAATCAACATAACGACAAAATGATGATTGCATACATTTTTCTTATATATGTCTTTGATTCCGGTTTCGATAGTGTACATATAAGACGATGCAATTTTATTTTATGCAAACATCTGTTATGATTGAATGTATGTACATGTACAAGAGTATTCGATGACATGCATGTCACGAGACTTGGTCGATTTTAATCAAAATGAAATCGTGATGTATCGCGAATTAATTTAAAATATCGCGCACACACCCAATAAAATTGTTTTTCGCGTTCCTTTTCAATTCAAATCATAATCAAACGACCAAACCCACAACATGTAATCCAATGATTTAAACGACGTTTTTCGTTTCGTTTGAATGAATGAATGAACTTGGAGTGTGCGGTATGATTGAGTTTTGCTGCTAAATGTAACCAAATTGACATAAATTAACAAATTTCGATCGCTTGTAATTTTTTGAATATTGTCGTAGGTTATAAAAGACATGAATTGTATATTCAGCTATATTTGGCGTGTCAGTTTAGAGATTTATAGTTTTGTGAGTTGGAGTCGATCAAATTACCATCGATGATTAATTTCAGAAATTTTGCGTGGTATGTTTATGGATTCAGTTTGTCTACGGTGTTTTTGTATTTTGGTTACAGCTGGGTTCGAACTTTGATTCACTATGTATACGTTTACCTCTTCCTGCTCGTACACCCTATTTAGTAAGAAAATATATTTACACACATACAATATTTTTTATGTAGATACATTAGTGGTATAAATGTCTCGACACTCGGCATGTGAAAACAAAAAATGTACGCAAACATTTTTTATATATACCTGCGTCTCACTCTAAATGTCACATTAAGATGTATGTATAAGTATTTACAGTATGGTTTCGATAATTTAGTCTTGTCGGTGTGCGAACTTGATTTGCGCTTTAAGATTCGAAATAATAATTGGATTTTGTAGTGCTTAAGAACAGCACATTACGTAAACATCTGCAAATTCCAAAGGGTATGTTCCAAAAAATCAGTGCAGTGAACAGGTACAGGTTTACAAAGGTTGGCCTGGGCCGTACATTTGGCCGGTGTACATAGAGTAATAAATACATAGTTTTTTTTATTTTTCACTAAATTCATACACTGGCATTCATTTCACGAGTGGGATTTTGTTACATCGCTTTTTTCGAAACTATCCAAATTTACGTCTTTCTTTACCAATAGAACGTTTCCTCAATTTTTCCATTATTAGAAAAAAGAATCATAATTTTTTGGTAAATATAACACAACAATCAAGCCTTACAGTTAGTACAAAAGATTTCGATTCCATGTCCTCTGAAATATTGATGTTACAAAATCCCACCCCAGAGTAAAATTTGAAGAACCGAGTAAACATTGTGTAAGCACAGTTCACAAACAAAAACGGAGTGTGCAAAGAATAATGTTTGAAACAAGCGTGCAGAATTTCCGCGCGAAAATACAAATAATCCACTTGTGCGTTTTACATGCGTTTTTGACGTGCGTATTTTGCCAATTTTGACATAAACCCAAATGTTTAGGTATGTTTTATTATGGAAATAAATATTTATAATCAATTGATTTATCCAACAAAACATAGTGTTACGAATTTCGGGCGTTCGTTTTTAATTTCTGCAGCAATTCACACATTTCACTCGTTCACTGCTCACTAATTCACTATTACTGTTCACTACGTTTCGTTCGCAATGTTGATTTTTCACTTTTTAAGTTGCACATTTACTGGTTAAATTACAACTGTGTCTGCGTCCCAAACTGCTCGCTCTTATATACTTACCTATCGCTGTTCGAGTTTATTATTTTTATTGCATCTGGCGATGTATGTGTATTGCAATTTTAATCACTTTCATGTAATTGTGTCCGCACATATTCTACGCCATCAATTCTCCTATCTTGATGATTAACGCCGTTCTTAATTCTAGTATTTTCCATGATGATAATCGCTACCGTTTACAATTTCGTTCGTCTGATCCTCTTGACAAATTTGTATCGACCTTTCCAACTCGCTATGCATATTGAGATCTGCTTTTCCGCTTTCTGGAATTCAGCCACATTAAGTCACCTCGTCGATAATTGGCAAATCTCCCACTCTAGTCGTATTGCACTTCTGATTTATTTATGGCGTTCGTGCTGTTACTCTACTGTGGATCAAAATTTGTCAATTCGTTGTCGTTGTTCAGCTACGTTATTGTTACGGCGTCCTACTGCTTAACAAATCGGTCCCGGAAAACGACCGTTTGTGAACGCTTTCCGCTACTGACTCATCATGTTCCTTTGTGTTAGTTTCCTTAACTCCTCTCTTATTATAGTCTTTATTTTCGCAATATTCTCGAAGTCTTCGGCTTGCGTAACTTTAGTGTGTCAGTGGCTAAACTTGCTCTGCCTGCCTCATATTCTAACGCCAATACTTCATTCTGGTTTTTACCTTTAGTATTGGTTCTTAAATGAAGTTTAGATGGTCGTCCTTGATAGCACAAATGCGTCCACTGTTAGTCCATTCAACACATATGCAGCTGCATTGCCGTATGCTTGACGCGCCACTTACGTTCTGTTGCGGATACAGTTTACAAAACATCTGTAGCTTTGAACTGCACTTCTGCGCCTCAACAATCGTGCTGCATTGCCGCCCAACGATGTATGTCACGACACCTACCGTTGTTTGATACACTTTTAGGTGCATTTGCTGTTTTCCGTTTTTAATTTATCCACTGAGCATGGTATATTTCATGCTACTCTTCTTAAACCGTAAACGTGGTTTTAACAGGGCTAAAGATTTTTTAAAGCTCGTTTGGTCTAAATCAACTTTTGCATGAATCAAGCCGAATTTAGCGGTCGTTTTTAATTTTTTGCACAAATCAATAAAATAAGAAACAAGAAATTCTGCAACCTTACCTAATTTAGCTTATTGATCCTGAATTTCGATCACAGCCAAGGTTTTGAATAGGTAATAACTTGTATTTTATTTTAGTTATTTATTATTTTTTGTTCTTCGAGTACCAAGAAACGAGTTATTCTAACGTGGTAAATTAATCATGGAAAAACATTCGAATGAACAACGCATTTTAATAGTAAAAACTTTTTACACAAGTAAACCATCAAGTACATTAACATTAAGAAAATTACGTGAAAGTTTCGAAAGGAATATGGTTGAATTTGAAGAAAGAGGCCGTGTAGTTGGAACACCAAAAAATATTGCTGCTGAACGTGAAAGTGTTCGAGATAATCCAGCGACATCAATCAGGTACCGTGCGCAAGAACTTGGACTTCGAAGGTCAACGCCAAACAATATTTTGCATAAAGACTTGGATTTATTCCAGTATAAAATTCAATTAACACATGAGCTGATATCGAGAGATCATTTGCGGTGCCGTAAGTAAGCAAATAAGATGATTTTGCTTGACAATGACAATCCGGATTTTTTTGAAAAATTAATTATGGGCGACGAAGCTTATTTTCACTTAAGTGGACATGTAAACAAACAAAAAAGCCGGTTATGGGCAGTATAGAATTCACAAATAATTCATGAAACTCCATTACATCCTTTGAAAGGGATGGTATGGTGTGCAATTTGGGCTGGAGCGGTCATTGGACCATATGTTTTCGAAAATCCGAATGGTTCAGCTGTTACAGTCACTGGCGAACGCTATTGTGATATGATAAGGAACTTTTTTAGGCCATAATTGTATGCCAATGGTTCGGTGAACATATGGTTCCAACAGGTTGGTGCCACATGCCATATAGAGAAACCATGGAATTGTTACGAGAAATGTTTCCACAATAGTTAATTTCATAAATTGTTGATTTGTTTTGGCACCCTGGAGGCCAACCCGATTTAATTGCTCCCGACTTATTTTTATGGGGTTATCTTAAAAGTAAGGTTTATGCAAATAAACCAGATAATATCGAACAACTTAAAAGGAACATTAGAGAGGAAATTAACATGGTACAGAGTGAAATATGTGAAAAAGTGATGAAAAATGTAATCAAAAGAGCCCGTAAGTGTAAGACCAATAGAGCCAGATATTTGGCAGACATTGTTTTTCAGACATAATTCCAAACATTAGCGATCCGTAAACTTTAAATCTATTCTCTTTTAATACGAAAGCTAAAAGCTTTATAGGCCAAAAAGTAGTAAACCTTTCGGGTGGACACTCTGCACTTCTGAAAAATGGTTAATTTGAATAAAGCTACGCAGGGGTTTTAACAAACCGTCATTTTTAACTAAACTAAGCCAATTAATCGATAATTTTGAATCTTAATAGAATTTAGCAGGTTCTGAACCAATTAGGATGAAATTTGTTTGTTATGAATGAAACTAATACATTTCTCAATTGACTGGTAGAATATTGTAATGCATTATGAAAATGGAATTCCATGTTATTTCTGGATATGGTGTTGAAAATGACGAATCTAAATAGATCTGAGCCATTTCTCAACCGACTAGGATGGAACTCGGTTTGTAAGATGAACTTGAAATTCTAATGTGAGTGCTGGATGTGATTATGAGAGAAAACCAATTTAAATGGAACAAGACTTTTGTCAACCGATTAGAATACAATTCGGTTTGTATAAATAAATGGGATTCCATATAATTTCCAGGCGTGGTTCTGAATATTGGCCAATATGAACCATTTCTCAACAGATTAATGTGGATGGAACTCGTTTTGTATATGATGATGGAATTCCATATAAAAATCGGGTTATAAGACGAAAATTGCATTCTCCTTGTAATATAATAGTAGTCAGATTGAGCCAAAATTCAGTTTCACGAATAACTTCATAACCCTATCGATCTACATTTGATCTTAAATTTTTGATTTGAGCTTAAAATAATCAAGTTCCAATATGATCAAATTTCAGATCTTTAAACTATTAGTTTCACTTTCTTTTAAATTCTCTTGTACTCTCTTCTAATGTCTTTTTATTATTATAGTTAACTTTTTAACATTTTGTATTTTCTCAGAAAGAGGTGATCGCCCTACTATCTCTTGGACATTTTAAAACATTCTAAAATTGAAAATGTTCTTTTTAAAGTCCGATTGTATTACTAAATGGATGAGTTAATAAATAGGCAATAGTCTCTTTTAGAGCACCGAACCAAATGGCTGACAATGGGTTAGTGCCATTATAAATGGTACTTTTCCGGAACTATAAGGGGAACTCACTCGTATTTGCATCCTATTTTCAATATACACATCAAGTTTCATTTTAACGGTTAGTTTAAAAACCACGTTTTATCAATTTGGAAGAGAAATTGCTTAATTCTATATAAATTGACCGTTTTGTTCACAACCATAACTAAATCTTAATTGTTTGTCTAATTTCGTTGAATTGTCGTGTTCGGTGAATTGCTGTTTTCGATTTTGCTAAATTCAAGTACAACCTGCTTATTTTTGTAACCGCGAGTCGTACATAATAACCCCTGTGTAAAATTAGAAATAAAACCAGCTCCCAAAACTATGTGAAGTTTTCCAATGATAACTTTATGTACATCACTGTTTCTCAACTGTAATCTCAGCATAACACACATTAAAACAAAACGTATGTGTATATATACGAGTATACAGCTAAATTGCTATGACAAATATTATGAAAACAAAAATACATTGAATGCATGACATTCAAAGTTCGGAAGTTGTATTTTTCCTTTTGCTTATTTCTTTTAATAACAGTGCGGCGCAGTCACCAAAACCCCCTTCAATTTTTTGTGTCATTTATTCCAATTTGATCTTAAATTGGAAATTTGATTTTATATATTTGGAATTTCGCGCACATTCTGTTTTGAGTAGGTTTGATTGAGTACATACATGTATTAATTATTTAGGTTTATTTTTAGACTATGTGCGGAGGATGATTTTGGGAGTCGGCTGATTGTAAACGTGTGTTTCTTAGTATATTGTATACTCTGATGACCATTTGGTTAATTATGCTACCGAGACAAAAGATCTCGAGACATTAAAACATTCCATCATACAACACCATATACGCACACATATTGTGTACGATTCGGTTTTTTTAATTTATTTCTTGTTATTTTCTTTTTAATATTTACTTAGACGACGGTATAAGAAATATAAAGACAACAGTAGTGATATTTTATATAGTATTCTTGTTCAGACATTCAGACTGTATATAGACGGACACAACCAAAAATTAATCTAATTTGTTATCGGTCGATTGGCTTATCGATTATCTAATTAATATTGGGAACATTTACTCACCATATAATTTCTTATCTAAACTGCATAATGTACTGATGCTATACAAATTATAACCAGTGTATACGTCTTATGTACTTCATCGAATATATATGTAGTTTGGAAAATATTTTTTTTAGTTTTTAGTTAGTTATTATGGAGCCGCGAATTGAGCGTGATGTATATTTAGTGTCACATGAATAATGTAATGTTTGTGTTTTATATCGGACACTTCAAGTGAAATTTCGATTTTTGGAGGATGTTATCTATAGCTATATAATTTGTTGAGCAGTGAATAGTGTTACAAAATACTTACTTACCTATAAAACTTATTTATTTAGTGTTGTAATTTAAAATTCAATTGAAGGTGAATCAATTATATTAAGGTTGTGCAAAGGTGAATCATACTTTATATACATTTTATGAGTGAATAATAGCCAATAGTTTGAGTTATTTCTTTTTGCGAGACAAATTAGTTTCGGCTGTGATTCATTTACATTATTAATATAATTTTGGAAAACTTAGTTCTCTAGAATATTAAAGGGGGCCTAGCCCTTTTTCATGCACACAAAATGCTGTATACAAAGTTTTCTTCTTATATTGTTTATTCGGTTTTTGTGTGAATATACAGGATATAAATAGATGTGCCGGCGTGGAATATGAAAATTTAAAAAAAAAATATACTGAAAATGGAATGAAAATCACTTTTCGTATTTATGGAAAATTCTTTGAAAAACTAGTTTTGTGTATATGTTGAAATTTTAATTGCTTTCGTTATAAAATTTAGTTTTTTTAGAGAATTGTAAATGTTGAATCAATGTAAGTTTAAACTCATAAGGGTCGATGGACCATCATACATCAATGTTTCGTTTGGTGTGTACTTTTTAATTCAATCCTTTAAAAGGAAATGTTTATTCAGGAGTTTAATCTAATAAGATTTGAAAGAAATTTGGCGAATTTTACTTACTAATTTTATTTTTTTTCTTAACAGAATTAATATTTCAAAAATAATCAATAGACAATTCGGAAATTATTGAATACGCTTTAAATTATGGTAATAATTGGTTCAATCAACTTCAAATAACACACATTCGCGTATTTGGTACAAAATATGCCGTTGGTTTCCGGTGAAAGGTAATAAAGCAAAATTTGGTTGATCTTAAATTCTGACTTTATAAAGAAAACATTTGAACTAGGATATGAACTAGTAACAATATTATCGTGGAGTAGCTTGAGCTTGAGGATAAAAGTCATATAACCACCCACTACTTAGTTCGTATTACAGAGAACTGTTTGCATTAGCTGAATGCTGGGCGCTTAACGTGCAGAGTTCAGTCAGGTTTTAACGGAACGCTTTATTCCAAAAGTGTCGAAGCGAACTTTATGTAAGTTATTTAGGCAAATACTATCTAATCTTATAAAACTTCAAAATCCTATTATAAGGATTTATTTAATCTAAGTAAAAGTTATAAACGTCCAAAAGTTTTGAACATTTTCATTTGCTCTCATAGAAAATTTAAAATATTGCTTATAAAATTAAAACACAAATTGCAAGTTAAACTCTATAAAAAGTTCTATTTCATTGATGGGCACTCTTTTTAACGCAACTTCTGGTAGTTTGTGGTGATTGTTTGCTGATAAAATTGCTGAATTCTGAAACCAATACTCTTAAAGGACCTCCCAAAAATAATTTTGATAGTTCGTTGCATTTCTCTCTTTCGGTTTATTTCAAATTATCTTAACAAAGTGGATTGAGATCCGTTGATTAGCCGAGCTTAAAATGGGTGTACAGTATAAACAAAACTGCTACATTTATTTTAGCCTGGATTAACTCATTATTTGCTAGAAAACCGTATTGGAACCAGTTATTATTTTTTCACCACGAATAAAATCGTCCTGTTATTAGAACGCCTTTTCCTGGGATTCCTTTCTTTTTTCAAATATCTGTTATTGCCAGTGAAACTTTTGAAGATCTCGGAACTAATCTTGCATACAACAAAAGTTTGGTTACTACGAGTTAAGAAGATGGAGTGGAATAAAAATTTGGAGTTGCTAATTAAGGTGTTATAGTCTTTAGGATTTTTATCTTCAATTTTAATTTCGACATTTTTGTCATATTTTCCATCAGTTTTTCTCAAATAATAGCGAAGAATCATCGTATTTTTTGACTCGTTTAATGAAAATCTTGAATCTTTGTTCTAAACAAAAAATTATTAAGCTTTCAGTGGTCTTATTATTTGTAACTGGCTCTTCATATTTGATCTAGGCCAAAAATATAACATAAACGGCATATGTTTATAAAACGCTTTTGGATATTTCATAAGCACATACATAATTGGTATTTATTACTCTACCCAGCGATTATCGGCAAATTGAATGCTAAAGGTGTAGCTCGCAATGAGTTATTTTCAGCTATGACCACGAGTGCTAATAATCGTTATCTACTCCAAGCATAGACGATTTGATTGTAATACGATCCTTTCTGCAATATTGAAAACGAACAGGAGAAACTGTCTTATTTATGATATTTTTTCACTGGCGTTTGTCAGTATCAGTTACTTGAATAATTACAATGCTATCAGACGAAAAATAATATCGAAACTCTAACTGAGGTTAAATCATTGCTTTTGTTTGCTAATATTAAAGCTAATAATTTATGATATACAATAATTTGTGCAGTAGAATTCCCGCAATTAAAATGTATAATTATTGTGCCAATAGCTATTCCATCTGTAATAACCTCAAATGTCAGCAGTTCTTTGTTAGAAAAAGAAAGACAACAGACTCGTCGATAATATTATTATTGACATACTTTTACCTAATACAAATAATTCTAATCCAACTATCACTAAAACATCATCAAACCCGTGTGAAACGAATAAAAATAGAAAAAGTATAAAGAAAAAATTAATCACTACAGCTATTTCACCCTCTGCTTAACACCCAACCCCATCATAATTCTAGCCACAGTTCAAACAACGAACTCGTAAGACATCCGATAAGCACCGTAGTAACAACTCCAATTACTCCCATAGCGACCAATTTCCTAAGTAGAGCAATATACGCGCTAAAATATTGATTAGCTATAGGAGGCATTTCAGTTTATTACAATACAAATTTTAACAGAGATTCATTTAAGGTTTGTAAACTGTTGGTATCAAGAGCCAAATCAGAAGCGGGATTGCTCTGGGTAACCAACATTCTAAATTTAGGACCTTAGCTTTCGAAAAAATTTACAATTTATTCAATTGGGGGGTTTATATAAGGGCCGCTTGCTTTGAAACCAGACTTGCACCTTTAAATTCTGAGAAATACATTCGACCTTATTTTGCAAAAGCTATCAGATTGTGTTCATGCTTTCAGTATCTTTTGGAGAAATTACTAGATCGACAAATTCCAGAAGTCATTTTAATGCAGAAGAGCTCTTCCAACTATTCACTTATTGTAAGCTGTTCTATAGTGTCAAAATACTCGCGGTTCAGCACAAAAGTTCGGTACAAAATGTCTTATTTTTCTCAAGATGGCTCTCCATTTGTCTTCTGCAAAATTTCTCCTTCGAATATGCTTCTTTATCAAAAAGAACTATGATATGGATGATTCTCATTTAAAACAATTCTCTAGGGTTTTAGACGATTCAGAAACATCCAGAGTGGTGTTTAGTACAAGCGTAATCGATGATTTATCAAGTATCAAACTAAATGAACAAAACTATATTAGCGGGCTATTTCGGACACAGATTCGAAATAGCTTAGATGACTTCTAACATATTCATAATAATAAAATTAGAGAGATATCTAGTTGAGCAGAATTCTGTTCACTCACTAGCAACTATATCCGTCTACTGAAGTGTCTCAACGCTACTTCAATTATCACGCTGCGAATCGTAGTGAGTCCGTTGTGTACAAAACATAGTCGTTTAATTACCCTCCCCTCGTGCTAATACAATAATACAAATTGAACAAATTTTGATTACCCCTTTTCATTGTGTTAAATTAGCTATTAAGATAAATGGTTATTTAGTATTATTTTTATGCAGAATATTAAATCGTGACTTTAAATATTTTGACTGTCCATCATTTCATTTTGACGTCGCATTGTACGTACATATCAAATAACAAAATTTTCTCACGTCCATAAAAAAAATTAAGGTCATCATGGCTATAGTAAAACCGACAACAATTAATCAAATAAATTGCTAAGCTGATTTAACCTGCAAGTTATAAAACTGGGGTCGATAATATGCAAATGACATAAATGTCATTCGGTTTATGAATTGAATTTCTTTTTTCCCCCTCTACTCTCTACCGAAAACATATTTTCAATCTCAATTCAATTACAAATTTCTAGTTAAAAAAAATGAATTCGTTTCCGTAACTATTTCCAGTTTCATTTCTGTTATCACAAAAATTACATGGAAATAGAGAAAAAATCGTCGACAACAACAATAAACTGAAACACACAAATCTGTGATAGGAAAGAGTCTCGTTTTTATGATATGTTACCCCATATAGTATGTGCAAGAGCATAATATTCACAATAGTAATGAACTTATATTAGTCATCGTTGCTTTGTATACCTGGATGAATCAGATCGTTACACATCCCTTCTCTTGAGACAATATAAAACCGTATAAAAACACAAAGTACAATGACTGCGAATGTTTATACATATGACATAATTTTACTGTCTCAAGTCGGTCACATACGATGATGGTAATACAAGATATTCAATCATCAAAAATTTGTTGATGAGTAATTTGTAGCCCACGAATTAATGTATGTAAAAAAATATTTGTATCACAGCTGTTGTATCGCCTGTAAGATGTAATCGAATATTTTCGAGTTTTATTTATTATACGTTTTCGAATATATGATATGAGTAATCAGAAACCCTTCTCACATTTTGTTTATTTAGTCCGACAATAAATAATTCGTTTGGAATTAATTAGATGAAATGGTATAATGGAGGGGATCTGTTTCTCGTCCCCTTTTGTTATTGTTTTTTTATTGAGCTATCATTTGGAAATGTAATTAGTAAAATAACTTTGATGAATTACTTTGCTAATGGAAATTGAATTATTGGGAAATATGTTTAATTCGGATTATATTTCAGCTCCCGGGCTTATTACCGATTTTTCAAAGACATTCCTAGCGTATTGCATACGAGACAGTGAATATTTGTTTGATGATTAATTAATTTAATCCGAAGGGATTTCATTGCTAATTTCATCTGGATCGCCTCTGAAACGTTAGTTTAAATTGTCAAGGGGCTTGTAATCTGGTATATTACTGGTTAAATACTCAACAATTTCAAATCGATGCTCAAATTTTCGCAGTATGCTAGTGATATAATGAGGGTTTACCTCTATACTATGTCTTAAAGATGCTTAATATGATTTAAAAGTAAACTTTATGCTTAGTTATAGACCGTTTTTGGCTAACTGAACTTTTCAGTGTTTTACCGGATTGACCGGCAAGGAAAAGGCATGTATATATGTATCTTCCTTCCTTTAGAGCCTCTACAAACGCTCGCCAGTGAACTCGATTATAATGTTTTGGCCAGTAGTTTTAGTTGTATTGTTTTTTTGTGATATCTTTCGATTCAGCTCCATACTTACTAATCATAGTTAATAATCGTAATTATTCGGTCATTTTACTCTCGTTATACGTTTTACACAATTGCTGACCAGTTGTAATTAACTAAGTCGCTTTCTAAGTCACCCAACCGTACGATCTGATTTTGTGAAGGCTAGCGTTGTAATGCTTTTAATTTCATGACCAATCCACCCCGGTAACAAAATTTCTCAACCTCCGTCCAACAATCGAGAGACTGCATTTGCCAATAGAGTTGACATGCAAAAGTTATGTTTTTAAACCCATCAGTCGGGCGTGTAGTTCGTGTGAGATTAATTTGTGCCCAAGTTTTCAAGTTAGTGAAAGATGTTCCAAGCTAACTCGGAGGGAGAACGAGTTATCTTTTTCTTGACCCAATCAATGAATTGAAGTGACGATAATAGCGAGAGAATACAACCTTGCTTGACTACCGAGTAGATGTTGAGCGGTGGGTCAAGATTGCCGTTATATAAATAACACGACATGTCAAACCACGAACAGCTCTCGACGATACTAATAATTTTATTTAAAACACATTGAAATTGTGTACGAATTCCTGCTCTTTGCATTAGGTAAAAAGAACTACATTGCCCATCGACTAGATCAATTCCTCTTCATCTTTTGCAATTGCTTAGATCACTTTTTTGTAAACGTTTGCGGAAGGTACGTGTTTTTTGAGTGTCTTGTAGAACTCCTGCCAGTTTACCTGGCTGAATTGTAATTATTATATCAGCAACTGGCGAGTTCATAGACGTGCTATCTGCGGCGTTTTCAGTATATTTGGTATTATTTAGTTTGTTGCAATGTTTTTATGTGAATCAGCAGACTGCACTATAATGCCTACTAAGCAGCTTGCTTTGCTCACTCACAAGGTAATAGTCACTGAAGCCGTCGAAAACCCCGTGGCTTCCAACATATTGCAACAATGTTCTCCATTAATAACTTATTGACAATTTTAAACTTTTGGATGATTTGCATGGGGTCAGTCGTTCAGGTAGGTTTGACAATATTGTGACGAAAAATGATACATCCAACGATTAGCTTATGACTTGAACATAATTCACAAGATTCCTCCGTTACCATTCATACAATGATGACATGATTTTTACATCCGTACCCATAACGTGTTCTGATCCACAGATGTCGATATCGGGTTTTATAAAAATCATAATCAAATTTTAGTACCTGAAACTTTTGAGTTTGAGGCTTGTTCTGCTAGATCATAAGCTTAAACAAACACCACTCGAACACAAAGACCATATTAGGCTTAGAAAATTTGTTAACAATCCATTAAAGACCTCTTTGTATCTTGCAATCGTGAACATCACTCGTGAACATAAACTCTATTAAACTTCAAATGCCAAAACATGTCTATCTGTCATTAAAAATTTATCAATTTATCAGTCGCATTCAGTTCAAATTAGTACAAATCGAGTTGGTTACCGAAATCGTTATTTTAAAGATTTTTCAGATTTCAATGACGTAACGTAGGAACATAAGATTAGAGTTATACTGCGAGAGACCGTGGTCTGAGGGATCTGAATGCCTAATTTCTCATCAACAACAACATTAATCACTAAAACAGGGTGTATATAAAGATGTCATAGTGGTAAAATGTTGCATTCTGACCCGAGGGTTTTGAAGTTTGCTACGCTATCAAATTTATGATCGTACATTTCAAAATTACCCATGAAATGTTTGCTCCAAGGAATTAAGACGGATTTGGTTTTACTGATATTCACTTGCAAACCAATTCTCCTTACTTATTATCGTCTTTGTGCTTGTTATCGTCAGTCCGATTTAGCTGATTTTGAATGTAAGTTTGCCGTACTGAAAGAACATCGTGTATATTTGGAAAAAGGCTATAAGCAAATGTTTTCGATGCATTCTCGGGCTTTTTGACAGATACTTGGTCGTAGCTTTACTGGTACGGAGATATTCTGCTAGGATAAAAGTAACTCCAATTACTTTGATGGTTCGAATTGGAAACTTTACAAAATCTTCAGTATATTTTCCTGTTAGTTGGTTAATTAGTTGTCCTGATTTCACTATTTAAATTTTTGACTTGGGATGCCATGAAAATATTGAAGAATAGATAAAGGGTGTTCATATGTTAGTTTTTTTTATATTAAAAAATGCATAATGTATGTTGTAAATTCAAATTTTTTTATTGAAAATGAAAGTTGTTTCTAAGCCATTTATTTATGGAATACAACAGCTCTTGTTACATTCCGGCATCCGAACATTAAAATTGTTGAACTTTTTCCAATAAAAGCAATTCAATTTCAGCTCGAATGTTGTTCTTAAGATCTTGAGTTGTTTGTGGATCGTTACACTTTACTTTTCAAAAAACCTCAACGAAAATAATCTAAGGGTGTGAAATCGCATGATCTTGGTCGCCATTTCACATCAGAATCACTTGAAATTATACGATCAGCAAACGACGACGTTGCTGATGGTCAGCTGGCTTCGATTGTTGAGTTATTTGAATTTTGTAAAGATGCATGTGTACAGTTTGATGTAAAGTGGTTAATGACATGTTTAATCATTGTGAACGACGCCTGAAAGAGATGATTGGCACAGCTGTTACTGTTTGAATAGTATGAATCAGATAATGGTGTTCAGATGCTTTACGATTTATCAATTTATCACAATTTATCCAGTTTCTTCAAAACATTCAACAATTTTTCGAACTCCATGCTCTGTAGGACGTCCATGTTGGCCAAAATCATCACGTAATTTGCGAAATGTTGTTTTTTACAGAACGACCATTTTCGTAATAAATTTGGATAATCAAAACGCGTTGTTGTGTTGTAAACGATCACATAACTAAAAATGGCTAAAATTGGTGGGAGTCTATCAAACAACAACTCGAAACAGTTTGCATCAGGCAAGTAAGATACTTATTCAAATCAGTTTAATTTAATCCAGAAATCTCGTATCAGATACTAAAGAAGCAGTAAACTTCAACTAGGTCAACTAGGTAAAATAGTGGGCATTAGCATAGACCGATAGATATAATCAGCTTACTTTGCTAGCTTGTAGAATTCTCCAATACATTGAGGTATCTCACAAGTATTATTACTAATAATACTAATCACGACATCGGAATCAAATAGATCCAAATCGGCTCGAATCTTAATGAATATCGTCTCAAACCGTAATCAAATCAGGGGCGGTATCGTGAAATACGTGATTCGGTTCATAAACAGAATTTAATAGACTAAGTAGCAAAGAAGTTAAAAATGTTAAAGAAAGAACTCCTTAAGTTACTTCTTCTTTCTTACTTAAGATATTTATTATTAAACACTCCGAAAAATCCTATATGGGTCGGTTCATTTCATTTTACCAGTTAGTTTGGTTCTCATTCGTTTCTGCTCTGTAGCATCGAAAGCTAGTAACAGTCGAACAAAATATAATCAACTGTTTCTGAGCTATGTAGCCTTTCCATGTCCAACTAATGTTCGCTTAAATGGAGCACAATGGTTTTGAATGGTTAAAAAGGTAATTCAGAAATACCTTAGACAAGCAACTGGAATCTGATTCAGAGCTCATACTGTGCTAAATTCTGTGTAATACTCGTACTAAAGTAAAAATAATCTCAAACTAAACTTATCTTGGAATTTTTTTTTAATTAGCTTAAACCGGAAGCTAACATACACAACTTTTATTATTTTTCCAGTCGTTGCAAATTTCGCACAAACATACATATTAAGTTTAGATAAAAATACGTATATGAGTATATCAAATTTCTAACCTGAACGGCACTCATACAATTTTTAAAATTTTGTTAATATTCAAAGTTGCAATTCTAATCACCAGATGAAAGAAATAATAAAAAAAATAATTTAGCTTTCGTAAACTTGAAATTACAAACAAGATGTGATTGTCAAAGTAGAAATTCAAGTTTTTTCGAAGACAACGTGTCGACGACATTTATTTATTTTCGATTCATTTTTATAGCGAGATAGAAAATAATTTAATTTCTATTTTCAATTTGGTGATCACATTTAGTTGTATGTACTAATATGTTGTATTTATGGCGCCATATTGCTAATCCCTGCCTGATCGTTAACCATTTGAAATTTATATTTTTATGTTTTATTTATTTCTTTATCGCACACATAAATCAAGCGAGTAATTACCTCGCCCTTTTATTATAAATGAGCAAGTAGTAAGTACATTGGTCGTGGTGTGCAATTTCCGCAAAAAAAACATAATTAAATTTACGATTAAATTACAACATGGTATGCAATGCGCATACATAAATATATTATAAGAAAATCAAATATAATAATATGGCGCTTATCATATGTTGACCCTTTTTAAATAAGACAAGACATGAAGGAATTTATAAACAAGAGATACAAGCGCTAGTTTGTAGTGACTCATGATCGTAAAAAATATGGGTGACATCATCAAGATCGCAATGTATTAAGTAATTTTTTTACTCAAGGTCCATTTACTGTTTGATCTCTGAATATATAGAAGAGAGGTAAGTATTGTATTGTCAACCTTAATTGATCGCATTGTTACGCAAATTAAAATAAATATTTTAAATTTATTTAAATTTTTGCGCACGTTTGTGGAAGCGCCAAGGTTGATCGCGATCTTGATAATTTCGGATTTTCGGCAAAGTTGTTAATTAAATTAAAAATTACTTATCTTTGTTGATCGTGTGTGCATAGCAGCGAAGCATAATAAGGATATTCAAATAAATTGACAACGGATGATGATCACTGCTTTTGCATTTAGTTTTGTGAATATAATTTCTTAGCCAAGACTGAAACTAGTTAACTTATTGATTTCGCCGTAATTTTTGTTCTGCATCTTTCTAGCACTGGTATGACACTAATAATTACTCCTACGTCTCGATGATACTACCTATATTATCTGTATATCTTAAAAATATAACATCTAAAAGCGTTTAATACATATGATTGAACCGCTGCTATGCGTTGAATTAAAACTCAAGAGCAAATCTATCTACCAACACTAGGCACAACCAAATAACAAGGCTCATACTAAATTTGCGATCATTTCGCAATCATTTCTTTCTAATAATATTATATAAATGACCAAAATAAGGTATTAATGTATTTTTATAAATTGGCTAGTTTCTATGTGTTTTACTATGAGGTTTATTATGTGTTTTTTTGCTGGCGCGCTACATCCCATAGATGGATTTGGCCATCTTATTTTTGAGGTTACATAATGAGGATGAGGCATACTAACGTGTGTGGAGGCAATCTACGATATATAATGTGACAACAACTTCAGTCAACTGTTTATTGGGTTAAGAAGCTTGCATTTAAACGAATCGAAATTAAAGTTACGATGGATTTAAATAGCCGTTGAAACGCAGACTATAAAATGTTATGACACGAAACAGAGTTCACGAATTGGTAGGAATTATTATGTTTGTAAAATAATAATAATTGCAAAAAGTGCAGCCACAAATGTTTCACATATACAGTCAGACAGAGTTTGCATTCAATTAGAGAGCGGGGAAATGGAGGGGATCAGAAATGGTCGGCTGAGCGGGAAAGCCAAAAATAAGAGCCACGATTAAAAACACAAAGTAAAGAAACATGACAAAGAAATACTGTGATAAAAAGTTGGGATAGATGGAAGAAGAGATGATAGATTAAGGGAAAAGTTAGATGAAAAGGAGCCAAATAATTTTCTACTAAAACGGTGTTGGTTCGATTTTTAATTATAAATATTTATATGAACATATTTTTATAATTGTCCGGCAGTTCCTCCAAGCAATCTGGTGTTGAGTGGGATAATTGGACAAAAATGGGATTCCAGTTTGTTGGCAAAGTTAAGTGCGATGTTAAAGATCACTGTTTTTGGGTACGGTTTTACGAGTGAGATCACCAGCAGTGCCTTCTCAGCTGGAACTCTCACTCTCACGAAACAATCACTCTTAGGTTTTGGGTCATCGTCGAATCTAATAGAGAAGAAGTTTAGAAGTTTATGATTTAATTTTTGTAACACTTCAAATTTCATTAAGTCCAATAGGTGAAATCGTAACAACATGTTACATAGAAATCGTTGTTGTGTTGACCACTTGATATAAATTTTGAACACACGTAATTTCTAAAGCGAGAATTAAAAATATATAATCGTTATTCCCGTTAAAATTTGAGAAAACCAACAAAGTCAATCCTTTTTGAAAATTTAATCTATAATTGATTATAATCTTTTAACTGTTGGTCGTTTTTTTGTAAATTCTATACTTTTCAATATGATTGTCAAAATCCTTCGTAGCCCCCACTTTCTATACACAAATTTTAACCACATTTCGCAAGGATCTTCCAATTTATGGAAAAGATAAATTATGAAGTTTTATTCCGATCAGACTGGGCTCTGGAGATGCCGAATTTAGATGAAATAAAGTGTTTTATCAAAACTCGTATATTCCGCTGAAATTTAAAAAAATGATCTCAACTATTTTTTTTTAATTCAATTTATAATCTGTTAATGATTTCATTAATCTTAACAAAAAACAAAATAGCGACACCACATAGACACACCGCCATGATAACATTATAAAATTTAAATTTTGACGAGTCTGGACCAAAGATTAAGAAACAAAACATAATCTTATTACCATCCATATGGTCTCATTAATATTTTCTAAGACTTAATAAATTAATCAACCAAAAATTACTAAGGCGCCGAAATTGAAAACGATGATCTTAATTGTTTCTTAAGAATTATTTAGTGCGGGTGATCAATGTCCATTTTCGAAATAAAATAATTTTGATTTTTTTATCTTCTTAAATTTAACTAAAAAATCGCGCGCGACACCAAAATAACGCGTTCCTTAATGGTAATATGTGGTTGTGACTAGAAATAGAAAACTAAAAATAAAAAAGCTGAACGTTAGTTTTTATTTCAAGACACAAATTATAATAGCACAGTAATTAATAATAGTGCATCATTTGTTAGCTGCGATTGTATGAATTATTTATGTCAGACGTAAATAGTAGAGATCAGTTCAATGATCTACATATTTTAACAAAGATCGGCAAACCTGGCGACGGTAGCATTATCGCACTGATAATCATACTTTTTGTGACATGCTTTAAAGTTTAGAATTTTGAGATCATCATATTTTCAATTAACACACGAGTTTATACGAAATAATTTTTAAATCGTCAATCGCACACGCGATCACGTCATCTCACATTCAATGTGTGTCTGCGATTGTGTAGGCAAACGACAAAAATTCACGAAAATGATATTTTTGGTTTATATCTTATAAAATTTAGTTTTGTCGCGCCAACATGACTACACTATACTGCACCAAATGCTGTCTACTTTTAAATAATTCAGCCTATAAATTTAAAGGTTTAGTTTTTCTTTGTTATAATGATATTTTGCTTAATATTGTGTAAATATTTTGTTGCGGTTTATTGTTATTCTTATCAGTCACTCGAACATTTAAATGTGCCTACGCACGATTTTTGATAAGATAACGTTGTTTTGGTTCGGTTCTAATGAAATTTGTGTTACCTTTATATTAAGTTTAATATTTTAGTCAATCAAATTCTTTGAATTTAATAACAACTAAAACAAAATTACAAACAAGCAAAATGATTGTACTGGAATCTTTTATAAAAAAGATTTCCACAAAAAATCAATCGATTTCTAAGAATAATATTTCACCATCGCCCCCGACACCATCACCTTTAAATGATGGCGGGCTTAAAATTAAAATTACTAATAATAATTCAGTTTATAAGAGAATTAAAAATTTACTAAAAATCAAAAAAAAATCGAAAAAGTTTATCGTGACACCACCGATAACACCGTCATCGCCACTTACCCCATCACTCAACAATCACGATGAATTTAATTTTTACGATGAATTATTTTCGGAATTAATGGAATATCCTGCATCCATTTTATTTCCAGATCAGTGTGATAGCGGATCATCAACACCATGCGGAAGTATTGAACGAACGTCGGGACACAAAAATAGTTTACGTGGAACAAAATTAGCACGAAGAGCACGTTCATTTAAAGATGATTTTCTAGAGAAAATATCACAAATCCGGACACCCACAAACACAATGACAAGGTAAATATACATTAAAAAATAATACAATTTTCATTACGTATTTATATTTTCCGCGGGTTTAAATGTAGAATTTTACAATATGGGTTAAATTTTTTTTATATAATTCGCGGTGTTCTGATCCAATTATTTTATTTAAATGTCATGTGATATTAGATCTGAAATTGCAATTTTGAATTTTTCCTGCTTAATGAGTTATAAATGGCTTAAAGATTTTAGCATGTGTGTACTGTGTGTGTATCTACACTAGTATTTTAAGGTGATTTTATTATCTTATCGATCACATAAAATTGGTCATTATCGTAAATTAACACCGACAAGCGAAAATAATAAAAAAACCTACGATTTTAATGATATTAAGAATTTAGGAATACAAATTTAGTGAATTACGAGTGGCGTTATATTGGTGAAGCTCAATTAAAGCGTAAATTTTTGTCAGTTCCAAAGTTCTATAATGTTTATTAGTAGTAGTTGATAGCAAGTGAAACATTCCTACAGTAGTTAATAAACTAGACAGAAATCTTAAAATATCCCATAATCTTCTAATGGGTTGCTTTTGACAGAATTCTGAGTGATTTTGAAAATTGGTTTGTTCTAAAAGCCGAAAAGGCTTGGAAAAGATTATCAAAGTGATACAACGATACCTTTTTTTGAAAATTTCACCATGTCTTTAATCCGCAAAGTTCGACTTAATTAGTAATGGCAAAATATTATATAATAATTTATTTGTCGTTGGGATTTTTTCTCTAAAATAATGACTTTCATTTAATATTGCCTTTAGGACTGCTTTACTGATTCTAAACTTTGGAATTGTTTCAGAAATATTTCTATAATAAACTCCAAAAACCCGAACCCTTCTTAAATCCGCTGATGGTCCGCTCAGATTTTTAGAAAATAATCTTTTAAGCACCTTATTTTCATTTCAAAATGAAAATATACACACCGTTTAGAAGGCTTTTAATAAAACGGCAAAAATCCTTGCCTTCCTTGGTTTGATGAACTTTCCAAGCTAAATGAATATTTATCAATATTTCATTGTAATAAGTTTTCAATGTAAGGATCTGCGACAACGCAAAAGCCCATAACTTAAAACCTTTTGCTCGAAAATTAAGATTTAGTTTCAATCTGCCAAAGGATTTGACTTCTCAAATCCGAAATAAGGCTTGTCTTTCAAGTTATGACATTCCAAATATCAAACAATGCAACTTTTATAGTAATAGTTATTCGAAAACTATCTAAACCTTACGACCGTTTAGGAATTTGATGGACGCTTGAAAATCGTAAAAACTCTTGAACAGGATTTGCAATGGGTATCCGGTTAGTTGGCTTTGATGTGCCTTTATTGATCCTAAACAAAAACACCAGCGACACGAAATAACTTGTACTTCCAAGCAGCAAGGTCCTCCGGATCAAACCACCGGTTTTGTATCAGAAAATTGCAAGTCAATATAATAATATGTATTTATTTATTTCTCTCTAACTAATTTCCTTTTCCTAACGAAAAATAAATTTTAAATTATTTAAAAAAGCAATATGTATTCAGACATTAACACCCTGAATAACTTTCTAAATATTTAATTTTGCGAAAAAAATTCTGTAATGTTATACATGATTCACTTAAGACAATGAAAAAAAAGAATTATATGTGACACGTCTCACACAAGTTTTCGATCTTGGACAGTCATTGGACGCGTCATCGGCTAGCTCTATAAACCCATATTTCTCGTTAAAAAATTACTCACACGGATATTGTCCATCGAGAGTGAAAATGAGATGAAGATAGTAGAAAAATGTTGTTTGCATTTAATATCTAAAATAATTTTCATTTTAGGCACTAGGTTTAAAAATAACTATACTTTGCTTTGCCTATTTTTCATCGCATTTAATTTTTATCGATTGCTATTAATAGTGTGTTTAAAATTATTTTGCGAGCCTAGTTTGTAAAGGCTATCATATATGTACGTAGAAGTGGGCAGAAATGTGATTAATTTATTTAACTCCAAACAAATATTTTTCATTCAACTTTTAAGTTAAAAATCGATATAAAAATATTTTGCTCTACCTATTTATCGGGCGCCGCTATCGGGAGCCGCTATCCATTTCAATGGGCAATTTGAAAAGGCCTGTACTTTCTATAAGCTTTAAACCATAACAAAGTTAATCTTACAATAAAAATTGAAAACGCAGTAAGATGAATGCTTGTTTCTAACGTCATGTCAGTATATGTCAGTAAATGTCAATATATTTCAGGTCGTTAAAAGTTTGTTTTATGGATGAATTTATTTCTAATTTGTATGGTACAGGGACATTACGGGTAATAGCGGAATTTCGGATAGGTGATTTCCCATTCAGTGCTCAATAGTTCGCCCGGATAGCGAATACAAAAACAGCAAATGTTAGCACCCAAATTAAATTTGAAGAAATGATTTATATCTTATATCCTTACCAATTTTGTCCACTCATTAGATAATTTTATCGACTCCGTAAAGTAATGAAATACAATGAGCAAAATTTGTGCCAGCTATTAAAGGCAATGAGCCGGCACTCAATTCAAACAAGTGAGCATATTATGCAGGGTGAGTATTTTAATAAATGCCAGACTTTCATCTCAGAATCGGTGCAAAATAGAAAACTTCTAGTTTAGTAGTAATCTTGAATGATCTTAAAACTTATTAGTTTTGGAGATGTTGACGAAAGATAGTTATTTTAAATTAGAACCTATATTTTTGAGTACACTTTTTGCTTGAATAGTTAAAACTAAATAAATTGATCTGCATTACAAGAAAACAATTTGCTCTAAGTTCTAACACTGTTTCGTTGTAACGACAAATAAAACTAAATTGTGCCCACCCATTAATTAGTTTTACCCACTATTAGTTTTTAAACAAGGTCGGTTGAATTAAGTGAGTTACATACCGTCTGATTGTCCACTCATTAATCAGTCTTGCACACCAATTGAACTTTTCGTAAAAATCAGTAAAAAAAAAATTTTTTTGAGTAAATTTATAAAAGTGTATGTACAGCAACGCCAAATGCACATGTTAATAATTTTTTCCCAACCATCTGATTAGTTCTGCGCTTCTCTTGGGTATTTTCGGAATATTAAAATTTCCAAGGAGAGCATTGTATGCCCCATAAATTCAGATTTAGATAAATGAGTTGTATTGCCTTTCAATTAATCACATTTTGATTAATTTTGATCAATTATTAGTTTTGTCGCCCTCTCTAAAGCGACGTGTGGAATATTGAAATTTCCGTAAACCTGTTTGAGTTAAATTGAAGTGTTAGAAAACCGCCCCTAATTGTAATTTGTCATTGATTTACCGACCTTAAAAAGCAATGCATTGGAATTTACTGTTTTAGGATATTTTTTTTTGATTAATTACAATATATTTGTAAACTATTCCTAATTGTCAATTACGCCTTATTGATAAATTTTCTTCACCCAATACTTAATTTGTTACTTTATTACGTTATACAGCGGTATATTTAATTTTATAAATCGCTCGTTATTGATCCCAATATTTCTATTAAGTAATTTCTTATAATTGACCACATATTGATCAGTTTTGTCAAGCCAAAATTATGTGCTTTCCAGTTTACCAACCTCAAACAAACCGATAGTAAAATGTTTTTTTTTATTGCTATGATTGAATGGAACACTGAAAAAATTCCCACTAGTAAATCATAACCTAGAAATCGGGATGTTTTCGAATGTCAAATCAAGGGTGCACTTTGAGTTTGAGTGAAATTCGATTGTTTGAAATCTTGCCCAACTTTGCCAAATATTTTTAAGCTTAATTCATATTGCAATTTCAGCATCTAATAAAGCCAAATATAAAACTAAGATTAAGAAAATCGCCTATATATGTTTTTATATTAATCACTAAATTTCTAACAATAAAGCAACATACTACTACTATTACTTACGCACACAAATTCCTTGAATGATTTACTATTTTACTACCTATAGTTTTTGTTTTTTTACTTTACTACTATTTACTTTGTATATGTTATTTATTTTATAATTTTTTTTTAATTTCTTTTTTTTTTCTCTGTTTGTAGTGAATTCTAAACAAAACAAAATAATAATATAAATAATTAAATTATTGTGCAATGAAAAATCAGTTAAACGCTAATAAGATACTATTTCGTGGAAAACGAAAATAATTTTTCCATATATAGAGAGTGCGTGTGTGTATATTATATAAAAATAAAAGTAAAAAATTATTTAGGAGTTTTGAAAAATTCTTAATATTTTTATTTTACTGTCTCTAATATTAACTTAGATTTATATTAAATGAGATAAGACGGTGAAATATTTTAAATAACTAGTGTTTGAAAAATAAAATTAAAATGTTTCACAGTTTAAAAAGAAAAAAGAAAATTAGGTAAACATTTTCATTAAATTTATAATTTTCATTTATTAGATATTTTGAATCAGTTGATTGATAGTGAAATATGTTAGGTTATTATATAGTTCAGGGATATATTTAGGGGGCAATACTTGCGTTGCTTCGCGCGATACTAATGCATGATCCATACAATAATACATTAAACAATAAATCAAACTGCCTCACTATTAATCTTAACTGATTCTAATTTGGTATGCACTTGTTTGAGCATTTCATTAAAAATTTAAATATTTTAACATTTTTTAATATTAATATTGTTGTTGTTGTTATTTTAATTCATAATTTATAGTCTTAATAATAATGTGTGGATTATGTGTGTGCTAGCTGTGTCTGTTTAAGGCAAAATATCTATTTAGTTTTGGTGTGATTGACGTAAGTAAAATGTAAATCACACCAATTCTGATTTAACAATTTTGATTTGCATATTACTTTTGGGCTTCCAGCGTATTTTTTTATTTTTATTTTTTAGATAATTGCATGATTTAATAATTATTCAATAGTCAATTGATTTTGTGACTAATTCGTGAATTAAATTCCAATCCCTAAAAAGGGTAAATACAAATTCCAAATGTTGCCTTTGTGCTTTGTTGTCAACATACGTAACTCAAATTGAAATATTCACACGCGTACCCCGGTAATTCGATTTTATTGCACAATAATGTCTGCAAACACTTACATACGTACACACTAAAAAATTTACTACTCCACACTCACTCTATAAATAACAACAACTGCAGTAGAATTTTAAGTTTTTGTTTCTTAAAAATTTGTAAAAAAATATTTTTTATTTTCTTTCTCGTATTTTCTCGCCCGATCCATAAAAAATCCATTTTACATTGCACTCAATATTCATTCATCATCATATTCATCTTTACAAAACAAAAAATAAAAATATTTGTACTGTTTAAAATAAATAATACAAAGATCACATTCACCAAACAGCCCTAGAAGTGGCGGGGTGACCGGGAGTAGCCGCACATCCAAAGGAGCATCAACCGATGAATCTATCAAACCGCAACAGGATTTGAATTATCATGTGCGCCAAGTCAAGCACGCCCTCACCCATTTCAAAGATGTCATATGCAAAAATAAATTGGAAATGTTACCGGGGAACGGTACCGTAGTGCTGGATATGATATCTAACGTGCACGTTGCACTCCAGTCGTACACATTGAATGAGAATAGTAGCTCATTAATTTCAGCAACGAAACAAGTGCATCTATCGCTAGGTAAACTTATAAAATTCTGTGATGAAATTTTATTAAATGAGGAAGAAAATTCAGCATCGCTAAGCAAAGAAAATGTGAAAGAAATAGTCGACCTGGTCGAAAATGCTGTGAACAATTTGGTTAAATTGGCCAATGAAAAAATGATTGAGCGCGAAGCTGGTGCACAAAATGAGCAAAATGCCAAAACCACATGCAACACATTACAGCGGCCGGCAATCGACGTAGCAGGACAACGAACTTCCCTACCCGATATCCCATTAACACCGCGTGAACTTGATACACTAGAGAAAACATCAATGAAAACGGTACGCGCTTCTCATAGTACCGAAAGTATATTACGCGACACAAGTCCACCACCGAAGCCGCCGTTACCGTCAAATCGACAATCGATCGGTAGTGGAAATAGTGGCGGCGGTAGTAGTCAATTATGTAGTGGTAACGATGATGATATGCTGGACGATAATTTAATCGATGATCGTAATAATCCGAATCCACCACCACTGCCGCCAAAACGTCGCAGTAATGTGAGCAATGCTCGGCACAATAACACCAACAACTTCTCTATCAATTCAACCGATTCCGACTGTATCATTAACGATAACTCATTTTTAGCGTGTGGCCTTGAAAGAATGTCAATGCGTTCACGATCACCCGAAGATAATTCTAGTCTATTGAGTGCAAGTGCAGGATCACTTGATTCTGCACTGAATCATTCACGCGAGGAAGACGAGTTACGCGCTTTAACACACGATCATTCATCGATCGATGAGCAAATATTGACAAATGATCTCGATAAAATAAATCCATCGCACGCGGCCGGTATAAATTCAACAAATATTATTAGCGCATCAAATCGATGGACCGATGAAAGTGACGCGGGACAAATATTAACAATCGCAGGAATCACACAATCGGACGGACTAAACAATCGACATTCAAATGAATCAGGATTTGTATCAATGCATTCATTGCGATCTAGCATTCAGAGTATGTCGACGACTAAACGAACATCACAGCAAACCAAAATTACAAATATTTCCTCAACCACATCGTCGTCGATACAAAAATCGGAATCAATTTTAGAGAGTCTATCGGAACAGCAAACTCAAATAACGTCATCATCGACTGTAAAAATCGGACAAAAACAAGTGCTGAGCAGTCACCAGGAGATATTAAAACAGAATAGTGAGCAGGAAATGACCGTGCACAAGTCAACCGAAAATTTTAGTGCCATCTCGAAAGCCGATAGTTTTGATTTTAATAGCGATGATGTTTTCGACGGAAGTTTTAGTGAATTGGGTCCGGGCGATCTTCCACCTGCTCTTCCCGTGAAAACAAGACGCCGTAGTTCGAAACGAGAACGGCACCTATCCACATACGATAATGTAGAAGATTCGGAACAGAATGAACAAAAGTAAGTTGTTCAACTAAATGTATATTCGATTTACTAATTTTTACTATTTTATTTTTATAGTACTCAAGATCAGCATCTCCCGTTACGTTTTCCATCTCATGCACAATCTCTGCTGAATCGTCATCAAAATTCCATGACAAGTAAACACCAAAGTCTCATTGAACCACGCCATATGAAAAGTTTCGATGGTGAACAACCTCCACCACTTCCAATTAAGAAAAAACACAGTAAGTACAAATTTTTAATCGATCTTTCTCATCTAAATCAAATTAATAGTTTTGAAAACTATTTTTGTATGATTATTTTATAGTTTCACTTTTATTTAAAATAATAATAATTTGATTTTATTTAATTATCCGTTCCATCAAGAAAACAAAAATTACATAAATCTCATTCAGTTGGAAAGATTTGTTAGTACTATTTTCGTCTGAGCTTTTTTTACGGTCAATCGTTTTGAATGGACGATTTTCGTGTTTTTTTGTTGTTGTAACGTTTATTATGTAATTTTAAGTAATGTTAATGTTACAGTGGTGCTTCTAACTTCAAATCTTAATTGCGTATAAATTCTATAAGTAAGTTATCCCCAATAAAATTAATTTAAATATAATTAGTCTAAAAGTAGAAGTAAAGTTAGCGATATATATGCAGATGAATTAAGTTCATTATTCTAATATCCTGCTCGACCACATAGTAATTTTGAATAACCTATTTTAACAATTTCATTAATTAACTTATTATTTTTAGATTTATTGTTTCTAGTTATAACCACTCAAACAATACAATTAAGATAGTTTAGACAAATTGGACTTCGGATGGTTCGTAACTATGTATTACTATAGAAGACTTGTTCGTTTGAACTGAATTATTAGCAGCAGTAGTCTTTGCTGAAGTATTTTCATGGGAGCAATTATGTAATAATTAGCCTCACGCCATTTATTCTTGCAACCTTGGTGAAAATACTGGGTTACTATATCAGATCCAATACTTTCCATCGATAGCAATTGTATCCCGGTCAACATGCGTATCTCACTAGAAAATCAACAGAGACAGCTCTACACGAGCTTTTTTTGGCTAATTTTATTTATTCGTATAAAATTATTACAATATACCTAATCTATATATTGCCTAACAACATTACAGACCTTAACAAAAACTGAAATGGAACACCCATATCCGATATTTCAGCAATAAAGCGTAATTTAAATGTCAGCTAATGTTTGGTTAGTAATTTGGTAATTGGTAATATTTTACCAATCATTGTCGAAGTGTGATGAATCAACACAAGCCACATCGATAGCTGATTTGCATAAAAAACGATTAGTTTGACAATTTGATGAAAATGAATTGAATTCATCATGAAAATGCAAAGGTGCATACATCTTTCGTAACTTATGAGAAATGTTCACCAATGATGATAATCTCTGAATTCGCCCTTGGTTCAGTATTTGATAATAAGGACTAGAAGTTTTATGAGCGCGGAATTATGAAGTTGCGGGAAAGATGGCAAAAAGTCATCGAACAAAATGGAAAATACATTGTTGTTTATGTTTTGTATGAAAATGAGGATGCAAAAAGGATTTTTCATCATCTGATTACGATTTATGATGGAAATGCACACAACTATTGGAGTGCAGAACTCGATGGACGGTCGGCAGCACCATGGGCTGGCAATGTTCAGATGGTATTGTTTCCGTGTTGCTTTGTATATTGTATAATTTGTTTAATGCCCCATTGCAAGCGGATAATTTTGTCTTGTCTCCAATAAGATTTTTTTCTGTTTTTGTATTTGACGTTTTTGTCTCAAACCAAAGTTTCTGTTTAGTGGGCTTAATGTATAGTCGACACAAGAAATTTGAAACAAATCATCACAACGAAGACGATCTATTGTAAAATTTACTTTGATTTGTAAAATTCAGGTTTTTCGGCAGTAGGAAAGCTGGTTATTTAACATTTCAATATTAATTTGGAGAACTTATTAATTTGGAATTGTTACGAAACTGCAGAAAAACTACAGCATTAGGTGAAACGACTGCCAACCAAAAATATGTAAATTGCGAAATGAATAATTTCTTATACAAAACGAATTTAGATGACTACAGAAGAAAACAGTTTTCTAATGTCAATTAGCTTTGTTGCTAATTGTTTTGACCCTAAAGCAATTCAGTTTTTCAATAAGTCGATGGTTGGTTTAGTAATAAAGGGAACACATATAGGATTTTCAAGTAGTAACGATTTCTAATAAATTCGATACAAATGATTTTGGTGCTGATTTTGGACAACGAGAATCTTAGGCCATACATAATCGTATTATATGTCCAAGTGTCCCCTTTATCCTCATAACTAATTCACGTAAGATAGATGAAAGCTAAAGCACCAAACATGAACATTTTATAAATTATTTCTTTAAACAGTTTTAAATTACATAGCACGTTTGTAAAATTTTGTTGTAAATTGAGTCAGTTTGACGATCTTCATACAGCAGCTCGCGAAAATTACTAACAAGTTATCTTTTCTATACACAAATCATAATAAAAACTCAAGCTCACCTCGATATACGATTAATCCGTACCTATCGAGGCCTCACTATAAAAACAATTACAAATTTTGTTTTTTTCTATTTTTTTAGTTAATTTACTATTTGTTTTTTTGTTTTATATTTTCAAAATCGTTAAAAATTCCACTTTTCTTATTTAAAATAAAAAAACAATTACAAAAACAAAAATCCGATTTACTTTTGCTAATATATAGTTTTGTGTTACACTTTAGTGTTTCAAAGTGTGGCATATTCAGGTAAGATTGAAAAAATTAAAAGTTTTTCTGTTTTCTGTTTCATACTTGTTTTGTTGCTTCAATAGCCCAGAAGCAAAACTTACTTACTATTTATTATAATATTCTGATATATAGTTACATGAAAAGTGTTATTGTACTAGTGCATTTTGGAAATTCAAAAGACTTGGAAATCAAAAAAAAAAAAATTGAGTGGCTTTTAATAATAATAATTACATATTTATAGTTTTTTTATGTTTTTTGATTTTATTTATTATGATTTCGCGGTTTGGTTAATTTTTATAATGTGTAATATGCAAAGTGAACGTTTTTTTCATACTTTATAAGTTTCATTATTAAGTTACGGTGTGGTTTGTTTTATAAAAATATATTGAGTAATAATAGTTTTTCGAAGAGATTGACTGTGACAAGAATATATTGTGTAAGTTTTTATTACAATATATGATACAAATCGTTCTTCATGTAAGAAGTACATTTTTTGATTTTCAAGCCAAAGAAAGCTTACTTAATTTACTATCCCAACCAGATAGTTTGCCTTAATTAATTTGTTACTAAAATAAATAAAGCAAAAACTACCGATAGGTCATATTATTGTCGTGGTATTTATGTTTCATTGTTTACAAGCAGTCGTAAGTCCTGTGGCTTAAATCTAATTCAATTTAATGTTTGAACTTGTTACTACTGTTCAAATTGGCGAAGCTCAATTTAGATAGACAATTAAACTTTTTCTATACTTTTCCTTTTGGGTGGTAAAATAAATTACTAACCTGTATAATACAATAATATCATGAGTTTGTTTAAGATTTGCCGGTTCGAAAATTAACCCGAGTTCTATTGTAACTCTTTAACTTAAACTTAAATTAAAACAAGTGATGCTTTAATAGAAAAGTGCCACAACTCAAAACTCAATCGATTCGGCATGTTCTTAATCATTTATGTCATAATTATTTATGTAACAACGATATTTCAAACTTCAAGTTTTTAACGACACTTGAATGAAAGATGAAGTAGTAGAGAGGGAAATTTTATAAATCCAGCTTTTTAATAAAAATGAGAAAAGAGAAAGGATTTTAAAAAATAATGTCTCAATTAAGATAATTCCATTTTTGCGTTTCTCGTTTAGTAACTTATTAAGAATTTTGAAAATTGTCTGCTACAAACAAAAGAAAAATCCAAAACTACTCTATTTTATTTAAATATCACGATATTAAGGCACTTGACGCTTTCTCGGCGACCATTTTAGGTCTAACCATGATCTACATAATCACTGCTAATTTCTTCAAACTAGTATATGTACTTGTCTTACTTTAGTTGAAAAATGTCTGCCAACAGCACAATACTAAAAAAATAGCAATACAAAAATATTTAAAAATCATCTCTATACTGTACAGGCTAGATCTGAGACACTTAAAAGTAAGAGAGGCAGGCAGCACAGTTTTTGATGTAACTCGGAGTAAAATAGAAACCTATTTAGCTTTAAAAGGTTGGAAGTTGAGACCCGAGCCCTGCAAGCGGTCATTTGTCATTTGTCAAAAAATTCGAGGTGCTGGCTTTTAAAAGGAGAAGTGCATATACAACTTTAATTTGGACTTTGACTAAAGAAAGTGTCCCTTCTCCTAGTTAGAAAGAAGGTGTTAGAATAGTTTTTGATGATAAGACGAGTTAAATTATGTAATTTTGTGGTGTTTTTCCAAAAACGAAACTGCCTTCCTAAATCACTCAAATAATTGATCAAATGTAATTGCAAAACGGAAATGACATTTTATCACGTTTAGAAAACCTTCAACGGTTTTCATTTACGATTTATTTAATAATTGCATACAACTTTAGCCCGTGGCAAGAGTAGTTCCTTTCCGCATCGTTTTTCATATAAATCTTTACATTTATGGATAATTAAGTTTTTGTTTTTCTTATACTAAAAACTTAAAGACCGGAACGAAACCATAATTGCATTTAAAACTAGTGGTGAAAACCCCTCAAACTCAAATAAAAGCCAATGAAAAAATTATGTTGTACTGAAGATAAATTCGTAAAAGTATTCTATCACATAGTACATTAAATGTTTCTCGGGCAAAGACAATCAATCGATAAACACAACAAAAAATTTATTTCCACGAAAACCTTTGACGTTTGATATACGTTCAAACTACATAATCTTGAAAGAAATACGAGAAACTAGTCGATAGACTTGCTCCGAATTTCGGTTCGGTTCAAAGAAATATTGATATATTGTCGACAAACGATAATCCAATTAGTAGTTCAACTAAAATTTTTATAAAAAATTAGTTCAACAAAAACGAACCACTTTTCGATCTTATTGGAAGAAAGATATGTACATGATCCAACTTGACATATTTGTGGCGTGTTGATGTAATATTTGACGGGCCTATTTAATTTTCCGAAAAAAATTCAAATGAAAATGGAAGCGCCAAACGCGGTCGATCATTTAATATCACATGTGTGACTTCTTTATTTTCTACAAACAGTTAAAAGGAGCCGCAAATACACCGAAAATTGAAGATAAACATCGAAAGTTGGCGATGAGGGAAATGGCAATTTTTGACGGCTTAAAAATTCAAAATTCCTGGAATCTACAAGATACAACAAAATTAATGAGTAAAATATTTGGTTTGCTCGGCAAAATGCAATGAGAACTGACGAGGGAAGTGCAAAATTAATTTCGCAAGTTTTTACGCGAAAATTTTCGCTATATATTCGAAAATTTTCGAATTTGTTTATTGCGTATCAATTGGGTTACATTTTAGTTTTGCGAATAAAGATATTTGCGTTCGCAATTCACGTCTTACTTTAGACTGGAAATTTTCAGCCATTGGATTTTATTACTTAGAGAAAGATTTATTTTCAAAATTTAAGGCCGGTACGCTATATTTCTTAACGAAATTTGTCGTAAAATTAAACCGGCCAGCAAAAAGCTCAATGGGTTCGGTACGAACGCCCAAAACACAAAATGCCGAATTATCAAAATGGCGCCAAAAAGCGGAATTTTATTTTAAGACATTAAAATATTTTTTATCTACTTTTTATTAAGATCTCGGCCATTTCTTGATTGATCTTGGTCAGATTATGGGGTGTGATTTGCATTTTAACATGAATTTTTGGAATTTGGACATGCTCAATAAAACTTGGCTATTGAGAGACCAATAATTGCCAAGTTTGGTATGCAGAATTGGATTTGGATTCTAACTTGAATTTTTAACTACATTCCAGAATTTGGCCATGCTGAATGTAATTAGGCCATTTCTCAACAAATTATGGTCAAAATTAGGTTGTAGAGTTGGATTGGGATTTGGCCATGTTTGTTGGAACATGACCATTTCGTAACCAATAATGGTATGACCATGTATCGGTCTAGATTGGGATTCTAACATGAATTTTAAACGTATTTAAGGAATTTGGTATTGTTTAATTAAACTAGACCATTTTTCCATACAGAATGGAACTTCGAAATTTCTTAACCACTTATGTAGAATTTTAATCCAGTTTGATTCGGAACCAAGCATTTACTACATTTTACGAAGAAAAAGATTATCAAAAGCGTGCTTTTGTTATAGAGATTTTGAAAAGCGGGATTTTGATAATCGGGATTTTGAACAGCAGGATTTTGAAAGAGCAGCATTTGAAAGAGTGCGTTACATTAAAACTAACGATATCACAAAAAATAACTATTTTTGACTCATGAAGAGGCGCTAAATGGTTTTTCAATGTTCTTTCTATACAGCAACCCCCAATATTTGTATAAGATTTTCTCGATTTAATGGAAAAACCACACCCACTTATAATATATATTTGCATATCTAGCATGTATTACGCTGAAAATTAAATTAAAAGCTTTTCATTTAAATAAATTATTAATCTTTTGAGTTTGTTTGCTAAATTTGATTTTTGATTTATGTTTAATATCGCATATCGTATTTTGATTTTCTTTATATCAATTCATCAAAATGCATTCATCGCATCTAGGAGAAGCAACCGAAAATATCATCTTCAAAAATTTAAAGCAAGCATAAAAGTATTTATGAATACTAGTTAAGCTTTATGATTTATGATTTAGTTTCTAGGAATGATATAATTTAATCGTACTAGAACTCTGTTGATCTTTATATGATGAGTTCTCACCAATACTTTTTACATATCTATCTGGCTTAATTGTTATCTATTTAGAGATGTGTACTAGGTAATTTATAAAATAGTTTTAATAATTTTAATATTTTTCGATAATTTCAGTAATGGCATACATGGAAATATTTGGAAATTGTTCACATTCGCCACAGAGCGCATCGGAATTTTTAAGGCATTCGGTGCACACGTATAATTTATCACATTCATCGGAGCATCACCAGCATCATCATTCGCAACAAGTTTCGCATAGTGTTATATCGCATAGTCAGACTATGAGGTAAATATAAAATAGAGTGTAGGGGTTAAAAAAGGTATTTAATATTTTTTTTTATTCATATTTAGTTTATCACCGCTACGAAATCAAATCCAAACTATGCAATCACCGCCCGATTCACCAACAATCCTAGATAAACCACCGGCGTTACCTCCGAAACGGGTACGTGGTAATAGCCGTACAATTACACCACCATGTATTATTACAACACCGCCGCCTAGTCCAAAAATTCTAAATAATCAATCGTCTGTACAAAGTGTTGTACCAACAATAATTAATGATCATCAGGATCAACGGTCGCCATCGCTGAACAATAATGATAGTTGTCATAATAACAATAATGCTAAAAATAATAGTATTAGTAATAATATTACAGTGTCACCATCATCACAGAAAAAGGTATTAAATAGTAATCAAGTGATAACAATATCATCATCATCATTATCATCCGTTACTGGTCAGCCGAATGTTACAAAAACTGTTGTTATACCTGCTATCTCTTCTATTTCAAATAATACTGTTTCTTCTACTACCACAACTACTACAAATACTATACCTAATAATGCTATTACTTATTCTAATAATTGTAATAATGTCTATGATAATGCTAAAGATGATGATAAGGAAAATTATTTACATTTATGTGATACAACAACAATAATATCACCGAATGCGACTACTCAAAATACTACCACTACTACTACGGGAACACCGGCGACGAACGGCACACAACAGCAAAACAATTTAAATTTATTAACCAAAAATAATCATAATTTAAAAATTTTAAATAATATCAATGATAATAATAATAGTAATCATAATAATAATTGTAATAATAATAATAGTCTTGATATGATTGATGATGATGATGAAGTAGAAGTGGTGCTAAGACGTAATATATCTGCTAATAAAACCGGGGATAAGGTGCTACATAAATTACTTTTTATAATTTTTTTTTATTTTATTTTACTATAACTAACAAATTTTACTAATAACATTAGTGTAGAAGAGTGTTTGATGCCTAGAAATAGTGTTTTTGGTAAAAATGTGTATCGAGGACCAATTCTTATTCCATTAAAAATTAAAGCTTATTTTCATTAGCAATTCTATATCGATTTATTAGAATAGTAATTTTGAATTCCGCAGTATAAGCAAATCAGCACGAGATTGTTAATAAAAATAAGTTTTCAGTTTTTGGTGAAACGATAATTTAGTCCTAAGTTAATAGTTATGAATGGCCTTAATTATCCATAAATTTGTCATCGAAAAAATATTCAGTTTAGTATTAAGAGAAAATTGTAGCATACGACCTCGATTTATCTTCTATATATAGAGGACACTTGAAATTATTTGTCTTCTATCTATACAGAAGTTAAACTGCGATCGCTATCTTGTCTATTAATCCGAAACTGAATTGTATCTCTGTTACAAATTTCATCGATAATTAGCATAATTGAATAAAACCCAAATCACTTTTTTCCTATAAATGTGCGAATTAGCTATAGACTCGAATCGTTTTACGAATCGTAAAACATGTACCCTTGTAAGCATTTAGTAGACGCATTTTAGATCAGATAAAACCATTTTTCTTATCTTAAAATCACGTTGAATGTAGCAGCAGCATTATTTTAATTCAAACAACGGGACTTCTCTTGTACATATCTAACAATTTGTTTTGCCGATCTCGTTTTGTCTGATCTGTTGAGTTACCAGTCGTAGATTGAAGTGATATTTTCAATATTCTCCAAACTCGACAATAAATTTCGTTTCGCAGCTCAAGGTAGTTTAATATTCCTTATAAAATACAGCTCGCAGCTTAAAATATTAAAAATTTACTTTACGACTGTGCGGATGCGGCTGCACTTGGTAAACTTTCAGATTTATTTGCGAAAGAAAAATCTGTGATTATTTATATTAAAATTTTGAATCTCCTGGATTTAGCTAGTTTAAAAGTATTTTGGTTATCATTTAACATGATAAATCAGCCATTCATTGAGAACTCATTAAATTGTTTGTTCTTTTTAACACCGCTTTCAGTCAAAATGTAGCACAGAAATTTATAATCTTAGGTTAGGTTTCGCGGATATTCAAAATAAGCAATTGCTCAACCAAAGATAATTTCAATTCAAAATGTAGGATCAAGCCACTAAAAATAGTTCAAGAAACAGTCTAACCGAAGAATGCAGGTGAATGATGTGCAATTGTTTTCGTGCATGTTAATTTGATATACCGAATACCGATGGTAAATAAAGATTCAGCTACAACTCAACAAAATATTGTGCGGCATTTTTCCAATTTTTATGCGAATATTGTTTTTACCTCGAGTAATTAGTTGTTGAAAAGGTTTACCAAGCTCTTAAACCCTTAGTTCTGTCAAATTTCTAAAAGTGTTTGGGTGTACGAAAAGTACGGTGTGAAACGTGAATGATATTTTTAAAATTAATAGTACAAAGAATAAAAGCAATCAGGCGTACTAAAATCATAACTGCATGCTTACTAACACTTAACAGCTTTTGGGTGCCATCTTACAAAAAATTAATAATTAAACCATCATTGCGCTGCAACCAGCTAATCAAACTTTAAATAACAAAATATTTTTGTTGTATTTGATTGTAAATAATGAAAACAAATTGACTTCTCGATCACTACCAAAAATTCTAATCTATATTAATGATTTTATATTTATGCTGCACACATTCAGAACGGTATTGTCCCTAAATCACCAAAACAACAATCTGATACCGTAATACCTGAACCAAATTTGAATCTCATTGAGGAAATTGATGTAACAAAGTATCTAGTCATTAAAAAAGAGGGTGAAGATGGACCCGACGTGAAAGGTGGACATCCGGATGCGCTTATAATACACGCAACGCGACGCTCGGATAATGGTAAGTTCTCGTGCTACATTTTATCGTATTTTTTAATATTTTTAAAATTATTTTTGCTACTACCGCCTTGCGGATCATTTTTGAATTAAAGAAAAAAATAATTTTAAATCATTTTTTTGTGTATTTTTGTTTAAATTATGTGTAATAATTGCATTTCTTTCTTTTTTTTTGTATTTTCATCGAAATTTAAAAAAAATAATTCATTTCAAATTTATTATTATAAAACATTTTATTTATAAAAAAATGTCACATTGTCCTCCTATATATCTACCTATTGATTGTGTGTGTGAAGATGATAAAGACGGTAATACATAGTTTTTTTAGTTTAAAAAAATAATCATAAACCAAATTTATTATTTTATTAGTTTTAACTAAAATTAATTTTATGTTTAAATATTTTATTATTTGCTCGATTCATTAACCAAACATAAATTTTGTACATTAATTTATTAGAGGTGATTAGATTTGCTCGTAAATTATACGTTTTCTTTATTACATCAGAAACTATTTTTCATGAAATCTTGTAAATTCTACGTATGTGAAGTTAATGCTAAACTTTTACCTGTATAAGACGGATATCTCTAAAACATCTCTAAAATCATTGAAATTTTATTGTTTTCATTTAAGGAAACATTGACACACTTTGTATTTATTTATCGGCAATTTTTTGAGATAGTTTTCATAATTTTTTTTGGAAATTATGGGTAATCTGATTTTATTTAAATTTTTTCTATAATATAAAATTAAAATATTTGAAATCAAAAAAAACTAGGCACGAGATTATGGATTTAACTTTGTTATTGCGAAACGAGTCTGTTGTTCTTGTATATTTCGATCGAGGCTGCACAACTTCTCCAAGTTTGAGAGTTAATAATGAAATATACGAAAAGGAAAAAACTAAGCAGGAGATTTTCATAATATCTATTAAATATCAAAAACCTCTAGAATAAAATGTTCCCACAGAAGCTTATCGAACCTGCACAACTTACTAGAACTTTGGTAAAGAATACTCTTAAAGAGTTAAAACGAAAAAAACAAAGAATATATGTTATGCAATTTATTATGAAAAATGCCGTGGAAACGTTTAAGAATAAAGATATCTCCTTCCGTGGGATATAAACTGCAATAAAACCCATTGAATATTGTAATCGAATATTCCGGTAAATAATTTACAGCAATAAGTTTTTGGTATTTTATTAGATAAGTTGATAAGTTTTACGGTATATGCGGTATATATCAAAAAATAGAGGGATGAATATTTGTGAAACTTACCGGACTTTTGGTAAAACTGTCTTGAATAATCTAAACATTTGAAGGTCGAAAATTTTCATGATTTATTCTTTATTTTAATAGTAACTATACTTTATTTTACTGTTTTTTTTTTTATTAAAAAAACGTCGTTTCTGCTTAAATTTTTGAAAAATGATCTGGGCCGGTATTGTTATAAATTTAATTTAAAATCTTTTAGTTTATAACCGTTTTTCTCGTAAACAATATAATTTCCGAAATATTTACAAATAACGAAAAAGCTCCTATGGGGTTCCTATTTCCAGCGTACCGTTTTCAGCCAAAACTCATTGGGATCTCCCAATTTATGACAAACACCTTAAGTATTCAATTCGTCTGGGCTGTAGAGCAGCTACATATATTTAGTCTGCTCGGCATCAGATACACATGTTTTAAAAACTATATTTTTGACTTCGGCAATATAGCGAATAGTAAATCCGCACAAATCTCGAGGCCAACATTTTTAGTAATTGTTAATGTAAATGTTAAATGTCCATTAAACGAAACGGTTTAATATATTAATCGCACCTTATACGGGTTATCCGGTACGAAAATTCCGGTTAAACAATAAATGATTTTGAGATTTTAATAATTTAACTTTTTATTGGACTTTTTTGACTTCATTTCCAGATAATTTTACATCAAATCCTTTCTAGAATCAGATTTTTGACTGACTTAAATTAAAGGATTGAACATGGGAATATTTTGAATATTCCAGCTAATTAGATCAGGAAAATTTAAAGCAAAACTTAATTTCAAAGTCTAGAAAATTCGCATTAGTCATTGAATTTGGAATCTATACTCTGGTCGGTGGTAAAGTACTATCAATGGGTATTTGTAAACAATAGCCTATGCAGGACCAGTTATTTTTCTCCTGATAGATTTTTTTTATTGGATGGTGCTTTCTATACATAAACTATCTCCTAGAGGTAAACAATATTTAAAGACACACTTTCCAAACTATTTCTCTAGAAGTTGTAATTACTTTGCTAAGGAAGATCTAAACTACACTGGCATGACCATGGGAAGTGAAAGTTCGAAAGGAAGAGAAAGGTATCTTTAGACAAACACTCTAACAGAAATCAGTCAGATTTAGTCGAATTAGGATGTACTATGCTTACCACATATTAAAAGAACGCGTTGGTCTTGGATGGATTTTTAAGTAGGATTTTTGGAGCTGATAAAAAAATTTCTCAACTTTTCATTTTGCACTTTTAAGCTAATTTTTTGACGCAGTTTGTGATATTTGCATTTGTTTTGTCGGTTTTGCCGTAGTTTCATGTTCAAAGGAGGAACTACATACAGAGTTTAATTTGTTTAACAATTTTATAAAATGGCTGGGGAGTCATGAAATGATTTATTTTATAGAGGTATGTGGAGTTAATCAAAACAAAATTACCACTCGCTTCATATTTAGGGAATGAATTAATGAATTTAGTTTTTCTAACAAAATTGAATCTTTGAGAGAGATCTTTATCGCGTGAAAAAGTTGTATTCGCCAAGAAATAGAATTTGATCCAGATTCGGGAGAATCGTTAGTTCTTTTGTATACGGTTAATGCTACATACGGAAAAAATTAACATTTGTTCTACATCCAGTGAATTTACTTTGAACACTAGCAAAAGTTGGGTAATAACTTCACACGTACTTAAATTTTTCATATTTTAAACCATCAACATATTATATTTTATCATAATAACTTTGGGGTTTGAATCCCAAACAATTTTTATTTTATTCCGATCATGCTTTTTTAATAAAACGGCTTGAAATATTTATTACTAATGGCTGACAGTATTCAAAACAACTAATACAACTAAAAATAAATGACATTTCAAGTTAATCTATTAAACCATAACGAGAGCGGATGCATGGCAGAACAAGTAATGACCTAAATTAACCACCGACTATACATCGATAATTTTAATTCGACCTAACATTTCATTCATTAATTACATACAACATAGCTACTTAGCTTTCGGCCTGTGCAAATCTAATCAAACATCTCAATTTACTGCTTTTTAAGTGTATATAGCATTATGTGTTCTGTAAATAATTACTAAAAATAAGTTGGTTATTTAATTTTAATGAATTTTTTTAAACTAAAACCCAACAATTTTAGCCTATGGAGAAGCATTTATTACAACATTTAGAACATTTATATCGCCGTATGAGTTGATCGAGAAGCTAATTCATCGCTATAACGTATACTCGATACAAATAATGAGTAATGAAAAGCAACGTGCGGCCAAAGAATCATTTTCGCTACTAGTCCGAGTTGTTTATGATTTAACGTGAGTTTAGTAAATCTTCCTAAACTACAGTGAAATTATATTAGTGTTTTAAATTCCAGAACTCCTGATTTAACAACACAACTAATCGACTTTATTAGTGATTTCGTATATCATCTCGTATGTGCTGGTCAACTAGTAATGGCCCGACTTTTACGGGTTAAACTGCTTGAAAAAGCGTTACTATATAAGCAACAGAAAATGCCCGCGCCCAATGCAACACTATCATCACGAGCTGTGATTGCTCAACCCCCAACCTTACTCGATCTGAAACCTTCTGAAATTGCAGAACAAATGACCCTACTCGATGCAGAACTATTCGAAAAAATTGAAATACCCGAAGTTTTAATATGGGCCCAAGAACAGTGTGAAGAGCGTTCACCAAATTTAACTCGGTTCACGGAACACTTTAACAAAATGAGCTATTGGGCTCGATCTCAAATCCTAAAACAAGAAGATGCCAAAGATCGTGAAAAATACGTGATCAAATTTATAAAAATTATGAAACATTTACGAAAAATAAATAATTATAATTCGTATTTGGCGCTACTATCAGCGCTCGACTCGGCTCCCATACGACGATTGGATTGGCACAACCAAAAACAAATAACGGAAGGTCTTAAAGAGTATTGTGCACTGATCGACTCAAGTTCGAGTTTTCGGGCGTATCGTCAAGCACTCGCCGAAACAAATCCACCGTGTATACCTTATATGTAAGTTTAATGTTTATCCCGAATTCAAAACTTTTATAATATCGAGGCAATATTTATTTACAGAGGATTGGTGCTACAGGATTTAACTTTCGTGCACATTGGCAATCAAAATAATCTCTCGGAAAATAATATAAATTTTTCTAAACGATGGCAACAGTATAATATTGTTGTGAATATGAAGCGGTTTAAAAAGTGGTAAGACCAAAGTTTTATTAAGCCGGAGTATTATTAATAATGAATTTTATTTTTCAGCTCATATCCATATAAAAAGAACGAAAAAATTATTGGATTTTTTGATAATTTTGAAAATTACCTGGACGAAGACGCGATGTGGCAAATTTCTGAAAATATAAAACCGCGTGGAAGTGGCAAACGGCAGGTTGCTAATTAAGTTATATATAAAGATATTTTAAACAGAGATACACACCCATATTATATTATATAATATATATTTACATTATAATTTGTTAATTAACGAATAAATATTATTTATTTAATTTTTTTTTATATTATATATTTTGAGCAAACGTTTGAGATTTTTTCCTCCATTTTGGTTTTATTTTAATTATATATTTTAAATCAATTTTATTTAGTTAGGTAATTAAATATCTATAATGCCAAAAAATTATTACGGAAATAAAACATATAAATTTATTATTTATTTATTATTTAATTTTATTTATTTATTTTGAGTTAATAATTATTATTATTATTATGATTTCGTATGTGAGTATGCGCAACAACAAAAATATTATAAAATTAATACACTAAATATAATATTTACTAACTTCCCTCCCCATTTATTTCCCTATTTTTTCGTACAATGAATTTTACACAACGAAACGAAATTAAACTATTTTTCATTTTAAATTTTTAAAATGCATTAGATAACGATTAAAAAATCAAAATTTAACGCCGTGCATGTTGACCTTTATAAATTTATTAACCAATACACTTTACTGTATTTCCATAAATCAAATCGAGTTTATGAATCTGGATCTTAATCCGTTTGTGGAGCGCGGATATATGAAGATACAGATTTTCTAATTGTTTCGCATTAGTAAATAATAAAATAAAAAACAAAGCAATATATTTTGAAAAATAAAAAATCGATAGAAAAATTGACATAATTAAATATTATATTTTTATAAAATATTGGGCGATAAATCTTTAAATTAAAATAATAAGTCTCATGCTTAAAACATACTGTAGTGTATAATTTAATTTAAGTGAACGATTTCGGTAAGATCGTAATTACCAAAACCAGATGGAATAACTTGCCAGAAATAGTTATATCCACTTCTGCGGCACTATTTTTGCTTTCCCCGTGAATAAGCAATTGGCAAACATATTTTCGTATCATTCTTAAAACGGAATTAGTTTGGCGTAAATATTTACGAAATAAAGTTGATTGGGAAACTTTTGTTCCACAAAATTTTTATAGGAAAATTAATCACGTCGATTATAGAATCCGCAGGAGCGAATTGGAAAATGCATATAAATAAAATGGAAAACAATTGCTATAAATCAAAGTAGCCAAGAAAACTTGTATTGATTTCCATACAAATGATTTTTCTGATTCCCCGTACAAACGCAAAAAAATAGTTGCGGATCTAAAACAAATTTTACATGAAAATCTATAGGAATATCTATAATACTATGTCTTAAAATTTTGTTTTATGTTTTTTTATATGCAGTTTTCAATCCGCAATCGATTCACTCCCGCGGATTCTATAATCGACGTGAATTCCTCATCTTTGTTTCGAAAATATTTACATCAAGCTAATTCCTTCAGAGTAGGCTAGATAAATTCAATACAAAAACGCTATGAAAATATTTTTCCCAATTCCCTATTCCTAGGCAAAGTCAAAATAGTGCCACTGATGTAAAGATATTTCGATATTTTTTAAAACAATTTAAAATCTAACGAACCATTTTTAAAGCTAAGAGGGCCCAGTGTAAAATAAGAATTAACTGATTCTTCTGACGTGGATGCTGTATCCCATAAAGGTATTTATTGCAATAATGTCCTTCTGTGAAGCTTGAAGTAGACGTCAGTTTTAGTATGTTCGTTGGCATCCATTTTAATATTCAAGTCAGATTATAGAACTCGCAGGGTTTACTGCGATGAGAGTCCAAAACTTCATATATAAAAAATTAATTCATGAATTTTGGTCAAGGTTGTATTGAAACTGGTTTGATTGGTCATAAATTGCTAAACCTAATATAATGAATAAGCGACGTTTAATCTAACATTGGGCAGATCCTGACATTTTTAAATTGTTAATTGTTAAGTTTTTATAAAATTCTGAACAATTTTTAGGGCACAAAGTTTGGTACCATTCCCTCAGTCTTAAGTTATTGGTTATGACTATTAAATAAATACCAACACGTAATCATAACGGAGTATTAATTTAAGTTTATTCTTAAATGGAAAGGGCTATTTCGAACAAATTTGACAGATAGCTTAGGATACAAGAAATCATAGATTCTTCTAAGGAATTGTTTATGTTTATTCAAACGCTTACAATAGCGAAATGTTTATAAAATTATTGTTTAGATGCTAAGACGTAATGTTTTTCAACGAAAGGTATTATCGATTAACCCCTCCAATATCCTCTAGTATAAACTCACATTGGTTCGTTTAATCAATCAAATTTCTCCAACCCGTTTTAAAATTTAGGTGGCTACTTCTACTAAGTTTTTCCATGCAATAAAAATATATTTACAGATAATCTCAGACCATGTGGTATTTGCGCAACAGAAGGAAACATTTAGTTAGTTAGTTCGAATTAGGAAGTTAATAAAACCATTTTTTATGTTCCCTAGAATGAGTAATTTCCCGATTAGGTGAAATATTTAGAGGTTTCTTTTAGGATTCACTTACACTAATATAGCAATCGAAAAGGTTGAAGTATTCATTAGGGTCGCGAGCAGTATCGTAGTAATGGGTTGGTTTTTCCAAAATTTTTTGTGATGCGGGGCCCCAAAAGCAGTTTCCGCTCTCACGCATGAGAATTGACCTTAGAATTTATCTTTCCGAGCAGAGATTGAGTTGGCGATTGAATAAACGTTTTAAAGATCAAACTGAAGGATTAGCATTCACCACACAGATTTGAGGCGGCTAGTACTAAACGCCCACGAATCCTATCATTGATTCGATTACCTTTACCATTATATCATGTTAAAAATAAGCGTTAGCTGCTTATTGCTACTTCAAATGAAGAAACCTTTGTCCATTCAACACAAAACGAAGTAGATGAGTAGACATTTCATAGTTCATCTGAACATCTCTGAAAGTCATGTATATTTGTAATTTTTGGAGCAGCTTTAAACCCTAATCAAATTAAAATTTGATTACTTTGCGGATTGGATTGATATTTTTACAGTAAACATGGGATTTAATTATAATTTCCGAATATAAATCTGAAAAATTGCCAATTTAAATTCAGATCATCACATTTCAATAAGACTCAATCAATTCAGATAAAACATTGTTTGCGTGTTGAAAATAGCCCATATGAATGGAACCTACCATGGCTTCTACTAAACGGCTTTGAATTAAATCAATTCAATTCTCAACCGATACGGATGCAAGAGGAAGCATTATTATAATTTTTCTTCCGGATGTGGTTCAAGAAAACTACCTATTGGAATCGAACTAAGCCTTTTACAACCGCACAGAACTGAAGCATAGAGTAAATCAGATAAATTTAATATGTTATGCATAAATGTAATATGTAGGCATAATGATGAATCAGTTCAGTTTTTTGAGGTCCGAACGTAGTTCTAAGGATTGACCAATTTTAATGGAGCTAATCGTTTTGGAAGAATTAATACGGGTTTTAAAAAATTGGAGACGAGCTAGTATGAAGCTCGGTTTGCGATGAAACTCCGGTAGTATGAAAAAAATGGTTAAATTGAATTGTATAAGACATGTGCTCTGAAAATTGCTAACATCAATGGAATTAAACAATTTCGCAATTACTCAATTTGTAAGATAAAAATTGATTGATAACTATCTAATCTGGTTCTGAAAATTAATCAATTTAAATGTAACTTACATGAAACTCGGCTGCTTTATGAAAATTAATTTTTAAATCTCAATCCTCAAACTTCATTCAACAAGTCTAAATTCCAAAATATCGTCTAACGCAAAAATATTCGCATCATATCGGCAAACATGCAGCGTTTACAATTAATTGACATTTGCTCGTTTACCTCTGGTAGGTTGTTTTATAAACACCACGTAGTAAAGTTGTATAAATCGAGTTGAAGTTAATATTTTCCGACAAATTTACATTCCGTCGGAGTAGATATGACTGTCCTGTGGCTAGGGATTTGGCTGATCTGAAGCGCACCTGATACATAAGATCCAGTAAATATCACTTATCCATAGTATAAATTCAGCTAGAAAACCAGACTCCTTGAATCTAGAGCTTTAACAAAATAATTAATATTAACACTGTTAAATGCCGTCATGGTGAATTTCAGAAAATCATGGTTTGCATTGAACATAGATTGTGCTTTCATGCTGCGTACATGACATTGGAAATAAATATCATCATACTTGCTCTCGAACTCAAAACCTACTTTTGAGGAGCGACTTGAAAAAAGGCGTTAATGATTTTGCCCGAATGACACTGTATATTATTAGGAAAATTGTGCGCAATCCATCAGCACAGTGTCGTAATGAAATAGAATTATAAAAAATCCAAGAAAATTATACATTTTTTCCTGTACTTTTAAGTAATTCGGATCAAACTCATTACGGTTGTTTGGAAAAAGTTATCTAAAAAGAATTAGCAACCTTCATGTGGATTATGTGTGGCAAATTATTGGTTGGGATGGTTAACCAAACCCTCACTTGCGTTCTATATGACGCCGATCCTATCTTTACTCGTACACATAACGTAAGATGGATAGGACAGGTTTATTAGTAGCAGAAAAATCGACCCGGGTACAGACACCTAATGAATCAATTAGTTAGTAAAATTGTTAGTAAAAAATATAATAAAACATAATAAGTTGGTTAGTATCGGACCATCACAATTTAGAAATTTAATTTTAGATGCAATTAAAATATCACAGCTTAATCGGGAATCCGAAATGGTAAAAATTTTAAAGTAAACTAATGACTTCACTTTAATGGAAACTCCTATTGAACTTTAGTTTAATTTAATTAGTAATTCTTAGCTATATCTGTGATTTAAAAATCATGTAATATTCTGTTCATGAAAACTAAAATTAAAATTAATTAACGAAATATTTCTAAATTAATTGGTGCTAAGTGGTTGATTACAAATACAGTTATTGTTACATCCAACTAATCTAATAGACCCCGTATTATGAAATTTTCGACCGCGTTTTTTCGACAATAGCGACCAATCTGACGTCGAAAATACCTATTATATGTTTGTCGATTGTATCGAAAACATAGAAATCTCAATAAAATTTTTATTGAGAATATGTAATTTTTATTACAAAATTTTTTTATAATTAAAATAAATTAATTTTGATAAATATAACTATTTAATCCAATGTTTAATATTCTATGTATAATTTTATAAATATTTTATGTATTCACAACGATATTCGAAACCTTAAGAGGTGTCGTAAATTTACGATAATATCGAAAACAAACGCTATCGAAAAATTTCATAATATGGGGTTAAATTTTAAATTGCGCGTTTCAACACAAGGCACATAGATATTATTCTATGAACCCTGCATTAAAAGAGATGCGCAATTTACAATTTAATTAGATTTTACATTTGAGCCTACATACATAACTATCTTAGAAATAATTAAGTTTAAATAAAATTAATGAAAACAAATAGGATGGTTTCAAGTACATGATTTCCTCAAACTAAATCCAGACATTTGTCCAACTTGTACTTCCTTATTATTAATTAATAAATATAATCAAATCCCAGTCTAAAATTGGAATTGAGTTTAATATTATTATAGGCAATTTGATAAAAAAGTTAACTAGATTCTGCAGGATACTTTCTGGAATTTAATTTAATTATTAAATTACACAGGTATATTCACATCTCAAATTCACATTAAACATCGCGGAATATAATAGTAGACTATAAAAGATAAAGTTTTCGATGTTATTTGGTTTTTAAAAATGGCAACACGTAACCTCGGTTGGAAGAATGGTGCGATAATAAATTAATTATTACATTTTTACAATTCAATACCCCCTGCTCTGTCGATATTTTAGGAATTGTTTAAAAATATCCACTATAAAGGGGAACGTCTAACGAAGAGTAAAATAAAATAAAAATTGGCAATTTTAATCCAAAGTTCCAATATACTATTTAATTCACAGATTCTGGAGCAAAACAGTGAAATATTACCATTCCACGGTTTTTCCATAGGACCATTATCAGATTAAAATAGAATTTAGGTGTTTTGTGTTTCAGAGTGTTACTTTAACCTTCTATTCGCATGAATTTGGCTTGTTACCTTGATCAAAAACTTGAAAATTTAGATATTTTCGAGCTTCTTTGCTTCGATAACTTTCAACACTTACTTAGCAGTGATAGGCAATATTTCGTTTTTAAATATATCTTGCTAAGTTTCGTTGATTGTGCTTACCGTACGTATAACTAATAGTCAATTGAATTGCTAATCCCCCGCGTAAGAAGAGCTGCTAACAGAGTGACCAGGAAAATCGAAATAAAAGTATTCATCAGAAAAACCGCTTATCATAATAAATGAACTGCGACTGAAAGTATTGTTCCTTCTTATGTTATAAGGAATAGCGAATTATGCTTCTCTCCTTGTTTAATGAAAAAGTAATTAAAGACAATGAATTTAAATTTAAAAATCACTTTTATTAATTGCTCATTCCGATATTTTTTCGAGATTTTTTTCGATGCAATTCCTTGTTTCTTAATAATGATAAATTATTAAAATATCATTTTAAAATACAAGCTGATATGAATGTCGCTAGTACATTTACATGTTGTCGATAAATGTTACTATCTTTAATTATTATTCTCGAATCGGAATCCCGCCACATGTCTCATGGAATAAAAATCATAGTACGTACTTACCGTATCATTGCAAATAGTGTGTGTGTGTGATTGCCATGTTTTAGCTGAAGTTCGTGATACTGCTAAAATGTACGTCAGCTGCCTGGTGGTTAATAGAAATAATACAACTGAAAATAAATGTTGACAATTTACGAGAAACTCTCCAGTAGTTTTTGAATCTTGTTTTTCTTAAATTCCAGTTATGGTTCTAATTATCTTTCGATAAAATGGTCATTACCATAGATGTCCCAATGGAAAATGGAAAATTCGATTAATTTCCGTAGAAGTAATATGTAAAGGTTCTATCATACTCTTGTAACCATTTGATCAGTATTTCCAATTATTCTGATCTTCGGCAGTGCTCTTTCTACCAACCTGGCCTTGGTAATCTATTAATTCAAAAACGTGTATGGCCCAAGTTATTAACTATAAAATTATTGTTTATAAGATAAATTTTTAATTCGCAGGCCGTACACCAAGGCCCTATAAACGGTATTTTTGTTCAAGTGAACCATACCAAATGTTGAATGCATAAGTGCGGCGTCTATAGATAGTGTAAATATAGGTAAATCCTGTTAGACATACAAATATCAAAGTTTGTCCTTTTTTCATTCGGAACCGGAATTACCATACTGAGGCACACATCATTGATCTAAACATTTATCAATAGTTAATAATTTGAAATGGAAATCCAAATCGGTCCTGAATTCAATTAATTTCATTAGTATAATTTGTTTAGAAAACAAATTTTAGTTTATTTATTTAGAAAACAGAGACACCAAATACATACATAGATAAATATTTATTATATAGATGCAACGAAATTAGTATAAACAATTCTAATAGTTAATACTATCACCTAACTAACCATTTAGTATGAGACTTAAGTTTAAATTGGCTTTCACTACAAATTATCTTTTTGTTCTAAATAAAATTTTAAACGAATTAACGATGGTTAAATTTAAATAAAATGTATTTATTCATTAGATTCGACGTATTGATAAAAAAAATCTTCTATTTTTCTACTACCTAATTAAAACAAATTAATCATTTTAATTTAATTTATTTAACTTTTTTTGCACAATATAAGACTGATTTATTGAAAAAAATGATTAAAACATATTTTATGTAATTAAAACTTTATCTGTTTTTATTTGGCTTTATTATAAAATATTAAAAAACTAAAAGCGCTTAAAAATTAATTTTACGTTGCTAATTTTAATTACATAAATTAATGGTGAAAAGGTAAACTAAACAAAATGGTGTAATTCAAATAATCGCCATTTTCGTTTTATTTCTATACTAAAAATTCTTTCACATTTTAATTTAAAAATAAATTAATTTTAAATAAATAGTTGTGATTTAAATTATATAAAAATAAATAAAATAAAACATGGCCTAATAATTAATTTTAAAACTACATAAATGTGAATATAAATGTAATATTGAAAATGAATATTATTAAATTTTAAGAATGCTTTCGATATTTTCATTTTATAGATGTTGTTAAATGAGCTAATATTTGATTTTAAAATAATATATAAATAGGGAAATAAAAATTTAAAAACAATATGGCGTTATGGTTAGATTAGACGATAAACCAATTCCATCACGCCAGGTCCATCAAACCTGTATAGAAATTTTCCGAAACCAACTTACAGATAAGTACACCCACACACGTACAAAACAATCCTATTACATTTTTCGAAATTTCTATTTTAAATGTTATAAAACCCAAAAATCTTTTTATGTGTTATATTCGTCGTAAAAAGTATTAATACAATTTATTGTTATAGTGAAATTAATTAATTAAAAATCGGTGATTTTTTTAGTAAACCAGAATACCTAAACGTTTTTATTATACAAATATTTTAATACTCACCATTTTACCCTTTAACCTTTTCTAACTTCAAAATATTTCTTCCAACTTTCTTTCCTTTTTCGATTTACATACTTAAATAATGTGATCATATCAAAAACAACTATAAACATTTGAATTATATTATTATAGGGCATTAAACTCTCAATTTAATAATTAAAATAAAATTAGAATTTATTTACTAAATAAATAACAAAACAAGGAATTGATAAATTAAATACATACATACTACTACAAAAAAAAAACATTTTATTAATTTGTTTAATTTTAATTTTTCAAAATATGTATTTAGTATTTACTAATTAGTATTGAATGTAATTATTATTTTAAGTTTAAAATTAATGAAGATATCAAACAATAAATATTGAAAGCTAAATTAATTTTGTAAATAAATATACATAATTCCATCTATCGGTCAGCACATTTTATTAACCTACACCATAAGGTACTCCCGCGCAGCCGTTTATTCTTTTTTTCGCCGCGGCAACGCGCTACACTTACAAGTATATAGATTGTACGGTATCAACATGATGATTTTATCGCATGCATAATTTTAAAGTATGTATTATACTTTACGTTACCAAACGAATCGAAACTAATGAACTTACAAATAATTTTAATTTATAAATAAAATCTCGTTTCACTATTTCAGGCATTTCATCAATATTTCATAAAAGGCTTCATCGTTCTCATACTCCTCACGCTAAATTGAATTCGAAAAAAATTATTATATTGAACCGTTATTGTTTAGCGGCCATTTTGTTCAAAAAGCGGTAAGCAATGAAGTTACTTTAAACAACCTTTCCACGTGGTTTTATCTTGTATGATCTCTCTATTAATTTTTCCTCATCCCAGAAGTCCCGAAAACCATTAACAAAATTCAGCACCGGTATATTTTTTATGAATTTATATGGACTGGAATAAGAAATACTTCATGTTAGTACTTGGCAGATATATAGACGTGTAATAATAAATTTCAACAAATCAGGGATCACAATTTGTAGACAGGTAACTAAACAATTTGATGGCAATACATAATATATTTGGATAAATAATTTAAGACAGCACAACCGAGTCTATTTTATTGCCAAAAGAAACATTGTTTTTCTTCTTCACAATCCATAGGCCCGTGCACTCCCAACTGTTTCGTAGTTCATCCTATGATTCTAAATCCATGTTACGTAGACCATCTGCTTTGCGTTGCTCCAGCCTATAAGTACTACAAAGAAAATCTGTATCTGGTCTTATTGTATTTTCTGTGGCGAACAAGCACATGACGATCGCTCGCGGCCCTTACATTCAACGAGAGAGCACATGTGTGAGAACTGTAGAGGTAAGTTTGTCGGTTAATAAGTGAATACATTTTTATAAAACCCTTTAATATTTATGTTTCCTTAAATCAGTTATACCAAAAGAAACAGAAACTGTGATTATTCCTTGTTAAGGCGTATCCTTTCACAAGTACAGGTAAATTTAATTATTTTCTGAATCTGATTTATACAAATTTTGGACTACAAAATGTATATGACCTATATGAAATATGCGGTATGTCTTACGTTTTTTCGAGGAATTGAAACATTTTTAAACCGATTCATTAAGAATGCTACAATGTGCGTGGATGTTTAATTATAATCGGCAGCTTTTGTTGATCTAATATTCGCAGGCAGGGTCTTAGCTATCGAATGAACTAAATGGAAAGCTAGTGAGCACAAAACTATCCTATGCAAAGTATAAAAAGCACACGGCAACGAAGGCTTAACAGATTGTCTAAAACTTCTTAGAAATCTTAATTAATGAGACGTACTACAAGAACATACTTTCAACGTGGTTATTTTGAGAACGGAAACTGGCGGCCATTGCCTATGTTATTTATTGATGAAGTGGGAGCTTGCGAATAACTAGCATTCGGCAACAGAAATTTAGAACAATGTCGTGTAGTAAACCAAGATCACAGAGTAAGCCTTACGATGCGGAGTCATGAATAAATTGAAAGTTATCATATGGAACAGCAACGAAGCCTGCCAAAATGCATGCGAGCAGGAAACTATTGGAGGATGAAATTATGTCAGAAAATATTTTACTAAGGAAGTTAAAGCATATGGTTATGCAGACGAGCTGGCCAAAGTCTTAGTGTAAAGTGGATGGCGAGGAGTTCAACTACAAAGATAGAAACTAATAGTTAACCAGCAAAATGGGATCGATTATGTAAGCATTAAGAGTTCAAGTTATCAGTTTCGGGACAAACTAATTAAAAAATTAACCATTACAATTTGTTTCTCGAAAATATAAATGTTAATAAGTAGAACAACAACAAAACAACTCAAAATGTTTTAAATAAAAATGTCACGTTAAGACGTTAAATACTAGAGAATCTCAATTGAAATACAGCTAAACAGCTGTGAAGGAGATATACCAGCAACGAAGTCATTATCAAATTAAGCGAGGTTTTATCCATACACAAACAACTTAGGGCTCCCTAGTCTCCAGATTTGGGCTCCAGAATTGTATTTTAAACATGTCGGTTTCGTTAAACTAATATTCAGGGACTAATCCAAAAAGAGAGCATGACGGGAGTCAAAATCATCTCAGCCAAAATGAAAATTAAATCGAGCTAACTAGAGCTCATCTATTAGACAGCCAGGAGAAAATTTCCATCCAGTTATACAGAAATAGTTAATTTATTTCAAATTTGGGGGAATAAATGAAATATAAAAAATAAATACATATGTAGAAGTATGGTTGAACTCCTTATATAAAGTTTAGCTATTATTATGTGCACTAATGTACATATTTCCGACCTTTATACTTAAATGTTGTAAGTATAACTGCTTGCAATTCATTCAATTGGGCAATGTATGTTTTTGGAATTATTAAAATTATTTCCATCTCATTGAAAATGTCAATTTTTTTGCCAAAAAACAGCATTTGCTGGCTGTTGAATGAATGAAGTAACCTTATTTTTTGTTGAAGAAAACTGCAGCGGAAATAAATCGTTTGCTCGTGGAAATTTAAGGCCAACATGCTCCACCAAATACAATACGTAAAGCGAGGTTTCCAACGATTCAAAGTTGGTGATTTTATTGTAAGATATAAAGAACTTAAAGGCACAGCAAAATCAATTTGAAGATGCGAAATTGGAAGCGTTACTGGACGAAGATTCAGGTCAGTTCGATTGGCAGAACAGTTAAATGTTTCAAAAGAACAACAACAAAAGGATAAGGTTTCTTGCATGGATCTTTACCGGAAATAAAATTCGGCGAGGGCCGTCGGTGCCAAAACCAATTATCCATTGCTAGTAGATGATGTAGCTAGTGAAATAGAGTGTAACCATTGCTGAACACTTTTTCTAGGCTACACGTTGCGATTGCTGTTAATAACAACTTGGACGACTTGACTTAGTGCCGTCTTATAAAAACGTCAACAAATAGGTCTATGACTGGATTGCCTCCAAACAATCAGTTCTTCCTTCGGCGAAATCATTTATTACCTGAACGGTCAAAATTGTAACTTGCGACCGAGCATACTTTGAATAAACCTTTATCTCATTTTCTATACAAACAAATTTCTTTTATTTCACTAAACAAGTCCAAAATACATTTGTACACCCATTAAAATTTATTCCGCCAAATTATTTCCATGCAATTCTAGAAGACTATGTGGAATTGTTTAAATAAAATACCAAGGTAAATTAAATTATACCGTCACCGGTCTATATGAGATTAGCGCAAACTTACAACAAAGCAGTATTCTGGGGCCAGTATCTACTTTTACTGATGACACGGGTATTATGGTATCTCATAAAAATGAGGACCTAGGAAAACTTTTTTTTATTTTTATTTTACTGGCGTTGGATTAACGGATTTTGTAGTATTGTTGGATGAGGCATGCTGGAATGCCGAACGGTTGATCTCGTTTTCCTTTTTTGGTATTATTGTGTACTAACTCAAGCAACGGTTGCTTATCTATCTCTTTCATGTGCCCCTTCAGCCGAATGGCTAAACAAAGAAGAAATTAAAAGAATCTACGCATGCATTACATCCACACTCAATAAGACAATGTTAAGTGCTTAGGCTAGTATCTGTATAGAAAGCTTATCTGAAGAGAACATCTGAAGCTAAACGCAACTAAATCAAATTGAAATTTTGGTAAATTTATTGGTTTCCAAGGAGGAAATCAAAAATATCGTTAACTACCAACGTATTAACGTCGATTAGGACATACCAAATTAGAATAACATGAGATTATAAAATTTTAGTATTTTTTGTAAGTTCAAATGCCCCGCATTCACACCATTTCTATCCTTCAATCGTCACGTTCAATTTAACAAAAAGTTTCCATTAATACGTTGGTCTTTGATTGATGGCCTGCTATTGAAATTCTCGGCTCGGTTTTCGCATATGTTTCAGCAGATAATCTAAAATTGCAGCGTCGTTCGAATGCAGTTTTTCATAAGGAATTACGCATTTATTCCCGTATAGCTTTTAGTCGACAAGATTTCATTAGCATATTTTATTGATTTAAACTATAAGACCTGTGTTAATTAAATGATGGCATTTTCAAGGTTTTATCAACATTTGCATTAAAGGAAAAATCCGGTGTAAATTTTATTCGGGGTTAGGACTAGGCAACACTAGGTTTAGCTTAATGAGTCGATATATGATACAAAGTACGGAAATCTCTGTGCATCTGTGCTAGTAGTATAAAGTTATAGTCAATGAACGTGCTCTATTGAGCAGAGACATTGGATTAGGTTACAGTTGTTTAAATTATAATCTTGGTGTTCAAGTGTTTTTAGATTATAATTTTATGAATATAAATTCAACGAAGAACAAACAATAAATTTGATTTAACTCTACGTTGGTCATACGTACTTTATTGTAGCTTTCCTAAACACCGCCAGAGTGTTATAAATTTGAACACGTTTACCAAAATTTATTAGGTTATGCATTTCGTCCGGATTACCAGTTTCGATATGAATTAGATCTCTGATGAGAAGAAATCTGTAAGATAAAACTTAATCATTAGGCAATCTCGCTTATCTCAATTTATTTACATATAGGTTTACTTACAATATTGGAATACACGTTCCCTTTGTCATGCTAAGGCGGTCGCGATATTCTTTAAAATTCTTTGCAGGGTCAAACAGTTCAATAAATTCATCAAGATGTTTTAGATCCGGCAATATCCGATAAACTGATACATTACAAAATGCTGAATTTAGTGCGGCACACGATTCAAAATTTCCATAATACAATAGTTTTCGCATCACCCGAATAATATACAAAATTAATTTTATACGAACTTTTGCATCATTTTCCTTTAGTATTGTGGTTGCTGCCCAAAAGCTTATTGAATTAAAATGATTGGCGAGTGCGGAAAAATTTGGCGCTATATCAATATCCTGCTTATCGATATAGAGCAGTAATTCACTTGATCGTATATTATTTATGATTTCGTGTGTCAGCAGACAAATTTGTTGTGCTAAAATCTCATGGCTAATATCCAGTAGATTTGTGTAATTAATCATAGTGACGGGGCCGCTATCCAAAACGCTAATCTGTTTTTCAATTGTTTTTAATTTTGTAAATTTAAAAATTTGCGCAATCACATATTCACGTAAAATACGGCCTAATTTAATTTCGGCCACAGCTATTATGCGGCAGGTGCAATCAATTAAAAATTCTAGAAATGGAATACTTAAGTCGAGATTAATTAGTTCACTAACTATAATTAAGAGTAGGGCAAATGTTTTCTTAGCTATTCGATAATATTCTGCGTTCGTAGGCGTCTTCTTCATAAAGCACTCAAATCGATACGTTAATTTATCGATTAGTTCTCTCGATCCGATAAAGCTTTTATACGTTGTTATGAACGCGTCCGTGTAGTCCTTCTGTTTGTTATTGCAGGCATATACAATGAGCGCGTCTACAGAACCACCTTGAACCGAACTTCCATCTTCGTTATCTTTCATCCACAAATATTGTTCGACACTTTCGTATTCAATTAACTTCACGTTAGATGGTTGAGTTGGAATGGTTTTACAACCATTAGGAACTAATATATCAGTATGGTCTAGAAGATTTTCCCGGCTGTTTGGTCTTCTTAGCAGAACTTGAATGTCATCAATTTGGATGTTCATTCTTGTGCTGGTCATCTCAACCGGGTACTTAGATCCGAATAAGATTTCTTTACCTTTTGAAGCTTTAAAAAATTTAATATGATATTTATTCCTATATGGTTATCTAGTTCCTATACTTACGCAGCGAATTCCGTGGCCGCAATGTGATCCTGGACTTTTGGGGATACCGTGATGAGACTAATTTATTCCATTCTTGTAGTAACGTTTCATCTAAATCCAACCCAATTTTTAAAGTATCTGAAGATTCAACTGGCGTTGTGAGGGGTCCCGGATCTAAGTCGTAAGACCCCTCTGATAGAAATCCGGATTCTTGAGAGCTATTCGATTCTCTTATAAAACCACGTCGCTTTAGTAAATTTATATCGTGTTCATCGTCACACCAGCTCAAATACGAACTGGTACTCGAAAAAAGCGATTTATTGCTACTCCGCTCGATAACTGATTGATTAAGTGTTACTGTATTATAATGGCTTTCAGGCTCAGGGGTTGATGATCCGACGACAGAATCAACTTGAAACTCCCATGAAATATTAACAATTTTTTTTACTTCATCGACATAATCTTCAATCGCAGCTTTTAAGGAGTCATATATTAAATGCTCAGTGATAGCATTTTGTCGTTCACACTCGGTATACTGAATTAAGAGTCTATCTCCAAATTTAATTAAAGATCCGAGTCGAATATAGATTTCGGTTCGTATTAATTTCTGTTCGGAATATTCATCTTGATTCGATAGTAAATCGGGCACCAGCGCCAGTACTTGTTTATCCAGCTCGATTATCAAATCGATTAGAATAAAAATATTTTCATTGATCAATTCGATTTTATTTTTAACAATAACTGTCGTAAAATAATCGATGGCAGATTTTATTTGTTTTACAGTTTTGATTAGGCCATTGCATGAGATGGTTGTCTTCTCGTCCGTATAAAATGAAGAATTTGAAGGGCTGAAATGAATTAAAACGAATTTTTTAGACGACTTAAAAAGCGAGTTGAAAACCTACTACACGGTACTGGCAAGGAGGGAATATGAGTTCAGGTTTTGAAGGCGTAACACCGACTGCAAACTAAATGTGATGAGTTGTAATTTTCAGTCTTCTTATATTTTAAATGTCCTAATATGAACTACCTAACGTGGATTTTAGATGGTATTTTTATGATATTACGCAGATGCTCTGGAGAACAGCAATTAACTCCGTATTGTGTACAACGTCCCCACAAAAATTGCAGTTCATATATTTAATGTATACATATTATACCCGAAGCCGGCTCACTAAAGTACATTTCAAAACAAGATATAGTAAAACAGGACTTCACAAAACAAGAATCGTTGGAATATGAATCATTGGAAAATGTATATATAGTATGAAAATTACGCAGCTCTGGGGGTAAAATCGAACAAATCGACATAATTGTTCACACTTCATCGCCGCTACCTAAATCATACGACAGTATCGAGACCGCTATGAATGCGATAGGTAATCAAATTAACTATTGAATTCGTTAAATGGAATTTATTGGACTTCGAAATTAACAAAAAATGGATGTGAATCGTAATTCTTGCATTTTTAATTAGGAATATTCCAGAATATTCTAAAACAAATACTGTGAGTTGGTACGTTGATGGCGACGATTTGTATGAGCAACACAAATGAGTTTGGAATGGAGGTATTGCTTCAGTAAAATAATTCGTAGATCTTTTAGCAAGTGGAACGGGAAGTATTCATATATACTACGTACGGAAATTGTGTACAATGCCGTATTAATAGTTACAATTTGTTATATGTACAACGATTGGAAGTTCAGGATACAAGATAAAAATTTTATGAAGGTTTTTTTTGTAAAAATAATTGTGGTTACGGTCGATAATGAATCGATCATGGAAATAGAAGTTTTCCCAATGTGAATTGATTATATTTTAATAAAATGATAGAGTAGCAGAACGGTGAGGAGAACGATTACTGAAAAGCCCAGAGCAACGATATTAGATTCGAATTTAGAAAAGGAGTTATGGGGCAAAGCTGTGTGAGATGTGCGGTGCATTTAATATATAGATGTCCAACTCGATCACAACAATAAAAGGAATCTATATATTGTAAAGTTGAGAGCATTTGAAAGTGTTTCAGTTAAGAATATTTCACCAAGCAGTTTTTGACCAACAAAGCGATTATTATGTCGTGATGATTGATGTTGGGAATCTTTGAATCTTAACCTTATATATAGTTACGAATTTCTGCGATTTAAGTTACAAACTTTATTTCCCAACGCCTTTAATTTCTTCAGCAATTCACTAGTTACTTTTTGCACTGTTTACTTTTTACTTCTTAACTTGTACTGTCCACTGATTAAATTACAAGTGTCTCTGCGTCCCAAACTGCTCGCACTTATCTATATACGTCTATCGCTGTTCGAGATCACTCCTTTTATTGCATCTAGTATGTACATTATATTGTAATTGTAAATCACTTTTATGTAGTTGTATTGGCGAACATTACACGTCTTCAATTCGTTTATTTTGTTGATGAACATATAACTTGTAAAATTTCTATGATTGAAGTGACTTAATCTTTAACGTGTTTTAATGAGATTTCTGTAATTTTACGTAATACAGATATATGTAAATTTTGTGATCTTATACAATCGTCTTGTGTTTGAATTTATTTTTATTGTGTAATTTGATTAATTGTGTATGTTTTTGAAATTATATTGTAAATATTCATTAGGGATTTTATCCTGTTTAACGCCCTTTGTTAATTCCATCCAGAATTTTCGATGATCACTGTCGCCACCGTTTACAATTTTGCTTTCCTTATTGCCATATCCCTCCCCACTTGGAATGCCGTCGTAAAAATCTAATTCCCCAAATTAGTATTGGAGATATACTCGACCCGTCAACATCGATGATGCTCAGAATTTCTACTCATGAGCCAGTACATTTTCCTATATTTGAGGTTTAACTATTATTTTTTCTCCTGGATGTGTTCTTTTCATCTTAGCTTAGCATTGAAGGTCTTGTCAAGGTATTTAGCTGTATTTGCATATGAAACTGGGTCTGAGTTGAGAACCACGGGAATACAGTTTTCATTTTGCTTTGTAAAGTTGCCGTGTACTGATTTGGCTTCATTTAATAAGATGCGCCATTTTTTGTCCAGTTGCTCACAATGTTGACTGATATTTGAAGTTTGCATTTAGCTACCGAAATATCTTTTCTAACTGCTATGCTAGCTGTATCGTCTGCAAATGTTGCTACTGCAGTACCTTGAATAATCGGTAAGTCTCTCGTATAAAGAATAAATAGACTCGGTCCAAGTACGCTACCTTCTGGTATACCTGCTGATATTCGTTTTAGTTCAGAGTACTCGTTTTCAAATTTAACTCTATAGTATCAATCTGCTATGTAGGGTTTAATAATTTGATAAAATTGCTTAGGCAGGTCTCGATTCAGTTTAAATTCGAGCCCTTGGAGGCAAACTTTGCCGAAGCTCGAACTACGTCTAAGAAAATACTGGAGCATATTTTCTTATTGTCAAGTGCATCCTCAAGGACATCCGTTATACTGTGAACTTGTTCAACTGTACAGTGGTTTTCTCTAAATCTGAAAATTGGGGGTCTATGAAACTGTATAACAACTTTTCGTCGACATCGCAGATTTTCTTTTATTCGATACACATCGCCTCTGATCCTCTTGACAATTTTGAATGAACTATTCCAATATCGTTGTGCATCGCTCTTATGTGTTCTGGAATTGTATACAGCGACACTAAATCATCTCGTTGATAGTTGCTATATCTCTCACGTGCTCGCTCCACTGCTCTCATCTACGTTTCGATCTTTGCGCATTTTTCGTTGTAGATCAGGTTCGTTATTTTTACAGCCTATTACTCTTTGATAAATTGGTCGTTTTGGCTCGTCTTTCTGGACGCTTTCTGTTACTGGTTCATGAAGTTCCTGATCTTTTTTCTGCCTCGTCACATTCCAGCACTTCTCCTTTTCAACTCCAATGCGTGTAACCTTCGCACGACTCTTCGCCGTGCCATCTGGATCGCTCTCTCTTTAGCAATCAACTCCACTGCCGGACTCACCCTCAATAATCGAACCGGAATCTTCTGCTGAGCGTCTCTCCAGGAGTCAGCTCCATTTAATTAGCCAATTCATCACTTCTTTTATCTGGTCTCTTTAAGCAGAATTGCACTATCCGAGCTAGAACCAAGCGTTTGGCTCTGCGGTCTTGGTTGTTTCTTGAATCCTCTGTGGTTTTCTTGAATGTTTAGTAAGTTTGCGCAGCACCTTTTGTTTTAAAGCTCCTTGCAAACCCGAGTCGATCAAAGCACGCGAAGTTATGCCGTCCCAAGCAGAGTTTCAGTGTCTCTCCATTGTCGGAATTATGAGATAGCGTGTTCAACTTATTTGGGTTGTGAACGTTTTGCACGTTGTCGTATTGTGTTTTTAAAGCAAATTCTACGTAATGTTAGGAATTGGATAAGCGATTCTTTCGTATACGCTTAATGCTTTGATTTAAATCTGCACAATGACTTGAGCCATCGCAATGGCGACAATTATTTAGACTGGCGTTCTTTCTTATTGACGTATATGTTCTTAATATTTTTATGATGTGTCACAAGCTTATTGCTTGTGGTGAATTTTGTATGTGTTTCATTCAAGCAATAAAAACCGTTGTGCCAAAAACGGAGAAGATCCTTGAGATTCTCCAGCTATTTGGGAACTTCTAATTGCATTTCGTAGAATTTGCAAGTTTCTTATGAATAAATCGCAAGTGGATGTATCAACACCTTTGTGTTATCATAAAGTTATTTTATAGGAATTCTCCTGATTCTTGAGACAACACAGGTAATCGTAAGAAGATAGCTAATTGCTTATGAGCAAGTAGACTTTTATTTTCGTTCTTGTCATGTAGCAGCTGCCATGTTATGTTGCCGCAAAACCATCAATACATACGATATTTTAGTTGCGTTTGGTATTTGCTTGTTTTCGTGGACGATATCTTGAAAATTTGACCATTTCGTTTAGTCACCAAAGAAATTTGGTAACTCTAATTCGTATATTAGGAAGGATCAGTTTATTGGCAATATCAACACGGATGTCGATAAATTCTACTCGACCCTCTTTCGGAAATCAGAAATAACCCACCATGATATAATAATGTTTCAGTTAGTTCAAACTATTTGAAAACCACGGTGGATCAAAAAATGAATGTAAATCTGAACAATAGTCGTAAAGGAATCTCACCCTATGTTATAACTAAAAGAAATTCAAATATTTCTCCAAAATTAGCCGATATGAGGACTTTTCTAGTCTATATAGAAGCCTTAAGTATAAATAAATTATTACAGCCCTACTGTAACAGTTATACGTCGATTTCAAATCCTGTTGTTGAACAAGAAAAATTATTGTCAGCAATATATAAGCCATATGGCAGTAGGTTGTGGTTTGGACGGAAAAGCATTTTTTATTCTTAAAAATCATGCAGAACAATTTATTATGCCTGCTCTTCAACATATTACTATATACCTAATGTCATTTTCCCTCCAAAACGGATAATTTCCAATCTACCAGCTTTTCGAGTCACGAAAAGAAATAATATTTCATGAAACAGAGATATTGCAACCAATAATCCAGTATAATGTTAACCTGAAGGCTATTTGTAATGGGTCGAGACAGGAACTTCCTTCATAGATAGGAAAAGCCAAATAAGAGATACAAATTATAACATCTGCAGCAAGAGAACTTAAAATTATCGAAACGTTCAACATGACATCCGGAGGGCAGCCATCTAATAATGTTAGTTCTCGTGTTTGATAATACTCGTCTTTGATTATGAGTCTAAAACGCCAATACCTTGGGATGACCAAAACCTTACTATATTTCAACATAAATTAGGCTTATGTTATGTTGACCGTGACCTGGAAAATTTCCGTTGTTAGTATTCTCTTTTAACACGGACCGAGTTATCTGCAGAATCATTGTCATGCACGCCCAATATGTAAAATAACCTTCTCCGTATGGTATAATTAACTAAAACGAAGAAGGACTATTGATAATAACGGGATACAGGTTTGTAATTACAAATGACTGTAGATCTCCAGCATATAGTAAGCTTTGATTGAAACTAGCTATAGGATTGATACAATTAAATAAATTTAATTTATATATAGATTGCATTTTTGCACCTGAAATTCCCAGAACAATAATTTTATCAAAAATTATTTAATTTTGTTGAACTTTCCATATGAACAAAATTCGCGATCTTTTAATGTACAACAAAGCAATTTAAACGACAATCATTTCGATAATGAATAATTTATGGATGAACGTCACACATCGTTTAATATTAAAACCAATTTCGGTAATCGCATTACATACAATACCTACATGATGAATCAGAGACCATGCAGAAGAGATACACCGCACCCATTTTAACTATACCTTAAAATATTCATGTTGTGATGTCTTTTATAAATGTCTAGCTCGAACTTATTCCAAAGACCAATTGATCCTGATAAATATTGTTCCGTGGACGCACACTTACGCCGTTCACTTAATATTGCACTATTAAACACAAATATACCATACTAAAACAACCGAGTCATTTGCTCTGAGAATAATAGTTCCTACTACATTCCACAACGATTTAAATAAAACTAATTAATGATTTATTTAAAATTAATTATTTTTAAAAAACTTAAAAACTTTATCGTAATTCCAGCGATTGGATTTGTTTGTTTTATACAAATAGTTTTTTTTACGTACGTTATACGTAATTGCACACGTATTTGACGCAATTCAATAATGATGAACTATACGTGTCGTCCGTCCACTATGACGCGTTATTCAGCGATACGTAGTAATTATCAAAATTACGGAAAAACGTTAGAACTTTATAATTTTTCTTGAAAGGATATCCACTAGAAAAATAGTTAAAATTTGATCAGTAATACGAGTATATAGTTAAATGATCGAGAGAAGTCACTCACGCCTTTTCCTCTTTAAACACTGTGATGTATTTGTATTGGCGCCAAATTCGATAAAAATTTATCGAATTTTCTAATTCCGCCGGTTTAAAACGTTTTGTTGCTTCACTGATATAGATTAAATCGTGTAACGCGATGCATCTGTAAATTATATGTAAAACTATAAAATAACACTGATGCTGCGGTAAATTGTTTACTTACAACAGCGGTATTCGCGGTAATCTTGAATCTTTCAGTAAGTTACGGTAATTTTTATAATTTGCACTAAATGAAAATAGGTCGGTAAACTCGCAAAACAAGTTCTCATATTTCTTGGTAATTTTGTAAATATATGTGGTTTGCATTCCAACTAAAATCGCCCAGCATGAACTATAATCTCGGTATTCCTTTAAACATTTCATGACTTTTACCAGGAACTTGATATGTTTTTGCACTTCTCGCTGAGTTTGAAGTTTTCCGATCATGGTAGTGACCCAGTAGCTTAATTTATCACAGTGGTGTATAAAAGCGGTGGCATTCGGTGTTGCACCCTTTATTTCCGATACTAGTAATTCAGACACATCAATTTTCGTAAACAGCTCGTAAGCCATCAGAGTCATTTGTTCCGCAATCTGATTTGGTTTAAAATCAAGTATTGTGCCAGCGTACTCATCATCGCCCAAATATTCTGGTATGGCATTGACCAACATCTTCATTTTATGGTATTCACTTAATTTTTGTTCAAAAATGGTATGCAATGTGAATGCCCACTCAATTTCGGATCGTTTCACTAATTGGTATATAAAATTAACTAAGGCTGTGAGTAACGGTTCGGTTATAAAATATCGGTTGGAAGCTTCCATTATTTTAATGATTAACGTATATGCATTTTTCTTTCGGTGATCCGCAAACGTATTAAATCGAAAAATTAATTTTTCTAGCAAATCCTCTGCGGTGATAAAACTTTGATATGTCAACACAAATATTGAGCAGAATTCACTCTCTAAATTTTCGGTTGCATAAACCACCAGAGCATCTAGTTCAGCATACTGAATCACTGAAATTCCATTACTTATTTTAAAAACAATATGCTTATCAATATTCGTTTCGGTTAATAGGATTGGTTTCGTTTCTTCGGATGAGTTCTGTGCCCGGCGTGCAGCAGAACGACGAAATATCACCGGTCCATTTTCAAGCGGTACTAAAGTTTCTTGTGCAGGCGATACAGGTGTCTGTAGACTAGATAAACGACGCCCACCCAAATATACATGCATATATTCAAAACATTCGGTGGACGGTTTTTCGCCACCCAGTGCATACCACTTGAACACAGCCTCGTTTAAAAAATCTTGCCAATCTGGTATCAGTTGACTGATTGACTGGTTAAATGTTAAATCATCTTCGGTATCGCTAGGGGCCGGAGATAATCCTTCGGTAGGTGAATATGAGGGCACTTCGTCCGAACAATCTGAGGATGGTCGCGAAAGTGAACTAAAATTTGAACCACCCTTCACTGAATCTACTTCATCCTGATCGGGTAACATATTATCAAACAAAAATCTCTTATCCTTAATCTCAGAACTATAAGTTCGCAGAAAATCCTCATCAATCGAATAGGATGGCATTTTCAAACAGAGTCCACAAGTTTTTTTACGCTCACTAGGTGCATACAATTTTTGCTCAATGGTCGCAATTTGATTAAGTTCATTCAAATATAAGTTAGTTTTCTCGATGAGGAGTGATAGCAATCTGTCAACCACTTCTGGTTCAATATTTCCCGCATCCATTCCGATCGATTTTTCATGAAAATATTTAAACAAATTCGCCAGCTGTGCATATACATTTAATCTGAATTCTTTTATTTTGTTGATTTCAATGTAAGCAACAATTAGTTTATATTTAACCGCTAGCGTTGTAAACATTGTCATAATGATTTTGATTAAATCGTGTGATGTGATAAGGTGATTTTTGTAATCGTTTCGGGCTTCTATGAACTTCTCATAATTATAAGCAAGAGCAACAGTGTATTCCCGAACAATATCGCTAATGTAGAATTTTGAATTTGAGTGACTGTAAATTAAAAACAAACATTATCAGTTCTCTGCGGTGCTTTTAAACTGGCGATTTACTTTAAGCGCTGCAAGGTACAGAGTAAGTAAAAATTACTGCAAGCAGGGGGATATGTAACAATATCAACACGTCGCTAACAATTATGCGACTCCCTTACCTGCCAGACATTTCACTTATACTATTTTGTGTTCCGATTGTGGGCCGTACACTCCTGCTCACGTTAAATAAATAATCAGTACTGCTCTACAAATGTTTATTTAGCGTTTATATATAAACTGGCTTATCGCAGATTCACAGAATTCAATGTAAATATCGAATCATTTAAATTGCAATTTACTATGATACACAATATGCCGAGTAAATTGAATCTCCGATTCTATTGCGATTGACATCAAACAAATGTGTTTTGATTTAATTCAGCTCCATTTTATACGAAGGTGATTGATTCGCAAATGTGTCTTCTTTAAAGCTTATTTGTGTGATATTGTGGACTGTGTTTCCCTTCAAATCCCATCACCCATTAATTGGCCATAAAATTTTCTTACAAAATTTGCATCGCAGAACAAGATCAAGTTACACCGCACAGTTGACGGCCCTCTAATTTCGTCGTCGTTTATTGTCATTCTACGGTAGCTGTTGTATGCTTTTTATAAATTATTGTCGACCACTATCGTCTACTGATGTATGAATATATCAAATGACGAGCAAACCAAAATGGCACGACGCAAAATCGACCTGGAGCATAAAACGCATTGGCTTCCTTAACAATCAAAAATATTTTTTGTTTTATGGATATACCATGATGTTACATTATATTACAGACACTAACAAGCAAATGTACTGCAAGCTAGTCTAAGCAGTAATAACCGTGCTCAAATGTAGAATGCCTCGAGTTGGAAGCCAAATCCAAAGAATACGGTGGATGGGGAAGCAATTCAAACATCATCATGTGCAATTTTGCCATCTTAGCCATCGACATGTGACATGGTGCATTGCATTGATCAAAGAACACTTTTTTCTTGTGCATTTGGGGACGTTTTTTTGCAATTACTTTCTTCAAACGCACCTGGAAACCTGGATTAACATTTATAAAATATCTCGTGGTGTTGATTGTATATTTAGTTGTTGCGACAAAAGGTAATGGATTGACATTTACTAAACGTGGGCAAATGTCAATCCATTACCTCCATTATATATTTAAGAGTTTTTCTTAAAAAAAAACCTCGTGAATGCTCTGAAGCGAAACCAGAACCCATATCAACTGGATTAGGGATACTGGCATGTCGAGAAGGAGGTTAACCCATTTGGCTCCGTTTTTGTGCTTTTGTCTTTGGGTTTCCATACGGTCACCGAATTTCGCATAACCAATATAATAATAGTTTAATAGCCTCAAATCCCGCTGGTAAATATGTTCATAACCTTTGTCGGCTTTGGTGATGTTTCGTCCGGTTTATCCGTAATCTATTATCTCGATTTTTTCCAACGGCAATACGTAATAACGGGTGTTTTTTTAAGCCCGATAGAACTTGAAATTGTAAAAAAATAACACAAAAAATTAAATTGTATTCAAAATTTTTTTTTATTCGATAGATCAATACATAGCATTAATAATTGAAAATGATTACAGGCATATGGGTACCGCGGCTGTTCTTGACGAAACGCATTCTGGACGTCCAATTTTGGGCCACTTTTTCGAGCACTGCTGGCCGTATGCCGCGAATAACACGAATAATGCTTGCTGCCAAAGCGTCAATTGTTGCTAGTTTATCAGCATAAACCAGTGACTTCACGTATCCCCACAGGAAATAGTCGAGAGTTGTCAAATCACACGACCTTGGAGGCCAATTGACAGGTCCATTTCTCGAAATCAAGTTATCGCCAAATTTTGATTTTAATAAGTCGATGATTGCGGTCGCCGTATGGCACGTAGCGTCATCCTGTTGAAACCACATCTAGTCCGGATCAATGTCATCCATATTTTCAAAAAAAATCATTGATCATGGTGCGGCAACGATCTCCATTGACCGTAACGCGATCTCCGGCCTCATGTTTGAAGAAACAATTTCCGATGATGCCATCAGCGTGTAAACCGCACCAAACTGTGCATTTTTGTGGATTGGTCTTACTCCATATGCGGCAATTTTGTTTATTAACAAACCCAATTTGTTAAGCCAAAAATGTGCCTCATCGCTGAACACAATTTTCCAACTGCTCTAGAGCCCAATCGGCGAAAGAACGACGCTCATAATGGTCTCGTGGCTTCAATTCCTGCAGCAGCTGGATCTTGTACGGGTGTAGGCCAGGATCTTTGCGCAAAATTTTCCACGTAGTGTACGGACAGAGCTCCAATTCCTGCGAACGACGACGAATCGATAAATTTGGATCTTCTTCCACACTGTCGTTTACAGCGGCGATATTCTCTTCAGTACGCACATTCCTTCGATGTGTTGATGTTATTGCATCCTCTAGAGGGTATCTGGTACGAAATCTATCCACAGTTCGACGGATGGCTTGCTCAGATGGACGATTATGTGCGCCATAAAAATCACGAAGGCGTCTATAAGTTGCGCGAATCAACGACTGATTTTCAAAGTAAATTTTAATAATTTCGTAGCATTGTTCAAGCGTGAGTCTATTCATGATGTTTTGCCAGAATATACTGATATCTGCCAGAGTATATTTTTCATATAAAAATTTAATTTTTTGTTTTATTTTTTACAATTACAAGTTCTATCAGGCTTAAAAAACACCCGATATATGTATACTGAATAAAATATTAGCATATACATAAATACAGAATAAAACAATTTATAAATAAGTGACATATTCCATTTCGCTATTTTGATTATTTTAATTACCCGCTTTAGTTAAAATACCATTCAATATCAATTAACTAACTATGTTTTAATTTGAAATTATTCGACTTTGCCTATTGGCAGCTACTGTACGGATGTTACACTCCGTTAGAGAATATGGTTCAAGCATGTATTCGTTCCGTCCGTATCGTTTTTTTAAATGCCAATTTGAATGTAGCACGAAAATGTCAACAAAATGAACGGATAGAAAAATTTTCATTTTTCACACGAAATAGCATTTTAAGAAAACCGCGACGGGCGGTACAGATACTTATACAACATATTGGCAAGGCTGAAAGCGCCTATTGTGTTTGAACCTGCAGCGAGTCATGAACGAGTACATATTGTGGCGAATATAACTTAGCTAAATTGCTTGCTTACGAGAGAGATCAATGCATGCGTCTGGCAATAAGTGATACCAAACGGATTAAGTAATTTTACTAATCTGCTTTTACATAGGCGGTAGTGTAATAGTAAAATAGGCTTAAGCTATTTCACTATCCGATGTGAATTGAATGTCAATAGTATAACAGCAAAATATTTGCGGTAGACTATCTAGCTACATTGAATATTTTTTGGCAGTTTATCGTTAAATTAGTCAGAAACTGTTCGTATATCTCGAAATTTGAGATTTTTAACGTGTTTTAGTTATTACTCTATACTCGATAAATATTTTAAGAATTAAATTATTTTTTAAAATAATGCTAACTTCATATCAAATGGTGTGAAACAAACTGCTGGTGTGAACCCGGTATAAACAATCATTAATCTAAATGTTTCACGTTATTGCGTGATGAAGCATTCGTCAAGTACTCGATTATAAACAGGCTAATAAAGGGTTAGACAGTATAATAGCGGATCCAAAACATTGCAAGAAATATACCCCGTGGAACAGGCCTCACGAAGGATTTTGTGACATATATGTCATTCGGCACATTCGATAAAATATTTTTCAAATTTCAATATTTTTAATATAAATTTTAATCAAAATATGATTTTATTTGTTTATATAATATACCTAACAATAAAATTTCTACAATATATATTATCAGTAAATGCTGCGGTCGGATGGATAGTCGAGTAAATCATGTACCACTGGTAAAATCAGTTTAAACACAATTTTAGATGAGTTTAGCCTAAAAAATAAAATAATCTAACTAAAATGTAAATAAATATTTACATTTACCCGACTCTTCAATCGCAGCAAACATAAGTTTGCCGAAAATCGGAAAATATATTAAAAAGCATAAAAATTATAAAATACTTTTCAAACTTAATCCAATTCTGTTCCGTTGGCAGTCTAAATTTACTACAGTCGCTTCTACATGGTCACCAACCGTAACTCTAAACCCGTTTAACTTACTGGAATGTATCAAACCATTTGTTTCCACTCCGATATCAACAAAACACCCGAAATCCGTAATATTCGTAATGCTTCCAGTTACAACATCGTCTAGCTGCAAATCTGCCATTTTGGTAAGCGTCTGCTTGAATAATGGCTTTTTATTTATATCGCTCCGATAATCGCGCGTTATATCACGCTGTAAGGCCTCAAAAATTGATGAAACCCGTTCAATCGGTTGATTTAATTTATCGGCAAATAATTTGTACTGTGTTTCGTTTGAGTGCAGTCTAACTGTATTAATAAAGCTTGGCTTGCCAATATCCGATTTGGTTAATTTTAGCGACGAAACAATTTTTTCGGCAGTTTCATAACTCTCCGGATGTACCCATGTTGAATCGAGTATATCACATTTCGTATATCCAGCGGTCACTGGATCAATGCGTATAAATCCGGCACACTGCTGAAATGATTTCTCGCCAATTTGTTTAACTTTGAGCAGTTCTTTCCGTGATCTAAATGGCCCGTTATCAATTCGATATTTTATAATATTTTGTGCCCGGGTTTCAGTCAGACCGGCTACATGTCGCAATAAGGTGACACTCGCAGTGTTTACATCGACTCCTACATAACTGACACATTCAGAAACGATATCATTTAGGGCCTCTGATAAATCTTTTTCGTTTATATCATGTTGGTACATTCCGACGCCCAAATGCTTTGGTTCGATTTTAACCAGCTCACAGAGTGGGTCAGCTAGACGTCGAGCGATTGAAACGGCACTAATTAAATTTACATCCAAATTGGGAAATTCTTTTTTGGCAATAGCGCCGCATGAATATATCGAGGCACCATGTTCCGATACAATACAATATCGTACCACATTTTGATTTATGATCCCTTCGGCGTATAAACTCTGCAACCATTTTTCAGTTTCCCGACATGCTGTTCCATTTCCCAGCGCTATTATTTTGCAGTCATGTTTTGACAGAAGATTTTGCATTTCATAACCGTACTGTCTCAAATTTTGGGGCCGTGTGTGCGGATATATTACCAAAGTGTCAAGCAAATCATTATATTCATTGATCAGGGCTAATTTGCAGCCCATTGTGAATCCCGGATCAAGGCCTAAAATTTTCTCTCCACGAATCGGAGACATGAGCAACAATTGTTTTAAATTCGTTGCGAATATATGAATCGAACCGTATTCGGCCAATTTTGTTAAATCAGATCGAATTTGTTTTGTAACAAGTTGGGAAAATTTTTTGGTGAACGCTTCCTCGAACGCTATGTTAAACATGTCCATACGAATTTTGCTATAGATCCCCGTCCTCAGGTATAATTCTTCGACAAATCGCTTTAAATCGTGTTTCATTCTATCCGGAATTACTATTTTAACAGAAAGTATTTTATAATTTTCACCACGATTAATCGCTAGAATTTGATGCGGCTTTAGGAATCGAACCAAATTCGAGTAATCGTAATACGTTTCAAATTTTTTCACCTCATTCTCATTCATTCTGTGATTTTGTTTCGCCTGATCCAGTTTATCGGATTTAACAATTTTTGCTTTTTTCACTTCAATGGAGATTTTGTGTAGTGCTTGTAAACGGCGCAGTTCTTCCAAGACGGCAACATCTTTACCGATAACGTGGGCTATGATGTGGCAAATACCTTGTTCGACCTTCTCGTTGGTATCCAAATCTATGTTGTCTTTTTGAACGAAATCCGAAAACCAGAATTCGGATTTTACACCTTTTAATAACGATAGGGCCGGTTGTTCTAGGCCCAGGGCGATTGCACGTTCAGCGAGTGTTTTTTTACCAGTTGTTTTAAACGGTGCGTACTAAAACAAAATAAACTAATTAATCCAAATTATACATTAAACGAATTAAAAGTAACTTACCATCATATCCAATTCGTCGAGAGATTTAGCCGACTCGAACCCTTTACGTATTTCATCAGTTAGCATACCTTTCTTTTCTAACCCATTTATGGTCGACATTATTTTCGACCGTAAATTCAAAATGCTATTATAACGATTTTTGACCTCTCGCAAATCGTCCGGAGACATCGTGTTTCCAATTATTTCCCGTCGATATCGACATATAAATGGGATTGTATTATCGTTCTCGAATAATGTGACAATATTTCGGGCACAGTAGTAATCGAGATTCGCTTGCTCAGCGAGTAGTTCGGGAACAGTCCAGCCACTCGTCTTTGCAATATGTGCTGGTTTGGACGGTTTTTTAACGTTATCATGTTTGTTGACATCACGGTTTTCATCAGAAAAATCCTCATCGATTGGCTCGGATTTGGTGGCCTTTTTCGCCCTTTTCTTTACTGCTTTGGGGCGTTTCTCCGGTTCGTCTTGGTTAATTGTCGGTGTTATATCTAATCCGCCAAGGTCATTGTTTTTAAAATTCGATACAGAAGATTTAAAGTAAAAAGCAGTATCCAATTTTGAATGTTGAATTGCTGATTTCGTGTCTACTTCTCCCGGCTCGCACCTAATAAGGTTCGATACAGATGGTTTTACATCAAGACCTGTATCCCATCTAGATTGCTTCACACGTTTCTTTTCAACAGGGATATTTTCTTCTTTAATGTCAAGATTAACAATATTAGGCTTAACATCCATTGCTGTATCGCTCTCCCCAGTGGCATGAATAACAGGCTGTTTTTTAACAGCTGGAGACTGTCCAGCGGAGCTCCGCTTTTTAGGAGTTGGTTTTTTAACCATGACCTTTTTAACAACTTTCCGAACTGGTTTTGGTTTGACCTCGGCATTAACACTCTTTTTGGCCCTTTTTTTTGGTGGAGGTTTAGCCACTTTCTCATCTAGAGCAAACGAGTCATCTTTATCATCAAAGGTTTCCTCGTCACTGGAAATGGTGTATGCAATCTTTTTAGTTGCTCGTGTTGTCCTTCGGGCTGTAGACATTTTACATCAGCTTATATTATTTTAATTTCAGTTAAATTTTATTAAATTGAGAAAAGAAACAAAATTTTTGACTGACAGATGCTAAAGATAACACAAACAGATTTTTTTTTTGAAATGACAAATAATCATGTAAAACTGGCCTTTACCTGCATTGTCGACATTCAGTATTATCCACTTCGAGTTGTAAAGTACGTGTTGTTTTTGGAATTAACTTTTCAAATTCAGGAAGTTAACAATTACACTTATGGAATTTGTTCGAATTACTTTAAATACAGAAAATCATTCGAGTAGATCAATATTACATATCTTGTATTATTTGACTGGCGCGGCTACTCAATTTTAATTTGGTTGCCTCATCGAGGTCGCATAATCAAATTATTTTCGGATTATTTTTTGATTGGCCGATTAAATCATAGTCAGTTCTCAAAAATTTGCCGGCAATGGCATACAGGCATGTACCCGGGGCCAGGTTTATTTTATTTTCTTTCCAATTTACAATTAAATTTTTCTATGCAGTTCCCATGCGGTCATTGAAATTTGTACTTTCTCATGCAACGGCTTTCTTTCGCTCTTCCACGCGCTGGTGAAGGTTACTTACATGATCTGTAATTTAAGAACGTTTCTTTAAATTTAGACAGTTGTGCATACGAGGAAAATGGAGATGAATTTTAATAATACGGATCCCTGCGACAATCCTGAAACGTTCGAAAACGTCGACTAACATATTCATTCAGTTCAGACAATTGAGATAAACGGATCGGAAAGAATGCGTCTATTAGTTTCAACTGTTCGCTTGGGTTCATTGACATTTTCTGTTGTATAATTTAATTTCTGCTGTCCTCATACTACCAACCTTTATTTTTTGTTAAAATCGAGTTAGTCAAGATAGTGCAAGATTCATAGAGAGCTTTTTAAAATGTTTTAAACGGCGGCATAAGATTAAAATGTGTAAAGTTTATAAATGGGATGTGGTTGTTTTTTAGTAGTCATAAATAGAACAAACTAAATAGTTAAAGGCTCAAACCAAAAAATATAAAGTAGACAGAAAATTATTGCCAACATTTTTTAAGTAAGATATTTGGCCGGCTTCCGCCTCATAAGTTGTGTGAGGCCTGTTATTTTTTAGTGAAGCCTAAATGGGCTTGATACGCCCAATGGCAACTTATCGATAACGGTAGCTAACGTGTTCGAACGTTATCGAATTGCTGTGCGGGAATTTTCTATATCGCTTCATCAGGCAACACTATTTTGAGATATTTATATTAAACAATGCTACCAACCCTAATATGTCAAAAGAAACCCATTGTCTAGTGATTATTCATGTGTCCAAGTCAACTTATTGATATTGAATTTTATTTTATAATTAACTATTTCTTATTTAGATATTTAAGTGAAATAAATAAAATATAAAAAAATACTAGTGTGATAAGTTAATCAAAATGCAATCGGAAAATGATGAAAGTTGGATAGAAAATATCGAAGAGGAATATTTACGTTCGATTGATAATCAACCCAACTATGAGCAAGAATATTTGACAGAACGTGATAATGCGATACGTCGTGTTTGGGGCACATTTCAAGAATCCGCAACATCAATAACACAATTATATAAAGGTAATATTGTTTATTGCTCCATTTTATATCATGTGCAGTACTTATCCAGAAACAAGATAAAGTCTTTCCTCGATTTTATTTGGTTCTTCCAAGGACAAGGTTGAAATGTCGTCCGTCAGACATTTTGATTTTCATTTGGTACAAAATTTATAACCAAATTAAATCCCCGTATTTATGCAATCTGAATAGTAATGTATCCAAGATAAATGGCATTACGATTTATACTTTGTTAAGGGAGAAGAAATATTAGATTGTAGCAAATTTATTCGGCACAGTAGAATTATCTTTGGATTATGTCAGCAATGAAAATAAATTCAATGATGGTTGATTTTGATTATAAGTTTAGATACAGTTCAGCACACGATATAAAATGGGGCTCATACTATAAAGTATGGAAATAATCAAATAATGAACCACTAAATAATAATACTTGTAAACTTTTTATTTTAGATCGATATTCTACAGCTGATACTGGGGCATTGTGGTTGCCTTTCCAAACAGCTGCTGGTACAATTACAACACTATATAAAGGTATGTACATACGACAGGGGATTATGTTGACATTTTGTAAATGGTGCAATATTTATAATTTCAAGTGATAAAGCCATATTCAATTATGGCTGATATTTATTTATATGTAAGTGATTTTTAAAATGGGGTTACTCATCATCTTTATAAATAAACCGCATGTCAGTATCAGTAAAATCAAAAACCACTAAAATTTTGTAAGGTCAATAGTCTATTGTGGTTTATAAAACCAGATCGGAATCCGGACGTAATTTAGCAAATTTATCTTCATGTTGTAATTTGAAGCAGATAAACACTATGTAGGCTTAGCTATGATTTGGATTTTGAGCTTACGTTAATATTCCACTTACAATATCAGAATTTTTTGCTATTTGTTAAACAGGTAACATTCTATAAACAGGTAAAACCTGCCCTTAAACCAAACGATAAGTCCGAGGTTTCACGTTGTTATTTCCCTAGCATGATTGTTAAAGTTTGAACGCCAACAGAAAATTTGTGTTGTATAAATGTTGATCTTTTAAACACAGGTGGTAAGATCAATTGTTTATTATGAAGAATCTATTTAGCATGATGTCTTCTAAAATATAACGATTTTGATCTAATTGCCTTTGCAGTTTTGCTGGAGGACGCTGGGTGCTGTAATACGGTACGACGCCTTCCCAGACAATGGGCTATTAAGATGAACGGATTCGAACATGTGTGAAACAATTAAACTTACAAGTAAAACAAAGAGCAATGTAAATATTCAGATAAGGACTAAGATCTTTAAATGTAAGCTGAAAGTGAGGTGATTGTAAATTTTCGTTTTTTTTTTGTCGAACAAGGGTTTCTAAAATAGCCGCTGGCAAAAATGCACACCCGCGCCCTTACATTTTCACTACTAAAAATTTGTCGTTTATTTACTCTGAAAATCCTAGGAAACGTACTTTCACGTTCTGGTAAAGTAATGGTTGCGATATACGAAGATTAACCTGGTATTTCACTAATTCCTGTCGCTTATTTGATGATCTGATTTGTCCATGAACTATTTGAGAGAGTTCAAATCCAATTTAACTTTAAACACGAAATTCTTGAAAAAAATAAACCTGAAATCCTTAGGTAGAGGCTTGGTAATCTAAAATTGTAATCGAGAAGCTTTCTGAGATTCCTATGAAATTGTTTACCGTATAGTGCATCACAACAGAACATAAAGCTATTTTGTTGATTTTATATATTAAAAATTCATATATTTTATTCTAATTTAGGTATGTATGATACAAACTATGTAAATAGATTCCGTTATATTCAGGTTTTACTTCGAATTGTAAAACCAACAGGTTTGGCACCTAACCAAATCATAGTTTGGTTTATTTTCTAATTTCTATTTTATAATTGCGAAAGAATCATGTAGTTAGTATGCAAACCGAAAATTTTAGTCTTATAGTTAGTTGTCTTTCTCTAAATCACTCGACTCGGTAAAAAGTGGTAACTGATAGGTAAATGATACAAACTAAATAGTTTCCGTTATATTCAGGTTTTACTGCACAACTTCGAATTGTGGAACCAACACCAGGCCAAACAATCATAGTTTGGTTTGTTTTCTAATTTTTATTTTTTAATTGCGAAAGATTCATGTAAAGTTAGTTATTCAAATAAAAAATTTGTGTCTTATTAGCTAGCATCTTACTCTAAATTACTCGACTCGGTAAAAGGTGGCCCTAATACCATAGAAAAAATAAATAAGAATGATAATTTTTTTGTATTAAAATAGCATTAGGCTAATCAAAATATAAAATTGGGTACTGGTTGTATGCATGTTACCTCAATACGAACCACGATATATTTTGGATTATCTGCCTTTCCTTGTTACACAATATTGAAAAATGTGTTTATTAAGTGTAAGTGTGTTTCGCCAAGTGCCTACGGCAAATAGTGTTCAAACAATTTTATTTTTTTAGCGAACGAGCACTGTGTTTAACTATGTATTCCTTATCCTTACATAGTGTGACCCAAATTTAAAGATCAGTGCGAAGTAGCACTAGTTCAGTGCCAAGTAGAACACAGTAATTCTTTAAAATTTCTAATTCATTTCTGCTTGATATCTGTTAAACGGTAAATCCTCAAATAAAACTATCTTCTCGTATCACATCGGAAATTGTAATGGAACTGAATTTGGAAATCGTTCCTTACAAAACCTATGTTACTAAAATCGAGCTATCTGTAAATAGCAATAAGAAAGTTTAACTGCTGGATAAATAAAAGATTGTTTTGTAACCGTTTAATACTATAAAACACGAAAGGCTCCGAGAGCCGGAAAGAAATTCCTCTACAATTTTTTTTTTACAGAGATCTAGAAAAATTCAAACCCCGTTTACACCAGTAGATTAAAAGTAGTTATCACGTACTATTTTGCTTTTACAAGTATAATAGATTTTTTTCAAGTGACCGGTAAAGACATTTTTTGTTTGGATATACATTTCCATTTGTGATATTAAACAAAAAAATTGTACTTGTCAACAAAAAAAAGTAATAAAATATTATACTTGTGATGTAAACTGACCAGGTATTATTCTTTATTAGCAAAAAGTATTATACTATTAAAGTAGCTTTGGTGTAAACATGGTATTAACTCGTAAATTACTGGAATTTAAGTTTCCGCCTATGAGGATTTTTACACGATACATATTCGTTATATTAAAATAGAACGGACAACTAGACTTTTTCGGTTTATACATAAAAATTAAATGTATTTTAATTTCTTATGTAAATACATTTTATAAAATGATAAAAAGTAGTTTAAATCAAAAATTATCATTGAGAAATGAAATAGATTCTGCTATACCTGGTTTTACTGTATTCAATCAAATGGGGCTTGCCGGTTTCCTAAATCAAAACTAGGCTGACTATTTTCAAAAATGGTTTTGTTTATTTTGTTATTTTATAATTATAATAGAATCATGTGATGGCATGAAGAGAACTGGAGAAACTGCCGTTCAATGTGGATACCAAAGAAGAACACGCGAATTAGCAGAATGGGCTAAAAGCAAACGAAGACGATACATTCGTCGAGAAGATTTATTATCATATTTAGCCGGCAAACCACCGCCGCCATTAAGCGCAAGAATGCCTCGGTAAGTAAATTTTCGTTACATGCATTGCGGTGTAATCAGGAAGTCATCTAGATGATCAACATGGTTTTTGTGTGTTTTAGTTCGTCTCCTAAACCAGAATCACAGCATGTAGTGCAATATGGGTCTGCCCCGTTTCTAACAAATAGTCAACCTGCGGCTGACGGTGATCTGCATACTTTTAAAGAAGCCTTAGCTCGTAGGCCGCGGTAAGTTTAGTTTTTAGTTTTGAATTTACAACTAGTTTTTTTTAATGGTAACGAGTTAGAAAATAATTTATTTTTTTTAATTTGCAGTGCACCAGAATTATATGCATTTGTAGCGGGTGAAATAGCACGTCATTGTAAAAGGCCTGCAAGTCCATTAGATGTGAACATGGAAGTTCAAAATATATGCAGCAAACGACAACGTTTTATGTAGAATAATTAATACAAAAAAAATTATTATTTTTATAAGTAATTAACTAAAAATAAATTACAAATACAAATTGACAGTACAGCCTTTGACTAAATAAGTTGAGTTTTAGTTAAATCAAAAATACAGTAAAGCACTCATCAATAATTAAATATTTAAAATTAATATTGTTTATTTACTTAAAATATAATATTTTAAGTTATTTAGTATCACTCACTACGACCGTTGCGTAATTTTGCGTTTCACTTTTGTTGTACGGCGATTTTCTGTACTATTTTGTTCATAGTAGAATCGCCCTTCTCCAAAAAGTGACCAGTGATACTAAAGCTGTACCAGATTTTGCTGTAAATTATTAAAAGAATTCAAAATAATAATTAAAAATTAATTAAAATGTTATTTATAAATATAAAATATTATGGATCTGCTGTAAATTATATTCGCGGGGAAAACGTAACCGTGATATAATGACAGGGAAATTACATAATTTTTTTATTTTGCATTGTGAAAAAAGAGATATAAAACGCTAGCCATTTTGTAATAATATTTAATAATTACTCGTGTTTAAGTTTAAATATTTAGAAAATATTTATATAAAAAAATAATTCTTAAATAAAATCATAAAAGGCAATACTTGTATATCCTTCTTCGTTTTATAAATAACACAAACACACACCTACTACACCACTATATACATACATATTCATATTTCGATTATTAATTTTCGTCATATTAACGGAAACAATTTTTTTCGTCTTTATTGAACGTGGCTGAATTTTTAATTATTATTGTTTTTTTGTCGAATTATTTAATAAAATTTGTTTTTTCTTTTGTATATATCGAGAAAATATTCTTCATTATGTATAAATATTTAATTTTAGATTATATTTTATAATTTAATTTTATAAATTTAAACAAGTAAAAATACAAATTATGGTTATATTAATAATTATTATTAAATATATATTTATATATTAAACAAAAAGATATCGTCATTTAAATAAAAACGTAATTTAAGATAAAAATTTATTATTATTATTTGTAAAATTAATTATTACATTATATTAAAACAAATTAATTAAATTTATACGAAAAAGTTCTTATTAATTGAATATACTACTAAAGTTAAATGTTATTGTAGAGTTGAAAAATGCGAAACTAAAATTGTTGGTAATTTTAATTGGGTGATGGGCTCACTAACATTTTTAATTATATCATTAGGTTTCGCTAGCAGCAAAGAACTTACAAATGTTTATTTAGTTGGCAGACCACTAGATGTCATTAAAATGTCATATCTATACGACTTTATAACTAGGAAATTAACGATAGCTTACGTTAATATAAAAGAAACTTTATATTACGATTTGAGCTCTGACTACTCCTTTTCAGTGATGTACAAAGCATGCAATGCTACGGCGCCTAATAAATACACACTGGGAAGAAATGTGAAAAACTGAGTAAAAAACAAAGAATAAAAAAAAGCAAGTTTAAAGAAAAAGCTTAACGAGAACGGATTTTCACCTAAAAGGAATTAAACATTTTTCCAGAAAAAAACGAGTGTGGATTAAACGGCTGTCTGCAAATATGTCTGCCAATAAAAATAAACTGAAATAGTCTGACCCAGCAAGATCAACAGAAAAATATATTAAATGATTCATTAAGTTCTTACTGATGGTCAGATATGAGAGAGATTCTGATTATTCATTGTGGAAGACAACCGAAACATTAAGGATTGAATCTTCGATTCTAGCTATTAGGACAAGCAAGGGATGCTGGGAAAGAAGCAATGAAGAAAAAATAGAACCTCTAGAGGGTATAATCTGGTCGAACGATTCGTCACACAGGATAATGATAAAATACTCGAAATAGAAGAAACTGAAGATTCATGTATCACTCTGATCTCTCTTGGAGAACTGACTAAAGAAATAAACGAAACCCGAGGAAAGTACCAGGTGGATTATCGAGTATTCCTAATCGAAAAATTATGTTCAGGTCACCTATCGTGATTAGTGGAATCATTTTTGATTTGAAAATTTCATAGTGCTAAACATTTCCATATCGTTGAGTGTCCTGAAAGCGCCTTAGCCTTTCCACACACTGCGTTTTGCAACAAAACTCGAAACTGCACTTGCCTTTCCACGTAAAACTGAAGTGCGACTCGTGTGTATGTGTAAAATTATTTTCATTTTATATTGAATGCTTGAGTGAAACGGATAGAAAAATAAAATTTTAAAAATCTAGTAGGTATTGAAACAAAATGTAAAATCTTTCACATTTGCTCAGGCGTTTATTTATTTAAATCTGACCCTAAATTAATTTTTTGTTTTTTCGTTTCTGTCAGTGGTGACGTCCTCACGAGGACACAAAAGACGGGTCTTTTCGGGTTTTATAGGTAAAGGGGGAACAAACAACGAAAAATACCGTCTTTTGTGTCCTCGTGTGGACGTTGCCAGTGAGTATACAACACGAGCCGTACTTGAAATTATTTCTGCAAAGGTGCTGTAAAATACCCCCACGGTAAGAGACGATGAAAATCGCATCGTGTATTCTGATTTTATTTTGAAACCCTTTGATAGTTTGCCTTCGATTTTCACGTTACATCATCATTGCGTTTAAAGCCATCCATTAATATACTTTTCTCATGGTTATCAACTTTTAAGAAATGTGAATGACACTCCATAAATCTATGAATACAAAACATACACTAATATCCTTTTCACCTTTTCATAGCAATTTTCTAATACAGTACTCATAAAATAAGTTTAATCAGTCGCCGACAATCCTGGACGAAAACCGCACTGGTAGTCGCCCAAAATGCACTCGCTGTAAATTGATACACCTTGTCCGTATCTACCTTGGTCAAAACCTTCTAGCCGTTGTTGAGCTAAGCTATTCCGCGATAGTTGTTACAATTCGACTGGTCCTCATTTTATGTAGTGGGCAGGTTAGGGCTATTTTCCACTCATCTGGGATTTTCCCTGTGAACTAAATTGTTGAAACCACTTCAATCATGCGGTAGAATAGGTGATCGCCGGCACCTTTTTTGAGCATTTCGTTGCAGATCCTTCCCTAACGGCTGTCCGATTAAAAGTTAGGAGTGTGTTTGAGTTCATTTGTAACTCCAAATTCGTTATGAATAGCGCTACTATACGTTAGTGAAAGTCGGTAGTGATTAATTTTATTAAACGGTATCTTAAACTGGCAGCTTAGACACTTATTGTTTGTTCTATTCACATTTTGTCCTTTTAGACGTAATTCTTTTCTTGAATTGAAGCTTTAAACAGTTGTCATCTATCTTTTGTTCAAGGTTTCTGTGGATAGATGGACTGCATATATTGCAACTAAAAAGTGGTCCGAATCGAGAATTGTTGGCGCCATGTTTTGGATATTATGATGCTAGAAATCTGCCTTTTGGGCAAGAAGATATGGTCATTTTGATTGACCATCTCGCTTATATGGGAAGTACCATCAGATTATATAGTAGAGCTAGCTCTGTGATGTGTCCTCAGCCTCCTCTCTCCTCTTTGTTTGAAGCAAGATGCAGAGAGTCTAGGCCGATGGTACCACAAGTAATACTGCCTGCTTTTCGATGTATGCGTTAAAGTCACCCAAAACAATATTTACTTCGTGTTGGAGAATTATGTTTAATAAATTTCTTAGGTGGTCGTAGAAAATGTTTCTGGAATGTTCTAATTTCATATCCGTGGGGCATGTACATACGTTCACAAATTAAATGTTGGTATGACGTAAGTGCAATCTGAGTACGCAGATCCAGTTATCTATGAGTCTAAACAGCGTTATGACGAAAACGATTTCCGATAAGAAAATCAACTTGTTACTTTAGCACGTTGATGTCGTTGGGTATTGTTTCTTGCAGCGCAAGCTCGAGCTTGTAATGAGATGCCTGATCGAAGTGTTGGTGGACGCTCCTTGATCGGTTTAAGTTGAATACATTCCAAATTTCCTCTGTTCTAAATTTTGTAACGTTGTTCTTATTTCGTGTCAGAGGTTGTTGTTGTGAATCCGAGTTAATTTTCCGAAGCCTTTGTTGAAGTTTCGTAACATTTGGTGTTCTCCTAGTTGGGTTATTAGCCCAGTGCCTTGTGATTAATGTGCTCGATAGATTTTCATTTTCCCACGATCATCGCAGAATCCTTTTTCGACCGGGTTTTATATTAATTGAACTTTATTTTAAAGAAATTACTTATCTATAATAATTACTGCATTTCATAATACTCATTGATCATCAGTTCGAATTTTATTTGGAAAACTTCATCTAAATTTTGTTGTTTGTGTTGCATCACGGAACATTATCTGAACCGAATCAGACCATGTGATAAGAAATACGACTAATATCTCGAAATTTGAGATTCCACAATAGAGTGCAGGAACAATTTGCTGACCTTTGAAAATGAATTATTTCTGAAGAAAGAAATTACTTACCTAAATGATCTTTACAATGAAACATTTTCTTGTGATCTGGGTTTCAGTCTACATTACATACCTGTAATGTAGAACTAAAAGACAAAAGGTGAGTGACGCAACTCTAGTACTCTCGTTTTTAAGAAGCTATCTGTGATTAATACAATAAATAGAGGTGCGTTGTAAGAAATTGATCCTGTTGTGCAGGCGCAATGGATTGAATGGTAAGAGTTTTCGGCAGAAGGTCACAGCATAAAATTTCTCGGCCAAAGCAGAGCTTGAGACATCTACCGGGAAATAAAATAATTAGTAAACCTTATAAATTAATTTTGATTTAGTTCAAAAAATAAAATTCTAGTAAAATTAATTAAATAACCGCCTAACTTCATTTAGAATTCCTTAACAAATTTAAAGTTTTCATCAAATAAGTACATATTTTCTTTAATTATATTTTAATTTAATATTTTACGGAAAATTTAATTTTTAAAATTTTTAAATTTAAATTTTAAAGTTAAATCCGTTTTTTAAATTATGTATTACGAAAATTACAATCAAATTTAGATAGTAAATATTCAATTTATAGGGTTTAGTTAAGTAAACTTTTTTCTTTACAACCATCTATTAGGAAAAACAGAAGCTTCTAAAATTGCTTGATGGGAATCTTAGAAAGAAAACACTATAAACCAATATAGATACATTTCTAAATTTTTATTCGACTTATACAATCTTTAATAATCATAAATTAAAACTCAAATGAATCAATCCCATGTCGATCCTTACGTTTCGACGCCGTACTATTTATAGTCTTAGGCCGTAGCTTCTTTTGCGTGTCTTCAGTTTTCACAATCTCTCGATTCCGCAGCTTATGTTTAATAAAAATTCCAGTCACTCCAGTTGGTTCGCTTGATCCACTTACCGTGTCTAATTTTAAATTCTCTGCGGAACGTATATACCGACAACTCTTCCTCGTTTTTAATCGTTTATTAATTTTCTCCAAATTTTTCACCTCCATTATCTGTTTATTGAGGTCATTAATTAAAATATCCTTGCGCTGAACTTTATTTCGTAATTTCTCAATCGTTAGGTTCATGTCGATTTTCATTTTATCACTACTCTCTCGGACTTCTCCCAGATTGGCTTTCAGCTCTTTTATTTCACTGGTACATTCACGCCACATTTTCTCGAGTTTTGAATTTTTCATTTTCTCCTCTTCGAGCAGATTGTTAAAATGATAGTCTTGGTATCTTGTGTCATTTTCCAGTTTAGAAAATTTTGTCCGCTCGGTATTTAGCAAATTTTTTAGTTCATGAATATGGGCCACATACTGTTTTATAGTGTCGTTGAATTGATTTATGTCATGTTCTAGAACACGATTTCGTTGCTTTTCTTCGTCAATAAGCTCGAGCAGTTTGGTATTCTCATCCTTTAGTAAATGAAATTCCTTTTCGATATAGTTGTGATTTTTATCGTTGTAAGGTCGGTTGGCCTGTTTCTTTTTCACTCGATTCTCGAAAAATTTCATCAAATCGCTGATCACGTCATTACACTCGGTTTCTGCATTATAATTGTTCGCGGTATCATTATTGTTGTTGAGGTAAATATCAATATTTTTACGATTATCCTTAATTTCGATATCACTGGTTTTTGGTGTCAAATTACTAATTTCGTTATTTAGTTTTGGCGTTTTACGTTTAACTACAATGGGTGACAGTTTTACCGATGGTGAGCGAGTTATTTGTATATCTCCGGAGAATTTTAGTGCCTTGTAGGTTTCATCAAAATTTTCTCTGGTGGGATTCAAACACGTTAATAATGCTACATGCCCGACTCCCTCAAAAAAATTCTTGAACAAATGCGTAATTTTCGTATCACGATAAGGAATCATCTTATGGGTTTCATTCAGTTGATTCTCTCGTAATATTTCCAAACAGTATCGTAATGTCATTAACGAATTATTAATATTTCCAGCTTCACGTAGCCGTTGTCCAGTATTTTTAGTTCGAGTTGTTCTTTCTCCGCCGGCCAAATCAACAAAACTTATTTGACTTTGTATTATTTCGCCGACATCAATAGATTCGTCGCCATTTTGCACATCATTCTGAAATATGCTCGTCTGAATCAATTTAACCGTAAAAATTGTATGACTCCTCGAAGAATCACTATTAGTTGCCGTATATTCAGTTTTACGTCTCTTTTGTGCTTTATAAAATAAATCCAGTGTTTCATCAACCGATTTAACTTCAACTTCTTTAATCCCATGCACAAAGACTCTATGCGCAGTATCTTCTCGAATCGGTTTATTCTGCCATTTATTAACGCCTCGCTCGTCGAGCAGATCGTAAATCGAATTATTATAAATTTCTATGTACGTGATGTAAAGTGCGTATACATCATTTTCGGAACAAATCATAAAATCATCTTCAATGCTCTCCTCGAATTTATATTTCATGCTTAGGGATTTTAATTGCTGGATTTCTCCGCGTACCTGATTATTGTTGTGGTCTAGGTGAATGGATTTACCACAATTAAATAAATAGAAATTGTTGAATTTATCTTGGCGGAATATAAAATTATCCGTCGGAAATTTTAAAATGTTTCGAAATATTGTATTGATACATCGTGGCAGTAGGCCATAATTGTTTGGATCCCCGTTCATTGTGTAGGTTTTTCCACTACCGCTTTGGCCATACAGGAATATTAGACTGTTGTGACCTATGGAAAATATTTAAATGTTAGTTTATATTTATTTTATAATACGTTATTTAAAATGGATTATTCACTGGTGGTGTTCTTGTCGCTTATTACATATGAAACACTTTTATTAGTTTGCCGTGTTCAGAGAAACCTGGTTGCTATTGATTGCAAATAAAGATGGATAATTAATGTTCTTCTTTGCTGTTGGTGGATTCTGTTAAAAACTCACTGTCACTGTCTAATAGTAATGCTAATATTATTTTAAATGCGTAACTACAAAACAGAAAGAAAACTTATCTAAGAATATAATTACCATTGAACCAACCCGGAAAATTGACGAAAAATGAAAATCGAAAATTTTGTAAATTTTTTTTTAAAGATATTAGCCATGTTTTAATATTGGAGCACTATCCGGCGCCGAAGGGAAATTTCTACTTAAATTAGCTTTTTATTCACTGGTGTCGCTATACCATAAAAATGAAAAAATAAAATCATCCATAAAACAAACATTTAACGACCTGAAATATACCAATTAATATTTATTTTGGCATGACGTTATAAAAAATAAATCATCTTGGTTTAAGGATTGTACAAAACAAAGGAAATGTAAAGTTTCCTTTTGAAATGGATAGTGCTCTCGATAGCGGCTCCCGATAAAAACTTGAATGAAAAATCTTAGTTTAGAATTAAAAAAATTAATTATATGCAATAGTAGCGCGCCAAATATAAGTTTTGACATAGAAAATTGCGTACTCCGGATACAGCTATCGGGCGCTAATTAAAAACACGGTAATTATGTTTTATTATTCTTATTTATCGCCAGTGCCAAAGCGGTGAGTTTGTGAACTAAAGTGTGGGTAACAAAAGGGTTGCTTGGTCCAAGATATACCACAAACGATATACCACATGATTAGGTGTATTTATATTGAGGCAGTTTTGAGTACTAAGCCGCTTCAGCTAAATTTGTGTCATTCTTGAAGATCTTTTCAATAATACGCAGCACTTCTTATTTATATTCTGTAATAAGACAACTAGCTATTAGCACCAAAACGGTGGGTTTACGGACTAAAATACTTAACGGAAAATCACGATTTATTATTACATCAAGACGAGGTAAACTGGGCAAAGAGATATTTATTACCCAGGACTTCACATCAAAAATAACCAAATATTATGAGACTTCCCAAGAGCGTTCAGTAATACTTCCCATAGCCATGGTTTCTTTAAGAAGGTGCTTAGGCGTAATTTATTTCTACGAAGGCCTCATAACAACTCAATGCGAGGTTGGAAAGCGTCAACATCAAACTATCAAGAATGGGAGAAAATAATGAAGCTGGGATATGCAATCGCTTGGCAGAACTAACCTCATTATCAAGATACAAACCCCCATCAAAATGAAACTCGTGGCGATGGCATTGAATACTGATAATTACATTACCAAGGTGCTTTCAGAAGATCCAATGTGAGCTAGATTGGACCATAATGGAAAGTCCGAGTTCCAAAACGAAACAATCGAAATGTCAATGGTTACCGCGAAATCGATTATCTATAAATTGGAGCACCGAAAAGGATGCAATTTCTCAACAGAGATAACCAATCGAAGAAAAGTCTGGATAAACAACCAATCGGCAACTCGGCTGTCGGTTAAAAAGTATAAGGTGCATTTATCACAGCAATTCACCATATTTATTGGGGGAATACAAAAAATAGCAGTGGCTCGAAACTACAAGTCGAGAAAAGATTGTAAAAGAGAAGCCATAATCGCCAAATTATATACGCCAACTACTAACAGGGCCATATGGAACTGACTAGATAAGAATAATACGATGATCAAAAATAGTACTTACTACACCATGAATTAATTAATTTCGATAGCATTATCACTAAACTACGGGTAGTATTCGACGCTTCCAGATGTTGGCAGATTTGATTGGTTCGAGACTACCAAAACATACAAGTTAGTTTATGGAGGAGTCCCATCGGAAGCAATGGAAGAATACAAATTGAAAACTGTCACATGGCTGCGACCCATCTAGTCGTAAGGACACTCATCTAATTGGCAACAGCTGATGAATGACAGAATATCCCATTATCAGGCGAAATTATGGAGGCAAATATTTATGTTGATGATCTACTGACGGGTGATACCATCGAATATGTTGCAATCATTGACCACAAAATGGTGCCAAACGCGGAGGTTTTCCATTGCACAAATGGTCGTCAAATTGGACTGAAGTTTTCAGAAACATTCCGCATCATTTGCATGCAAAGGGCTTAATGTACAACGTAATGATACGATAAAAACAGGTATTCTATATTTAATCCTATGACATATTTGAATTCGATACAAACAGACTCAATATTTTGAAGGAAAAGTCAATTAAGCGGCTTCTGTTGCCTGATTCATCAAAGTTATTCGACCGAATTGGCTGACTGTCATCAATAACGATTACAGCATACGTCAGTTATGGAAGAAGTATAAAATGAATTAGGTGAGCTCGGAAGAATAAGAGATTAGAATTACATAAATTTGTTGATGAAAAACCATAGTTGTGCCAATCAATAACAATAATCCAACAATTCTAAAGTTCGAACTAAATGCGGCCTCAAAATTTACACCAAATTGAATAGAGCTACGTATCTGCCACCGAAAACCCAATGTGTGTATCAACAATTGCACTACACATTCTACTTTTCAGTTTCTCACTAATTTTGTTGACGGTAGTAGAGTATTGAAACAATAAAGTTCATTTATTACAGTTTTCAAATCAGAAATACCAGATATGTTACCAAAGGATGAAGTAATCTGATATTTTATACCACCGGTTGCACCACATTTTCGTGAAAAATGGAAGGCCAGGATAAAATCAGTAAAAACTCACTGGAAGAAAGTTTTAGGAGAATCACCTTTGAAAAATCAACAGTGATGACGAGTTAAATAGAAGAAAATTCAACCCAATTTAACAGTCGGTGAAAATGACAACATCTGCAATAATCCAATTAGAAGACAACCTTCGAGAAAGTCGAAAAATAGAGTAAAGATTTATTTGGCATTACTAACCATTTTTTATTTAAGTTAATTTGATTAAATTCCAGAAAACCACACACCTATAGGTGAACCTTAATGATTGATTTCCGAAAAGGCAATGATTACTAAACTTGATATGCGTTTTTCGTTCCATTGGGTTTACGGAGGAATTGATACAGAATGAAAACTTTAAACACCCCGCCGGAAACTTGGAAGTAATTGGAAAAACGGATTTTTGGGAATAGACGACCCTAACAGGTCAGGTCGTTTGACACGTGATATTGCATTTAGATATGATAGGGTACAGTTAGGATTAAGTATTAAACAATTTAACTGTCAGGTGATCATCCAACAACTACGAGTTGACAACCAGCTACTTCTGTCTTCCAACAAAAATCTAGTAAGAACAAAACACGGGATCGGTAATTCAATGGGATTTGGAAACATGTTTGTAATAACACAAGAAACAACAGTCAATATTTTCTGTGGATCCAAGTTTAAGTTGCAACCGTATCAGGAATGATAAAGCTAGAATTAGAAGATGCTCACATACAAATTTTAGCGAGAGATTAAATTGAAAGCACCTTGAAGAACTTATGTATTCCACCGTTCAAAGGGGTACATCTAAAGAGCTTATCATACTAGTACTAACAACTCCAGAAACGCGACAAGTAGAAGAAGAGCAAATTGCTAATCTACTTGAGAAGAAGAGAAGTGTATCTATCAAATGAGTCTATCAATGTCTTGGACTATAGTATGGACTGGCGGGTTAATAACCAAAAATGTAAAATATACACAAGCAGTAAAATATGCTTATGTGTAAACATTTTGCCTATACGCATTGGTTATATTGGTTATTTGTATAAAAAATAATAAAGGACAAGATCGAATTAGGTGCTCAAAATATTGTTGCTAAAAAGTGTCAATTATCAAAGTCTGAAGAAGAAACATAATGATTTTATTAAATTTGTATAAAATAGCTCCTATCTGCCTCAAATAATCAATAATCTCAATTATATTATCAGAGCAATTTAAATGGTTCGAAAGATGATGGTATAAATGTCCAGCTTGTTTTTCCATAACTATTCCGAGTACTGACATACTCGTTCGTCTTTTTATTTTAATTGCAAAAAATGCGATTTTGATTTTGTATAATGTTCTTGAACAAAGTTTAAAAGTTGTTTTTGATCTAACAACTTTATGATTGAATTTGAAACCACCATTCCACCCAAACTACATCGTAAATATTCCTTCGATTTTAGTTTTTTTTAGATATTAAATAAATTAACAGTTATGAATAATAAAATTTAAATTATTCATCCTGTACAACTAGCACTAAACTCACCTTTAATCAAATTCCTTACAGATGGCAGTCCAATATTTTTATAAATATCACTTTGTTGCGAGTGCTCGTCAAAAATTTTCTTAAAATTAAAATAATTTTCTTTCAACGAATAACTTGAATCGTATCGATTGTAATTAAAATTATCCGGTTGCATTAACTTAATAGTCGTAGTGGAAAGCACTTTTAAACATTGCTGATAATTATTATTGTTACTATTGCTATTATTATTATAATTTTTTTTGTTATTGCCACTGGGCCTAATGCGGCAATAAATCTCTAACGGTGGCAAATTTTTATAAATCCTATTTGCGTTCCGAGCGCTAACACTGTTGGTATTTTTATTATTACTATTATTTTGATGATTATCCGTTAAAAGTAACTTCATTTGGGGATAATTCAGTCGAATTTTTTCACATTTTAACGTTACAAAATTTAAAAGGAGACTAAAAGTACATCAAAATTGTATTGAATATTTAAAGACAACGGATTCAAAGAGACACGACACGACAGTAAGTAATGTGTAGTTTATGTATATAGATAGGAATTACTTACTATACACGTTTTTATTGATTAAATAAGTTTTTTGGAAATATTTAAAATTTTGCTATATTATCTATAATTATATTTATGTATTTGGGTCTGGTATATAGTCTGTTCATCAACGACTTTTATGTCGTTCATGATAGATCCTACATACCGTACTGTGCAGTTTTACGGTCGTTTGAATATTTTGTCGTCATAACATGAGGTGAATGTGAATAAGAACCGAATTTATAAATATGAAAGCGTGGCGCCCAACGTGGGGCAATTTTCCTTAGCCAATTTGGCTCTGATTTATTGCAAAGGTATTTATAACCAGATAGTCATCAAAATTGTTATGGTTTCCAATAATAGTTTTGTCTATCTATCTATAGTTTGTACATGCATGAAGAGATTATAAATAACTTTTACAATATTATTACCCGGTTGTAAATTGGGAATGAAACAACAAAATTTTCTTAGAACAAAAGTTCAATTTCCACACTTTGATTAATGGAATTTCACGCTGTCTACCTAAACATCCTAATATTTATTATGTTTTGGTGGTACAACACATTACTATACAAAATCGGGGAAACATTTAGAAAATTATCATTAGTAACATTGATGAACATAAATTACATAGGGAAATGTTTTATATGTTTCAGGGAATATGGGTAATATTGTCGTGAGAAAATTATATTTATAGTTAGTTTGTGACGGTTACGGTATTGTACAATTATTACATAATACAGAATAGTTTAATGTCACTTAGCAATTATTAGTGGTTGCAAAGGGTTCAGTTTATTGACATCGTAACATGTGCCTTGCCTCGTCACGACATAATTTGGAAACTTTTAATTGCAGTAGTTTATTATTTTATGTAAAACAAGTTGTAATAGTTTAACTAAGTAGAATAAGTGGTACTCGAATTACAGCACTTCCCAAGTAGATTTTGTATGATTTGCTTATCCAATAAAGTAGCGGGCAAGATGGGGATACCTACATAGTATACCTATGAAATTATTCATTTATCAAACTTCTTTGTCAAAATGGCTTAGACGTTTTATCTACTTCTTGCTATTGGCTGTTAAATATCCAATCTGGGTTCTATTTTATCATAAAATGCTTAACAGGAAGAAGATTTGTGCGAGACTTTCAGCAGTAAATGAGCAAATTTATTTCTTTACTTTCAGGTCCGCCAACTGTTGGTATCTTGATTAGTGAAATCATCGTCAATTTGATTTGAAAATGTCATAGAGATCAAAATGTTCATAGCGTTGGCTGTGGTTATCCTAAAAGCGCCTGTGTGCTAATCTGTAATCGGAACTAACTAGGCGCGGTTAATACGTGGTTGACATTAGTGATAATAATGCCTAGGAGTTCAGTATAGAAACTAGCTCAGATCGGCGTACTGCAGATTTTTGCACTGATGGACACTTATCCATTGTACTAGTAAAACATAACTGTCGACTTACATAAAAAAACAATAACAACAACGAAGAATACGGCTCTCTTAAAATTCTGTATCCTGCTGAGGGAATAGCTGCTGCATCCATGCTCAATATAATAGCAATGGCGGTATTGTACATGTAAGATTAATTCACGTATGATTACTGAAAATCATTTGAAAGTATTTCTATTACTTAATTGCAGAAATTCAGACGTAGTTACGACTAGTAGCATTTGAGATTGATCATGAAATCTTTGACTAATCAGCTTATATCTTCCACACTTCGGAGAAGCCCTCCGGACTCGATCAACGGAAAGTTGGAGTCCTCCTGTAGGCAGCAATGCGGATTGGTACTACGGATGAGCGAGGTGAGTTGCTTCTTGAATTTATTATTCGCACTTTCCTACCAGTCCAGGTTACAAAGCTCTCAGTATTCGCACAATTGATATCCTGGCAGACAATCTATTCGATGCTTTTCATAAAGCTTTTTCGGATGTCCTCCTAGTAATCGGCCGAAAGAACTCCAATGACAGAGTGGGACAGTCTTGACATACGTTGCCATTGTCTGGTGACGTCTAAGTGTATTTGTGTATATTTTGTGTGAAAGCTTTTGCTGCCATCTATAAATTGCTGAGATTTATGACACAGTATATTCGATGAGTCTTTTGTCCATTGTTATTTTTAGCCGAGTTTAGTGCTTCTTTACCCATACCTGACGTCATGTCGGTGTTATCGGTTCCAATGTTTGCGTTGAAATTCCCTTGCACAATTTTCATGTCATTTCGATGTGTGCAGATATACTGTGGCTTGTAGTTCTGTTTGTAGAATTCATTTTTCTTTGGGTCATCTGCTCCTTCCATAGGTGCATCTGAATAATTGTCGTATTTCTTATTTTCGAGTGGAATTTTGCTGTTATTATTCGTTCTTTACTTTAGCTATTGTTAACATGCCTACGCCTCAATCTTGTGTGTCTTGTCTAGCCAGAGTAGGTACATTAGATACTTATACTTAACCGTCCTTGTTGTTAAAGCCCATTATTATTCCATTTTTCTTCATTGTGGCTAGTATTTTAACATTGTACCTCTCCATTTCTTTCTCAAATTCGGCTAACCATGATGTTTCCGTTACAGTTCTGGATATTCCAATTGCCAATTCGTGTCCGAGTACGATAACCAATAGTCAATGTTTTTGATATCCGCTGATATATATTTCTTCTTCTAGTATTATTTTCTGTCATCTTATTTTAGTTGCGGTCACCCAAATTTGTACTAACCCAAGCAACGGTTGCTTGACTTGGGACCAATTTTCATTTGTGTTATGCCTTCGATGAATAGTTTAAGACATCTTTACGGTGAATTCAAGTTTGACAATACTATGATAATTCATAGACGAAACTGATTGAATGTGATGTTTTTGTGATGAATCGTATATGTTTACTTTAACCACATCATAAAGATCGTGATAGAAAGAGAAGCGTCGAAGAATAGCACATACCCATGAAAGATGAAATTTATATTACATATTTCACACCAGATGGTAATCTTCGAGGAACAGTTATTGTATATGTCATTTGAGAAACTAATGCGTGACTTGTCATATATTGGCCATTTAGTCAACACACGAATGCAACGACTACTAAATAGCTAAAATTATGCGATGGAACTTGATAATTTCGTTCCATCTACTCGGATCATGTCTTCGGCGTTGTTATCGTCCTTAAATTTATTAATTTTCACATTTCCCTTTTCAAATAGTTTCTCTCATATTCTTCGATGAATTGAACATATGATGACTAAAACTTCCGATTATGTTTAAACTGCCGTCTCATTCAATACCACCATCTGAGAGCTGATGATGTGAAGAACCTAAAGGAAGTCAGTTGGTTGTTGAAATGAAAGGCTCACTATAAACCTATTTCTTTCAATTTATTTAATTCTAGGGGCCCACTACTGGTTGTTTCGCGTCTTACTACATTTCATAGCTTTTTAATTAGAAATTTTAGGCGGTAGTGAACTTTGTGAAATATTGCTTTGGAATGTAGTCCTTTCCGGTCCAGACAAAAATATTGAAAACCTTAACTTTATAGCTAAAATTGGTTTATTCCAATCTGCACAAAAGAGTTGGTATAAATATTTGTCACGTCAGTTTACAGATATAATTTCTATATGTGAACTTACTCAATTCACACAATGGTGGTGTGCTTACTTACCATTGCCTGTGTAATTTCGTTAAACGAATGAGTTTAATGGTCTCTACTCATTTTTGTACGCAGCAATGGAAAAGAAACAAAATATTTCTCCAGTCCTAAGTTCTTCAACATACCGAAGACGGAATCGGCTAGTAATAATTTTCAAATGTTTTCGTACAGAACATAATCTAAGAGTATTTTGTGAAAATGACAAAAATCTTAGCCAGCACGACCTATGTTAATTTTTTGAAAGAAAAAAGTTTAATATTTAAATCGCTACAGCCTCTTTGAATCAGGAGAGACTTTGTTTATACAATTATAAAATGAGGGAACAAATAGATTCGGCGCAATCCACAGAGAGAAGAAAAATAGCCAAAAACTTGAAAATTTCTCAGTCCTGTGCAGCGGATATTTAGAAAAAATATTTATCGTCAAAACCTTACAAAAATCATAAAATTCCCGGCGTTTCAACAAGCTGCAACGAAAAACGGTATTAGGCAGCGTTTATTGGCATTTTGGAAGAAAGCCACCAACTGCACTAATTTTTTAATTTTCTCAGCAAACTTTCACGGATATTGAAGTGAGATGTCCATATTAAGCAAAAGTTACTATCTAATCTTGTATTTCTTCCTTGGCTGACAAAATTTAACGAAATTTTACTTTGATTTTAATTCAAATATCTAGATCTCTCTTCAGGCGAGCGTCTTAAATAAATGATTCAGATGAATATTATAACAGTGCGCAACTTTGCGAAATTCAATTTGGTAGTTTTCTTTGATTTTCGTCGGAAAGGCCGTTGTACGCTTATTTATATTAAAGTAGATTTAACATTCGTTTTAATCTCGGTCGAACCTGTAGCCATAAATTAGAAGGTACGTAAAATATTTTATTCTGAAAAACCTCGTGAAAAGATTTCAGTAAAATTTCTAGAGACATAAAACTAGAAATTTTTTATTTCAGATTCCTTTTGTGTATTTGTTTTAGTCAAAGAAAGTTAAATGTGGTTTGCTCAACTTAGTATGGCGTTGTATTAAAACATAGATTAGAGTAAATATTTGTTTAATTAAACACTGTAAATTTACAGGAATTCTGAGAAAACTATAGGACCAGGAATGTGGCAGAAGCGGCTAATTCAGGTTAGATACGCAAAAACGTTCAATTCTATAAAAATGATCAGATATAACTGGACAGCCGGGTTGTGCGACAGTACTTTATTCAGTTTCATTACTTTATTCCGTTTTAGCTTCTCCGTGATACTTTTTCTAGCATGGGTATTTCATGTCTTTTCTGATTCGCATGGATAGTTAATCTTATGATTTGTAATCTGAGAGTAGAACTTTATTTTAGTCGACAAAAATAATTTTTTTATCACAATTATCATGATAAATCATTTCGCGATAACTTGTTCGTACGATAAGTTGATCTCACGGAGAACTCTTTTGCAATAAAATTGCATACATGATTGAAATTCTTGGCCTTAAACTAGGCTACCTAGATAGCTAAGCTAACGTGGAGTTAAAACTTCAGGGAGTCAGAATTACTGTATTAGGTCGATAATTGGAACTTCTAATTTCGTACTAATTCTGCCACGATTCGAATCGAAAAGAACATTCACGAAGGCTATTATGAATTCTACTGCGTTTTTTTCTCGTCGAGTGTCGAATATAGCTTTTTTAAAACTGGTAGAGCTTTGTTGCAATAATTCAAGGAAAATTAAACATCACGAATGAAAATTAATTTTCAAAAAAATAAAATATACATATCAATATAAAAAAAATAAATATTTCACGCATTCTGTTCTGATTTTTATCGGTAAAAGTGCGTCGTATAATTATTTTGTATCATAACAGGAGTAAAAAATACGAATCGGTTCATAATAGCTTTTTTGACGTTGTCGACTAAAAAACGCGCGTCGGAAATTTCGTAATAGACCCTCCCCTAGGCGGGAATTGTTGACTTGCAAATTTACATTACAGTGAAACTGTAAAGTTTATTAAATTAATTAAAACGCCGATTTCATATTATATTCAATTTTAAAATTTATTAGGTAATTCAGCTCATGGTCACACATAACATGTGTGCCGCATTTATAAATTCAATTTGTATATCACGTTTTAAACAATAAGTATCAGTAGAGAGAACACAATAAAACGTTTATCGCAAATCTTGTTGATTTACTTTTAATACTTCGGTCATACTGTTTGATAGTGAATTTTTAACATGAGACCCATCCCAATAACACTTGCCGCATCCATCACATATATAAAATAAATCGTGCATATCAATTACTCCCGGCATTATATCAAAAATAAGCATATAAGCACCACTTCCGGTCCGGCAACTCGATTGATTATACATGTTGTACGGTTTCAGAATCCACGATCGTTGAATATTTGTGTTCGAGAATTTTATGTTACTGGAATGTTTTGATGCAGCAGATGAGCCTGGTTGTGGTGTATTAGAAGATTTATTTGATGTTGCAGGTGCTTTATGTAAACTTCTTAAATATCGTAAGTCGTTTTGAGTGATTGCGATAAATTCATTCGAATTGCACAATTGGCAACGACTAAATATATTTTGTTCATACACAACCACATTAAAGTATTTAAGGGTTTCGATTAATTGATCATCTATCACATCGCTTTTAAGTTTGAGACAACAATTTTCGGGAATATATTGTATGTATCTTTGATATAGGCTACCTCTCGTTAATATAAAACGCCTTTCTTCCATCGACATTTTTATACATTTATCGTGCGAGTCCCAGGTCTCCAGAATTGCGGTATCGATCCCGACGCGTCTTAGTGCCTTTCCTAAACCTCCCAGCATATTGTCGGTAATAAATTTAACTTGAGATACTGGGACACATGATACATGCGGACCTGGAACTTCAACATAATCGTCATGACTTCCTCCCGAATCATTTGATTTATTTTGATTTTTGCGGCTCGGCTTACGCTTATTACTCGGCCCCGATACGCATTTGTTTTCGAGCAAATAATTATATACAAATTCGTTAAAATTTATATTGATCTTTTGCATTTCGCGTTCCATTACATCGTAGATTTGTATCAAGCAAACTGCATCAAGGGCTGCGTACCTTATCTGATCGGTACGCAGCGGTCTTTTTTCCCAGTTCGAAAATTGATTTGATTTATCCAACTTCTTGCCCAAACATTTTCTAACTAGGTTGCCTAAATTTTCGCTGGTACTGGAATCCAGATGATCATAGGGGAATCGAAAATCCTTTATATTATTAATTTTGCGCCATAATTCTTGGAGATCGAGATACGATGAAGAATTTTGTACCGGGTTAAATGTTGGTATCAATTTTTGTAGCATGGCCAGATCGCTCGACGGTGAAAATGATAATTTCAAAATTTCTTCATTGTTGAATAAGAGACGGCCCAAATTATTCCAGTACCCAATGTTGATATTAAGCACAACAACATCAATTAGAAATACACAATGACGGGTCGCGATTTGAATTAATGCGAGTTCTGTGGTCGCACCGAACGTTGGTTTCCATTCGGAATCGAATGAAATAATTTGTTGGTGTTTTAGTTCACCCAACATACTATGAAATTTAGTATCAGTATCTACTATTCTTATACATGAATCATCCATGGAAAGAGTTAGTACATCATCGTCGTCGATCACTATGACTTCAGAATGATACGACGAAGAGTATGCTCCATCCCTAATTTCTTCATCGGCTACCGCCACGGTAACTCCACTCGAATTCAATACAGAATCTTTTACCAAATTCGGAATTTTGTCGGCCGGAACTTTAAAATACTGACACCATTTATAGGCCTCATCATAGTCGCGATTATCACAGCAGGTATGTATTAAAATCATTTGAAGTTCGGGGACATTATGCGGGACCGTTTCTTTAACCATTTCCTCCCAAGAGTCTTTATTGAGACTATGATCTCCGTACTTCTTATTCAACAAAAATTGTAATGCCCCGTAATTCTTGATCCGATGGAAATTTGGCAGTGATTCCGTATCCACGCTAAACTTTTTCGCAAGCCGCGTAATCAATTTGGTCAACGGTTTGGTTTGTAGCTTTGAATATTTCACATCCTTGTAATCGTATTTCAAAATGTATCGATTACAGTTATTAGCTACGGATTGCGAACGATCTATAAGCGAATCGAGTAGCTCAACAAATGGTCGCTGCATATGTTCAGCTTTAGCGAGATATTCTTCGGCCGGTGTGTGCTTATCCTGTAATACTAGTGGGAATATAAAATCGAATATTGTGAATTCGTCGAACAATTCTAATTCGTAACATATTTGGCACACTTCTTTGTACATTTGTTGAGTAATCAGTTCTCGAATTTTGTCGATGAATAGATATTTACTGGTAATTAAATCGTAAGCGTTTACGATAAATTTTAACTGTTGCTGGCCGTGTTTTTTGATCAAATTGAAAGCAACCATTTTAAGATTATCGTCAACATATTCAGAAATTGTTTTTTGATGGTTTTGTGTTTTGAATATGCCGATTTCTTCCATAACTACGGGCGAAAATTAAAATCAATATGTAATTTGAAAAATGTGAGAAACCAACAGCCTTATTCGCTAATCGACCTTCTCGTTTTCTGTTTCAAGTTACTATAAAAATCTGTTGTGTGCTCAATCGTTGGATCTTCAACCGAAACTGAATACTGATTTAAACAATTTGTTTATTGCCATTAATTTGCCAAATACAAACAAATGTTAAAATAATGTGCCGTGAACGGAAAGTACCAACATGGGCTAAAAAGTTAAGAAGTAAATTAAATGTAGTTTTGGTCATTGATTTTGGTTATTCTACGCGTATAGTTAATAAAAAAAACTGAAACTAATTTGGAGTTTATGAGCACTGCAAAATTAAAATAGAAGTGGAATTTTTCTTTCTAAAAGCACTTTGGTAAAATCGTATGATAATTTCTCGTCAAATCGAACTGAGAGTACTCAGGCTTTTCTAGAAAAGGCATAAAATACGCCGTCTGAAGTGACTACGATAATATTAGATATTTGACAAGGCAGTCGACTTTGGTTCATTTGAAACAACAAACGACTCGACTAGCAGAATAAGGCCGCAAATAACTTACTTTTGAATGCAAGCGAATTCGCTTTGGAATAATCCGATGTTGGGCAGTTTGCTAATAACTTTAAAACATCTACGTAGGGGTTTGTGCGAGAACTATAAAACTGCTGAAGCCCTTCGGCAACCCTAGGACATCGTTTGTCTGTAATTGAAAAATAAATGTCGATGAAATGACTTTCGACCAATGGCTCTAATACACTTAATATGTATACTACGAATTCCCATGGGAAATTACACATACAGTAAACGAAGCAATCACTTACAAACATTAAACACTTTCTTGAACTGTTCGAACCATTCATGCACCCTGTGATCGAGGGTGTGATCAAATGGTTCACCATTTAATCCAGCATTCTTTATAACATCCGGAAGGATTGTAATTTTTAAATTAGCGCACGTTTTCTGTACATAATGATCCAAATTAGTTTCGACCGTGTATTCATCCTCAGACTGTGAAACAAAAACCATTTTCTTATTAGGTAAACAGACCAACATTCGATGCGTGAAATATGTTACTTACCTCAGCACCTGCTGGTAGATAATTTGAACACATATTCACTTTATCGGAATAACTATTTATTTACTGTGGAATAAGTTAAAAATAAGTCAACCGAGGTATGCAAACAATAAATTTTTTTTACGTTTTTGACAGCTCGTGGCACTGGTCGAAAATGGTTCTTGCTTTTTAATGTTGGTAGCATTTTTCGTTGACCACACTGAAAACTGGTCGAACCTAGCGGAGGAGAGCGAAAACATTATTCGCCTATTGCCGTACTGTCAAACAAACATCAAACTTAAGTGGCTCGTCCGATTTTAATTCACTGCATACATTATATTTTAATTTTGAAAGAAAATTGTGGAAATAGATAATAATTTTCACAATTAATCTCGTTCAAAAAGTTGTGCGGTTCCTGTTAATTTATGTAATTTTTACACTAGACAGCAGACTAGTATTCGAATTTACAAGTTCCCATTGTGACTTGGAATGGCTGGTAAGTTAGAGTTGAACTGTGTTTATTTATTTTTCTTAGTTTATTATATAAATTTATAGTTTAAGTTTTATAATTGTACTTTACATCCATTATTTTAAAGTTCTTATTTAAAATTGGCTGGGAAGTTTTCTATTCCGTTGTTATTCCTTATAAAAATTTATTTTTCACAAGCCAATTGGATATCAAACATCGGTATAATGCTGAAATTTCTAAACATGATTTGAACAAAATTGTTTGATTTTCACATTTTGCCGACATTTCCTGAAAAGTGTACAAGTACTTGTAGTGAACTGTGTTTAAAACCCTTAAATATTTATTTTGAGGTTATGATGCTGCGAGGGGCCAACACTGACGTCACAAGTGCAAGTTCTGCCAGAAAAGTCAGAAGCTATAACATCAAGATAACTAGTAACTGTCGCCAAATCAGATTAAAGAGCTGAGCTTTTAGCTTAATTGGTTGTTTGGAAGGTTGTTTACCTGATTTTCACGATGTCTTCTAAATTGGAACTTAGCCGTTCTTGGCGCAGAGAATAGTAAAAATTATACGGGAATTTTGATAGATTAGTCTCACAGTTGGTGATTAGGCTTCATCTTTTAGTATAAGTCATAAGTCGAGTGCTAAAACAGTGCAGACAAAAATATACTCCTCTAATCGTTCGTTTGGGTATGGGAATGGAGTCACCTACCAAGTGCATCAACCCGTTCTACCACCCATTTAATTAATCTAATAAAATACATGTATCCGTTTAGATTCTTTTAATACAGTTCAGTGCACGTTGCGGTTGTCTATTAAGGTAGACATTTAATAAATGGCATATTCTTTTGTTATTTCTAGATGTTGCATCACCTCCACAACTAGAAAAATCACGAGAACCCTCCCTCGAATCAAATCGATCTCGCTCACGATCTAGGTCGCCTAGTGTTCATACGCCACGTTCACGGAGCGGTTCGGTTCATTCACATGTTTCAGCTCGGTCCAATGTTTCCGCCGACAGAAATGGTCGATCGGTAAGTCCAGTCGGATCACGTAAATCGCGATCGAGAAGCGGCAGTCAAGCATCAAAAGTGTCTGCACGATCAGCAAGTAAATCACGATCGCGAAGTCGAAGTAAGAGTATTTCACGCAAAAGTAGATCTAAAAGTCGATCGAGATCCCGCTCCGGTTCGCGGCACAGCCGATCGGGATCGCGCCGCAGTTTATCTGGATCCCATCGTAGTCAATCAGGTTCAAATCGCAGTCATTCAGGTTCACGTCGCAGTCGATCAGGCTCGCGGCGCAGTCGGTCTGGTTCGCATCGTAGTCGGTCTGGTTCGCATCGTAGTCGATCTAAGTCGCACCGCAGTCGATCTGGTTCGCGTCGTAGTCGATCTGGTTCGCGTCGTAGTGGATCCGTCTCGAACAGAAGTCGCTCAGGTTCACACCGTAGTCGGTCTAGATCACGCCGAAGTCGATCAGGTTCCCGGCGAAGTCCATCAGGTTCTCGACGAAGTCGATCAGGTTCTCATCGAAGTCGGTCCGGATCAGCGAGAAGTCGATCCGGTTCCAGGCGCAGTCGTTCAGGATCAAGACGTAGTCGATCGGGATCACGACGGAGCCGGTCCAGGTCAAAACGCAGCCGTTCGGGGTCAAAACGCAGTCGATCGCGCTCAAGGCGAAGCCGTTCGGGGTCAAAACGCAGTCGATCAGGATCCCACAGAAGCCGATCAGGCTCTCATCGTAGTCGATCCGGATCACGCCGTAGTCGCTCAGGTTCTCGTCGTAGCCGATCGGGTACTCATCGCAGTCGTTCCGGGTCACGTAAAAGTAGATCCCGATCTCAAAATGGAAGTGTAAAAGCACGATCGAAATCCCGTAGCCGATCACGCTCCGGATCTGGCAGCCCAGTATTAAAACGGGGTCGGAAACGTATTTCAGCATCACGTTCAAAATCACGAAGCCGTAGTAAATCTATAGATCGAAATAAATCTCGATCAAATAGCCGATCTAAATCTCCTCCAAAAAAGCGACGTGTCCTAAGCGATTCCGAATCAGATGACGAACAATCATCGAATAAAGCTAAACGAGCCAATATCATTGATTCTGATCATGAAGGCGAACTCGAGGAAAACGAAACAGAAAATGTTCCGATAGAAAATGCAACAACTGAACCCGCCCCACATAAAGAACGCGGTAACGAAAGTTCAGATGATGAAGGCCCTCGTCCAATCGATGATGATGCCCAACCATCAAATATATCAGATTTTGAGCTCATGTTGGCCAGAAAACGGGAAGAGAAATCCAAGCGGCGCAGAAAACGTGATATTGATTTGATTAACGACAATGACGATATTATTGATCAACTACTGCAGAATATGAAATCCGCGGCCGAAGAGGATCGTGATTTGAATAAAACAAACCGACCGGCGACTAGAAAAATTTCCATGCTAAAACAAGTTATGTCGCAGCTGATTAAAAAAGATTTGCAACTGGCATTCCTAGAGCATAATATATTGAACGTGTTAACAGATTGGTTAGCGCCGCTTCCAAATAAAAGTCTTCCCTGTTTACAAATTCGGGAAAGTATTTTAAAACTTCTTGCTGATTTTCCGACTATTGACAAGGCATATTTAAAGCAATCTGGGATCGGTAAGGCCGTTATGTATTTGTACAAACACCCGCGTGAAACTAAATTAAATCGGGAGCGAGCGGGTCGATTAATATCTGAGTGGGCTCGGCCAATATTTAATTTGAGTGCCGATTTTAAAGCCCTGACGCGAGAAGAGCGCCAGCAACGCGATTTAGAGCAAATGAATACAAGAAAAAGAAGATCACGAACACCGGAACAAGGTCCTTCGACGACAAAAGCTTCCAAAGATGAGGGCGTGTTTACAAATAATGATGAAAAGTAAGTTTTAGTTTCAACATTTAGAACAATCTAATTCTACTTTAATTTATTTACAGAGCCCTACGGCCAGGTGAACCAGGATGGGTAGCGCGAGCTCGTGTTCCAATGCCATCAAACAAAGACTACGTGATTCGACCGAAATCAACTTGTGAAGTAGATATGACCCGAATCACCAAAAAGAAGCCGAATCGATATGAGAAGCATCTAAAGAAATTTATCGATGCGAAACGGCTCAAGCAATCGAAACGGGCAGTAGAAATATCTATAGAGGGGCGAAGAATGGCACTTTAAAACTACGTTTTATATATTTAGGCTTGATTTTGATTTTTTATTTCTACGGAAAATAAAGCATATTAAAAATTCTAACGAATTTTATTTATCTCCCACAACCGGGGTTTCGTTTTGATGGCATTCCGTGTTCTCCGGATCCAGTCGGAGTGGAACCATAGACAAAGTCGAAAATGTATACTTGTATTTCGGATTCACATGAAATACGTGTCGTTCCAAACAAGGCTGTTGCGTTCTGAAATTACTGTAAATTGGTCGTAATTTTGAATCCAACAACAAATGAAATTGCTGCAGTTGTTCGTACGATATGTAACATGTGTCACGGGTGATTATCCACAGCATATTCGAATCACAAACTTCCGTCATTACATTTCCCCAATATAGATAGTAGTCAGATGGAAACGGAAATAATAAATCGGACATTAAAAATGGTTCCAAAGGTGTTGCTGTATCAGCTATTCGAATATCCGGAATTTTTGACAGGATTGGGTACATAATAGGGCTGTGTTGTGACATTAACTGGAATAAATAGGAGACAGTCACGAGACCATCATGATATTTTAAAGCTTCTTGCTGTGTTTTATAATTGCTTTTGAAGTGGACGGCATGCATTTCTAATGGATAACTAAAATAATAAGAACATGCGTGTAACTTTTTTAAATTAATTGAAAATAGTTTATCTTTTTACAATGTGTCATCAGCGCTGTGTTCACTTCCTTCGAATGGCGTTTTACCCCAATGGAAATGTATTTGCGACAGTGTGTAGTTTCCTGGTAGACATCCGCCCGTTAAATATGGGCGAACCGCATGCCATTTAGCACTCAGGATAAGTGTACTTCCAGAATTGGTAATTTTTATTTTTTTGGGTAGTTTATCGTAATCATTCCATACTAGACAAGGTAGTTCAACCCGAATTGTTTTAACAACGTTTAAATTGATTGGGGAGTGAAATTTTGATTCTACTTTCCATAATTTTGAGATTTTATGAGGAGTCCAGCCCTCGGTATCGTCTTCATCTAAAAAATCTTCATCCGATATTTTTTCTAAAATTTCGTGTTGGCTCGACATGTCTGGGGAGGCTTACTAAGTTATAAAATTTCGCGAAAAATAAGTTGGCGAAATGAATTTTGCAAGATCATTTGATCAGTTTATTTATGAGGATTATCAAAATAAATTATAAAAACCGTGAGAATTTCTGCGCTCATTCAATTTCGTATATTACTCGATTCGATCGCATTCACAATATCATCGATCGCTGTATACAGAAGATGAAATGTTTTTAATTGCAGCGACTGGAGATAAATAGCGTGTTTAGATTTATTAAGTTCATCCGCATCCACTTCAATATTCTGACATGAGTCACGATCCAGGTCGCATTTATAAAGTACAACTAAATTTTCTTCTTCCCCAACTTCCTGCTCTTGTTCGTCAAGATCGATTGGTGATTGTTGTGTTGCCATTTTCAAGTCGAGTGCAATTTTTTCAAATGTGTCGAACAGTGATACAAGAAGTATGCGTACTTTAAACAATTTTTCCTCATTGCGATTTAATGGCATGCGTTTAACCAACCGCATCCGTTCGTAATTGGTACAAAATCTGCTGTATAAATCGTATCGTTTTTCCTCGTCTTCTACTTGTAAAATAGTGGCATACAACATTTCCAGATCGAAATCCCATTTATTACAATTCTTAAGATTAATCGGAATTTCGTGGAGGTCATTATATAACATGATATAATAATCGGCAATCTCTAAATCGTACTCGAATTGCGGATTTTTTAAATTCCATAGATCCTCAGGAGTTAGAATAATTTCGTAATTTTTTACGTAATATTCACGTGGATCTGCCTTTTGGATTATTTGCTCGAGCCGATTTTTAACAATAACTTTACTAATCTCTCTCTGCATCTCGTTTTCCATCTGCTCGAGTTCGGCTCGTAATTCTGGTACCCCTATACTACAAAATCCAAATAGATTGATAGTAACTGAATTACTCGAATTCATTTCGATTTCAATATGTTCCGTATAAAGTCCATACTCAGTCGGCTGGAAGAATATATCAAAATCGCGACATTGGTTCGGAATGAGTTTAAAAGTATTCCGGTTATAGTAGAAAACGTCGTAAGGTGGATGAATTTTTTTGAAATTAAAACGGATCGCGGTTCGACCGAGATTTTCAAATTTAACGGTTTGCATTTGTCTATCGAGCTGGGATGTTTCGTATGCTAAATTTATTTCGATATTATTGTGTCGACCGCACAAAAATATCTCGTTGGCTCGTAATTGAAACGTGATGCAGTCGATCTCTTCTTCCAAATTTAGTTGCCCGTATTCTTCTCCTTCTTCCTCTTCACCAAACGGTTCAGTGGACGCAAGGAACGATTCGAGTGTCGAGCTATCCGCCTCACGTTTTTTAATATTCGTCCCCGTAATCTCGAGATCATCAAAATTCGGCAATTTAATATTCATTTTGCGTAGTTTCTCTTCCAAATATTTCGACATCAGCCATGAATGTTTTCGAAGTCGACGTTCACATAAGTCCTTTGAAGGTATATCAATAAACTCGAGCGGTGTATCACATGTTTCACTTTTTGGAAACGGTGCATAAACCTGAGGTTTATTTGGAATAACCTTTAGATGTTCTGGAAATTTCCAAAAAAGTACATTCCAATTCTTTTCCCGTTCGGCGTCGTTCAAAATCTGTTTAACCATAAAAATCCGATAGACTTCATCTAAATTTGCCATAAGCACCTCACAAATCGGACGACGAGTCTTTTTTATGATTTTCTGAATTTGGGCCTCATGCCTGCACAACCATAATTTCCAATTTAGTATCCGTGCATCGATACATTCTGAGCTGAGCACAGTTTCTGTACTTGATGTTATCTCAGAACACGATGTACATGAATAAGTCTCTTCACACCATTCTTCCTCTTCCAAATCATCGTCATCGTGAACGTGGCAAACATAATTTATTATGTCATCTAAAAGTGTTCGAATTATCCAGTGATCGGCTGTTTCTTCTTCCTCCAATTCTCCTTCTTCGTCTTCCAATTCGTCAACGTTTAATTCGATTTCGGAATTTACAGGAGCGCCTAACATAAGGTCATAGAAATCCATTTCAAATTATTATGATTGATTTGTACAGGCCAACTAATACAACGAACTACTCTTCATGTTTAGTGTCAAGCGGTTTCCATGTGCGCGTTCCTTTGCTGTCTAAAAAGATTTTATTTCAGCTAGAAATTACATGTTTAGGTATGGGAAATTATTGGGTAAACTAAAATAGCTTCCCTGAAGATCTTAATGATGCAAACAACCTAGAAAACCAAGAAGCTTTATCGGAATGGCTGGTAAATCTCACTAAAGATGTTTCGGTGCAAAAGTCAATTTGCTTGCAATGCACATATGATGATAGTTTTCTTATTATTAAATTATTATGTGATGTTCGCAAGTTTCCAAAGAGTAGCCAACATCTGCTGAACAAAATGTCAATCAGGATTTACCATAGAGCAATGGGGATCAAAGCAATCCTTAAATCGTTCCAAATAATCTCAAATAGTTTCAAATCACTACAATTCGTAATCATATCATAAATTTGAGAATGGAATCGAAAAGGTTCCGAAAGCTAAAGAACTAATAAAGATAATTATTAAAATTTAAGCTAAAAACTGTTAATTAAACTTTATAATATACAAGCTCATTTAACAATTTAAAATAATCATATCGTTCTAAATCACATCAAATCTTCCAAATCATGTCGAATTGTTTCAAAATGTCTCAAGTCGTATGTAAATCATCTCAAATCGTCTCCAATCGTAATGAAATTATTCCCTTTCGTCTCCAATCATAATCAAATCGTTCCAAATCCGAAAAGGCGGAACAATTCGTGAGAGAAGCCAACAGGTAGTTCTGCTTGCATATCGATCGTTCCGGTAATTCAAGTTGGTTTAAACTGTCCTCTAATCAGGCTTACTTTAAACCGGTCTTAAAATGAACTATTGAAGTTCATGCAGTGCAATGGAACGAGACTTAGCAACGGCATAGTACATCTTGAAGCGATCTGCCGTAAAACCATAATAATAAACTCAATAATACAATCCACGGATTTGCATCAAACTGCAATATCGTAGCTGGGCATACTTGTTGCTTGTGCACCATTCAAATGGGTTTAACAGATATGTATCCCCCATTAGAAGGTTAAATTGTTTCCGATAGATGATCTGCCTTATATTTCTATTTCTTGTAGGTGTACCGCAAGTTATAGTATATACATAGTTAAATACTTGGGTGTTTTCTAGTTTCTTCAATGTGTTGTGATTGATTGCTTTGATCATTCTGCATAATCATTGTCATTTACCGATTTCCATAAGGGTTTTGTTGAAACAGATAGGTAATTGTTGAGTGACCGAATAAGCAATTTGCTTCCCCTCTCCTGCCTTCCTGCAATCAATATTTCTTGAACATACACCATTTTCTTTGAAGTATACCATTTCAATTATATGCTGAAAAAATAAGAAGTATAAAAGGTCCTTGTAGATGTTATTTAGCTTGACTCATTAAATTCAACTGGCTAATCCACATCGGAAGCCACCCAGCGCAGAGGATGACTAAAACGTTCTAATGATTTTAAGATCGGATTTAAACATTATTCTGACCCTCTTCCAACTAAGATACATTTGTCATGATAATCATAGTCCAGCAACTTTCGATGAGTAAAATGAAACGAACGATATCTACAATGTGTTTTATTCCACCGGGGTTGTCATTTTGCTTGCAATGCTGAGTTGTTAAGCGCACTGAATTAAAAATTCGACCTCCGCTGTAGACTAATAGCGGTTTTTACATCTTCTGAAATTAGAAATTTATTTGACACCCCACTAAATACAAACCTATCGTGATTGGATGAACTTCAAGGTCCCACGAGAAATAAAATTAAAAATAAAATACAGCATACACATTTAAAACAAACTGTTCGGTATAAATCGCTGTGCTCTCAAAAATAGTTTTGTTTATACATAATTTATTTTTACATAACTCATATTCCTAATCTATAAACATAATTTTTATATCAAAAACTTAACAATAAAATGTAATTTTTATTTACATTTTCTCCGGTCTAATTAAGGCAACACATATTATATAATAATAATAATAGTAATAAATTCACATTCATTCGAACCCAGTACCTATTTTACTCCCAGTCCTTCTATATCCTAACCCTATACCTAGCTCACAATTTTGACTTAACATTACGTACAAAAACAATATCAGGTTTTTCAGCTGGCTGCTGAACAGCACGAAAGTTATTTACAATTTTCTTATTATCATCGACAGGGCAATACTGCAAATTCCGAAATTCGGCTACCTGCTGGGCTGAGACAAAAATCGGTGACCGATATATGATCCATGTAACACTTTCGAAATATGGCGCGGTCGTTAAACTACCGCGATATGTATAGTAATGTTTACTCAACTCTTGTAACCCTATCCATGACAGGCAATCCGAGTCTAATGCTGCTTTGGTATTGGGATGGCGAACACGTGAAATACCTTCGGTTATTTTACGAAATTCTGGACAGTCTGTATCTCCATGAGCTTGGACAAAAAAAGCAGTAACTGCTAACCCGTCTGGTTTATTGGCGGCTTCAGCAAAATTTGCATATTTTGCGTTAAAGTGAACCGCATGGGCTTCCATTGAATACCTATGTATATACAAATTTGAAATTAATACAGCATTTAATGAAATATAATGAAAGCTTACGTGTTTCCTTCCAATACATGTTCACACCCAGAAGTATCCTCATCGGCCCAATGAAAGTGTAGCTGTTCAAATATATACTTATCCGTCCCTAGTGGACCACCAATAATGTAAGGCTGTTCTTTACGCTTCGAGAATGTAACCATGGCCGAGGTACCAGTATTTAGTACCATTGCAGTACCAACTGGTTCCCAATGGCCATGATATTCGAGTGCTGGTACATCATCACGGTGTTCAATTGTTCGTATTGTTATGGCAATTGGAGATTGAACAGGCATTTTGCACGATTTTTACTTTTTTTCCTTTTTTTCCACGTTCTTGCGCCGACTTGAATTAATTGATTGATGGCTGTATGGGAACTGAAATTTATATTAAACATAAAAAAATTATAAATACTAATTTTGATTTAGAAAATCAAAAAATTCTTTATCGAATACTATAATAGTCTAAACAAGATAAGATTTGACTGTTTTGATGTTGTTGTGCGCTCAAATCTTTTGATTTTAATCCGTGTTTAACATTTTGTTAACAATTTTGTTTGTTCTTATCTAAATGTTACTAATATCGGCAGTAAACAGTGAAACATGTGATTTAGTATTTTTTTGTTGTCCTTTGATAAGAGGCTTAATCGTCAACGTGTTAAGAACATTTAGATGCATTGACAATTGCGAATGTTAAACGCGAGAAAATTTGTTCTAGATTGAAAGAATAATACTGGGAATGTCTTTTAAAATTAAAAATTTTACCTTGAAAGAGTTGCAAGCCGAGTTCAAGGTTAATAAATACGTGGATCTTGTAAACTATTTTTGAAAATCCCAGGCATTTCGATTTGTTTTTTAGTACACGTAACCTGTTATCCTATTCTAAACCACATAAGAGGTTTGACAACGAATCGTTAATTGATAAAACTGGAATTATTGTGAAAATCGCACTGATTTATTACGCGCCCATTAATATTTAGGTGTATGCAAAACTTAAGCTATGCTTTTAATACTTTTAGATAACGAGATATAGGTTTCTGATATTGATAATATCGATAATTCTCATATCGTTGTTTACACACGTGATTGATAAACTAATCGATTTTATGATTGTGATTAATAAACTCAGATAAAATGTTTTTAAATTTAATAAGCAAAAGCATGCGGAAGTACTTTATATAACGCTTCTATTCGAAGAAGCTTGTTAGGTAAGCCCGGTATAATTACGATAAAATGTAATTTACTGGCGGATAAAATGGTGTCCCGGATTTCGAAATCATTTCAGATTTTTTATGGGCGGTAAGTCATTTTTCAAACAATCATCGAAATAGAAATTCCTCCTTAGTGTGCCGCACGCAAGATTATTACTCAGGAATAACATCATCGACAATAGTCGCAACGTATGTATTGTATATAGTCTGTCAAAGCAATAAAATCAACAATCCGCCGAAACCACTCGTCGAAAATTAAATTTGCGATTTTGTAGCTCAAATTATAAATTTATTTCGTGCCGTTTATGTCTCTCCTCAGTATGAACCAGAGCAGCCCCAGAACGCTACCAAAATCGCGTCGAAAGCGTCTTGCAGATCGTCCTGCATATGCCTTACCTTATTGTGCAGTAAACAATAAAGGGATCGCCAGAGCCATGCTCTAGTCATCGCTGGAAAATATTTCTGGCGTTTTCGTAAAGCCACATGTAACTAAACCATGGCAGATTAACTAGTTAAATTATCCAGATATTTTCAAAGTCATGTATTCAGTACTAAAAAAAACAAATTAACAATTAACAATTAGCAATTAACAACCATATACCAATAAGACAGTCCTGATAAATCCTTTCCAAAAAAACTGAAGACGTTAGAACTGTACACGTGTTAATTCTAACTTTTTGTGAAAGATTATTAAAGGATATGAATTGGGCAAATTGGACGGATGGGAAATTTTTTATACTGCTATATTCGAAGAACTGTACAGAACTTTGCTGTATGTGGTCAATTAGCACGTTCTAAGTTATATACCGTTGTGTAAAATTACTGACTAAACTTAGATGAGGAGATACAAAAATCATACTGCTTCTCTTCTACTTTTGGAGGAGCTCTATTTTAAAATTAGCTAGCCTGTGTTTAAAATTGGTTGGGCTCCAAAGGGTCACGCACTCAATACCAGACCGGGCCCCATGGAATAAACCGAGAATTATATTCTCTGCCTTAACAGATTTGAATGAGTTTAAACCAAGATAGGAAGTCAACTGATCTACCGTTAGATATTTAAGTTTGAACATTTGCAGCCTTACATTATTGAAATCTTTGACAGCTGGATACGAAGTGAACACAATTGTCATAATGTACTTTTGTACCAGCCAGGACAGTGATAATCGAGACTAGAATTCTTATTTGATTTTTCCCCAACTCCAAGACTTAATTTATTAATCTCAGATTCGGTTCAGCGATAAAGTATTACGACCTTACGGCAAGTATGTAGAGGAAGTAAATCTTGCTGGATTATAAACGAGCTTGACAGTCTTCTCACTCATATCTTAAGGCAAGGAGTTACTGGTTTGGAGCCAATCAGCTTCAACTGCGAAACTAATTTTTCCAAGGAGTCACCAATCTCCTTACCCTCAATGATACAATCAGCTAGGATCAACAGTACCATAACTCTATTGTTGTAACCAATCTGGCTAATAAAGTGTTTGTAATTCTTGACCAACTTGGAAGTGGTCATAGATTTTTCAATGAATTAAGCACAGCTTTAGAATCTTACATGCGTGTCGAGCTTATAAATGTGTGTCGCACCGAAAAAGATTCGCCGTACTCAAATTCAGGCAATATTTTGTCAATAATCAAATTGATTTCTGGTACATATGAGTTGCCAGATCGTTGTATTAACAAGGAGCTCATTAATAACCAGGAACTGTTGGAGAGGGGACGTATATCCTCGTGGGGCAACCTTGAGAAACTTTAACGGAAACCGAAAGACTACCCAGCTCGACATCTCAACATATCAAATCTATGCAAGATATTATCTATGTTAGTAAGCGATTGGCCAGAACGCTTTAGAGTCAGCATAATCTGACCTTTGGACAAGTATAAACTAAATGAAGCAAGGATAAAAAAAGCCCATCACTCTTTGTGAGGCTGTTCCGTACATGAGCTGTAAGTAAGCACAGACTTATTTAAGTTAGTCAGAGCTTGAACATTTCAATGGTGTTGAATAAATCTGTGTCATCTTTTGTTCACTTTGTAAAACAAGAAGTAATGAACATAAGTTTAAAATTGAAGAGTGATTTATGGGATCCTTAGTTCATACCGACGGCAGCCGTGGTTTATATCTGGTCTGTTAAGGAAGATATTTTTTGCTTAATAACTTATTATTATAAGATCAGGTGGCACCTGATTTTTTTAGATCACTCAAAAGACAGTGGTTTCGTTCGAGTGAGATTCTCTTACAGTACTCCACCATGGGTTCTCCGTTCAACCAAGCCTGCGTGGTTTTTGCAAAAAAGTTCCTAAATTAGACTATACTGATTCCGGATGAGTGAGCGTATATGCGTTGTCATCATGGAATATCACTTTTTTCTTTATCAAACGGCCTTATTTAAATTAGTTGAACAATAACTCATGGTTATGATAGATGGTTAACAGTCCCCATAAACAACATCTAACTTGACTTTCATTTATTCGCACGGTTTCCAAAAACACCCATTACTTATAATATAAATTGCTGGAAATTCTAATCAATTATCGGTTCCTCCTCCAGACTAGATCTCCGGGAAACATTTTTCTGTTGCTGTTAAATCAGATTCTTCGATGCTGTTGACTCTAATTAGTTTAGAAGCCATTTCCTCTTTTGATGACTTCGATAAGCACGTGCTCGAGTCAAATTTGATTCGGGTATTGAGACCTAGCTAACAAACTTATCAATCTACAATGAACTAAACCTGGTCTAAACTAATCAAATTTTTGTTCTGAGTAGGATGTCAGAGAAATATTACGCTAATAATATATTCCTGTTAATAGGCTATTTGTAGACTTCCAACAAGCACGTGACACTAAGGAATCCACTATGGGATGTAAGGTATCACATCTAAACTAATGTGCATATGAAAATTTTAATTAACAGTTGTTTGTTTCTTTCAGTTTATGCTGACGACATTTACGTATAAACATTTGTCTGAAAGAAGCCCGGTTTCATTAAAACCATAACGTTACCTAAATGTATATAGTAACTCTGTTTCCGTGAATACAGTCTAATTCACAATAAACCCGGACTATCAACACTAAGCAGAGTAGGCATCTGTTAGGAGACTTTCTACCCCAAAACAATACAGAATTACGGTGAGAATTTTAGGATTATTGTATAAAGTTAGTCAAATTCTATCATATTGCAAGCGGAAACAGAATCAAACCAATCACTACAAAAAAAAATCTCAAAAGTAAGTCTTTTCACCCTAATTTTGACACGAGCAAACTTAAATCAATCGATTAGCTCTAAAGCTCCTAGAGTGAACAATGAGTGGTTATAAAAGTTTCTTCGAATTACTCTATATTTTTCTAACTAATATCACTATTACAGTATTATCGTATACTTTCAGACCCTACGATTAAAACTCGGTATCTTATTTGTAAATCGACACTTGAAAGAGTAAACTTTCGTTCACACCGGGGATTTCAGCAGTTGATGGTCTTAAATCCGACGATAAATTTCTATTGCTATTTAATCTATTTTATTTCATTCTATATTCTATACTATTTTGTTCTTCGAAACTTCGGCGGCTTTTCGCCGGCCTTCTGTTATACTAACAGGAATGGCTAGAAATCGGTGTATCATTTATATTCATTGACCCCTTCAGCTACGCATGCAGGCACAACTTTTCCGAATTAATTTGAATTTAAAATACAACTCATTCGATATTTTAAAATTATGATATCATGTTTCCTATATTTATACTGGGAATGCATTGCTCTGACAGTTTTAATTCAATTTGATTCACAGTAAAACGTTCTTAACATTTTTGTCATTAGATGTAAGCTACTTTGATAAAACTTGTTAATCGCTCCGATTTCTACGTCCAGGTACGAATCTCTCTCCCGGTGTTGAGGAATCCTTGAAATTACAATCAATTATTAACGTCGACTACGAATTGTATGACTATTCGATATTTTGTAGCTAGGTTCTTTAGCTAAAGAGCACCCTTGGTTTAGCCGGTTAGTTGTGCTCCATCAATTAGTTTTTGAGAATTTGATCTCCGTTGCGCTGCAGGCACTTTGCGCTTAAAAATGAATAACATAAAACCTATTTTATTATGTATTTGTTCACCTAAAAATTTTCATTTGTGCTCGATGCAAAAAAGTGCTACGTTTACAATTTAAACGCCACATTGTCTACAAATGCCGTTACAAAAAAAATTACGGCGTGTGTAAAAATGATTTTCGCGTGTAAGAACTCATAACAGATTAAAATCAATTAATCGTTACAAAATCATATATAATTCACCATATTGGCAATGATCGCAGTGAATTAATTGATCTAAATATCACGTGATCTGTATTACCTGATGTGCTGAAACTTAAGATTACGCAACCGATATCAACGCCAAAAACTAGTTTGGCGCGAATCGATCTATTCTACATAATATTCATTACTTTTGTACAATACACATCCGGGAAATAAAAACCGCATCATGCTTTTCACACACAATGCGAAGAAAAATTGCTTTTCGCCACGGTCCAACAAGTTATGAGCCGCCGTATAATACACATAATTATTATACTTTGTACCCATATCTGAATTTAGGACACCATATACATTATGCGATCTGATCACGCGAACTATAACATCCAATTAAACTGCTATTCAAATAAAAAGTTGTTTACATAGTTGCTAATTGATAGGTCAGATTGGTCGATCGTTAAAGTCTCATTTTAATTATCATATTATAAATTAACAGTGATATGCCAGTGAAAATTATACCAAGAAGCTAAATGATTACTTCGCCTGAATTTGACTACATAATTCACACGTATGCCTTAGCGATATAGTGCTTATTAGGGGAACGCGCTTATTAACCTTGAGTACAATCTAATGAATGTAGTAAGCATTAGATAAAAGCTGTTTATAATTATTTTATGATTTGCTTACACACTCAATTTGTGATGTACATACGTGCTCTAATTATTTATTAGTGAATTTTTATTAGCTGATAATTATTTTAATTATCACGAATTAGAAATACTATATTTTAATATTAGAAATGCCACCGAACTAATCTTACTTAAACTGACCATATTTATTTTGAAAGAAGTCTACATTGATTTATTTTATATTGGAACTTGTTTCGATTAATACAGAAAAGTTCATGATCATGTAATTTGTAATTAGAATGATGCATCAATCAGTTTTTGAGAATTTTACCACCATTGGCTCTAGTTTTAGTTTTCAGCAGACACTTTGTTTTGAAAGGCGAAAAACATAAAACCTATTTTATTATTTACTTGTTCTCCTTTAATTCGACTGTTAAAATTTCTCACCAGATGTCAGACACTGCTTTAAAATGCGAATATAAAAACCTGAAATATTACCATGTTCTGTTTATCATCAAACAGATTTTCAATAATTTTAGAGCCTGTTTACTACTAAACTAGTGCTGTTAAAATGTATTTACTTAATTGAGAAAACCCCGAAGAGATTTTGGGTACTTCCCAAACAAAAGTGTCCTTGAACTTCGGGTTTTTGATAATAAATAAGAGAAAATCAAATAGAATTTTTGCTTGTTTGGCAAAATGTGTTTAAACTTAATTGACACATATCATAGCAGGCTTCTTCTTAGTGGTGATTAAATCAAAAATAATTGTGCCATTTATCGAAATTTTTGAGAATTAACTGTTGAGAGGATATGGAAATTATTTGAGAGTATTTCCGGTATTTTCCAGAATATTCCACAAGTCGGGTAAATAATTGAAGTGTCATTGTTAACCGCCACATTGGTCGTTGTACTTGCTATACATTAACATGAACTGAATTAAACAAAGCGAATTCGTAACAATACGAATCTGATCTGAGTGTTACTTGAAATTTCGGATTATTTGTAATATTTCGCATTTCGTCGCAATAATTGAAGAATCGATCGTCGTTCTATCATTTTTATATTCATAATTCAACTGACGTAAAAGTTTGTCAGATTTTTCTTTATATTTGGAAGCAACTTAAACTGAATTTCTATATTTGACCCAGATTAATAGTGTTACTAATAAGGAAGTAAGAATTTAATCGGCTCATAAATCAAGACTAACTGTTAAGAACTTCGCGATTAAAAGTCTCGAAGAACTGATCGAAGTCGATCTTTCCCGATCACGATTAGTGTAATAGTACTATTTGCACTACTGCTACTATAGTGCAATATGTATGAACTTAATCGTCATAAACCACAATACGCATCGGACATATTCCAAAAGTGAACTTTACATGATCTTTCTAGACCATCATTACCTAGTAAGCTGGCAATTTCAATACACTTTTGATTACACATTATACCTATTGAGTATAACAATATAACTCAAAGTTAAACATATCAAAAAATTGGAATAAATTTAAAATTTCTTAATAATTCACAAAACCAAATTTCATTTTACTAATTCCAGCAACTATATTATGTTACGGCTAACGTACGTAATCGGTAAATGTTGGAAACGGAAATTTTTAAAATCGTACAAGCCGGAAAAGATATAAATCAATCACGAGAAGAATTACTAAGCATTATAATGGGAGAATATCCACAATCAATATTAAGTAGGGTCTCTAAAAACCAGTTAATTGCTAAGAAACTACATAATCCAGAAAAACAACAAGATAAACGTAAGCTAACTACTCGATTGTGAACTTATGGTGCTTTGACTGGAAAGCATTATTCCGATGAGCCATAACGGTTTATCTATAATCGTCGAATGAAGGTTGTGGGAAGACGCCCCAATCCAACGCGAGCACAAAAGAAAACGCCTTTTAAATTTAAAAAGGAAACATGACTCGGATCCTCCAGGTAAGGAATTGCCAAAGACGGTGTCCATTCATATGGATTATTTTGGTAGTTCAGTGTTCCATCAGTAATTTTAGGCCAAACGCGTTTTTGATATTGGTACAAGTTTGTTTTCTCAGGAATTAAAAGTAAATTGCATACTACTAGGGTATATAGGATTGAATCTTATGTATTGGGTCGCTTCCCTCGATATCAAGAAAATTACAATAGGTTTATAGAAATTGGACTCGAAATAAAATAAAATAAAAATAAAAGTCATTTCACTCAGTAACCAGACACGAGGGAGAAATTTGTGTCTGGACACTGGATACTCGTTGCGTTGTTGCATATTAAGAGAAATAAGTTTTAGTTTAAAGGAATTTACAATTAGCCCTCACAAGTTTCTGTCGTTTCATAATAATAAAAAATCACGTATTAGAAATAATAATTGTCGGTTTATAGAAATTTACGTATCTCTTAAGAAATTAATATAAAGGAAAGTACATCTTACGTGGCCTAATATGAAACATACTCGTATATCTTAAATGAAAATACCCTTTATATGGTTTTACATCTATCGGCTTCTCAATAGGGGCGTTCGATCTTTGACATTACGCTGTGGCAATATTAAAATTCTTTCATGGACATTTTTGTGACTTATTGTCAGTGTATGAAACCATTTCATCATGGATAGATATATACAATTGAAGCAACAACAGCTTTAGAGCAACTTGAAATTGATCCTCATTTTAGCAAAAAAATCGTCTTCAGTGACGAAGCTCATTTAGGGTGAAAATGACAACAAATTCAACAATTGACAATGCAACCAAAACAAATTAAATAAGTCTGGTTGCATCATTTGCCCGTTTTTCTTCAAAAATGTTGCAGGGGCTAGTGAATGCACTATTATTTTGTTTTTGTTTTAATCCAGGCCATCTTTTCTGGGACCGAGAAAGCACTCCCTTGCTCTTTCGCGGTTCATTTTCCCGTCTTACTTTACGCAATTACTGCCAAATCGATGAAGTACGGCTATACTATTATAGGACCGATTTAAGTTACCATCTGTGCGTTGCATTGCTCCATGCCAGCCTATTAGTACTGGACATGGAAGATGGGTCGGTCCATGAGTTTTGTACGCCGATAGGGGGTCGTAGTTGTGTTCCTTTTAATCACAGATCGTAATCTGTTGACGAAAATTTCCTTTTGCATCCTGCCCCTATAGGGATTTGAACCCGGTACCTCCCGATCCAAACGTCTAAGCTTTAATCGCTGGGCCATTTGGTCAACATTATTAACACCACTGAGCCTTTTCTATGGGGTTTTGTAAAATAAATGTGTCATGCGAGAAACCACAACAACTTAATTAATAGCAAGGCAACATTGAACCTGTTATCGCTAAAATACAGCCTGATTTATTTGCTAGAACCATCGAGTTAGGTCCAAAGAATCCATGTTACGAAACGGAGCCGAGGCGGTCATAATGATGCTATATTCCATACTTTGTGATATCAAGCATACTTTGGTTAATGGTTACTTATTGAACCATTTACATAGGACCTGGCATGTGTTTCAGAGACACGTTGCAGTTGATCATTTTACCGATGCAAAGTAATATCTTTTGATTGGCATTGATCACCCACAATGTCTACTTCATTTATGGTTATTTCATTGAATCGTCTTGAATGCTCACCTATACTATTATTTTATCAGCTTTATTGACTATTTTGTGATTGTCGGATAGCATTTGGTCTATTGCAGTCTTAAATAATTTCACAAATACATTATGCTGATGGAATAAATTTTGGAATGACTATACAATATCACAGTGTATTCTCGAAGTAATTGCACATCTGGTGTTGGTTTCATTATCAGAATTGCCAAGAAAATATAGCTGTAGAAATATCTGGGCAATAATGAACCTGCGCTGTTAATGTGACGTTGCGCTTTGAATGCTGGCATGAAATGATCAATAAGTGTTGTACTTTCGAATATTGTTAAGAACATGATTTGATTGCGGCATCGTTCCAGACGCCAATGTTAATAGTGGTTCCAGTAAACCAGATATAAAAAGTAAAATCACCAAGCTCTAAAATTTTACCCAATCCCATTTTCAGGAAGCCAAATTTGATAATAGTCGGTTAAGAAAAAATCATGTTCCATTCAGCATGTCGAAATTCTAGAACCATAACCAAATTGCAAACTTATTAGGTAATGAATACATTATAAAATATTTTTAGAAAAATCAGAAGAAATTAGTTTAGAATGTTAGTTAATGATAAGATTCATTGTAATGGAGGAATAATTTCAGATGCAATTGCTAAACGTTAAAAGAAGCGAACACGTAAACGCTAGTTAAAATGAATGATTCATTTTAAATAAAAACATAAAAATTATCTTCATAATCCGCAAACTCATAAAAGTCTAAATAAATCTTCTTAATAACAAACAACTTGGGTACATAATGTAATCATAGTCATATAATAGGAACTATCTAACAACACAATGTAAAACCGCCCTTAATCACATATAGTTTGCCCGTCGTTGTTTTTAAGAGCTTTACAATTTTTACAGTAAGTCTACCACAATTTTGAAGTTAATATTTGTTATACAGCTAAATGTTGCAAAAAATATGTTCATCCAACAAAATCTTGTTTATCTTTATGCAAGGTGAAAGCGCAACATGCATAATACAAGAATGATGATAATACGGTTCATAAATAGAAAGTTTCACACAGAAGGTTATCGCAAACACATTATACATATTAAGATGCCCGTGATCGTATGCAATATCCATGAATCTCTTTCAGCTAACTAACATACTTTTCAACCAAATAACCGCGACAAGATGGCCTTGAAATAATTTTTGTGTCTGGTAATGATTATTGATATTGAATTGACATCATTGGCACACACATTTTTTTACCCTTCCTACTTTACACATATCACATCGCCAGAATTGGTTGTACAAAATTACAAATTTATTTATATTTATGCGATAGTGGCTATCTCTAAATATTTCCAACAAACAAAACGGCAACAACAACTCGGAATAACACACTTAAAATCGGCGTCACGTGACAAAAACTATTTTCTTAAATTTTAATATTCATTAAATTACAATGCCATTATTGGTCATTTTTAGGTTTCCGCCAAACAACACACACAATTCTATTTTATATAATACTCGTGCCACTATCTCGTGTCGACTCACCTGCGATGGGTTAATTTAATTTAGCAACCAACTACGTTTTTCTTCAATATGTAGAAGAATATAGAGACACACTAGGTACAAATCACTAAAATATCTCGTACTACCACACTTCTTATCAATCACTAAAAAGGCCAATAAAACTAAACACCTTGTTACAGTCTAATGCGATAACAAATTTATTATGTTGATGTAAGTAAACACGTAAAAAGATAATCGACACTGATATCACACAAAAAAAAATAAAAATTAATAAATCTTCCGTCTGGACTGGCAAATGATACAGAAGATGTTATCCAAAAACAGTCACCACAGCACTAAAATAAAATTGCCCCAGTTTTTGAGTTTACCGCACGGTTTGATTTCTAGTATCGAAATGAAAATACTGTCACGTTTCAAATTATAGTATCGCGTGCTTTTATCAATAGAGCGTCGCCCACCAACTACCAGCTAATAATAGAGAGAGAATTTATTTTTTTATTTTGTACGCTTAAAGACGATACAACAGCTCTCTAGTACGGGGAAAGCTTTAATTACAAACTTGATAAATTTATTGATTTTTAAACTTAATTTTTATATTAAATCGGTATCGTACGAGAATTTTCGCGCGGATAAAAGCGGTCTTATGTGCTCACCACAGTGAATCTATCAGTAAACTGTTTGTGGAATACAAAAAAAATCTTTGAATAATTAATGATTATCTGGATTTTTTATTTTATTTTTTTTAGTTTTGTATATTTTTCAAGTTTGGTATTTTTGCTGAATGTATTTTCCACCTCTCTACTAACTAGTTTTTATGTGTGTTCAATTGGATGCGTTTTAAACAGTCATTATGATTTACACATTAAGTCAGAATCATATTTTTAGTTTTAATATTTGAACGCAATTGGAAATGGGAATTCATGAGCAATTTGGAATAAACTAAAGGTTTTGATGTAAGCTAATTTAAATGGGATGATTACTGAGCCCTTATTAGTGAATTCAGGATTTGAATAAGGTCGTGTTATTCAAAAACGGTTAGAATATTCAATTTGTTTATAAAAGCTTTATTAAATTAAGACTTTTCCGTAGAATATTCTAAACTATCCTTTTCCCGTAGAACGTTTTTTAGTCACAAAATTCCGAGTTTCGAAAGACTATAATCAATGGTATCTGGAGATCTGACTTTAAAAGTCAACGAGATTTTTTGATTTACTTTTCATTCAAGCAATATATGTATAATGCGTCATTCAATAAAGTTTGAACTTTGTTTCAAAAGAATTTTTGTATCTGAAAGCTTCACGTCCGGAAGAATAATTAATAATATTTAATTGAAATTGTAACATGCATGGAAGACGGCAAGTCAAATGGAGGAACTTATACTTTTAAATATGAGCTCAGATGCCGAAAGCGTGTTTATCGATAGCATTTTGACAATAAATTTAGGCCAGCTATTTGGGATACAAATCCAGACTTGATGTTTACAAACGAACCTGCCATATTTGAAGTTCAAGAACCTCCGCCGTAATTCGTTATAATAACGTTCATCATTCATTGAGATAATTTTATACAGCGATCAGAATAAGGTTATTGATTATCAGTCGAACGCCATATTTTAACTTCAGAAAGGCCGATAGAAACAACTTAAAGCTGTCTTTGAGCAGTTAAGCTGGGAGAATGTGTTAATAAGCAGCGATATTAACTGAAACCTAGACAAACTAGAATAAGTTATATAGAGACGTCCATCTACAAGTCCCAACGGCGCTTATCCAATCCAGTAAATATCCATTTTGGTGTGATGTAAAGCTGATAAATTTAAAGAATAGAAAAGAAAAATAAAGTGTATAAAGATACTTTTTAGTTCTGTTTAGAATGCAATAATAAGTTCGCCATGAGAAACCAATATTTCGAAAGTAATTTTGAGACAAAATGTCACAATTACATCAGCAGTATTAATGAAAAAATTAAAAAGGATCCCAAACATTTCTGGACTATTTTGTCCATATGACGTTTAATGGGGTCAAATTCTGCAACCTTTAAACTAAATGAATCAGTCATAGCATAGTATCTGTGATTACACTACCATATTCCCCAATAGTTTCTCTGTTAAAATATTTTACAAATTTGACAATTCCGCTTGCCTGCAATGTACTCGTAAACTAGCAGAATTTCCAAAAGAAATGCTGTGTCTTGTTATAGAAGTTTAACATCAAAAGCTTCAATTTCAAATTGTTTGAACTCGTAGCACCAGCTTAAAACAATGATCCATCGCTATATTTCCAATAATCAATATGGGTTTATGTCAAAAAGATCATCAACAAACCTCTCGAAAAACATAAGCAAGTTGATGTTGTCTACATAGATTTTGCTTAACCCTTCGATTCAATCGCAGCGGTTGCAATTATTTAAAGCGATTATTTAAATTTTAGCTCACCAAACATTGGTTGTAGCTTGGTGTAAATCGTATTTAAGTAATCGAATTCAATATGTTGAGCTACGAAATAAGAGATCGAAATTAATTAAAGCACTTTAAGAGTACTACAAGAATCACATATTGGCCCACGGATTTTCATAATTTTTATTAATTTATCCCCGAAGTAAGACAGCATTCTAAGATCTTGATGTTTGCCGATGGTCGTAAAATTTATAGAACAGAGGAAAATATCGACGATACTAACACACTGCAAGAAGATGTCAACATCAAAGCAACTTGGTAGGACTCCAACCTTTTAATGTTCAACATTAATAAGTGCAAAATCGTATCATTCCATCGAGAAGTAAAGCCTGCTACAGAGCACTATCATGTCAATGGTATAATTTTAGAAAAAGTCTTAAAAATTATTGACTTAGGGGTTACTTTTGTTGAAAATATATATTTTTCCAACTCCATACATACGTACAAACAAACAATTAAAATCCTATATTGTGCCTACGTCAGATCAACTAGAATATTCTAGCAGTTACTACCACATCTATGAGTGGTTGCAAAATTTACAACATTTCGACGTGCCAAAACAGTCATAACTTGCTAAAATCTCGTTTATTGGTACCATATACTACTTGACCAAATTAACGCGCCAAATTAAAATTAACGCACCTAGTAGGAACGTAAGAAAATTCGAGTTAAACTAAACTTACAGCAGTGCATTAGCTTAAAAGTAGAGCATTTTGAAAATGTTCCAGTTAAATTAGTCTCATCAAGAGATTTTGATGTGCAACATTTAGTCTGACGCAGAATCATTTTTCGTTGTTACCATGTTGAGTTAAAATTTAAAGTGATTAACAGGTTTTTAGATATTTTCTTCACCAATGAAATAGATGCGTTTAATGTTTTTGAATCACTTAATCCACTTGTAAATGATAATAAATATTTGGATATTGTATTTAACATCAGTTTCGGTCTGCGTAAAGGATTAGAACACCGATAACATACCAAATACAACCTTAAAAAGACAAACTATACTGGTGTCCAAGATTATATTGAAGAAGTGAATTGGGACGAGATTCTGAATGCTAAGGATATGGTTTTAAATGTTGACAAATTTTAAGAACAAAATACCAAATACTCATCGTTCTCTATGGTTCAATGGCCGGCTTATAACCTAAAAAATCGCAAATGTGTTGGCAATAGACAAGCTGGCATTTTTGCAACACATCAAGTGCAACACACGAACGGACCAAACTAAATCAAATCCTAAAGAAATGTTTAAGTTCTAAACGTGTAATCGAGGGGTTCGTATGAATATGGCTTATATAACAATATCAACATGTCGAATGTTAAAATGACAGCTGTCCTGTTTGCTGAAATTTTCAATCTATTTATCGACCAAATGACAAAACCGGATCATACCCACACTTGATGCAACCTGCCTTACCAACACTGATCCAGTTATATCTGATGACAACATTCTATCAGTCTTGCAAGGATTTTAATTTAGGTCAGTTCGATTTTAATTTATCTAAAACAATTTGAAGACAAATTTTTTAATTTTTTTAATTACTCTTATCACTGCTTCAACTGTGAAGAACTGCTTTTAATTTACAATCTTATAAATTTTTTAGCAAGAACTCGGTCCAAAACAGCATATGGATACGATAGCATTGACGATGTAAGCCGAAACTGTTTTGCATGGTAGCGACATGGCTTAACATTGCAGTTCCAAACCTTAACTTTGGTCAAGGTAAATATAAAAATCGTCGTGATCGTCATCTACTTCCCACACTGCAAAAACGAAACAAATAAGAAAATAAGCCAGACTGTAAAATACTATAACCATCTCCACTCCACTCAATATAACGGAAAACGTCCAAGGGTCCAACTATAGGAAACCCAAAGAAACACGTCGTACATCGGTAAATTAACAATGCGTGTTCGTAAGGAATCCATGAGACAAAGACATTCTGGTCTTAACAACAAGCCTTTTCAATATGAGGAGACTCAGGGTTTAAAACTGCATGTCACAGTATAGAAATTGCCGAGAGAAGAGGTCGAGAACACTTGGTATGTCCCTTTCGAAAGCCAAACAGCTTCCTTCAAAACGAATAGAGCATTACGACAAACACAATGCTGGGTATATTTAAATAAACCTACACAGATATAAGGTTGCGACTACTATTCTGTGCCGCCTCATTTATGAATAACCGGGGGCCTGATAATATAGTATAAGATACAAGGGCTTTGAATAACAGAAAACAAGATTGGTAACTTTGTTGCTGGCATTGCCACATACCGCATAAAATATTCTCAATAAACCAATTTATTTTGCCATCTCATTACAGACGCATATACCAAGGGGTACTAGAAATACTTTAAAGTTTACTACAACCTATTTCTCCCGAAACGAGAACATCTCCTACAATTGTGCATAGTTTCGTCAATTGTTGCAAAACTCATGATCAAAAAATTATCACATGCGAGGCGAACTCACACCACATAGTTTGTTCATGGCACGGACACCAACTTAAAGGTAAGCTGCATTTTCAATACTGTTGATTAAATAATATCATGATAAATAACACAAAGATGATGCACAGAGGCGTATTTCTCTAATCACTTGTGTATTAAAATTAATTCCTAAATTACGGAAAGAGTTTAAACCTTCAATTTCAGAGCATTTTTAATTTTGATTTTTCAACAAGTTTAAGTTTTTGATCAAGATATTTGAAGCTAAATTTTCGTTGAAGTTTTGTAACTGAAGTAATATCCGGTTTCGGGCCGATAAGATCGTGAAAAAATTCAGGCCATAGCGACCGAATGTTACAGTAATTTTAATGATTTATAGATAACACTAAATTTATTCTTTCATCTCCCATTTATTGAGTTGTTGAGTTATATTACAATTTACTATAGTTATTGATACACGGGTGTTCCACGAAACTATTACATATATCAGATTTTTGCAAAATCGAAAAACCCCAAGATCAACTTCTTCCTGGTTAAATTTGAAATTTTCTCTTTTCAACCATGGCTTTTTAGTCGAAACCACCGCATTTGCCGAATGTGTCTTACCAATTTATTTGAAAAAAAAGAAAAAGGAACTCCATCTAAAGAAAACTCACCTTCGGTTCGTCGATTCTCGACTGAAACAAAGAGCCACGTTAAATTGAGGATTTTTTCTGGACCATATACATATTTGTTTGTGAGGTTAAAGTAGGCTACTAAGCTTTAAAATAATATTTCATTTTACTAATTCTCGGAGATAATAATAATAATAATCTTCTGATAAGTTTCAGATGCTCCCGGTAAAACAACCAAAATGTTGACCAACTTTATTATTGCAAATTTAATTGAATTTTTTTTATCTTAATCTCTTTTACTCATAAACTCTACATTTTTTAAAATATTTGCAAACAAACCAATCAAGATGCAGTGTTTGAAGCTTCGACACTTTACCGGTAGGTGTCGGGTTCAAGGGGCTAAATGCGCCACGATTTACAAATTTTTTATTTTATGTGTGTACTGTAGTGAACGTGTTCGTGAAGTTTAGTTGATACATGTCTTTCGATTGGGTATGCTATGAGACTGTCTAATGCGATAAAAGCCGAGTAGTTTTGTTAACTATTTAGAAATACATTCGATCCTTTGTTAGTCCTTAGTTAAGTCGTATAAAACAAATAAATATGAGGGTCGGCTAGTTCCCAGTTACACTACGATGTCTAGGATTCTATCAAATAACCACGATGCTGAATTCGCGAAACGAGATATTACCCCGAGATATTAACGTATACAAATTAGCCGCGCCTATATGCCCGATCATGTTCGTATTATACTGACGGTATGTCACTCAGCCAACTTATACTAAAACAAAAGCACATGCAATTTCATTTGTTTGCTTTTTCGTAATCCAACCAAATCCAACATAAAGACGGATTTTGATTCATACAAAAAAAAACTGTTTGGATAAAAATTTGTCGCGTCATGCATACCAGAAATAATTCGCCTAAAGGTAGACCGATAAAAACCGACCGTTTTATAAATAAATTAAGTAATTTCATTGATGTTTATAACTCTTATAGAGGATCTATGTACATAAAGTATATCGGTAATTAATAGTTTCGAATGTACTAATGGCAAAAAATCCAAATGACAAGTATGTCATATATTGCTACCTAGTATCTACACTGACCTGTTTATTGCCCACCAAATTACAATTACTAACTCAGCTATTGAGTCGACTAAACTTTGTAAATTACATACTTATGTGAAATATTGAAGCACGAGTTGTTTGTAATATGCAGCGTGTGTGCTTAGCGAAGTGCAAAACTTCATAAGCAATTTAAATAATTAAACGTGTACAGTCGAGGGTTCGAAATTAATTCAGGCAATAATTTTGCTTTACTCATTTCACGATGCAGTTAGGTGTATGTAAATTTGTGTATGTCATGTTGAGTTTATTGATTTTAATACGTTGTGCTAACTGAGTGAGACGATATTTAGCAACGGTAAATTTTATCGCTTTGTCAGCGAGAGTATGCGTTATGTAAATGCTGGCCTTGCAAGTATGTAGCATGTACATCTTATCTCATATTTATTTATGTAATTTAAACTACAGTGACCCATAAACGAGTAGTTCTCGTTTTGTGCTGATCATCGTTTATATTATGAAAATTTGCTGTACTTGTGGCTATCAATTTTCAATTAGTATAGGAAAAATAATTGATTGCATACATTTTGCACGTTTGATTGATGTACTTAACATTAAAATAATAATATTTTTTATAAATAGATTAATATACTCGATATTTACATTATTTAGGTATTACTAATATCTACTTTATTATATTTGTTTATGTTAACATGTCAGTAACTTTATTTATTTATTGGTGATAATGAAAATGTAATGAATGAAATGAAAATTATTTTCATTAGCACGCAAATAACCCATATGCATGTACGTTATACATACTGAGAAATTATACGGGTGATATACCATTGGCGTATCGGGTATGATTCGATCAGAAGCGAACAACATGTATGTAGTCGTATGTGTACATGCACACATCATTAAATAATCTTAAATTGATGTTGTCATCATTAGCATGTTTTCCTGATTCGTTTGCGACCAATTTTCTTAGTGGAAATTAGTGATGTTAGTCAACAACCGTGGACGATAAAATTATTGCAATTTCACTTCACTAATAGCTACAAGAGATTTTTAAATCTTGTGTTTCGTGCGGCAGAAGTAAGTTCAATAACTATAAATTTCATGTATTTGTCACTTGTCTTCTTATTGGTGTTCATGACTTCCGGTAATTTCTATTTATAATCAGAAAATAAGGCCCCTTGGGCTATTATTGTCATGTTCTGTGACGTACTAAAAGAAACTATTTTGCTTAGATAAAGCAGCTTCATCGAAGTATTAATTTCTTGACTATCTATAAATGCTGTTCCTAGCGTATGTATAGTGAACATAATTTTCCTTGGATAGAAGCACCAACCGTTTTTCCTTGGAATTTAGTTATTGCAGATATAACCTTGTTGAGATGAAGTTCACAGCCCTCGTGAGAATTTATTTTATCTACATATATATTTAATCTATTTCTGGAAGTTTTGAGGAATTCTTGCAAAATACCTCAAAAACAGCTATACAGCAGCCCTACAGTTCTTTGCAACACGATGGACGGATCATTATCACTTTTCTCATAAAATCTCTTTCTCTCTATTATTTTTGTCTCTAGGCATATATTCCAGTACAATGGCAGACTGCCACTCCTACAAGTTTCACCACACAGAAAGCAGTCTCTTTCTGGTGTGAAACCAGTTGTTACCATAATTGCTGTCGTGATTACTTTGGGTAGCTCTTTTCGAGTCCGATTCGGCGTTCTCCGTACATGTCATTAGATCAGCGGAGGAGTCTGTCATATCTACATATACTATTAGAGCCAAGTTATTACATTATGTCTGATTATATTTGATCAATTACGACATAAGACTTCCTTGTCATCTTGGTGATGGCTTCAGTTGATAGACTAAGCATGTTATCTCTTGATGAAATATTTATCAGGTTTGTCATTGTTATGATTTCCCGACGTTTTCTATGTTTTTGCGGTTATAGTATTTGTACCGACCGTATGACACACGCCTTCTTACACTATCTTTGAAATAATTCGATACTTCACGTCATTGCGTTTCATAGTAAATTTCCCGCTACTGGTTTGCTCGAACATCACTTAGTGAGACGATTTTTTACATCAGGCCTTTTGTACAATTTTTGTGTTACTAGTAAGTCCTTCAAGGGTTGCTCGCCATATAAGTTTCATTATACTTTTGGTGTTATAAAAAAAATAAAACATCTCATCCCATATCTGCGTACGCTCCAATTTGTAATATTTGTAATTTTTTCTAAACCATCGATTCTGGATCTCTACAGTTTGGGATCGCATAGTGGTCGCATAATTAATCGAAAACGAAAGCATTCCTAACTTGTGCGAATATTTCATTTGTGGATATTTTCATTTTATCAGTTTCTTCATTTAGACCTTTAAAGCTTAATAATTATTACTAGGGAAAAGTGAGCATCTCTCCTTGCGTTGGGTAAGAACCAAATTAAGATTTTATTCCCGTATATCTATTCAACGACGTAAGATCACAAACGTTCAACTCGAAATATCTAAATGTAATATTCCTCAGTTGTCTTCCTTGCCTTTGTGCAAGATTTTTTAAGGCAGCAAAATAACGTTTTATTATAGGGACAGAAGTATGAGTTTTGTTTGTCAAAAATGTCAATTAATGAATCCGCTTTGTTTATGATGATTAGGTCGACAAGTGGGGATTATTTCCGAGCAAAAATTCAAATTGGGTTAGTTAGATTACATGAGCAGCTGTGAGTTATTGGTTTACAGATGTACTACGATAGATGATTACAGCAAACCAATATTATAAAACTGGATTGATTGAGGTTGCCGTCTAGGAAGCAGAGTGGCAGCAAAAATTAGTCCATAATGATGCGCTAAACGATTTATAATCATAATGATAAACAAAGCTATCTGGCTTGAAGTTGCCGCAACCTTCAAGATTTTTTCCATTTTTTTAACTTTGAACTATGCCAATCGGTCAACCGAGAACGATTTTGATTTGTTCTGGAATATCTAGGTGTGCGAATAAGTTGTGTCTTATTATATTGCCACCTGGACTTTTGATCAAGGAATTTATTTGAAGATCACGCCATTAAAATTTTCAAAAGATGGGTACCATTATAAACTCCTCCTAGCCAACAATACGTATGTAATTCCTGGTCCTTCCATTTCTAAAATACTTTCGCTAAAAGATTGTTCACATTTTGCTACCAGAAGATCCATTTCTAGACCAGTACGAAAACAACAGAAGCACTGTTAGACAATCATCATGGAACTGACTTATGTAAAATTGTCCTTGTCTAGAAGGCCTGTTAGTGGCAGCTTACATACCACCCCATTCCCCCCAGGAAAAATATACAAACTTTTGTGAAACTTCTTGGTGTTTTGATTCTGAAATCAACTACAATATTCCCTTCGATGTAAAATTCGATGCTGAAATATATTTTATTGACTGACCTTACATTAACCATATTCATAATCTACCCGGCAGATATCTTGAACTAATCCTATCCAATGAGTTTGATATTTTTGATGTAAAAGAGCCTCTGATACCATTCGCTATAGATCGCAACTTTCATCATCGCTCTGCATAGATCTTAGTGACGTAGAAATTTTCTTCAATTTCAAGAAAGCTAATCTGAAACTTAATTATAGGCCGTAGAAAATCAAAATCTTACCTAACGAATTCTGAACGGCAATCTCTCTCAATTTTCTATTTAAATTCGAAAGTTTCCAATGCACAACTAATTTTATATTTACTTGTAAAGAAATGAACGAGAAGCGCCCATCATTCACTCATTTCAGAACCTTGTTCAAAATACGTATTAGAATTACACAATATAAAGCTACAATTCAAATTTCACAATTATTGATTAGTATATCGCCGAGTTCTCTCTCTCCAGCATAGTCGAATATAATAGTTTCCTTCAAAATGCATCTTAAAATCCATTTTAATCTGTAGAATACACAGATAGAACTTCATTTAAAATTTATGTTTCAAATTTGATAATGTTTGGTAATGAAATGGCAGAGTTTAGTCCAGCATAAACAGATCCCCAAAAGCCACTTTAGAATCCCGATCCAATACTACTGACCGAATATCATGATAATTCGTTGCGAAATGGCGGAGATAGATATGGAACATTAAAAATTTCAAAATTCCATATACCAAGTTTGTTTAATTCAGAGGTCGCTCAATTTGTTTATTGAAGGAACACTTTTAAGATTTTATTCCGCTGGAATGTTTTCTTTTGTGAAAGAAATTTCCGCTGTCTTATACAGCATATTCCTTGTCCCATTCTATTAAAATAATTTGATGTAATTGAAAATGACGTAATCGAGTAATAAATATTCACAATTGATTCAACTATGCGAAAATCTAGAATTCGTTCAAAATTCATTTCAGAATTCCAATTCTGAAATCAAATTTGGTCATACTCGGTAAAAATAATATCGAATTCTATTTAAAATTTAATTGTAGTTAGTAAAGTGGCCGAGTTCAATTCAGTGTTATCAAATTCTAGAGCTCATATAAAATTAAAGTATAAAGCTAAATTATATTATATAAACCGCATCTTATCGTACCTTCAAATCCAAACCTAGCAACTAAATTTGATCAGAACAGTTATAATATAAAATAGCCGCGTTTCGTTGATAATGAGTAGATTCCATTTTTATGAGAGGGCATCTTGATTACGACTATTGTATGAATCAATTGAACGAAATTAAGCTAATTTCAAATTTATTATAAGTGATTAAAATAAATTTAAGTTCGAGATTAAGAAGTCTCACCCGCGCTCATGTAAAGTTTATATATAGAAAAGACATTCCAGCCGAAATTTGTCTTTACGTATTCCTAACCAGCTATTTGAGATAAAGTGTCATTATGGCAGATCATTGTATACAGTACCTTGAATATATACTATAACTCTTTACATATAATATTTTCCATTAGTAGCCAACCGCGCATTACTGACTTGCCTTGAACATCTTCTTGATTATCAAATAACATGCGGCAATTACAGGGTAAGGTTCAAAATTAATAAATTCACACTAAGCCTAATGATGTCATCGTATAAACATGGAACATAAATTATGTAGATATTTCGTATATTAGTATTTCGCGTATGAGAAAAAGGAAAACCTTGCTTTTCGTCTTAAATATATTTTTTTTATAATCAAACTTGTTGCATCCATTGGCGTGCTTTCGAGCCAAATAATCGAATACAGTTTAGCATCGATGATTGATGCGGCATAATCACAAAGGCAATGAATCTCAAGCATGCAGGTTATCACCCCAAACCCAACATCATTTTAATCGTGAAGATATTTGACAACAAATAATCAGCATTTTATGAGTATAGATAATTTGCTAACCCAAACAATTTGACATTTGATTAATTGACATTGACAGATACATTAATGGTTCGTCACTTTTACCTAATATTATGTTCACAATAATATACAGACAACTTAATTGGATGCCACCGCACAAATACTTTTTAGTCATATCGATAACTTGTTTTCTATATATATTCGAGGTATTCGAGCGACACATCATCACGTTTGCAAAACCGTGCGCGCGTAATTTATTTTGTTGGTATTTTTATTTATCGCGATCTTGATTTCTTCGTATTCTACTTGCAATTTAATCAGCTGTTTAAATTAACCAAAACCGAACTGAGTATATTTTACACCAATTGTCTATGAATAAAGTAGAAACTCACGTATTTTAAAAAATATTTCCTTACAGATATCACAGTTAACACGAGATTGTGATATTTTGATCGATGTTACGCGCTAAATTGGTTCGATGCCCTGTATGACTTAATGATATGTTAATCATAGGAGTGACAACCTACAAACTTTAAGTAAATATTATAGTTTTAGTGGTAAGTTCTTTTTAAATAAAGACGATCAATCGATCGGATTTAATTAAAGTGCGTCATCACACAACCATTGAAACGGAAGTTGAATTTGAAAAACCCAACATGGTCATGACACTCCAAAAATTTATTAGACTGGCACGATCATAATATATACAGACGGTAATTGCAATATAAATATTGTTAGACTACATCAATCACCTGTTTCAATATCATAATTTAAAATCGATATACTATACGAGGTACTCTTATGTACATAACTATTTATAAATAGTTTTCATCAACTTTATTGTACAAAAGAAACGTGATGATGATTAATCTCCTCACACCACATTCCACCGCAATGTTTTCTTTATACCGTACAAAACTAAATCATCATCATACAGTAAAATACGTTATTAATGTAATAATAATAATCACCTTCTTATACATAGCGATGTAAGTACATAGTTGTGTACGCGATGCCATTAATATAATTGTTTGTTTACACTAGGTAGGTTAGGTAATGCGCAGCGGTGGGCAAGGTTTATTCAAGAAAGGGCGTTTATTTTAAATGTGCCTTATATGTGTATACCAAATAAATTCTCAAAAAATTGAGCTTTGCGTTCGTTCGGACCAATCGTTCAGTTCCCTAATTTGACATTAATTTGTATTTTTTAACCACATTCCATAATTGTTAAAGTAACCTGGTTCCACATCATAATTCTAGTTTTGGCGGTGCTAGTTTGTCTGCTTTTGGCGTTGTCATTGTATGCTGCGATCTGTAGAATTCCCCGAATGTTCTTAAAACAAGTTCTAAGGCTTTTGTTTAAAGCCACCCGCCCACCTTTGTATTAGAGAGCCTACAATCTGTAATTGATTCAGAGTTGTTACTTGTATAACGTATCGAAAATATTTTTTTTAAAAAAAGTATTAACTGTCCAATGGATTTAATGTCCTTTGAAGGTCAATTAATACCCCCTTTTCATTCACGCACACACCACCCATTCACACAATTACAGTATACCACCTGCACATTGCAAGCTCCATGTCAACCTGTACACTGATATGGACGGTGGGTCGGCGCTGAATTCTGCACTCCAACAGAGGGTCTTAGTTGTGTTGATTAACATCACCGATCGTAATCGATGACGAAAATTCGCTTTGCGAACTGGTGGCATTCGAACACAGTACCTCTTGATCCAATCACTGCCCCACTTGTCCGGTGAATTTGGTTGTGCGATGTGCTTATTGATTACCTTAATTGATGATGAAATGTAACATTCGTGCTTGTCGTTCGCTTTAAAAGTGTCCGCTATAAAACGCGATAAAAATGGAAACGTTGCAAGTGCTACAAGCATTTCAGACCTGGAGATCTCCATAACCTTTTAACCAGGCGGGAATTTACACATTGCTCATACTTGCATTACAGGAGCTAAGGTGGTCTGTGAGTGGGATCCCTAACACAACCAATGATTACACTCTCCACTACAGCGGCCATCAGAATAGAGGAAAGCTTAAGTAGCTATCGATTAATCTCGAAGAGACATTTTTTATTAGCATTACGTTAGATTTTATATGGGGTAGACATGGGTGGTAAACATATGCTTGTTGGTCAGATGCAGTTAGAATATAAGCACAAACTGTCATTCACGTTTAACAGACAAGCAAATAACGATGGACTCTAAAAGTAAAACTCACACCGGCATAATGAAAACCATGGATCTCCACCAAGCATGCAGGAGTAGTGTCTCTCTAGCGAGCCATTATATAGCTAGAAGAACACGACTAAGTCATGGAATGATTTGTTCGACGATCATCGAAAATAAACGAAAGCTGTGTAAAAACTTACGACCGCGGCAGGAAAGATACGACCTAATGCCTCCAGCAAAATAAAAGAAGCGCTAATATATCAATAACGACCTGTATCGAATACATCAGCAACTAAGTGGAAAATGGCAACCCAAGGAGTTGAGAGTAAATGTGGTTGATGGTATCTTGGTATTGTAATCCTACTTTCAAAATCTTCTAAATCGGGTTAACGAAGTGACCCGTATTCAAAGTACTGTCCTTTCCGGGCGAAGAGGTTTTTGTCTCGTGTCCTATACTGTAAAGGAAGTAGATGCAGCTATTAGTAAACTTAAAAATGAAAAGGCATCCTTTGTTGACGGGATCTCCTGCCATTTCGTCTAGCCTTATGATCTGATTCGATCAAAAACAAATTTAAATACCCTCATTGAAATAACGTCGTAATATATGGATTATGGCATTATTCTCAACACTTGGTTTGTGCCATTTATGTAGAACGCTTGTTCCATTATTCGAGTGTCCCGGGTTCGGTTCCCGGTGGTAACCAGCCAATAAAAGTTACGACTGGGTGGTTTTAATGTGGCATGTGTTATATGTATGTGTTTCTAAATATCTCAAGCTGTTATTTTATCAGCACCTTCGTATTGATATCTGTTCATTCAATAGACTTTCTATTACTGCTTTGTAGCCCAGCTCCAACTTGGTTATGAATCCGTCTAATTCCCCTCTATTGTAAAAAATGACTTTTTAATAAGCGGGCCTGTACTTCTTTAATTTTACATTTCGGCCCTTACTGCGTTTTTTTAAACTATGGTCAAGTCAATTTCCACGCGTAAGTTTTAACTTCTTACGCTTTCACAATCGGTCATCATGTCTGGCGTCCTCTTGTTGAAGACCAGGTTATCGAGAAGAAATATTGTTAAGGCGGCTAAATCCCATCTTAGGCTGTAGCGTCAGAAGTAAGTAACCATTTAAGGCGTGAAGAATTTTATGTAAAATTTATTGAAGTTGACATCAAACTATGTCGAAATGTCGAAGATTTGCAAAACAAAATTTAATTAATTGTTGTTAATTTTCGTTCAAACAAGGAGGAAAAAACCATACGAATTTGTGATAGTTCTTTGATTTTTTTTAGAAATATTTTTTACTTTGTCTTGTTTGTATTTTAGTGAGAGTGGTGTACTTTGCAAATAAGCTATCTAGAAATTCCCCAGAAGCGTTTGCTTCTGCTTTGCTGCGTTTACCAATGTTTTTATGATTTCTCAGCTAATCAGTGCTCTCCCAACTAACACAATTTGCAAGATTATGTGGCATGCGGTACATGTCTAACGTTCATTACTTCAACCAATTTGACTAGAAGAAGGAGCCACATGATTTCATTCCAGAAAGCACTACTTGTTTGGATGGTATGACTTTACATTTGCCTGTCACCTGTCGTACAAATATTTATTTTCACTCTCGTTGGCATCGTGAACATCATGACTCAACAAAATGAAAATCTGAATCTTGGTTTGTTGGTACATAAGTTCAACATTTTGAATCAATTTGAATGAATTAATCCGATTATATTCTACTGCCTAATATGGTATCCCAGTTTAAGTGAACCACCCAAAGCTTCTGCATATGGTTAATGATATGTGCTACAGTCAAGTGCGTTGAATAATCTAGCACTCGTAGCACCTTCGCACTTGAGAATGGTTTGGTGATTTGAAGAACATTTCCTTAACTCAAATCCATATTTGTAATATCTTGTTAATTAAGATCGACTGCTTGAACAACAAACAATTTGATGGAACTGCTCAGTTTTTCCTCAGCTGGTAAAATATTGCCTCCATCCGACTCGATCTACCAAAAACAGATTTTGAATTTCAGATCACTCGTTACTAAGAATGACCTAGTCTTTTCGTTTTTCAAATTTATAAATAGTTGGTAGTGAAACAATTTATAAATAGTTGGTAATGAAACTCTACGTACGACTGTCTAATATGGTGTTTTAGGTACGCATACACCTAGTTTCTCAGCACAGTTATTTATTATTACTGAATAAAATGACAAAAGAAAAAATTAAGTAATTACACGGGTTCAAACTTTAAAAAGTTTAAAGAATGCAAAACGCGAAAATATTGTGACTGTCAACGTTGTGTTGGCAAAAAAATTTACATTGACCCTGCTTATTCTGACGAGATTCAATCAAATTGCAGAAAGTAGAGGACGACCGAAAGAGGCGATTATAATCGACCTTCAAAAGCTAACAGATTAAGTACTTAAGCTCGAATATATAATTGAAGTTACATATTTAATATTCTGTACAAAGGTAAAGTTTGTTTAGTCCAATTAATTAATTAAAATTTCAATAGGTCGAAATATTTAGTGAATAAATCGAATTTTATAACATAATGTCTTAAAAATTATAGGTATCGTTTATAGAGGTGCTCTTTATGTGTATATAATATTGTTCTTTGACAAATGTTTTGAAAAGGCATTTTGCAAGGCGATGGGAAGTTCAGCTCATTTATGGTTTACTTTGCAGTATTTTATTCGTCTTTAGAATAAACCTAGTATACTGCCTCCTGTCATCCGCATTTATTTAGTAGTAACGAATTTACGCTTAAAATATGTTATTAAAATGATGCAAGAGCTTTCGTTTATAAGCTTCTTGAACCATATGTCACCAATCTACCAGTTTCTTCTATCATTCATAGTTGCCGCACTCATAACAGCCAATTTTTACTGTATGTATCAGCATTGCTATCACCTATACACCGAAGAGTTTCTTCCATTAAGTAATGACAGTGAATCTGTCAGCGACTTCGCAAATACGGACGAACAATACTGCTGCAGTCTAGAAGTAGGTGCCAATGAATGGGAAATCATCGAGCCGCTTGTCGAGAAATGTTACCAATCGCCGGTTAACATTTGTAAAACATCGATAAATGTGTTGGAACGCCATTTTTCCCTGCGATGGAAGTATTACGACGAAGTACCCGACAAAATTATATTAAAGAATGATGGCAGTACAATTGTGCTTACTTGTGAATACTGCTTACACCGCCCATCAATCGCGCAAATTGATCAACTATTTGATGAATATTTCTTCAAATATATAAAATTTCGGTTTAGTCTGACGAACGCTGATGGCTCGGAGCACATGATCGATGGTCGAAAATATCCGATGGAAATTCAGATTACCCATGAAACGCGACTAGTACGAAACCGGACAAAAACATTAATACTCAGCTATTTTTTTAACATCGTTCGCCATGATAACTCATACCTGAATCCGATTATACAAAATCTTGCTGAACTTGTCCGATACAATGCCGAAACTGTAATTGATGATGATGCATTTCCACTCAGCTGGATATTACCAAAATTTGAAACTGGATATTTTAGTTACAACGGTTCGTTAACCGAACCACCGTACACGGAAAATATATTTTGGATTATCCAGCCCGAGCCGTTGGCCGTTAGTGAACGTCAAATGCAATATTTTCGACGCATGTTAATAAACAAGTGTTTTATATCGTTTCATAATTCGCGTTCCGTTCAAAATCTAAATATGCGAAATATTTTCTATAACATACCGCAGCGATGTCGTGAAAATATTAATTATTTGTAACTTACCTAACATTTGATATACGTTAGAATTATATAATTTGAAAAGAATTTTATCTTGTGTATCTTCTATATTATAAAAATGATTCACGCGCCTTCATAAATCTATCTGAGCTGCCTTAATTTTATTATGATGCCAAACGCTTTCTGTTTGCACATATTTTAGCTGAATGCGGTGAATTAAAAATAATTGTGTAATAAATTTGTGTAAAGTACAGCACACGTGCGATAATTCATTAATAATATACTATTACAGTTGTTAATTTAATTATATTCATTTTTTAATTATATCATACATTTATTAAATAAGACTTAAGGCGAGGTAATAAAAATTTCTTAAGAAACACGCCATTATTGATTTACCATTATCAGTTTGGTACACGCCCTAAAGGCATGATAAAATGTGATAATGGCAACGCAAATATGAATTTTAGTTCAAGAACTGCTTTTTCTAACAAGCATTCGAGTAGCAAAGTGAACTGTGCTTGTGCATCAGAGATTTATATACCGTAATTGCTATAACATTAAGCTGGATGTTTTTTATTTGTTGGTGTGATGCGTATCTGCCTGATCTTGGTGGTTAGGATATAAAAGCGTGAGACGCGTAGCTCCTAAAACAAAAAACAAACAGAAAGGTTAAATGGTCGTAAGTTGTCTGTTGGGAGATCCAGAGGTATTGGGCTAATATTGGCACAATACAATATTTTTAATTCTGTACAATGATCAGATTTGTTCCACTGGATAAATATTTGTAGCATGTACATTGTGTAGATCGAAAATACAATTGATGTATGAATGTAGTTAATAGTAATCTTCAAAATACTCACAAAAGGATCTCAAATGGCAAACTATAGTATCTGGATATATGTTGTGGCCAACACCAAACTTTCTATTACCATGAATGTACGTAAATCGCGAACAAACTACATATAATTGATTATTACGGCGACTAGAAGACAACTAAAGAATTTTTTGATTCTTAGCATTTGATTCTCATGAAGCTCACATGTAAAATGTCTGCACAACATTTTGATATCGACTTCCATATTTTTGATATTGCGTCGTTTTCTTTGTTCTCTTTAGCTATGGAGAAAAGAAACCATAAGTCTTCTGGTTAGTCGATTGTGTATGTCTGTGTATGTTTCGTTATCTTATAATCTCAAACCATAGTTGTTGGTTTTTTTCTAAAAAGTTTGTTTCGATAGTAAATTTTTACAAAAAAAGAAACGAAAATCACACTTCCGCTTAAATTTTGGAAAAATAATCTGGACCAGTTTGTTGCAAATTTAATTTAGAATCCTTTTGTTCTTAATCAATTTTTTACATCTGCTATACTTTTTAAAATAAAGGGTGTTTTTTTAAGAGGTTGCCGATTTTTTTTTTGAATAAAACACATATAAAATTATGAAATGACCAAAATTTTTTTTTATTTGGTAGATAATTTTTTGGCATTTAACATTTAAACACAATTTCTGGCATATGGCTACCACGACTATTTTTCACAAATGTCATTCTGGAGGTCCAATTTTCCAGCACTTTTTCAAGCATTTGAGGGCGTATGTCAGCAATGACACGTTGAATATTGGTTTCCAAAGCGTCAATCGATTGAGGTTTATCCACATAAACCAATGACTTCACGTATCCCCACAAAAAGTAATCGAGTGGCGTCAAATCGCACGAACGCGGAGGCCAATTCACCGGACCATTTCTCGAAATAATGTTGTCGTTGAAAGTTTCTTTCAATAAGTCGATTGTTTCACGTGCTGTATGGCAAGTGGCACCATCTTGTTGAAACCACATTTCATTCATATCCATATCTTCAAGATTTGACAACAAAAACTCATTTAACATGGTTCTGTATCGATTTCCATTCACGGTAACGCGTCGTCCTTCCTCATTTTTAAAGAAATATGGACCGATGATCCCACCAGCCCATAGACCGCACCAAACAGTACATTTATCAGGATGCATTGGTAATTCTAGAACGGCGTGTGGATTATCTTTGCTCCAAATGCGACAATTTTGTTTGTTGACGTATCCATTTAACCAAAAATGCGCCTCATCACTGAAGAGAATTTTACGGTAAAAAAATGGATCTTCGTTCAATTGATTTAACGACCAATCACTGAATTCACGGCGCAAACGATGGTCGTGTGGCTTTAATTCTTGCACCAATTGAATTTTGTATGGCACCAAACCCAAATCTTTACGTAAAATTTTCCATAAAGTCGATGGACAAAGTCCAATTTGCTGAGCACGACGACGAATCGATAAATTGTCGTTTTCTTCGACACTGGCCTCAACGACAGCAATATTTTCTTCTGTACGAACACTTCTCATTCTTGTCGGTGGCTTGGCATCCAAAAGAGTGAATGTAGACCGAAATTTGGTAATTACGTTCTTTATGGTGGTCTCTGACGGACGATTATGTGCACCATAAAATTCACGAAGTGCTCTATAAACATTTTTAATTGAACACTGATTTTGAAAATAAATTTCCACGATTTGAAAACGTTGTTCTGGAGTTAACCTATTCATAATGATTTGCCAAACAATACTGAGTAGAAATGCCACTTTGAGCTGTCAAAACAACTGTCATAAAATAAAACGACATCTATCGGAAAAACAAACCTCCTAAAAAAACACCCGTTATTTCCAAAACACGCCTAAAAACGAAGAAGCGACTACGGAAGCTATACCACTTTCTGTAAATCACAGAATATAGATTTCTTTAAATAAATAAATAAATTTCTGGTGGGCGGATTTCCGACAAATTTCATTGCGACCTCTTAATTTATGAAGAAAGTATGAAGTTTTCATCCAAATCAGTCAAACCATTTGGACTATTAGACTTACACCACATCTAAAATCATTTTTTCGGACCTGTACAGCATAGCGATCAACGTCGAAAAATCTCGAGGTTGAAAATGTTCTTGATGACTTTTAGTTTGTAAAAGAAAATAGCAAATTAACAGTCGAGTTCAAGAGAGTGTTCAAAATTCTAAAGTGACTGGAAGTGGTCGTATAACCGAATCACCATGAATTGTATAACATATGCTAGCATTATTTCAAAACGACACTTGGAGACATTTGTCGCCTTCACTTAAAAGGTTCAATAGACACATTTTCCTTTGAATCACTAGATGTCGGTAGTGTACATATTTTAGTGATTTTCCTGGTTAAAGACTTATGGCGTTTAACCGAAACAATTCTTACAAGACCATTTGGCTTGTCATGTAGTTTAATGATTCTTGAGAGTGGCCATCTTGTTAATGAAAGTATAGTTCATCTTTTCTACTTTCTTCGTAATGGGTCCCCTGTTGCCAAAAATGTTTATTAATTTTGTGAGGAGGTTTCACCTTGTGACATAATTTTACATTCGTCATAGCGAGTTCTGGAACTGCTGTCAATGGTCTACCTAATAAAAAGTGGCCAGATGATAATGCTAAGTGGTAACCGAGACAAAAACCTTAACATGCTTCTATTTGAAGTAATACGGTTGAAAGATCTTCGCCAATCACTCCGGCCTTCGATAATCCCTCAAAGATAGGTCTTCCCTAGTGAATGCCCGAATTTCTTTACTATGGCCTTGTGGCTCTTCATCCTTATCGATTCCTCGCTCTCGTCCTCTAGTTTCTACATCCGATATTATACGTAGGTCTTCTTCTACGTCATCACGCCAGCGCAGTCGGAGTCTTCCTCTACGACACACACCAGGCCATTTTTCTTGGAACACTTGATTAATCGTACGTTATGTTGTAGGTACCTTGCAACGTGGCCCAGCCATCTAACTCGATTGGAGTTTCTGAATCCAATGATACCGCTACCTCTGAGAAGTTGCTTTATCTCATGGTTCATATGAAAGCGATATTAGTTGTTCGGCCGGGATTCGGGCATTTATTTCTACCAGCATATCTTTTAACGATTCAATAATGCTGGTCCGAAACCTTTCCATTTTTCAATCTATTGATAGCTGCGCTTACTTCCCCCACTGTGCGATATTCGACAAAGACTTCTTCACGTGATGGAGCAATTACTCTAATGGGGGTCAAAAAAGCAGCATACGGGATCATGCATCGAAAATCCTGCATCCAAGTGAAAAAAAGAAATTCAAGGGACTGTTTTGTTAACGACGGGAATCTCACTAAAGACTTCCACTCAAGATGTACAGCCCTCAAGTACATCTTAGGTGGAAGTCTTTAGTGCTATTCCTGGCGTTAGCAAAACAGACTCTTAAATTTCATTTTTCCGCTTAGATGCATGATCTCATATGTTTTCGATGCATGATCTCATATGTTGCCTTTTTGCCGGTGGTATTTAGTCTTATTTTTCGTAACATGGAGATATTCTGCTAGAGTGTTTCTATTGTTGCGGGCCAACCATTTTACACGATGCTTTTGTTTATTTTAGACGACCAGGTGGCACTGATCATCCAAACATCGCGGGATCTCGGAGGTCTTCTCCCGATAGTATTTTGACCCGCGGTATTTATGGCTGACTGTATAGCGTGCCACTGCTGGTGCGGGGAAAAGGCGTTTCTTCGTTGCTACTGCGCCAATATTCCATTGAATGGTCTTTTGTGCTTGTCTTTTGAACGTATATGACATTCTGCACTTATATTTGAATATGACAAGCAAATGTTCGCTGTCCATGTCTGCACCTCTGTAAGATCTCAGGTCGGATATGCTGGTGGAGTGTCTCTTAGTCGACTCGATTTGGTTTGTAGTTCTTCGATCACTCGATCTTCACGTTACTTTGTGGATTCTCTTATGTAGAAAAACGTACTTGATACAACTAAGTTGTACATTATTGCCAGTTCATTACCGCGTTTGCCTTTGTGGTTTCATAGTGGAGTGCAAACTGTTAGATCCGATGAGCGATGTATTTTCACCACTCCTACCGGTTTTTGCAGTAAAGCCACGCTCGATGATTTTATTGTCGTGGTGTGGGATGTTATTGATGACTTCGGCCATCTCGACAAAGAAAAGATCTTTGATGTCATCTGATTATCTTCGGTGGGTGCATGTATATTAACGATTGTGATGTTAAATTTTTTAGTGTATGGGCTGACCGTGTATATCCGCATGTTGATATGCCTGAAGTCAAAGTGTAGCAATTGGTAGTGTCATGGATCTAATGTGTAACTCTTTGTCTGGTTCGAAAGTTTCTGGAGATCTCCAGGTCATAAGAGACTAAGCACGTTCCATGTTCTCATTTTTAAAGTGCGGTCCGTATACAATTTCCGAGGTCGTGTTTGTGATGAAACCGATATGGTAATCCGAGGCCTTTGTGTAGAGTTCATAACTTAGTGCTTTTTATGAGAGAAGGTTGTTAGCCTGCCGCTCAACTCGCTTGCAACGTATGTGGGTTTAGTACTGGTAAAAACTTAAGGCATCCAGTACTACCTTGAACCCATTTATATTGGGAGTACTTGATACAAGACAGATGCCTGCTTCGGCCACCCCTAACCTGGAGAACAGACTCGTAGTCAATTTAACAACAAATTTTATGAATTGACAACAATATTATAGTAATCGGAAAGTAAAGTGCCTTCTCTCATTGAAACTAAATTCACATTTAATTCTTTAAAACAGAATTTGACATATAGACGACTTTGAAAAATATCAAGCGTTCGTCCTACGGAAATGCATAAAAATTAAATTACTAAAATTCACATACAGCCGAGTGACAGTAGCACAATCATAACTTTTTGACATTTGGAGGAAGATACCTTATCAAAGATTTTGCAATATTACAGATATAGATATTGATATGGTTCAACAGACTGTTGTAGAAGTTGTGCATTGTGTTCGAGTCGTACTCTAATGAAATCATAATGCATTGATGTATTTATTCCTATTCTCGTATATGGACGACCAAACGAAGGACATCTCAATCTATACTCTTTTAAAAATTAATATTCATACGAGTATTAAATATTCAAGATGATTAAATGATATAGAATTTTCAATTTAATTGGTCTATTATTTTATTATGTGAAGGCTTTTCGTGCAAAATATGGTCTTAAAGTCGGAAATTCAAGATTAATTAAATTATAAATAGCGTGAAAAATGATTTCCTATAAAATATTATTTATTTATTGTTAGTATTTGGATAGCAACAACATATAGAAGTATGTATACAGCAGCCGTACGCCACCACCGACCGCCAATTGCTTAATCATCTAATTATGTCGTTATGTGAGAAAATATGTTAGAATTTTAAATTTGTAGCAAGCTGGAATCGTCAACTCAGTAGCATAATCAACCATATTCTTTATATTTATTAAGATAAAGAGGTGAACCAATCGATAAAATTGCTAGCGCCACACTTGAACGCAAAATGTTGAAATGCCATCAAGTAGTAGGTAAACAAAATTTAATCTCGTTAATAAAATGTCGTTCAAGAAACCTACCTTGAAATAATTCTTGTGTATTGTCTTGTACATATTATAAAAGAATGACAAATAACTGACGTGACAATATAGAAACGAATCCACCCACATAATATTGATCATATGCCGTCGTGTATAAAACAACAATAGAGTAAAGTTTAAAGAAATCTGTTACACTTTAATATTATGTGTATGGCAATAAGTCGTTAACACTTAAATTGCTAAAGTTTCTAGATAAGTTGTAAATATCGTAAGAGCGGCAAACGTCTTGTTGGGTTGTAAAATAAGCGCTCGACCTCTAAAAACCTATGGATGCAAAATAGTTTTTTTTATTGTTTCTTTTCAAAACGTATTGTTTTGTGTCTTAATCAAATATTCATTGTTTATGATCGTGCGGTGTGGTGGTCGTGGTATTATTATAAATATTCCACCTTAATTTCATTATATTTTTTGTAGTTATAATTGATTAGTTTTTGAAACACAAATGCTATAAGCTACACGGTATATAAGAGTTGCGGGAAAAATTAGAAATCTTTTTTTTTTTGAAAATTTGTGGTGCGTTCAACGGATTATGTCAAATTTTTTGCACAAACTAATATACAATTAAATCGATGTGGATCATAAGAATTGTTCCCTAGAAAGCTAGTTTTACTTCCAAATTATCAGTCTTTTATTTGACCTATACCTACAGTAAGCCGGCCCAAGCCCCAGTTAGATCACTCGCAATTAACAAGCAACAAGAAAACAGGCAGAGGTGCACTGATAGCGATTGATAAATAAATCCTAATGCATGGACAAATCCATCCAATTTATCCATCGAGCAAGGATGTGTTAAAGCAACGATCAACAAAATATCATTATTTATCTAGGTTGCATATATTCCATCTGATTCTCCTTTAACATCTTATACTGCTTGCTGCGACACAATCCTAGAAATAAACAACTAAGCCAATCCATCCGACACTATTCTAATAACGAGTAATTTTAATTTGCCATCAATTAATTGGAGCTATCGGAAATTGACTGCCTATTCATAAATACCATGGATTCTGATATATTAAATGGTCGAACAGAATTTTAGACCAGTTTTATACTAATTAAGTTGATTTGTTTACTATATACGAATCATTATCACCTGTCGTTATCAACTATATTAATCACAAAGCGATCGAAATAGTAAACAGCAACAGGTTTGTCCCCACCGCTGCCACTTAACTAAACCGTTATCCTCCATGGTACGATAATAAACTAATAAATCTGGAAACGTAAAAGACAAGGCTTATAAAGAGAAACTCAAAGGTTACTCCGGGGCTAGTAAACATAAATTCATAACATGCAACAATACGAAATCTACTATCAAACGAAATTCGAAAGAGATATACTCTTGTCTTCAAGAAAAAATAAGGAATAATCAAAAATACTTTCCAACAAAGCGTGAGATTAACGGTTACTCGGAGCATATGACATTTGAAGGGATAAAATCTTGTGATCCACAAGCCATATCAAACAGCTCTATAGAACTTCAATAATTTGGTAATTCCTTTGTACCTTCTTTTCAATCAAACACTGAAACAAGGCATTTTTCCTCAGAAGGAGGAAAAAACTAGAGTAACACGTATATTCAAAACTGTATCACAGAATGATGTTTATTGTTATAGAGGTATAACGTCAATTTCAATAGTAATATGCAATTCATTCAGGACCGGGTACCACGATACATATCACAAACTCAACATGGTTTCAGATGGCCTTAAAATCTTTAAAATTGTGGAGAAAATCAACGACACCCACAAATTACAACAAGATATTGACAACCTAGTGACTTGGTGTGATTCCAATCTGCTCAGTCTCAACATAAACAAGTGTAAGATCATATATTTTCATCGAAAAACTAATCCTGTTGTCTGTACCACCATAGAGAGTATATCTTCAAGAGTCTTTAAAAACTAAGGGCTTACTTTCGTTGATAATATTAGTTTCTCTAAACACATCGAGCAGGGCATAGCTAGAGGTGGTGCCCTTGCTACAATGAACATGTTCGTCAAATAGAAGGGAGCTTTCGAAGCGACTATTTATTGGAAATATCTTACTGGATGAAATCGATTCACCGACGTTACTTGAGTCTACTGGATTAAAAGCACCAAGCAGAACCTTAATAAATTCTGAGTTTGTCCAAGTAAGTATAAACACAGAACAAATTACGGTTACCACGAACTCATTTGTCCAATGAAATTGATCATCTTTTTGACTGTTGACTAAGCAAGCATGGGTTTAACATTAAATTGAAAATTTTTTTTGAGCCCAATTGGATATTGGGCAAATGTGTCTTGTTCGAGTTTCAATTGGGTTAATGATTATGAAGAAAGTGACATATAGATTTAAGTAGTAGTTGTAATGTTTGATCAACACGACGATTGATATTCTGGAAGCGAAGAAGTAATGAGAAACTTTTTGTGAACATTGTGGTTACGTTGGGCATGTTCCTCTCTATCTATATACAGACGTATACTATGCACGATATATTAAAAGCGAAAGTAAACTAATGTATTTTAAGTGTCAAGTGGACCTGGTGGTGATAACCGTGAAACAGGCATGTGCAGATTTAGTTTCCGGTAGCTCAAAACCACTACTTCCGACAGGCTGATTCCCTAGGAAGATAACATTAAAACTTCCTCCAGACCGGGGAGGAAAATTAGAGAACTGAAATATTGAACAAAATAAATGGTCAGTCTACAATTAAACTTGAATGATTGCTAGAAGACACTGCATGCGCGACAAATTAGCTCCTCGAGCAGACGACATATCTATTATTAAGGCATAACCGAAGATTTCAGTACGACGGTTGAGCGTGAGTCGGGTAGTAAAGTTTATTGCTAGAGAAATGCGAAAACGAAATCCAGAATGTCGGCTCTCAAAAAAGTATAAAGATGACATTCTTTGTGTGCCCGTGCGTGGCAAGGAATTAATCTATGAATCAATCAATTAAAAATGCTTACGACTGAAGAAGCATCGTTGTTAATATACTAAATGCAAAAAAGAAAATTAAATCGTTTAAGCAAAGTCTAATTTCTATCTTAGACAATTGTGAAGTTAGAGAGCTGAACATCTGGCTCGATAATGATCTCTAAGAATAATACTTTAATTCGTTCTTCATTTAATTTTTTGCGAAGTATCGTATACTATTTCAGTGATATGTTGAACTCAAACTGAACTTTCTAGCGTCAAGCAAAATAGAGCGACTATAACAAGATGTTTTTAATTTGCGGAAATATTGCAGAGCCAGCTAAACTAGTGTCGTCGAACATGCAGATTACAAGCCACCGTCACGACTATTTAGTAATAGTATGGGTACCGTGCTCTGGTAACCGGATATCCGTAAATATATTACCAAACTTACCTCTTGACGTCAGCGATTACACTCCACAATGTCGATAAAGCAGATAAAAACTATAACCTAGTGTGTTCATGAAGTAGATTTACGATTATTCGGGTAATGTAGACGTGAATAATGGATGTTTTGCGGTTTGGGGTCGAAATAATTTAATCCTTATGTAAAATATAAGAATTAAAATACTAGTTGGTCATCGATTTCATATATATTTCAGTTTGGTTAAGTGGAAAATGTTGGGGGAAATGTATTCGAATTTTCTGATAATTTTTTGAATAATAAAACGGTTATGGTTTCAAGATTTGCCTTTAAGATTTCACTATGGCTATTTTGTAGTATTAAAATAAGCATAATTTTCCAGTGCATGGTGTCTCATTGATAGTATTTAATTGGTGTAATTTCGGGTTTTCCAATTATTTAATGAAAAAATGTTTCGACTTGCAACTGATCTTCGAACATCCTATAACGTGATAATGTAATTCAAATTTTCTGATTATTTAATTATAAAATGATACGGTAATCTTAAGTGTAATCTTAAGTGGTTGCCTACCTGATAAAATAACACTTTCAAGATTTTGACTGTTGGTCGTTGATATTTATATGACTGGTCGATGAGGCATGGGCCTAACTAGACACAATTGGAGTGTAATTAGAGTACTTCTGATATGGTTGAAGACGTGTAAATTTGAATTTTATAAATATCATAAAATGGTTCTGCTTTCGAGAATTTGCCGGTATGCGATGCTGAAGTATAGACCTAACATAATTTTTCCTTATATTTTTTTCGAATACATGGAATAGTCATATAGTCAAATCGATTTACTTCGACCACAACTCATACTAATAACACACCTTTCAAAATTTTACAACTTCATCATAATCCTCCCGCACGCAACCATTGATTGGGTTAATAAAAATTTGGGTGACCGCATGGAAACGGGATACTAGAAATGGTAAAAATGAAAATTTTACAATCGAGAATTATTAGGTTGGCTCCGGTTAGCAAAGAATACATTCTATTGAATTCAATTATTTACACCAACCATACATCTAACTAATCCACTGTATATATTATGTTATGACCATTCAAATCAAGCATTATTTTGATGGAATACTAAAATGTTGTATTCGCTAATCTTAATCAAAAGTCAAAGAAATAAACATTAAAAATTTGTAGTTTTGTTGCCTCTACTACATATTTACATTTCATAAATAAAGAAAAGAGTAAAAAACTACAAACTAATTTATTAGTTGAGCGAAAGTTATTAAATTTGAAAGCAACCAAAAAAAACAAAATAAAAAATCTTAAAGAAACCATCAAGTAGAAACGAATTTATTTTTGGTGGTTTAGTGTATGTTAAAATTTCGGTTATGTATGATGATTCGCAAAGGAACGTGTACGAAATGGTGTGCGGTGCCGGTTTCGCGAAAACTCCGGAAATAATTACAGTGAGTGAACCCAAGTGTTTGTGTAAAATATAATATAGTGTGTGATTACTGATTGCAGTATTATCTTATCTCCCTATACAAAAAAAAAGAAGTGTCATTGTGCTTAAGTGTTTGTTTAATTAAATTAAAGATTTTATACTAATTTGTGGATATCATCAATCATTTATGTATACAAATCACGACTAAATTCTTTGAAATACACGTCACTAAATCAAAGTAACAAATAAGTCACTGACTGTTGTTGTTTTGGTTATTCGGCGTACGTCAAACACAATAGAAAGTTTTCTTAAATTATGTCTCTTTAAACTTCCTCCTCCTCCTCTTGATATAATATTATTTCGTGTACAAAATTTCACTGTACTCGTATATACTTACTTCTGTCAGCACACACAAGTTTAAAAGTTCATTCATTTAATTTCAATACGTTTAAGCCATGACCGTTAAGTTAATTAATCCTTGAATATATACCAAAGCAGTGTTGCGTTTGGTATGTCGAACTGTTCGACCAACTGTATAAACAATATATTTTTTGCATATTGTTATTTGACCACAAACTTGAAAAATACAATAAAGCAATAACAAAAAAAATCTTAATTAATGAATAGAAATGTTAATAAAAAATATTAAGACGCTTATCTACTGTTAGTACGTTCAAATACACGGTTACACTAGGTACGTGTTTTAAAATATCAGCAAGTTAATTAGCTATTATTACATTTTGTATGCAACCAATTTAATTATTTTTAAAATTTGCGGTTCACGTAAGATTTGTATGCAACCAAAATTTATTTCTAAGTACGTAAATCCTATACCAACACGGTTTAATATACCAGCACGGCACGATTTCAATTAAAAACGTTATATAAAGAAAGAAAATTGTTTTTAATAAAACAAAACAAAATTTATAAAAAAAATAACATTCAATGTCAAAAATACACAACAAAACGTATAAATTAGCATAAATTTCGAATTGAATTTTTGAAGCTACAATAAATTTATTGTGATTTATCGTCCAAATCTTTGAATTACATTAAAGATTTTAGTACATTTCTCTGGTGTTCGTGTTATCAACGATCACAGCCTCACGATTTTTTTTTTTGAATTTTTGATATGCCTGCTTATGTGTTTATTGATCTTTTAAGTGTGTGGCGTCAGAACGTCTACGCTATGCGGATTGATCGTATTATTATCAGACATATGATCATTGATGTGTTTTTATTTTTTGTTTTCGAATTTCGTGTGTATATTTTTATAAATTCTTTTCTGATTCATGAAAACATGATGTAATATAATAATGTATGATCGTATGATTTTTGTAGATCATCTCATCGTTTATTTATTTGTGTTGTATAACGCGTAAAATTATTCCAAAATGTATACATATAAAATGTTCTTTGCTGGTGGTAACAGAACAATCAATGGCCTAGTTTTGTAATTTTGGCAAAATACTTACATAATCAGGGGTGTACATGTGTATTGATCGCGATCGCTTTTTCCTAAGCAACTAGTTTGATTGTTCAAAAAAATTGTTGCAAGTCTTACTTAACGATTACTTCGTAGTGGATTAATTAATAAATTCTACATTTAAACGATAGAATTTACAACACCTTTATGACAGAATACGTTACAAACTTCTTTAACATACTCGTAACTTAGGCGTATCTCATCATTTTCAGTAAAGCATTTAGCAGAGATTGTGTTTTAAAACGGTTTTATTTTGGCTCGGAGCAATTGGTTTTCAATTTAATTTGTGGGTGAATCCTATCTACAAGAACGTAGGTCTCCATTCACAGCTACATTATAACAATTAAATTTTGATCAGCCTTATCAGACTTTGTGGAGTGGTGTGCATACATTAATTTTGAATTACATTTAAGCAATTCAATCATTCATGTACTCCTGTAAATGCATCACTTTGGGAGTAATTTTTGATAACAAATGTATCACTTTTAGCGATTTAACGGGCTCGACACGCCGTCATCATTCGTACTGGATTTTTCCACAATACTGAAGAAACTGTTCCCTACTCTGTGAACTAAAAACAAATTTCTCATAGTATGCAGTACTGTCAGTTATCGCAGTATCTTAGTATCCAACATTGAACGAAGCTTTTACCTCTGGTGTCGTTGGAACCCTGTACTTTTATATTCCGTGCCATGAAGTTATTCTAATTCGTTCCCAAAAATTGTATATTGTTTCAATGCGTTCATGCAACATTCAAAATTGGGTGGCCACCATTGAGTGTGGCCGTTACTGATATCCTTGGCTACTTTCAAGGAAAACCACTTAATATAAAAACGTCATGAGAGCTTTACCATTATTTAAATGTTCCGTTAATTTAAGATATTGTTTGTGGTACAAATAGAAGGAATAACGGAAACTTAGTTTTGTAACTTCAGTATTAGGAAGTTATCGGGACCCTCGATCCTCGATTTTATATTTTTGTACTCGGAGGAAAATTGTTATCTCTCTCCATCCCTATAAGAGGTATCTTCTGTATTATTTGCTTAATTATGTTAATTTTAAATTTATCTTTAATTATTTATTAAATTCATTTAATGTTCTTAGTTCACCATCTTGATATATTAAACTTTTTATTCAATAATTTGAACGATTCTGCGCAAGAAGTTTAGGATGAATAACCAGTCTATTGAGGTAATTAATGAGGCAGCCCATTCATTAACCCTCTTTTACTCCCAGATATCATGGACTATTGGTAAATATTAAAGCACGTAGTTTTACTTTGTAGGCGTTTATTCAGTGGGCCACAAGACTTACACCTGTTTTTATCGGCAATAACTTATCAATAAATACTTTTGCGCCAAAAATAGCTGTTAAATTAGTGTGATTGAGTTTTGAGTCAGAATTTATTTTTTAGTATCACACATAGAAGGTTAGAATTTGGTACTCTAAACACCCCTTAATATAGAACGTTATCAGTATAATTTTAATTGTCATTCACATACCCATTTTAAAATCCGATACTACAGGGTGGGCCATCTATGTTTGTTTGTTTTTAAATCATAGGCCATGGCAACACGTTTTTGAGCGATTTGCTTGACATTTTGACAGCTCGTCAGTCTGATATTCCGCGTCACGAAACAATCACGCTTAAGAAGCATTTCGAAATATTGAAAACTTATTATCAAAGTCTGTGTTGTGTAGCCGTAACCGTGCGAAATTGGTCAAGAAAATTCATGAGAAAGAGTGCTATTGGATTACAGAAATGGTCCCCGGGCTCTGAGCTCAGACAGTACCCACGCCCGAGAGAATACTGTAGTCCATAGTGTAGGACAGAATCCATCGACCTCAAATCGACGCCGATTGCAGCAACTGGCCATTTGTGGCACCAGCCTAAGGAAAATTCTGCACAAAGACTTCGGATTATTCGCCTACAAGGTCCAGATGACTCAGCAGTTGAAAGCAAATGAGCATTAACTTCGATATCAGTTCTCTGCGTAGGCCTTAGCGCAACTTCATAAGCACAACGACTAGACGAAGCACACTACAGGTCCGTTGGCACTCAATTTTTTAAGAAATTAATTAAGAAAAAACTTTGGGCCAATAGGTGATGTATCAAGCATACATGTTTCTCTTTCTGTGAACACCGATATCTCAAAAGAACAACCATAATCTACAAATGTTACAACTTGGTTTGGGTTTGTCGAATAAATTTTGTATGGTTTCCTAATCGGAATAAAGGTACATGCCTTGAAATTTATATGGAAAATTACTAAAATTCATTTGTGTTTCAGTACCAAACGAAATAAGAGAACATAACATTTTTCAGAGTTAGCTTTGCTTAACACAGGGTGAAACACGAAATTCAATCCATATCTTACGCTTGATTGCTTCGGGACCAATTATTACGCATAGAAGGATTTTGAATTATTCATCGAAGTGCACTTTATGCCAACATAACAAAATATACAATGTGTTCCCAAGGTACTTAAATTTAAAAAACCTGAAGTGCTTAAACATTTTTGTGGGTAGAAAAATTTTACTTAAATTTTTGCTAAAACTTTGCTAAACTTTTAAAAATGGATATAAAACATATATGTATAAAGCGGAATTTAATGTAACTTTTAATTTATTGGTAGTTAATTTTTTACAAACCGAAAGAAATATTGAAATATTTACAATCACAATAATCAATATTAACTTTAATTTGGAGTAAAAAGAAGAAGAAGAATAAAATAACTAACAGAAGAACTGCATCTAAGGCAAATTAGAAGATCATCTGAACTAAATTAGAACTACTGAAGTCAAAGGAGATCAAAGAGTATATAAATTAAAACCTTGCTAGTTTGAAAAACAACTAAGAACTACCGCGCTTCATAGAAGCATTAATGTCATTTGAAATCATAATTCAAGGAACTTAGGAATAAAGAATGTTAGTTGGAGACTGAATTAGTTGGAAAATAATCAGGCATAATAATTCATAATTCTTAGGCCAACTGAGATATTGCTAGAGAACTAAATACAACCTCAGGTATATGGAGTGTTAGTTGGAGCCCATCACATTTAGAAAAAATGACGGGATGTCTATCACTTCAAAAACAACCTGTTAAACGAGGGGTTTAATGAGAGAGCTAACCCTCCAAAAAATAAACTGTAAAACAAGGATTTAACTATAAAAAAACGTGTAATGCAAAAGGTTTAACCATTGAATAACAACAGAAACGTTATATCACCGTTTTTATATGGAAAAATATCGAGTCATTTATTTAATACTTGCCGCGCCGAAGGTTGGGAAAAACTCGTTATTTTTTGTGTATTCAAGGGCGGTTCTGTTTATGTTTATTGTAAAACAAGGGGTTTTAACTTCTCAAAAAACAATTTGTAAATTAGGAAGTGTGACTCCCCTCAAAAATAGGTGTGTGAATCCGGGAGTTTAATGGGGTTCCTAACCCTCCACAAACAACTTGGAAAACAAGGAGTTATATAGAGGTTTATTCCCCAAAAAACAACGGGAATCAAAGTATTTAACGGGTTACAAGAGCATTAAAGAAATTGTAAATCAAACGGAACTAGATGATCCATCCCCGGCATACTAGCATGCCTAGGAATAAAGAATGTTAGTTGGAGACTAAATTAGTTGGAAAATAATCAGGCATAATAATTCATAATTCTTAGGCCAACTGAGATATTGCTAGAGAACTAAATACAACCTCAGGTATATGGAGTGTTAGTTGGAGACCATCACAGTTAGAAAAAATGACGGGATGTCTATCACTTCAAAAACAACCTGTTAAACGAGAGGTTTAATGAGAGAGCTAACCCTCCAAAAAATAAACTGTAAAACAAGGATTTAACTATAAAAAAACGTGTAATGCAAAAGGTTTAACCATTGAATAACAACAGAAACGTTATATCACCGTTTTTATATGGAAAAATATCGAGTCATTTATTTAATACTTCCCGCGCCGAAGGTTGGGAAAAACTCGTTATTTTTTGTGTATTCAAGGGCGGTTCTGTTTATGTTTATTGTAAAACAAGGGGTTTTAACTTCTCAAAAAACAATTTGTAAATTAGGAAGTGTGACTCCCCTCAAAAATAGGTGTGTGAATCCGGGAGTTTAATGGGGTTCCTAACCCTCCACAAACAACTTGGAAAACAAGGAGTTATATAGAGGTTTATTCCCCAAAAAACAACGGGAATCAAAGTATTTAACGGGTTACAAGAGCATTAAAGAAATTGTCAATTAAACGGAACTAGATGATCCATCCCCGGCATACTAGCATGCCTCATCCAGCAGCAGTTTGGCCCTTTCAGCAGCCCTAAGACCTGGCTGAGATTCAATGGACCAATCACCCGTTAATCCAAAAATAACATGATTATATAACCTCATTAATGACGCGGCTAAATCCATCTACGCGATATAGAGCCAGCCAAAAAAAACAACCTACAAAACAAGGGGTTGCACAGAGGGTCTAACATCCCAATATATAATCTGTAAAACAATAAACCCATTCTTTTGCCTTTGAAACTATCGTACACCTATCCGTCTACGAAATGGTCTGGTTTTACCTTCAAACAACTTGTTTGGAAATACCTTTTCATGATTGACAAATTTTGCAATAATTTAGCAAAAAATACTTGGTGTATAGTACAACAGTAGTTAAACGCGTGAATTGTTCTTTTCTCAAACACAATTAATTCTTCAATTTGGTTCGATTACAATATACTCGTACGAGTATGTACAGACTATCAGCACTTTCACGAACCCGCCGCTAAATCATTCTTCATTCAAATGGAAGAATGGATCATTCATTCCTAAACTTTGAACCACTTCAACAGATTTCATTATGAATAGTGTTTATAGTTATCTATCAGTTGAATGCTTACTTAAATATTTGATTCCGCTTATAACGAATAATTCTAGAATGTTAGCAAATTTGTTAGAAACTTTAACGTTTAGCGGAACTATTTAAACTCGGGTGCCTCATCAATAGATGCAGAAGACTGAAGTGTTTCACTCCTTAATTAGACCATAAGTATATTACGTCCTGTCAAAAGAAATAGCCGGAGAACCTGAAACAAAAATTGGAGACCAGAATTGGTCTTTTGCAAGTATATAATGTGATGATTTCTATATTTTGCAAATGAAAACTGGAGCTTTATTTGGAAATAAATGATAAATTCTTATGTTGAACTTTTTTTAGTTGGGATTACAATCTGAAATCTAGAAGAAGGCTTCTCTAAATGACTTCATTGATAGTCTGGATACAATTTCAAAATAACCGTCCGTATTCACAATTTACTAATTTACATCCCTAATCACGATGGTTCTCGAAGCACATTACTCGCATTAGCTTCCCCTTCTCCAAAGTTGTTTGTTGTTGAAAAATTGATCAATCTTGTGAATGAAATGGGTAGATTAGCATACTGCAAAATTGAATTTGTCCGAATCTGACCGAATCACACCAAAAATCATATTTCTTTTGTGTTTGCAATTGTGTGCCTAACCTTCCACGATTGGCTAAAATATGCCTTTATGTTAAACTAAACATATTTTGGCGGAATTAATTAGACAACTGCCGGAAATCGAAAGTTTTAATGATGTGAAAATCTAACAATGACAAGAAAGCAATAATGGACTAACATACCGATCAAGTTCAAAATATGATCATTTGAAAATTGATTTCTAATGCCATCGGCAGGAATCTAAACCGAAATTTTAACTCATAAATAAGCACGATTCCGAATTGTAACTTAATGTAACCAAAGCTACCTAGAATCAGTTTCGAATTCGAATGAATTTCGAGACTCAATAACTCAAGCTTGTGATTGTGAGTGTGATTTCATCGAATTAATTAAATGTAACAGGTATTTGAACCACGACGAACGTAAAAACTAGACCTCACTGCATTTAATTAACCAGACAAATTTAATAATCGTGAATATTATATATTGGCTTTCGACTGGAAGCCACTCACTACCTACCGTACTAATAGATTTTCGCTTTGGCTATATGAAGGATTTATAGAAACTGTTGGTTGGTTTGGTATATTCTAACTGAAGTTGTTGGTTGGTTTAGTAACTGAAATGGTTAACCGTAAAGTGCGAGTTCGCAACATTAACGATCATTATACTATCACTCACTATCTTGCAATTAAAACGACATATTACAGGATACTATTAACCCTATTTGAACTACTACCTGAAACAAACCGCAGGGAGTGGAAAAATTATTTATTGATTAGGTTCAGCAGGTAGAGAATATTTGTCATACACACTATATTTAAATTACCTCATATACCGAACAAATGCAATAAAAAATAAGAAAAATTTAAAATTCATGAATCATTCAAAAATAAAAAATTGGTACTAAATTAGTTTATTATCGTGTGTACTAAAACTTGCAACTCTCTTGCAAATATTTTTCCCATTTCTTTTTTGTGTATGATAAATGTATTCTCCCACTCTCTTTATTGCTGCTATCCCGCATTTTATGTTGATTCTTTAATTTTCATAACATTGGTAGTGCTGCTATTTTTTTTAGTGTAAAGAGTAGTCACGAATTATAAGCGGTGTGTTTATCGTTGTGTGTGCAAAGAACGTTTTTTATGGACTATTGTGGATTTTGTGCGACAAAATTTTATCATTTTTATGTACCCGTGTGCCTTAATAATGTGTACAATGTGATTTACATATAGTTTGTGTGCAACATATTATAAAATTTTACGTAAATCGGGAAAATTGGTCGCTCCTTTGTCGACGACAGCTGAAAAAGTAAAAAAAAAAGTCCAAAGACCCACACTATCTATCTCATTTTAACACCATCTATCATATTCGCGTTTTTTCTTATCTTGTGTGTGTTATGAATTTTTTTTTGTAATAAATGAAAACTATTGTTATGATCTGTTTGTTAAGTTTATTTTATAGTTTTATATAAATTAATAAATTAAATGTGGTTTTATTGTATAGTTTTTTGTTAAGTGAAATAAATAAATAAATTGAAATGTTTTGACAGTCGCAAATAAACGACGACTTATAATGAAAGAAAAAGAAAGAAATAAAAGCAATAAAAGTTCAATAATACTTTAATAATATGAATGAATGAGAAAGATAGTTATATATAGTTAATAATTTTTTTTGATAAAAATATATTTTGTTGTTGTAAAATACAAAAATCGAAAATGGCATCAATACTAGATGAAGATCGTCGAAAAAGGTGATCTATTTATATTTAAACAATTTTCTTTATATAATTTAGTTATTATTATATATTTAACAATGGAATGCATATAAATATTTTGATTTATTTATAAACATAACCTAATTTTTTTTTCTTGTTCGGTTACAGAATGACAGCACTGGAGGAAAAGATACGGTGTCCCAGTAGTCATGTCAATGTGGATTGTCTTCTGGACACGGTTACAGCACTAATCGCAGACTGTGATCATGAATCGGTCAGAAGGATGAAAAATATTGAGGCTTATATAAATCGATGTAAGTTGGGACGTCCTGATATTACCGAGATATAACACAATTCATCATTTTATTACATTACATGCCCTATTGATATACTGTCTCATCAAATATTCAAAATACTATCATTGTTGTAAGATTATTTCGATGGTCATGAGAATACCCTTGTTTGTAGTATCGCCGTGTCATGATGACTAACGTTAATTAAATTGAATTCTACTCGTATGAGTCTACAGTAGAGCTCAAGGCCGCCATTTTTGGCTCCCCTTAATGCATTTAAAATGACATTGAATCTGAGCTACAACTTAAATTAGGGAGAAGAGCTTCTAATACTAATTTTCCCTTTACTTTTCCTCAACTAATTGGCGATAATCTGTTTTGGTATGAACTGTTTAAAAGATCGCCAAAAGGTATTAAATAAAATGTTCTTGGAGTTTATTTTAAAAGCTAGCAATAACATGTCTAAGTCTGAATTGAATATCTTGTAGTGGGGTTTTTAATGGATTTAGTCCTTCCAGGAACAACTCTATTAAGGTGGAACACAACAAGCCGTCAATTACTGGACCCAAATAAATCATTAGTTGATTAACTACTACCGGAACAAATCTATCGGTTGGATAGAGCGATAATCTATTTATTAATAAACAGATCGGTTTGGTTTAGTCAGGCTTATTGACTTTAGTTACTTATATTCCTAGGTACCATAAAGTTTAATTAAAGTAAGAATTTAACTGAGTATATCATACCGACGTATAAACTGATATTTTACTATGCCTATAACGTCAAGAATTGCGCATCAAACAAATTGTTTTCTTTATTTATCCTATCTTGATGAATTTTTCTAAGACGGAACTCAATTTAACAATTATGTTTTCTTATCATATATCACAAGAAATTTTCTTTGTCTCTTTCAAATTATTCAGATGAATCATTTTGCCGTGAAGTAAACGAGCTGCGGATGAAACCTGATGATTTCAATGTTATTAAAGTTATTGGCCGTGGTGCTTTTGGTGAGGTGCAACTGGTCCGCCATAAATCCACACAACAGGTGTACGCAATGAAACGACTTTCAAAATTTGAGATGATCAAACGGCCGGATTCAGCTTTTTTTTGGGAAGAGCGCCATATTATGGCGCATGCTAGTTCCGAATGGATTGTTCAGCTACACTATGCCTTTCAGGATAATAAATATTTGTATATGGTGATGGATTATATGCCTGGTGGGGATATTGTTAGTTTAATGTCCATGTACGAAATACCAGAGAAATGGGCAATATTCTATACAATGGAAGTTGTGCTGGCTCTTGATACGATACATAATATGGGATTTGTGCATCGTGATGTTAAACCGGATAATATGTTACTAGATAAGTATGGGCATCTAAAACTTGCCGATTTTGGAACTTGTATGAGAATGGGTTCGGATGGGTTAGTTAAGTCTTCCAATGCGGTAGGAACGCCGGATTATATAAGCCCGGAAGTGTTACAGTCTCAAGGAGGTGAAGGAGAATATGGGCGGGAATGTGATTGGTGGTCGGTTGGAATTTTTTTATACGAAATGCTCATTGGTGATACTCCATTTTATGCCGATAGTTTAGTTGGAACCTATGGTAAAATTATGGATCACAAAAACTCTCTTAATTTTCCGCCTGATATTGAGATAAGTGAAAACGCAAAGTCATTGATTCGCGGTTTTTTGACCGACCGAATTCAACGCCTAGGGCGAAACGGTATTGACGAAATAAAGCAACATCGTTTTTTTCAAAACGATACATGGACTTTCGATAATTTGCGAGAGTCGGTGCCGCCAGTAGTTCCTGAATTAAGTGGTGATGATGATACTCGAAATTTTGATGATATCGAGCGCGATGATACTCCCGAGGAAGTATTTCCTGTGCCAAAAACCTTTGTCGGTAACCATTTACCATTCGTCGGATTTACGTACACCGGCGACTTTCAAATGCTATCATCGGATACGGATAGTGTTGATACTAAAATCCCGCAAAATAATCACCAACACAGATCTTCGCATAGTGGTGAAATTAGGCGGCTCGAGAATTTGCTAGAACGGGAACGATCTACAATTGAAATCCTAGAAAATCAAGAAAAGACGTTGCGATCTCAAATCGAAGCTATACAATATCGGGAGAATGAAGTCCAAATTCTAGCGAACTCATATGAAAAAGAATTGACTATGTTGAAACACAATTATCGGGATGTGCAACGTAAAGTTGAACACGAACAAGAATTGAGGCGCAAAACTGACTTAATACTCAGCGAGACAAAAAAACGTTTAGACGACGAGCAAAATAAGCGAACACGCGAAATGAATAACAATCAGCAGCATAACGATAAAATTAATATGTTGGAAAAGCAACTAAACGATACACAAGAAAAATATAAAAATGAGACAGAAAATAGTCAAAAATTAAAAAAATTAGTGACTGAATTACGACTGACCAAAACCGAGGTTGAACAAAAAACTATCGAACTACAAGCAATACTGGTTGGGCTACAAACGCAGCGTGATGTTTTACAGCAAGAGGTGGCCGATTTAGAAACAAGGCTAGCACATGAAAGAAACGCTCGAACGCAGTCGATTGAAATCCAAAAAGAATTGGAATCGAAATTGAATTCGGTCTCATCCGATCTTGATCGGAGCGTTAATCGTGAACAAAAATTTGTTATTGACAATCGTACGTTAAACGAAAAAGTATCAGAAATGGAGAAATTAAACGCAACTCTAGATTTGGAGTTAAAAGCAACACAAAATTTGTATAACCAAGAAATGAAAGCGCATCAGGAGACGGAAAAATCTCGGCTTGCTGGACGGGAGGAATTGAATATGCAGGAAGTGAAGGCGCTGCAAGGTAAGCTAAACGAGGAGAAATCGAGTCGGCAGAAAGCGGAACAAAATGCACAAGAGAAGGAGCGACAAATTTCGATGCTGAGCGTTGATTATCGACAAATTCAGCAGCGATTGCAAAAATTGGAAGGAGAATTCAGACAGGTGAGGTGTTTCCACCACTGTATTTTTCATGTCCAATTTCGGCCGTTCTTTAAATTCCAATAATGTATTAAAATGCGACATTATTTAATTTTCGTGCCGAAAATTTGAATTTATTTTGATAACATAAATTCTGTAACTAATCTCAAAATTTTAAATTTTTCATCTTCCCCCATCGGAACGTAATTTCCTTAAAAATTGAAATGTTTTGGTTTGTTTTGTTAAAATTTTTGTTGCATGATAATTTTATTTCGTTTATTTTGATGATTGGAAATTGGAATGAAAAATATTTTTAGTTTTATCAATTATCCGTATTACAGCATATTTTACTTTCATTTATGATGTTAATTTATTTTTCTAAAAATTATTTAATTTATATTTTACCATTTTTTAAAAATAATCCTTTTCCTCCTCTAACCACGTGTTTGCGATTTAAACCTAACACGGCTAACATTAATACCACGATTGATGATCCCAAACCATCCTCGACATCATTTCCTTCTTGTCATGAACCAAATTTCGAAATACAGGAGACTGAAAAAGTATTGGCATTGCATAGCCAATTGGAACAGGAACAAACAAAGAAGAGTTCACTTTTGTCCGAGCTCAGTTTACAAAGCAGCGAGGTAGCACATTTAAAAGCACGTGAAGTTCAAATAATAAAAGAGGTCACAAATTTACGCGAAACAAAACGGAAATTTGAAGAGGATATTGTTAAATTACGTAACGCTCATAATGCCGATATTGTACAGGTACGTTTTATACTTAAATTTAGCATCACGATGTGTATTACTAATTTTACTAATTTATTTAGATGAAAGAAGTTCAAGACCAACTTGAGGCCGAACAATATTTTTCTCGTCTATACAAAACCCAAAGCTTAGATTTACGCGAAGAGAACGAGGATAAGTCTCGTGTTGTACAAGAACTGGAAGATGAACGTAGCTCACTCGTTCATCAGCTCCAAATCGCTATTGCACGAGCCGATTCCGAAGCTCTAGCTCGTTCAATAGCCGAGGAAACGGTAGCCGATCTCGAAAAAGAAAAAACAATGAAAGAACTAGAACTCAAAGACTTACTTACCAAACACCGGAATGAGTTGGCAGCTAAAGAAACCGCTCTTTCTCTCTTGAAGGACGTCGAAGTCGAAATTAACAAAAAATTAAATAATAAAATTTCGGAGCTCGAAGACTTGTTAGCACAAAATAAAAAATTACAAGAAGATGTACAACAAAATAAATTAGATCAATCCGAGATGGAAAAACTAAAGACAAAATTGAAAAATGAAACCCTTTTAAAACAGCAGGCTGTTAATAAATTAGCCGAGATTATGAATCGGAAAGATTTCGCTAATCCCGGTAAAGCTAAAAAGGCAAATAATTCAACGGCCGATTTAAAGAAAAAGGAGAAAGAAGCGAGACGGTTACAACTTCAATTAACACAGGAACGTGATAAATACAGTAAACTGCTGTTAAAATATCAAGAATGTCAGAATCAGCTAAGTGAAGAATTTCAAACAAAGACAAAACTTCAAATGGAAGTGGCCTGTAAAGCGACTGAAATTGAACATTTACAAATGAAGTTGAATGAGACGGCGTCGTTATCGTCGGCCGATAATGATGCAGAGGATAATAATCTTGAGTCAGTGTTTGAGGGTTGGTTAAGTGTGCCGACGAAGCAAAATATAAGACGTCATGGTTGGAAAAAGCAATATGTAGTTGTATCATCGCGACGAATTATTTTTTATAACACGGAAGTGGATAAACAGAATACGATTGATCCGGTGCTAATATTGGATTTAAGGTGAGTGGCCATTTTTATATGAACCCGAATTTAATTTAAAAAAGGTTTATAATATTTTCTATTTTATTTCTATTTATCCTACGATTTTGTTTGATTTGGTCATTTTTAGTTATTAAGCAATTAAGCAATTTTGTTAATAAAATGAGTGAACATTTCTAAGAAATCCACTGTTTTGAAAAACTATAATTCGGTAAGCACCGGCAATCACTCGAAATCTGAATTTAGTCGGCGAATTACCTGAATTGGAAGTTAGCTACGTCATGAAATGCTTTCTTGTGCTTTAGCGGCACATTTGCTTGCCTGTAGACTAGAAAATTAACGTCTCACCTCTGATCATTGTTCCAACTAAGAGCACTCTCTCTTGTTAGTATGACTCAGTTTGTCACATGAAATATTAAGACCCAATGAATAATAGTATCAGGGTCTGGATTTCCTAGGCAGAGAATGCGATTGGCCTGATTTTTTTTTAGCCATCTATTTTAAAGGTACCGCATTTCATCTTTCAAATCACTGTTTTGTCTGCCGAATTATGTTGTGATTAGCTAATTTTTTTCTAGGTCAACTAGGCGAGGATGAAACTCAAGTTAATTTTGATTTGGTACGTACTGTCAAATGGAAATGATGCAAATATGCAAAGTACCAATCTTGGTGTGAATCCAGCGGCAGATCGACAGGATCTAAGTCGAAAGCATTTACCCTGGAAAAACGGCAAAATTAGCTCCAGCTTTATTTGAAATACTATATAAACACTCGCAGAACCAAACCATCCCATCCAACAACTGTGGTGTCAGGAGAATTTCTGAAAACAACGGCACTATTGATAAGAAAAATCAAATGACAAATGGTAGAATCCACGGCTGCTCAAGAAGGTACTACGTCAATAATGCCCGACAATGTATCAGCAGGTGATGTTGTTGATCAAGATGTAAACCAAACTGAAATATTCTATATGAATCCAACATCTATTGATGTAACAGAATCAGCCTGATCTTAAGGTAGTCAAACCTAGAAGGTTTATATTTGTCAGTAGAACTTCTTATATTTGTCAGTAGAAACTACTTTGAAACATTACTTTTAAAAGAGTAACACCTAAGACGATTATTGGTTATAACGCATATCATACGTAATCCAAGATAAGTGTTCCAGACGATCTTTTCGGGTGTGCCTTTTCATTCAGTGAATGGCCTAAAGTTATCCCACTGAAAGAGTTTGAATTATACAAAACAACATGTTGTCACAAAGTTTCCAGCCTTCGTCTCTGAAAACAAACCGACTTGTGCCTTTTCATCCAGTGAATGACCTAAAGTTATCCCACTGAAAGAGTTTGAATTTTACAAAACACCATGTTGTCACAAAGTTTCCAGCATTTCGTCTCTGGAAACAAATCGACTTAACGAAAATAAAAAAAACTATGTCACATAATAGAAAATAATTTTTGTCAAATTTAATTATTGGCTATGTGAGCGACGACGCTTAAACAAAAACAAATTTTAATTAAAAAAACCTCAAAATAACGGGAAGCTCTATCTAATTAAAAAGCTGCTCAGCTTTCTATCAAAACGTCAGCATCATGTCATCTAAGGCAGTAACATTCTGTAACTTGGTTTTAAAAAAAATCTCATTTGTGCAATTTGCGAAACATGTTTCAACCCAGAAATACACAGCTCTATATAGTATCACAAAGAAATCCATGGCAATCCTGAATTTGAACTAACTCCATCTTTAATTGAGCAATAATAGGTGAAAAAATTTGCTTGGGAAAAACATGTTTCTACATTTACATATCGAATATTCCCCCTCATTCTGGAAGTGAACTATATGGAAAATGTTTTTATGCAATTGAAGAAATTGATAATGATGCCAAATCGTCGGATATCAACATCACAATATAACTCTAGGAACCGAGCATTTGTTAATTGACACAATACTCATTTTCAAATGTGAAAATGACAAATTTTTATAAGAAAATTGTTATTCCATCAAAATTCTGTATTGCTACAGTCCGGAGGGATGAACTAATCGGGAAAAACCTTCATACGTAAGTTTTTTTTTCATAAATTGCGAAATCTTGAAAGTTCGGCGGAACTCAGTGTACCGGAAGTGACAGCTTCTTTGATTTGTAAATATTATTAATATTAGAATAAAATTAAATATTAAATTTAGTTTTTAAATAATATTTGTTTTTAATAATAGTTGTTCTGTCGGTTTTCGATTTTTAATAAAGAATTGTGTTTATTAGAAGTCTGGTAAATTTTACTTTTCACCTTAGAAATCCACTTTAGTGGAGTATTCGAAATGTATGTACAATCGTTTTAAAACAAATCGAGTGTAGGTCACAACATACACGTACATTCCTCCAGTTTTTTAAAGCCGGCCTTACAAATTGAATACAGAATTTGTATTCTAAGCGGCGAACGTATGATAATCATCCATTCCCCGAACTAATGCCATTAATGGCCTTTTCAACAATTTGCTTATTAATTTTATTCCATTAAGCCTCAAAAGGAACAAAGTTTACAATGAGATGAAACATCAAATTGTATCAACAAATTTATTTTAATATATGTTTTTCTATTTACAGTAAAGTATTTCATGTGCGTTCAGTGACCCAAGGTGATGTGATACGTGCCGATGCCAAAGAAATTCCGCGAATATTCCAACTCCTATACGCCGGTGAAGGAGAGGCTAGACGCCCGGAAGAACCTCAAAATCAAGAAAATGCTCGAGCTGGTGACGATCGACCTGGTACCGTTATATTTAAAGGTCATGAGTTCCTTCAAATCAATTACCATATGCCCACAGCGTGTGAATTGTGTTCGAAACCGTTGTGGAATTTTTTTACACCACCCGCTGCTTACGAGTGTAAAAGGTACGTAAAAATGATTACCTCCATTATCACCAGAATTTATAAATTAGGTAAAACTTAAAAAATTGTTGTTTAGGTGTCGTACAAAAATTCACAAAGAACACATTGAAAATAGTGATCCACTAACTCCGTGTAAATTACATCACGATCCGCATAGTGCGCGAGAAATGTTATTGCTTGCCACATCGAATGAAGATCAAACGCGATGGGTTAGTCGATTATCAAAACGTATCCAAAAATGTGGATACAAAGCCAATTCGTCGAGTAACAATCTAAATAATACAGTTGACGGTAGTAAAATTTCGCCAAGGTAAATTCCAAATTTTATTTATTAATATTTTTTATTTATTTGTTATTAATTAATTGCTTTGTTTAATTAATTTTTATTATTAACTTTTTGTGATTAATTATGCATAATTAAAACTAGCCAATCAACACGTTCAAATTTAAAACATTTTGCTGTGAGTGTACAGAGATCAGCAACACTTCCAGCTAATTCATCATTAAAGCAACAATGAATTTAATTAAATTATTTTTTTTTAAATTTATTAATAATTTTAATTTTAAAGTCTTTAAATAATATTCGTTTTTAATAATTAAATGTAATTTATTAATTATTTTTCTATTGACTAATATTTCTTTTTTTTCCCCATCATCGATATACATATTATAATTATTATTATTTATTTAAAATTTTAAAACAAGAAATATTATTTTATATAACTAAAAATTTATATAGATTATAAATAAAATATCGTAATTTATATAAAACAAATGTTAATGTGTAAATCGGGTTTTGTGGGTGTCGTTCCTTGTCAGAGGACGTTCTGTTATTCTCTGTTTGATACTGAGAATAAATACCAGTCACTCCGACAGAAAGTTGCTCAAATGTTCAACGAATTACTGTGCCGAACATTATTACATTCCAATCAATCACAAACGAGTACAACGAATATTTATTTAATTCATTCGCTTCATTTTTTTTATTCCATTGCCATCGTCATCATATCAATGATGCTGTGCGGAGCAATATATCGATAAAATTATAAATAAATAATGAATAATGATAATCAAAATTCATAGGTGCTCTCGATATAAACTAATAAATAATTCATCACTGCGAAATTAACAATTTTTGTGCCAATCAATGTCGTGTAATTGCCGTTTGCATCTATTTAAAAAACAAAACATCAAAACATCAACGGGGTGGGTTTGCTTTGAATCCCATCACACATTACACATCATTATTTAAATGGCTTTACCAAAACTAAACCTTTTTTATTTATTTATTATGTAACAATAATTAACATATCAATGATTAATTTTTTAACTAAATTATTAATTGCACAATAATTGTATTAACTATTAATTACATTTTTTATTTTTTCTTGATTTTTTTTTAATTTAGAAGCAAAAGTAATAATTAAAAGACGCTTTAATTGATATTAATAAAATACGTTAAAAATAGGAGTTTTGATCAGCTTACATTTTTTCATATTAATAAATAAACTATTTTTAATAAACAGTCGAGTCATATTGTGGGCAGGTAAGCTTTACTTTAAACAAAAACGAGTTTTATAAAAAACGGGCAGAGCCTAAATATTTTTTTCCATTATGCAGGTTTTTGTTGTAAACAATTTATTGTGTCTTTGGATGTTTAGGTATTCGAGAAATTTTTTCCACTAAAACGACAAATCTCAAGACACTTTGATGAAAATTATTTCTTGAGATTGTTAAAAAAAATTGTTTATTGTGCTCTTAAGCCATCCATGTTGGTAAGGTTTATGTTAATAAGAAATGTACTATTTTAAAGTTTGTTTAAAATGTATATTTGAGAAAAATTTATAGTTAGAATTAGAATGGCTTAGATTCATAATTCAGTTGCCAAAATTCGCCCCAAAATCAGCTTGGTTTTAAAATTTAAGATTGAGCGGCTCCTTAGTGGCTGCTTACGGTGACGGTTCATTTTGGTACCACAGGACCTTAGTCCTTTCCTACTTCTAGAGACGCCATTCAGAGCTACTTATGCAGTGTAAAATGTCTAGCACTTTATTGTTTTCGAGATCCGACAGGTTATCCATTGCGAATTGACCCATATGTTTGTGCCTTTTGTCATCTGTGTGCTAATGCCAGATAAGAATAGAGAAAATTAACTAGTCTCTTTCTCCTCGTCGCTCTCGTAGATTTGCTTGCTATTTGTATTTTTTGTGAAACAATAGAACAAAACCGCCAAAATGGTTTTTGTTCCCCATATGAAATTCCATTTCCGTCTAACGGGATTGGGAAATATTATTTTAATAGTAATTTTGTCAAAATTGTATTTTTCTAGCCTACTGTTGGAATTAGTTTGATGTAAATACTTTTGAAACAAATATAACTTGGGAATTATTTTTTCCTAAAAAATAAAAATTTTGTGGAACAAATGTTTCCCAATCTTTCGAAAATATTTACACTTAACTAATTTCATTAGTAGGCCATCAAATACAATATAAACAAAATTATTATGAAAATATCTTTCCTAATCCCCTATTTCCAGAGAAAACTATGACTATTTTATGCTTTCCTTGGGAATAGGGAATTGGGAAAAATATTTTCATAGCATTTATGTCTAAATTATATTTTTCTGGCCTACTAATGGAATTAGTTTGGTGGTGTAAATATTTTCGAAACAAAGTTTTAAAAAAATAAAAAAAAAATAAAAAAAAAATAAAATTAAAATTAAAATTTAAAATTTTTACAGGAAAAAATAATTCTCAATATATCTTTATTTAAAAAGTACTTACATCCAACTAATTCCGACAGTAGGTCAGAAAAATATAATTTAGACAAAAATGCTATGAAAATATTTTTCCCAATTTCCTATTTCCAGGGAAAACCAGAATAGTATCACTGGTGGAAAAAACGAATTAATCATTCAGAAAGTCCTCCTCTTTGGTATTACTTTTATTTTTAAGTTCAATTTCGACACCTATTAACTCAACCTTTAGTTGGGTGTCGTTGATTGTATTTTGTTTGATTTTCGTAAACCACTTAGATTATTGTTTCTGTGATTATTTTTCGATCAATCGTTTTTTTTTATCCGACCTTTTTGCACTTAAAACACTTCACTTGTGTTTGAATTTAATTCACGCCTCTTCCAGTTTTCAATAAAGGATAATGAGCTTAACGATATATTTTTTAAGAACGAAATATTTTTAATAGGCTCGCTTTAAAGGGCCTCGATAAAATTAGTTCCGATATATGTGTAGACACAATCCTTTGTAGATAAAACACAAACATGCAGATGTGCACCTTATACGTTTTCTGACCTCTATTCCTGACCATGTGAATTTAGAAGGACCGGGTTAATCTACTCCAATTCCTTGTGGCCTGGTCTGATTCGCTCTACGCGCGTATTTGGTAATTTTCACGCAATTTCGTACAGTTTTTCTAATTAAATTTTGAGTTCCTAAGATTCTAAGTATTTTATGCGACATGTCACCATAATTTGTGTTGATTCGGCAAACAGGTAACAAATATGATATTCTTGATGAATCAGTTCGTTAAATTCGTGCTTTAATTGTAATATTAATGGGTGTTTGATGTTATATGTTATTGACGCGTCGTGATTTCGTATGAGATGGTAAGTTTGAAATTAGAGAAATTCTTCTTAATTTCAAATAGAGGCATCGAAAGACGTAGGCTAATATTCGGATAACTTTATTATAGTTGGACACTCTGTTTATAAGGTTGATTATATTGCCAGGCTGAGGAAGTTGTATGATAAATGTTTGAGAGCGCACTCTTTGGATGTGTTAGATTCTCCTTTGTTACTTCACCACTCACTTGAACCACCTAGTCGATTCCATTCGTTGAAGTCTACATGTCCTCATTGATATGTGTTCATGGTTTTAAGAATTTCACCCGTTCGATTTCCGAAGAAAAGTTTTCCGTTTGGTCTATGCAGAAATAAGCCACGTAAAACCTGTTTCTTCCTCTACGTTGACTTAATGCATCTGTTAATCAGAATATTCTGTAATTGGTCATTCCAATCTAGATTTTTAATCAACAGTTTCTGAAAAAATATTTTTTTTTGATTTTGATTTTATTGTGGCAAGTCATCCAGGACGATGGAACACTCGATTTCCCTCAGAAAGAATTCTTCGCTCAGTTATCGTACGTACCCAAAATCGGAAGGAACCCATTTTAGGATTCCATTATAAATCTAGAACTTTTGCCGATGTGGGTGGTTCTAGGTAAACATTTTTCTTCGTTGCTTAAATATTTTCATTTAAATGCGATACTTGACAAGATGTAGTTGATCCTATTTATCTTTTAGTTTTCTTGCTTCTTCTACAGAGTCGACTCCAGTCATTAGGTCGTTCCCATATATGTTGGTCTTGATGTGAGCTGCTGCATTGGATTTTGATTATTGAAATTTCTAACAGATGATGCTAATATTATTTCAGAACATGGTGTTTACCTTATCCTGGTCGTTGGCTTACAATTGTACTGTAATGTAATACATATCCACAATGACGCAATAATTTTTTTACAACAACAATGGGGGAAATTATTCGAGTTGACATTTATGGTTTATGCTAAGTTCTTGGTGGAAGGGGCTTAATAATTCAGTGTGATACTGCTACTAGAGAATCACAAAATGAGATTACGGAATTTTTAGGTTTATCCATAGTAAGTCACATTCAGTATTAGCCAATCTCATTTTATTTTTAGAGACTAGCTAATTTTAAACCACAATTCACTAATCTTGTTTATGTAATCCTAGTTAAGTCTGATACAGTGCTCAAACTTTGGATTTTGATCTAGATTAAAATTTCATTCTTGTAGTCTGCGAATATGATAAATGGCTGCTTCAACAAATAGGTTTAATAGGCGTAAATTAGTTTTTCTTTTTTATTGATATTTTCGTAGAAATTGAGCTGTAGTACATAAATAAAAATAAAATTATTTAAATTTTTAAAAGACAATTATAAATATTAAAATATTACGAAATTTTATTTAAATAAAAATGATTTTCCTTATACGCCTAAAAGTCAGTTACAAGTAACACAAACTTCAGATAATACCACATTGTCAGCTAATCTTGTATAAATTAAGATAAATAGACGTTACTCGGCTACAAAATAAGATAGGATTAGATCACTGATCTAGATCATTACCCGCAGTGCACACAGTATAAGTCTTTAAGTGGTAGTTACTTTATTTTATTTTCCACAATAGATTTAACCAAGATCTATGGAACAGCCTGTTCACACACCTAATCAATAATAATAATAAAATCATTATAAACATACATCAAACCTTTAAAAATTATTTATTTATGTATTTCCTGAGGATTTTCAATAAACATTCATCATGAACTAAACCACAAACCAAGCAAAATATATTTTACGTCAGTAATAATTATTTAATACAAAAAATCTTTCGTTTCTTCTAATAATGCAAAGTTTTATGTTAAACAAAATAATAAATAATAAAAGTGCAGCGCTATTCATTTTAAACATATAATAATCAAATAAATAAACAAATCAAATTGTAAATATTTTTTTATTAATTTTGAAAATAAATATAAATTTTATAAATAATTTTTATTTTTTATTAAAAATTTTTTAGGCTTAATGAATTTAATTAAAAAATATTAATTAACTAATTTTTAGAATTTTTACAAAATTTTATTATAATATAAATTAATTAATAACAACAAGTAATAAATAATTTTTAAGTGTTATACATTTTTTCTATTTTATATATTATAAAAATTAATTATTAGTGTTTTAAGCTATATAAAAAAGATAAAAATATTTTGTTATTACAAAAGCATAGAGGTGTAAAATGTGTGTTTGTATTACAAATGTCCGGGATGGTTAGTTAGGATCCCGGATGCTTGGTGTACGTGCACATATTTTTTTATCTATGTGCACTATAAAAGCTTAGAGAATCTAAGAAAAAAACGCTTTTAAATAAAAATCAAATATAACTTTTTTTTTACATAATTTTAATGCACTGATTAAAGTTAAACAAATTAATTAGACGAGATTGCCTTCCATTAAACATTAAAATTTGATGTGGATTGTTTTATTTTTGATAAAATTTTGTTACAGGTATTTCATTAATATTTTTATAAGGCTATATTTAAATATTTATTTAACATTAATATTTATATTAAAATTTTTTTTGGTGCAGTCGTCTTTAAATAAATCAGTATACATAATTACAAAGCAAAATAAACTACATTCCTTAATTTGCAATTTAATTTTTCTCAACCAAATAACAGAAATACGTGCCTTTTTTTATTAATTAAAAATGTGTTTTAATTATAATTATATTATAATATATATCATAATCAGTTAATCATATTTTGTAAATAATTATGTAAATAAAAAAAATCATGTTGGTTTAATCAAATTTCTAGAATTTAAACAACAAAATTGTTTTATTTATTAAGGATGATGCTTCAACATCAATTTATTTGCTGTGCGGTACAGGATTTTGATTAGTATTTTAATCAGTCATAGTTAACTAAAAATTAAAAGTTTTAAACATAAATCGTGCCGCATAGTGAACATAAAAAAACTATTTTTAAGTTATCTTTATTGAAGAGTTATGAACGAAGGAGGGGGCAGCAACATAGAAAATTCACCTTGTGGTCACTAAACTAGTACTAATCCAAAATCATAACAGATCAAATACATAATTCATATATTTCTAAATTTCTGTGGTAAGCTATAAACTATTATAATAAGGTTTTATTTTTTAATTTATATATTTTTTCAAAATTTAGTTCATCAGTATGTTCTGCATCGTTGACCATTAGATGAACAATTTCAGCCGAAATACCGAAAAAGTTAAACTGTAAGTACAATTTTTTGTATTTTATGCTAAATATGTTTACTAAGAAATATTTTTTATTTAAATATAATCTTTTTTATCTCGAATCCCTGCTCGATCCTCTAATTAAGTTGCACTTTTGCTGCCCCTTAATCATGATACAATAAAATTTGTGTCAAATATTAAGCGAATGAGATTTTGGTACGTCATTATACAAAAATAATATCAGTGGCTCTGTTCGAAAAATTCCATATGAATAGGGAATTGGAGAAAGAATTTACATGTAATTTCTGTTAAAATAATTTTTTTCAGATGCAGATTCTGTAATTTTTTGGCCCGTTGCTATTGTTCACAGTTCTTGCTTTTGAGGGACCAGCGTCGTTGCTGCTTGTGTCCCAGTTTTTCGTTGCTTCTTGGAAACCAGGTCTAAAGGTTAAAGTTTCTTCATCAATTATGTCCGAATTTAATAGAGAGCCTCTTTATTTATTTGGCTTGGAACGATATTTTGTTCCACGAGTAGCGGAGACAAAACGTGTCCGCCAGAGATCCTGAAGGGCGCAAGTTGATTTAGTTTAGTGTTACTCAGGGAGCACCGGTGGGGGTACTAATCTCGGACATAATCTCTCCGTGTTGCGATTCTAAATCGGGGTTATGTTATCTAATTTCAACTATTTCAGGAAAACGCTTAAATATTGTTGACACAATTAGCCCTTCGCATCGTGAACTCGGGGTGTGTTTTCGTACTTCTCGGAAGTTCACATAAAATTGATCTTGTGATTTCACTGAACTGGGTGGAGTTATTTTACCAAGTTTCGTTTGAGAAATCACAAAATCTGATTTCATGAAGCATCCCGATGTCATGTGGGATTCGAAGCTATCTTGGAACTCCTTTTTGGAACACTTTTTTGTCAAATCTTGAGGGGTGCCGTCTAAATGTTATTTTATTTATAAATTGCTTGTACTACCGATATTACCAAATTCACCAATTTAAAGTTTTCAATTATGTAACTTAATGACCAACATTTTTTTATTTATAATTCGTTAATGACGAGTTATCGTGTGAATTCAATGATTCTAAGTCTTCTATAGCATTGAAGCTTTGTATGCTCGAATGCTGCGCTGAATTCATTGGCTATCTCCATGTGTAACAGGATTTCTTTCTAAGCATCATGTACAAATTTTTGTTGTGATTCTAATTAGGCATGGTCGTTTAAAGAACATTTTAATCGTATGGTGCTAGCGCCAAATGCCTTAGAAAATAATAAATCATCCATTAAGTATGCAGATGTCCTCTTTTCAATTTTCAATTAGACTGGATGCAACCGATTCAACTCACACTCTATTGATGAGCATTAATCAACTTGCACATTTTAGTTTACTCATTTAGTTTGTCAATTTTGTATGCACTTCACTCCTCTGAATTGATAGTCTCCCTTTATAGCATAGAGTGCAGATCCTGTAGGGTTTAGCAAATTTATAAAATGGACAGTGTTGGAAAAGCGGTTGTTGCATGTTCCCAAACAAATGTTAAAACTTTTAATAAAATAATAAAAATGTTTGAAATTTTCCCTAATCTACTAAAATGATTTTTATACCAATTAAATAACATTACGTATTAATTTATTGTTGAGAATCGCAATTATTCATAGGATTTTTTAATAAAATTATTAACCAACAGAAATTCGTCCATGAACGGACGGATTCCTGGTCGAAAACAGATTGCGCGTTAAGAGTAATTTTCGTTTGTTCGTTTTATGGTTATTCGTTTTCGTTTTTTATTTTGTGACGTTCGATTAGATCAATACGTTTTCGAATTCACAAATACCGATCATTCGAAAACATCTTCCGTTTATACGAATACGAATTCTCAAATTTTCAAATCATTATGGTAATCGCTAATTTATCTTAAAAATTGAAAGTCTTCCAGAATGGAACTAGGCCTTGAGCGATCATGAAGAAATTCGGTTTGTAGAATGGAATTGGAATTTTAAAACAAAGTTTGACTAAAATTCTGAAATCAGACCAGCCCATTTCATAATAATTTGATCTGTATAAATGAATTTATTTTTTAAAACAATTATGATGTAATTCGGCTTGTACAACCGATCATGATTAAACCAGCTGTACCAGGAGTTGGGAATCAACAATTTTTATTTTGCTTTCTGAAATAGGCAATTTATTAACAGATCTTGAAATCTCAGTTCAGTTGGTTAGTACGAACTGCGATCCTAAATCAAATTCTGGAATGTGTTCATTCTGGAAGGAATCAAACCATTTAGTAATCGATCACAATGGAACTTGTTAATCTAACCAGGTCATAATCATAATGAAACTTAGTTAGTAGAATGAATTGTATGATGAAGATCAGATGTAGATTTTTGTTAAATGTACCGAAGAATGTTAAACAAGAATTATTTATACAATATAGTTATCATATCATACGTATTGTAACGAATTCTACTACGCGCAGAACACTTGGTGGTCGAGTGGTTAAGGCATACACCACCAAGTATAGAATATTCCATCATCATGGAGTATTAGCGAATACAGCTATACATACGAGTAATTTACAATTGCGATACGCATACATCGACACTTGTGCGTTGCACAAGCATATAAGCGCGAGAACTTTGGAACGCAGACACAGTTCTAATTTAACAGTGCAATCGGAGAAGAAAGTTACAAGAGGATCTATAATAATGCGCCCTTTTGATGAAATTACGTTTAGTTAATTTTGTAAAAATTTGGGTGTAATCAAATTATTTATTAAACTGTCAAAAATTATTTTCTAATATTTACAGACTTTTCTGGAGATCTATCTGCCTGGACTAATGATACATAAATCTTAAAACAGATAAATTTGCTCAAATGATAGTTCAAAGAGAAGCGCCTAAAATACATAAGTCTATTACATATAGAATTTTATTGAATATACTCGTACATTTTTTTGCTTTTTACTTAAATATATTATTTTTGTGGCTGGTTTAACAATAATTTTTATAAATTAAATTTTTAAAGTAAATTACATTCCTAAATTTGCAATTTTTTTCAAAATAATAACAATACGGGCCTTTTGTTTTTATTTAAATGTTATAAATCATAGTTTTGTAAATAATTATGTAAATAAAATTTTGATTTAATATTTTGTCTAGGACTATAATTCTAAATTATTTCATTTTCAAAATGTTGAAAATTATTCTAGAATCATGTCATAAATACATCAATTATCAAGAATTTTCCCGAAAAAAGAATATTGAACAAAAGAAAGCCGTAATAGAGCTGGCTTGAAAGATTCTATAGCCGTGCTTTGGAAAATTCAAAATTAATTTGAATTAATGAAACACTTGTTAATATAATTCGTCCTTAGTTCCTTTACAACTAAGAAAATTCGCAATTACTGAAGAATTGTCTAATATTTTAATCTGTTAAGTACTATTAGTAGCGGAATGAGAATATTGAGATCCCAAACGAAAGAACATTTACAGGCATACATGGATATAGAAAAAATTGGTAATCGGGCATTACGAAATTTTGGACACGCGAACAATATCGAAAATTTATTTACTTTTAATAATAAAGACGCGCTTTATTTTCGACAAAGGCGAGAATCATATGACATATAAAGGTGAGTTATATTTATATTAGTTTTAAAAATTTTAATAGCGTTTTACACCTTAGATTTTTTTCTTATAGAATCTTAATTTAGTTTTGATTATCTTCAAGTATCCTTATAGGACCACAAGAAACCCAGACCAGTTTTAGGTATTGGTGGAATTTATGAAAGAAATGGAACTCATTGCCAAAACACTTCAACTACACTTCAATTTGGCAAAGCAATTAATTCCTGGAAATAAATAAATGTACGGCTAGTTAAATGCACTAAAAAATGTTCATTTAAATGCCTAAAGTAACAAAACGATAGATCACAAATGGGAACCATTTTAAATGTTAAGGAAACATTTACTAGGAAATCAAATACAAGAGAATGCAGAGAATGCAGAGATAGCATTAGCAAATTAGAAATTGCGTACACTGCATCAATTTGTAGTTACCGTAAAATTTGCTACTATACCACGAATAACGAACAGTTCTAATCAAGTTCTAACCTCAGAATATCAACAGTTAAGTAGAAAGATGATTAGAGCTAGCTTTCAGATGGCAGCTGTAATGGAGCAGGAAGTTTTAGTATTTAGAAATTGAAGAACAACAAAACTACTCCATGCCAGTACAGATTCAACAAATGAAGCTTGTCACCTGAGGGACTCTTCGTAATTGGCATTCCGAGGGAAATAACTAATTGAAAAATTTCTAAAGAGATTAGGAAAGAACCCAATGTTGTAATAAGAATGTTCTTAGAATGGAATCCACAAGAGAGGTCATAAGTAAAACTAGATTAAACACTATAAAATTGAAAATCGGAAGATAACGACGTACTACCTAACGAACTGGTTGTAATAATTTCACAAAAATTTGGTAACTTCTCGATCTTAATTTTGGGATGAATATTGAAAATGTCTTATTGCCGCTTTTTAGTGAGATTTTGATCCTAATCAACTATTACACCGTCGTCGTAAATGATTTGACATTGCGCTAAGCAATGTTTGCAATTGTATTATTCCAGGTAAATTTCAAACACATGAGCATTATTTTTTACTTATTTTGATGTCAAAACAATAGTATCAATTCTATCCCACATTATTTGGAATATCTCTTAAACTATTTCAGATTTAAATGGGCAGACCAAATCGTGAAAGTTAAGTCTTGGGGCTTTTTATGAAAAAAAAATGAAATTTTTTCCATTTATGAGTTTTGCTGTGGCTTTACAAAATGACTAACCTGAATCGTGCTCAGATTTTTGTTGGTCCCTTTTGGCTGTTTTGATGGTCCTATATACGAAGGAAATTGAATGCCAATTTCAGTTCCAAATATTGTTCTGGAAAATGGCATTTCTAAATGGAACTAAGCATTTAGATAACCGATTGGGATTCATAGAAATGAGTTTCGGATTTTATTATAATAATTGGATTCTAGCACGAGTTATTTGGAAATTGGAAATATGAATGAAACTATTCATTTTCTATCCTTGGGTTAAAACTTGGTTAGTAAATATGATAAAAATTGTCAATTTTGAAGATTTGAAAAGGCCAATTTGAACAAAAATAGATATTCATGATCTAAGGGCTGAAAAATAGAATAAAGCAGTTTATCCAAGAACAAATTGTAGAAATTTTCCTAAAATTATTGTTCAACCCGATTATTTGTATGAGACAAATTGAACTTGATAATAATCGGGTATAAACTATTCAATCAAATTTAAATTCCGAAACTTCGTTCAAAATTCTTGTTAGAAATCCAATTCTATCGTACACACCAGATTTGAACATGATCTGCCAGAAGTTAATTAGTTCCAGAACTTCATCGAGAACTTGGCCTTACAATACAAATCGAATCATAATAATTTAATTGAGCCATAATCGGTTAAGAGATGACAAAATTGCAATAGGCAAGGCCAATCCTAAAATGTATATCATAATTCATTTTAAAATCTAAATTTCATCCGAAAAATTGAATTTCACCTTAGTTAGTTTGGAACTTTGTCTAAAGTAAATGTTAAAATCCCAATCCCAACATCCTCCAAAAAAATTTTACTAAAATCGGATAATAATTTGAAAACTTCCTTCAGCATGCCTATTCCAGAACGTCCATCAAAATTTATATCCAGTCGTTTAAGAAATCTAAAAAATAAATAGTCTTGTCCTTAATACCGGATTAGACCTCAAAAGCTGCTGAAGCGGAAATACACTAAAATATAGTAACACACATTAAAGTAAGTCTTGATTGGAAGAAAATGGTTGCAAAATCCAATTCCAACAAAATTGGATTCAATTTGTTTAATAAATCTAAATGGAAAAAGTTTTCACATATTCTGTAGTCACAAAAACATATCAGTTTTTATATCCACTCGGTTATGGTAAATGATCTAGACCTATCCGAATTAATTCATGTTATTACCATAAAAAGGACTGGGTACCACTGGTCGAATAAAAAATTGTAATTAAAGACACAATGAATCCAATTACAAGATGTGATTCCCAATTCAAAGTTTACGACACACGTGGACTTGGGTCAGAATAGATCGAATTTTGTTGGAGTTGAAGTTACTCTCCATTGTTCTTTCAGTTTGTTTGACCGGAAACTTTATACCGGTGTTTTGATTTCATACTTAATAGAAGAACAAAATGTACTAACTTTCCCAACTTCAACTGTAAACCTCCAACATTGAGATACATAACGTTTACATAACAATTCGTTTTCAAATTATTGGAATCCTTCTATGGATTCGCATTATTGAGTAATCCCACATCTTGAGAAGTGTCAGTAGTGGAAATAAAATAGTGAAAGTAAACTAAAATTTTAAATCAAAAGTTAAATTTAAAATTTTAATATTTAAATACGAGTAAAGTAGTATAGTTACTGAAGTTTAACCATAAATGTTTGTTTAGTGTTATAAAATTAAAAACCACAAGGGTAATTTAATTGTGATGAGCTTTCTGTCAGGTTTTGCGCGTAATATAAGGTCAGTGATAGTTTTAATATGATGAGTTGCACGCCACAACAAGTGATAATCGTTTTTAATTTTATTGCATTTTTGGGCTGTCCGGCAAAGGTACAATTTTTTGTTGTGACATAATTGTGATCATAGGCAAATATAAATATAAAGAAGCTACAACGCCGTGGATCACCATCAAGTCTTAATTCAATTTGTTTCAATATTATACATTCTTAAGGATTAACCTTACAGCGATTATTTGCAGAATGAGGGGCAGGCAGTTATAGGGAAAATTGAGCACATTTAAAACAATTCGATTTATAAAATCTAATTGGCGGTTTAGTGGGAAGTCGAGTTTTACTTTTAGTTATGTATTTCTTAATAATATTTGTTAAGAGTTCTTGCGCGGAAACAATAATTCTTATCAAATATTGTGTATTTTTCCCTCTAGGAATACAAGAATTTGAACAATTTTGGAAAAAATATAATTCGTATGTTAAATTATGGTAAATTTGAAATTTTTACTTTAAAGCATTAACATGACCGCAATAGTTGTTCATCCACCTTGCTGTGCGATAACCAGTAGGTCCAGATCTTTTGCGTCCAGTTATCTTAGAAAATAACTAGCAGTTTGGTCAAGCCTCTTCTGCTTCTTTTTCAGAAGTCGCTGGAAAACATAATGAGTTCGACATACTTTAATTTAAATAATTTTGGCGGTACAAACCGTAAACCATTGTGACTGCTGGAAAAATCGTCAGGTAAAATAAATGGAAAGTCGATGAGTTTGATTGTAAGAATAAGGTTGTAAAAATAAAACACCATATAAAATTTTAATAAAATCAAAACGTACGAGTAGTAGTTTATTTTCTTAAAAATTTTATAATTATACACCTCATCGACCATTCTAATGTATTATAATTATACACCCCAACAACATGTTGTACATTCGTTAATCAAGACCGAAACTGAAAAACAATTCTGATGTCTGCAACTGTAGCGTAGGGGTCGTTAGACACAGATGAGCTGTAGTACGATTAATGTAAAGTTATCTGCAATCAAAGAAGACCAGGTAAATATCAGAAGATTAAATCAGCTGTTGCTGTGAATCCAAGCAGCAGTTCCCAAATTCTACAATTTTCGGAATACAGCAATTCAAAGAATGATTGCAATTTGCATAACAACTATACGCTTTAGCCGAGGCCGAAAGTATTAAATCTACGGTCCGTAATTACGGACGACGTGGTTTTGACGAGTTTTATTACACGCGGTAAAGTGGGATTCGAACCCAGTACCTCCCGGTCCAAGTGCCGAAGCTTTAACCACTGCACCACTTGTCCGGTATTAATTTTTATTTCAGAAAAATCATTAATCGGCCAACTTTCGAGAAATTTATTAAACGAAGCTAGTCAGCTTGATATGATTTACCATTTACCCATTTACGGATTATTTTGATTTAATTATGAAATCTTGAAACGTTATTTTTAGAGTGTCATATAGAAGAAGATAATGATAAAAATATAGACGTTATTGTCATTAAGGACGTCATGAATGCACTAAACGCCGGAAAAGTCAACCCTCCGCTGTTATTAATAATCGAGCCCCTCCATAAAATATTCGAAACCGCTTGATAATTGCGAAAATAGAAATACATATTTCAGGACGGTATCATTGAGGAATATGAATCTCCTTGAAGAGTGCCAGTTGTGTTGAAACCTGCAAACCGAAAGCCTGCTACAATTAGCTAAAGATTCTATTTACATGTTCACATTTGAAATCTGATTATTGGCAGGTATCCGTCGCCGAATCTGATTGTGATAAAAGTTGCATTCGTCATTATGCATTAACTCGAAAATTATCCAAATGGATATGATGCACAGATCGACATATGTACTATGGCGTTCCAACAACTGAAAGATCTCTTGGCAACAACTCCGATTTTAAAACCGAATCCGCAAGTCGATTACTTTCTTCAACTTAGCGTAATTGCAATACCACGGAAGTGATGAAGCCCGTCTGGTCCTCTTCGGTAAGTATTATTGATTCATTCAAAAAATATCAAAGTAACCTTCATCCTTGGAATAGCAAGTGTCGTAGAAGACATGTTTTTTCGTCATTTCGCTAAAAAGATTTAAAAACGAGTCTTTTCGCTACTTTAATTAAAATTCTCGAGTTAAGTGCCGTTTTAAATTCAACCGTCGTTTGGGAGTCCGAATCCAGCAGAAGTCGGAATATGTAAGATGGAACACGCGAACACATCGGACATGGTAATCAGTGCTAACTGGATTAATTCACCATCCCCGCAGTTTTCTAATGATGAATTAATTTTTGTAATTGAAATAGAGACTTGAAAGGCTGATGCTGGCATCTCGAACTCATTAATGTGAATGAGCTTATGGTGCTTACGTGAACCCGCTTTACGCGGGTATAACTAGCCTTTGGTTAATTTAAGACTATATGAACCTGCAGGAACTTGAAAAATCCCTATAAACTTGAATTATATTCCAATTTACTTTGATCATACTACTTTATCTATTGGGTCTAATCTATTGGATCTAATAAATATTTGTTGTGTGTAAGTAAATAACTTTAAGCTTATCTAAGGCCTTTAAATCAGTTTCTCCTTTAAACGATCCTTTAAAATAGTGGAATTTTTCAAAGGCTATAAGCGTAACCTGGTCGTGAATATAGATCAATGAGATCCCTAGAATGGCTGTTATTCTGTGTTATCACCGCCTGAGAACGAAAGAATGCTAAGATTTGGTAGCTTTACTTCGACTTGCGCGGAATGAAAGGTATGATGGACGCAACAAGCCCTTATTTGTAGTTTAGTTTCCGTTTTATCATATTTTCCTTTAAATTCAAAATTGGATTCTTCTCCATGATTGACGCCGAATATGTAGCAATACTGGTTTTAGATGATCCCCACTGATTTCACTTCAATGGTAACTTGATTGAATTTCTTGTTCACTTTCTCGCAAAGTAGCAAAATCTTTTTACGATAATGGCAAATTTTGACGATTCGCAGTCGATAACTGTGATGCACGTAATAAAAATGGGTAAAAAATCAGTCTAGTTCGGTCAATTTGTTTTTAACACTTATAATATCGGCCCATTGTCCAGATAGATAACTTGAGGTTTATTGTGCCGACTGACCAATCTTCGCAATACTGCAATAAAGTCTTCTGTTGATAAATCCATGACTGGCTCTAAATGTATTCCCTTTACCAACTTTCGTCTGATGTTGCTCATCTGCTAGCCTTTTTATGGTGAAAAGAGATGGGACTGCTTATTCAACTTTTGTAACACAACGCATTGGTGTCGTTCGTACACTCGGAAGTCACCCATTATTTACGGTACTGGTAGGGAGATTAACTTAGAGCAATGCTGTTTGTCATGCGATTAAGTCGTTAACGCGTTGCCATCTATAATTCAATATTTTTGCCGCGATATGTGAATAAAGGTTCTGGTGGTGCTGGTGGATGCAGGTACGTTTATGTATTACGGCTATATGCATGACACAACCGATGGAATTTTGGCATTATTACTGGGTGCTTTACGTTTCTCGAACAGATGACGTAGGCGGCATGGTTTAGACGACCACCTGTCCGCAGAATTGGTTGTTTGCGCTCAATATTTTTATATGAGTTGTTGTGTTTTCAATATTTAGATAAAACGAACGGAGTTGTTTTCGTTCAGTATATCGTCTACGTAAAATCTTATTCGGTGATTGATGCAATCTTGAGCATGGTTGTCATGGTGCCGTTTGCTGACTGTAGCGATCAGATTATAAACAGCAGACAGTAAGACATCGCTTATGTAACCACAGTAAGTTTACAAAGCTTCAGAGTCCAGTGGAATCTTCTGCTCAAACTATTCGTTGATATTTAATGTAATGAGACTGATGTTGTATCTGCCTGTACATTTTTTGTACGTCCGATGTAGATGCTATTTTATGCAGACAAAATCGCATTATAATGAATGGAAGATCTATCGTAGAAACGACTCGTACTCTTCCAATTGACCGTCAGATAATATTTTGTCCATAACGATGTCGATTCGGAGTTTTGTTTTCCCATTGGTTCAACATTTTGGGATTTTTTTGCTTATGACTTGTAGGTAGCCAATAATAATATAAATATTTATTTTAAATTTTAAGTCGGGTTGAAAATTTGGTGAGATAGTAATAGTGCGGTTATCCCTCTAGTGATAGTTTCAGATACAACCTCCTAGTGAAGTGAGACTTGAGTTTCGCGGAGTTTTTCTACCTGTAAATTTGATTCGTTCATTTACTTGGATTTGACGCCATTGAATGATCCAAATTAATACTTTGGCTTGGATTTGTATTCATCATGCTGGTTTACTCGAAAGACAGATTCTTCAGATCACTTAGAGAGTGGAGGTTTTCACGAGAATTTACCGTTGATCTTGCAGTTTATTTTGCATTTATAATTTGCACCGGTAACCACGATTTGACTTACGAAAATATAGGCGTTATACTGTTCACATAAAAATTTTGACAGTTAAGTTATTCCCAATGAGATCCTTGAACGATTGAAATTCCTCCGTTGTTTTACCATAATAGGGATGGATATCTAAAGGAGTGAGCTTTATACTTTTCTTTGGTACCGCCGGCCATACTTATTTCTAATAATTCTTTGGGTTTGTTTCGTATGAGCTCCAATTATCAAAGATACCAAAAATTAAGTTCAGAATTTGCTAGCGAGATGCACACGGTGTCTGTTTCGTGTTATAAAATTTGGGAAACATAAAATGTTCTATCTGGTTCCAGATCGAGATCACTATTGGAAAAGGACGATGTGAATTGTTATGAATCCCATTTAAAATAATTAAGCAAATGTAAGTTAATTAAAAAAATGTTTTAATACTATAAGAAATTGTACAATCAAATATATAAATACAATTAAACTGTATTATCTGGCACCGCCGCAACTTCTTCATCCTTACTACACAATCCACTAAATTGTGGATTCGTTCCAGTTTTACATTTGGATGCCGTCTCACCATCCTCATAAACAGATTGTCCAATAAAATTCGAATAGCTAAAGTTACACACCAACATGACACAGTTTTCAGTTTTTACTTTTTCCGATGCCTGATATTTGATGCAAGCGCATCCCATTTCCGTCGTTTTATCGCTTGACATTACAGCAAAATGTTCATAAGTGTCATATGGTTCGGTCGCTCGATATTTCTCAATATCCGATTTATTTGCATAGACGTACTCATTAAACCATTCGTCGATTATGAATTTGATCAAGAAAGTGTAATCGGTCTCGTTTGTGATGTATACTTGGCCAATATTTTGTCCAACGAAATGGAATTTTTCGGTACTCCGACATTTATCTGTGATGCCGTCACATTGTTTCGCGGACAATTCAGCTATTTCGGCAAATTCGTCGTTCCAAATGACAGTTGGCATTTTACACGCGGCCGGGAGATTTGTTACATTTCCTGCCGCCAGTTTATTTCGTAAATAGTTGTGATGTTCGAGGATATTATTCTTTAAATCATCGGTCATCTCGATCATTTCAGGCTCAAAGCATTCTGGTCCATATTCCTAAAAAATATTTTTTGTTAATTTTTATTTGAGTATTTTTAGATAAACTACGGTTTATCTTACCCCCGTATTGTTACATGCAATGTGACTTATCACGACAGTCGTGTTATCAGACTCCGAAAAGTATTCACACAATTCTGCTTTACAGTAATCAGTGGTGCACATAATAATGTGCGCCATCGATAAACACATAAAAATTTTGTATAACATTTTTTGCATTTTCAGCTGATTACACTTCAAGCACTGCAGACAGAATGTTTTTTTTAACATCAACCGCCGTGTTATATAATGAGTTTATCGTTATTGATGGAAAACATTATACTGTTTATGTTTTCAATTTTCAAAGTTTTGTATTTTGGGTGTGATTGTCATTGCTGACTTGGTCAGCAAATTTAATGTTATGTTTAATAAGTGAATGACACCATTTCTTTATGAATATAATGTGTGTGTCGTGACCTTCATTAAGCCAAGGAGGTTGTCGAATCGATGCGGTAGTCTATGCTTAATAATAAACGTGTATTACTGTTGAATTATTTGCCGATTAACGATCACGCAGCTGCTGGAACCTCTAGACCAAGTTATCGCTAACCCTCTTTGGCAAAGAATGAATAACGAAATTTAAACTTAGCGAAAGAGCAGACAAGACCGTCGTCAGCACACTGAATCAATTCAAAACGATCAATACGGTTTTCCAATTGAACTTATACATAAGGTAAATAGTTATTTTCTCTAACCTTATTTGAAGCATTAAGACGTTTCAAAAAATGGAGGTATCGTTGACACAGCCTCCTTTGCCTCAAACGATTATATTTACCTGAGCACGATCCTGTTGTAAAACACACAATAAAACAAGTATAAGAACGTTTCGAGATGGGGTTATTTACGCAGCTCTAGCATGGTTACGAATATTAGCATGGTATTATGTGCATTCTTCACACGTCACAACCCTTATCACTAAGCTTGAGCTATAGTAGACATCAAGTTCTCCATTTCGTCGATTTAGGGGTCATCGTAAGGAAGAACCCAATAGTTGCTTTAAGAATGGCCTGGTCCATTTGGTGATTAATTTGTTTCGGTAACGTGGTTTCAAATAGCACATAAAGAATAAATTGGTGCTAACGTGAAATAATTTCTAACTTAACTATCGCCAAACTCTACGTTCTCTTAAACTAAGAAATGTAAACTTAGTCTGCTGCTATCTAAATTAGCAGATATTGTTAACTCAATTGACAGCATTGACGAGAACCAAGGACACTTGTAACCAGTTGATTAGTCCTGTTTATTGAAGTATCACACTTCAAAATGAACTGACAGTTTTACTCCGCACACTCCGTTTTCAATTGTGACCTATGCTTACACCGTGCGCGCTCGGATCTTGAAATTTTTGCTCTGAAATTAATATCGGTGTACGAAGAGTGGACAACGTAAAAAATAATTTATTACTCTACGCACATCGGATCATTTGGCCATGCACAACAATTGCTCAGTGTACAAAACCCAGCGTAACCCTGCTTGGTCGGGTTGAATTAAAAAATATACCCTATTTGTTTTCATATTACCCCCCGGAACCGTTTTTAAAATTTGGACAAAAAAGATGGCCATGGAAAAAAAATCCAATTTATTGACAGAGTATATGAGCATTTAAATTTTCTGTCCAAGTTGACATTACGTAGTTAAAATGGCTGTTCGGCATGTTGTATGCCATTTTATAATTCTCATATGTTTGGTTACATTTTTATTTTCGATCATGTACTATGTAGTCAGTGATAATACGTATCCATCAAAATTTTGTAATCCAAGGTTGTGCGACGTAGATGTCCGGCATGTGGGTTGTCATCCTCGTGGGTTCTCGTTGATATGTCTTAAACCTCGCTCACCAATGTTGGACACCGCATTTAAACGATTCATTCTAAACAAGCATAATAAATTGCGTAATCAATTGGCGCTCGGTAAAGTGCCCGGGTTGAGCTCAGCTGGTAGTATCGCAGTTGTAGTAAGTATTATTTAAAAATATGATTACTGTGTAATATGCTAAATATGTTAAAAATTGTCTGTAACCAGACGTGGAATAATGATCTGGCCTATTTAGCACAAACAAATTCAAAAGAATGTGCAATGGAATACGATGAATGCCGCAACACCAAAGCCTTTCCTCAAGTCGGACAAAATATAGCGAACCAGCCGGTTGGTTCAAATAAAATAAATTCCTATATAATAGACAATATCGCCGGGTATATAATCGAATCATTATGGTTTGGAGAACACACCGCAGCTACACAAGCGCTAATGGATAACTATAATTTACAGATGGGTGCCAAAATTCAAAATTTCTCGAATATAATACATGAGCGGACTATAAAAATAGGATGTGGCATGACTACTTATTATAGCCTTGCTAAAAATTTGATGATTCTATTTGTATGTAACTACAGTTTTCGGCCATATCCAGGCCTCCCGATATACACCTCGGCGCCGCCTTCTTCGAAGTGTAAAACACACCATGACTCTACTTACAAAGGTTTATGTAGTGCATCAGAACCAATCGTATCTAATATATTTTAAAACAAATTAAACGTAAATACATTTTAAGGGTAGGGATCAGCTGTTTCTTGTGGGCTACACAATGATTTATAGCGTTTACTACATCCAGTGCGACATTTTGTACAACTCCGTCCGCTTTTATATACAGGCAAACCAATCACATTGGTGAAACTATAGTTACAAGCCAGGAGTATATTTTTAAATTGACCTGTTTTGTATTCTGCAAGCGCACACCCAACTTCGGAAGCCCTGTCTTGAATCATTGCGGTGAAATGCCCAATTTTCTCTAGATGATACCCTCGAAAAATATTTATATCCGTCATTGGGGTTTTCGCATTCTCCTTATACCATGCCTTAATTAATTCTTTTACAGTCTGCTGCGTATGAATTTTCAACGTGTATGGTTGTTTTCCCAAATTTTGACCACAAAATTTATATTTAGCTGTATTTCGGCAATTATCATGTTGCATACGGCACTGAAAAACGTTTAGTCTGGCAAAATAGGCCAGCTCCTCGTTCCATTTTAGGGTTAGCATTTTTGATGCGGGTCGAAATTTTTTAACAACTCCCGATGCAATTGCGTTCCGATACCTGTTGTGTTCGTCTATAATTATTTCCTTTAATTTTCGTGACATATTGATAAGTTTCGGTGATTCACATGTTTTTGCAAAATGCTTAAAATAATAAGTTGAAGAATAAAAATATGTAGGTAGGTTACTACGTCATATATGTATGTACTTACTTGAGAATTGTTACATGCGATATGGTGTTCGTGGCCCGTACATAAACTTCGGTCACAATAATTCGTTTGGTGAGCATACGAGTGTGCTACCCAAGTTAACAGAACAGCAACCAATTTAATTTTACTCATGTTGATTAATAACGAGCTTATAGCACAAATGAATCCGAAATGGTTCACGCCAATCTAATTTATGTGTGTAATGTGAAGCGGAGGTAGATTTTGGGAATTTTGATAACCGTTCCGTAAATACTACAATAATAATCCCGATTTTTGTATCAACATTTTGCTTTGTTCAATATGAGATTAGCTGGGAGGGGGGTTCGATATGTTTATCTCGTGGGTGGTGTTGGTAGTTGCGTATTGGTGTACGTATTACGTACACATAAAAATTATTTAAAAAAAAAAATAGAAACATTTAAAATTCTATAGTCATGATACCAGAAAATAAAATTGTCTAAATTGCAGCAGAAAACCGAATTTTTTAATTATGGCAATTTTTCCGAAATCGGATTCACCTTGCAGCCTTTTTCCATCTAGAAATGCACTTTTTAGAGAGAAGGGATAAAGGAGTAAGTAATGTAGTGACTCCAAATTAAAACTTAGGCAACGTTTAAATTACGAGTCCACCGAAACGTGTGGGTAGTGGCAGCAGCAATTCATAGTTAAAACTAAATTTTTACTAATTATAAGACTCATTGGAGAATTTCGGAAAACTAATCCGGAAGCTGAGAATAAACACCAATTTATGGCGATATCAAAGAATCCCAATTCTCAAGAATCAGCTAATCCGCGAAAATTTGTGCTTTTCATAGCATATTATGATTTGCAGAAATTTGAAAATATTTCACCATATTAGCGAGTATACGTCGATATCATCCGGATTAGTTATGGGAAGATATATGCGTTGGTCCAAACAGAAGAAAGTTTCAAGAACTTCAAACACTTGAAAATTTTTATTCCCCATGCGTATGAGTTATTCCGTCTCTGCTCTATACGAATTGGCTTCAGCATAATGAATCTATAGGGAACATATCAATGACAACTAAAAGCTATATTGAATACCTCGTTTAGTGGCGGGGATAATATTCCTTGTACTCCATTGCGATCATTTACCATGGTAGAGTTTGCATTTTTTGTAAACCAATTGGTGTACGTGACGTCTCATTCGTGTATTTGTTGAGTTGGTAGCTCTCGCACGTTTGAATGTTTTTTCCAATATCGCATGCCATCCTGAGCCAATAAAAATATTCTTTGACTCGTTGCAGTGTTTTCGCAACTTCCAACGGACTTGCAGGAACGAAGAAGCACCACAGATTATCAGAGGCTCCGATCCATTCTTAATCTGTACATATTTACAGAACTTACCATCCTTAGAGGGCATCCGAGACAACGTTTAACTTCACTTTTCGATGACTCGTTCGACGCTCGGGCCATACTAACATTGAAGAATGCGCCCTCTATATATGTTACCCGCTTCTCATGACCTTTCCCTTGAGTAAGAACTACGCCCAATCTTATGTCCGAAGCATCCGAAAAGGCACGTACCATTCTGCAAGTCCAATGAATCGCCTGACGTTTCATCGTTTCCTCAAGTTTAGAATGCAACTGATTTTTTAGGGGTCTAGGTACTTGATTTACTCCACACAGAAGTGTGATTTAGGAAAACTAACCGTTAAACCAGCCTTAGATGTTTCTCAAAGGTCCACGAGTTCATGGTTATGATGTAGTCCAATTACACAAAAACTTTGGGTTCTAAGTCGTAACCAAGCACCTTGTCCATTAATCTGGCGAGCATCTGAGAAGCATTACTTAAGCCAAATGGCATTGTACTGTCACTGGTGCAGCCCTCGTCCGGGAATAATAAAACCATTTTTGGGTCTCGAGTCCGTTTCCACTTCATTTTGCCAAAAGGCATCGCTCAAGTCTATAATTGATAAGTATTTTGTCCCATTGAGTCGTAGAAAAATGCAATTTATGTATAGAAAAGACTAGGTGTTTTTAATCGTAACTATGTTAAGTTTCCTTGCGTTTCACAATATCTCAGCTTCCCTGAGGCTCTCATACATAAAACGGGGTGAGCCCACTCGGTTGGCAGCGCCTTTTCTATAACTGCTAGAGTCAGCATTCTGTCAAGGCATCCTCGTACATTCGTTTCATTTCATTCAAAAAATGAGGAAAACCAAATATACTCCTGCAATGAATAACAAATTATTAAACAAATTTCTTACATAAAGTGTTCTCTAATAAACTATTCTATCTTTCGAGGATCCCAAAATCGAGTAAAATAGCTGTATTTGTACTAATAGGTCTCCATGCAGGTGTAATATTTTGTTTGCTTTAGCGGTTCTTACTATGTCTACGTCGTGTATGTCAACTCCCTACCAGAGAACAACAGATCATTCTCTATGAGGTTATTCTTTTTCCACTATTCTCAATCTTATGGCTTATGGCTAATATTATTTGGATGTTGTACCGTTGCGTTTTCACCTCAACTTGTACTAGACTTGATGTTTCTGTTAAAGTTCAGTTGGCCCTTAATTTTGGTTGGCTTCACCAAAAGAATTTTGGTTTGCCAAATAATGAAACATTGACCTAATATAAGAGGGGACACGCATAACCCATTAATTTATTTTCAATAGGATAACATCTTCCTACAAAATGTTCGAGATTATCCAAATGTGTAATCATTGAAAATCCAGATTAAAATTTTCAAAAGAAAAGTATTCGATTTAGCTCAGTGGTGTACTTGTAAATTATACGAAAATTAAGAGAAGCAAAAGATCGAACTCTCTCTTTAACTCCAATACATTTTTATTTATTATGTTTTACCAAGCACAGATAAACTACAGAAACTGTTTTAATTTACATTTCAAGGATTAGGATTAACATGCTCTTGTGGATTACAGAGCGCATTATATTGTCGATTACATCCACTGCGGCATTGAGAACAACTGCGCCCTGTTGTATAAACGGGCACACCAATCACATTCGTAAAGCTGTAATCACATGCTAAAAGTAGATGAGTCCAACCGCCTGATTTGTAGGTCGCAATCGCACACCCAATATCAGACGCCTTATCTTGAACCATTGCGGTGAAATGTCCAAACGCGTGTACATTACCTCCCCGAAATCGTACTATATCACGCATCGAAGCTGCGACATTCTCTTGATACCAGCGTCCAATCATATCGGCAACAGTTTGTTCTACATTAATATGCCCCGTTGATGATTGTAGTGCCAGATTTTGACCACAAAATTTAAATTCATTCGTATTTCGGCATTGATCATGTTGCATACGACATTGTAACACATTTAGTTTGGCCAAATATGCCAACTCATTATTCCATTTTAGGGTTGGCATTTTTGCTGCAGACGTGAATCTACGTTCCCTCCCCGATGCAATTTTATTACGAAAATAATTATGTTTATTTAAAATTATCCATTGTAAGTGTTGCGTTACCGGGACTAGGCTAGGTTGCTGACAGGCTCGTGAAAATTGCTTAAAATAAACTTGTAAATATATTTTATTGAGCAGTTATATAAGTAGTTATAGAATATTTACCCCAGAATTGTGACATGCGACATGACGCCGACCGCGACATAACGACTGGGAACAATAATCCATTTGGTGTGTATACGCCACCAAAGTTAACAAAACCAGGACCGACTTCATTCGAACCATTTTAAAATACAAATAATTTCAATATGATCGAACACAGTTCAATTTATATGTGAATTTAGATGGGGTAGACGTTTCCCGGAAATTTGATAACAGTTCCGGGGATAGCTTATAGATTAGTAATATATTAGGCCAGGTTTTTTGTTGTAAATTAGTTTTTATTACAATCATGTCGGTATGTACTCGTATTACATCATGTTTCAAAAATGTATTTATATATTATAGAAATCAACAATTATCTCTAAAATGTGATTGTTGTTGGTATTTTTATGTAATGTATTAATATGGCCAATAATCGTTTATGTACATGTGTTTGTGTCGTGGGTTTTGGAAATGGCTCGAACGATTCTCAAAAAGATGAATGATTTAGAGAAAATTCGTTTATTAGGTCCTCTGGCAAAAATAGCTCATTAATATCTGCAAACGGACCAACGCCAGAGTTCAATTTATCTAAATCAATCTTGGAGGTGTCTCCCTCGCGATCTCTCTCTCTCTCTCTTCTCGTCAGACGAAGCTGTAAGATATGAAATTTTATTTATTTATTTAGCCAACATTTAATTTTTTATAACCCTTTTCGTCTCTAGAAAATCGAGCACAGCAGAAACATTATTAAATACTCGACTTGTATCTAGTGAATCTTAGTGAATACAAGGACACTATAGTAGTGAACAAGCAATTCGAACAGTGGTTCAATAACAAACAACTGCCTAAATACGGGGATAGGCAAAAAACAAAAATCGCTTCTGAATTGACTCCATACGGCTAGAATATGGTCAAAGTGGCCTTTAAAGATCATTACGTCTTCTAGAAAAGATCATAACTTTACATTTTGTAACGTTGAGACAAAGCTTATTCAAGGTACACCATTCCCAGAAAATATTTAATTCTATAGTTGTTGATTAAACAGATCGCCATTATTTCGCACAAAATCGCACAAATCGAAACCTCACAAAAAGCACCGCTTTACATCATCTATGAATGCAATAACCGGACAAGCGCTGCAGTGGTTGAAAGCAAGCTTCGGCATTTGGACCGGGAAGTATTGGGTTCCAATCCCACCAGAGGCACCACTTGAAAGATATTATCTTCAAAACATAATGTGAACATATTACCAAACTCCAACGTTAAATAAAATCAGAAAGAAGAAAATTATTCACTAAATAAATCATAACGTTACTTATGCGCCACCCTATATAAACAATATAATTAAAGTTTAGTAAGCAAAATACACAAAATAGTGGTACTCAAAATTATCAAAGCAACGAACCGATTGCATAAATTTTAGGGAAATTTAAATATCGATACTAAAAAATAAATTTGTTTTCTTAGTACCATACAGCCCTAAGGCTGTATGATACTAAGAAAACAAATTTCTTTTTCAGTATCGAAAATTTAAAGCTTAGGCCGGGCAGGCGACGATTAAACTATAGCTCGCATGCCGACAAAACCACGGCCCTAACGAGGAATAAATTGTTCAATAGCCAAGTTCATTATTTTATAAAACTGATCGATCACAACTAATAGAAACTCATTTAAAGCATCATAGTCTCCCTTTTTAAAGTTGAAAGACTCAACAATTTTCAAAAAGTAATTGGATGCCCGTGGTGTATGTAAAATACTCGCAGAACTACCAAAATCACCACAAGCACTGATTGTACCATGTAATTCCAATGGTATGAACACCGGATCGAGGAAATTGTTGCTCTGGTTCTCGATGTTGTTAATCTGTCTTAGTCCGAGTGAACAGATTGAGTCTATCACGAGGTCTGCAGCAGCCGCAATTGCTAGTTGGTTTCAGAAAAATGCAGATAGTTCTTTTTATATAAATAAGGCTCACTACTCACTTGAGTAATGGTATCGTTATTGATACAACCACTCGTGCACTATAGCCTCAGTCTTATTTATATCGTGAACAATACAATTTTAAACCAAGTAATCATTTGACAGTTTTCGGAATTAAAATTTTTTGACATGCCTCTCCATGTATATGTAAGGGTACGGGTAATTTGGTTTAGTTTTGTTCTTATCTTTCTTTTGACATTTCTGGCTTCGGGTATATGGTTTTTAATAATACACTACACTCCAATCGCTTTGCCCTATTATTGTTCTCCGGAATTATGTGCCCCAGGGCAACGCCATGTTGGTTGCGATGGGCGACGCAAATTTTCGGCTGCATGTATCGCACCAAAGCAAATTAAATTTTCTAATGGCCTGAAACGTTTAACTGTAAATCATCATAATATTTTACGTGATAAATTTGCTGCAGGAAAAATCAAGCCACATCCATCAGCTGCCCGAATGACAACGGTTGTAAGTTTTTAAATTGATCTGTCACAATAATATATACAAATACTAATAATCACACTACGTACAGATATGGCATGATGAGCTAGCCCAATTAGCCTTTCTGAATACACAACGATGTGCGATGCATTACGACGAGTGCCGTAATACCAAAAAGTATCGTCATGTTGGTCAAAATACAATGCTGAGTGAGCCATATAAATCGAAAGCTATTAGATCCAGTGACGTTGACCATTTCATAATAAAAACAATCGAGCTATGGTTTTCGCAATATAACCAAGCGAGTCTATTAATAATGCAGAATTTTCAAGTTGACGCTTCCAGCGCCATACACGATTTCGCTAACATAATTTATGAAAGGACGACAAAAGTTGGATGTGGCATGACCGGATTTTTTTCACGTCGCAGAAGATTGGTTTATCTGCTTACTTGCAATTATAGTTCAGAACCGCGGCCAGGTTTGCCAGTCTACGTTGCCGGAGCTCCGGCTAGCAAATGTAAAACAGGTAATAACAAAAAATTTAAGTCACTATGCAGTCGGACAGAACCGTTTTCAGAAGTAGCAACATTAGATAACTCTACTGTGCCGAGCACGATAAAATCCAACTAAATTCTAATTTATACGTATTTAATAAAATTAATTATGTTTGTTTATGTATCACAAGAATTAATTAATTAAGTTAGTAGTTCATCATGGCTTATAATTTTTATCTTTATAACATATCTAATTAACTAATCAATCAAGAATAATAATAAAAATGATAAAAATGCGTGGCTGTAATTTCACAACTACGCTATTACTACCTAGATGTCACGTTTGTCATTAAAAAGTTTTTCTTGTACGAGTACATAATACAGTTTATAGAAAGCGGTTTCATTATTTTAGATTCTTGTTCTTCCGACAGACCATGAGCTTAGTACATCGATAAGTGATTCTAGAAAAGGAAAACAAAATTGTGTTTAGCTATTTACAGAACCCGCAAGCTACTCGGAATTACATCGACTAATTGAAAGTATAGTTTCACCAAAATTTCCATAAAATTTCTCTGTCAACAAAATGGTGGGAACTTTTCGGTTACAAAAGATGCCAGTTTCTCTAAACCATAAATGTTATGAATGTGGATTACGTGTCGTATGCACCAGCGATTTGAAAAGTTTCAGTTAAAAACGTTAACCGATTGCCAATTTATGCCATTAATGTTCGTGAATGATGTACAATCTTGTGTCTACTTCCAACGATAAATGGAGATACGTTAGAAAAAGTCATCACTGAAACGCAGGAAAGTAGTATTATGAAGCCTGGGCTTAGCAAACATTGGGAGCAAAGCGAAATAGCAGACCATCGGATATTGTCGTTCTCACCAATATCCTGCTCATAGCAATTCGAGTGTTTAACCACAAGCGACGTACTTCGCCAATTCTGACCATAACCCATAACCAAATTCAATAAGGTTGGGAAATTAATTTAATCTCTTTAACAAAATCTCTTTACAGGTTTATCGAACTATCCAATTCGTAACAATACCTCTTCCAAAATTATTTCCAGATAGATTAATTCGTAGGCCGAGGAATCAGAAAATAAGGCAATATGAAAGGCAGTACTCTTTAGAGACTTGTCTCATTACACTCAACCAACATAGAAAAAACCCTCATATGTACCACTATTGCCTACTATTAAAAATAAGAAAGTCAATCGTTCCCATTATAATATTTTTACCATAATACCGTTTACTTGAATGGTGATATGCGTGATATTGTCCCTAATAATGCATAATCCATAGCTCAAAATACATTAGAAACCTCGTCGAAGCAGTCCTCTGCAGTTTGTCTAGGTAGAGGCTGGAACGTGTTCTCGAGGTGGGTTGCAAACAACGAAGCTTTTTGCTTTTCACTTATAGCCCATGTGCTATCAATCCATTTTTAACTGGTGGAATTTGTAGTTTTTGTCGTCTTAAACTTTTTGTCGCTTTCCAAAGGGAGTACTCGGTATCTTTTTCCCCAGTAAGGTCACCCAAGTATTTATTAATGGATTCGTTTTTGATTTCTTTAATTAGCAACTTTAGTTTATTGAATAAAAAATTTAGAGTTGTTTTATATTCTGGCGCTCGACTTCTTTGCCAGGTCTTTCTTGCTTTCTGTTTTGCTGCAACCAGTTCCCGAAGTTCCAGAGGATAAATAGAATTTCGGCGCATTTCCTTTGAACTTGAGGAGGTACTACTCCCCGCAGCTTCTTGTATACTGTTGTTGAGTTGTTCTAGTTCTTCTTCTAGCTGTATCGGGTTTTTAATTGGCACATGCAGATCAATATTATCCTCAATTAGGTTCTGGAATTTCCCAGCAGGTTTTTTTATTAGTTAGCGAAGGTGGACTAGTTTTTTTAACAATCCTTGCACTGATTGTCATAGGCGTATGATCCGACATAATCCCCTCGCTGCTTTCTAGGTATATGTAGTTTTCGTCTATACCTTATTCTTAATGTTTTATTTGTTTTGTGTTTCCTGATTTATGGAAGGTGGCGTCAATAATTCCGTTACCAAAGAAGAATGTAATTTCCAATATAGAAGATATTCGTCCTATTAGTATTTTGCCTGCTCTGTCAAAAGTTCTAGAAAAAATCATGCAACGCCAAATGCAGGAACATCTTCATAGGTTTAATTTCCTAAGTGAGTTTCAGTCGGGGTACAAATCAGGTTACAGTACCACTACTGCTCTTGTTAATATTATTGATGATTTATCTGCTATCTTGGACAAGGAAAATTCGGTTGCTATTTTGGTCCTACTAGATTTTTCTAAAGCATTTGATTGTGTTAATCATATTCATTTGCTTCAGAAGCTATATTTGTATTATAAATTTTCTAATTCGGCTATTAATCTAATATACTCATATTTGAGTAATCGTAAACAATTTGTGAAGTATGGTATTGACCATTCAAATATTAGTGAAATGGTAGTAGGTGTACCTCAAGGGTCGGTCTTAGGTCCGTTACTTTTTTCTTTGTACATAAATGATCTACCATGGAAAGTTTTGAATTGCCGGTTTCATCTTTATGCTGATGATTTACAACTTTATATTGGTGGTCATTTATCACAGCTAGATGAGATAGTGATTAAACTTAACACAGATCTTAAAAATGTTTCTTTGTGGGCTAAAAATAATTCGTTATCATTAAATCCGATTAAAAGTAAGGCTTTATTACTCTCAAAAAATGATCGACATAATGTTACACCTACACTTTTCTTAGATAATGATGTTATATCCTTTGTTCCAGTGGTTAATGATTTAGGGTTGCTTTTGAATTCTAAACTTACTTGGAATGATCATATTAGCTCTCTTTGCCAGAGGGTTAATTATGCCTTGTATTCCCTTAAATTGATTAGAAAGTTTTGTTCAGTTAACCTCCGTAAATATTTAATTAAAACTTTGGTTTTGCCTATGTTCACATATTGTGATGTTATCTACAATCAATGTGACAGTTTTTCTAAATGTTTACTTGAAGTTACGTTTAATAATTGTACTAGATACGTTCATGACCTTAGGAAGTTCGACCATATCTCGGAGTTTAGGTGTTCAGTTCTTGGATATGATTTGTTTCAATTGTTTGATTATAGAACATCTGTTTTTATTTTTCATCTGGTTAACTCAGGTTTACCGTTGTATTTGTATGAAAAGTTAAATTTTTCCAGGTCTTTACGTACAAGAAACATTAATTTGCCTATTAATAAAAGAAATGTTTATAATAATTCTGTACTAATAAATGCAATTATCAAATGGAATAGTTTACCAATAGAACTAAAAAACATCAGTTCTCTTAGTATATTTAAGAAATCTTTATTACAATTAATTATGCAAAATCAAAATGTAAATAATTAATGTACATATTTGTAGATATTTAATTCAGTTTTTTGCTTTGGTTAATTACTTTTTCTCTTTTTTGTGTTAATGTTATAAGTTAGTAATATAATTATTGTAAATATTCATGTGTACAATAGCATTAGCTTAAACATATTTAATAAATATTATTATTATTATTATTATTATTAAAGAAGCCAATGATATCGGGTATTTTGTTTCTATCCGTAGGCCAATAAGTTGGTTGATCTCCAGAATGAAAACCGCAATTGCATAGTCTTCCTGCTTCAAACAGCTCTCTTCCTTTTTTAGAGGTTACTCTTCGTCCCCAGTAGGTGTTTTTCGCATTAAAATCACCTCCGATTATGAAACTTGATCCAAGTGATTTACATAATGTACAATTGTCTTCTTTAATTAAATTGTATCTTGGGGGGATTTAAGATATGAAGTTGAAGTAAAGTGGGTTTCCGATACTAGGCATATATCGATTTTTTCAGTATTTAGGAAAATTTTTAATTCTGGAATATGTTGCATTAGCCTATTTGTATTCCAGGTTACTATTCTTAATGTTTTATTTGTTGTTGTTTGCATCATTTTAATAGAGCATGCATTTCATTTCATTTAGAGAGTCTTGCTTATCTAATCTGTTGCTTAGAGCTTGAAGGCATTTCTCTTGTTTAGCTAGACGAGTGTTAAGAGCTTCCATGCTTCTTAGTATGTTTTGGAGCACTGCTGTACCTTCGGTAGTGCCCTCCGAAACATCTGGTTTTGTCATGACTACTTGCGAATATAGTTTTGGTTCTCCCGTTTTACTACCATGAAGTTTAGGTACATCTTTGGTGGAAGTTTGATAATTTTTGACTGATATTCCTGGACTTTGTTTGCGTTTTGTTTCTTATTCTTTGTAGCTCCTTAGCTATTTCACATCCCCGGTAGTTTGCGAGATGTGGCTTATTGCAATTGACACAAAACCTTGACATTTTTTGCAATGCGGTATTAACCCGCTATTTTTTCAATGGCTTAACTCTCACTCTTCAATTTTAACTCTCATATTAAGTATTGCCTTGATATTTTCACATCTTCGACTTTTTGTTTGTTATTAAAAGAGAGTATAAATAGTTTAAGCCCGATTTTGCTAATTTGAACTCCTTGTTCGGTTTCGATTTTTTCTTTCTTAATGATGTTTACGGCATTTTCTATTTCTATTATTTTTCTATTTGATAACCCTTTTGCTTGCAGGTTGGGTGAAGACCTCTAGCCATAACTTTGATTGGGCGATCATTCTTATCCTCCTAGGTGAATCACCGAAGCCCCTAGGAATTAAGCTTTGTAGCCAAAGCTCTATAGGTTTCAGAGTCTGCCATATTAATTTTCCAGGCGCCATTGTTTAGAGATACGAGTTTGTATTCGGCTACCATAATCGATTTCATAATCGATTGTATAGTGGAGAAATTTGATATCCCGACGAAATTTTTTGGTGGAGGTGATTTTTCTTTTGGTTTAGCTGGTTGTTATTCTAGAGCTAGTTGTTTCTTGATGATTAACTGATTTCTAGAAACCTCTTTTGAAGTTGATGGTAAAGTTACTGCCATTTCTGGTGAGCGTTGCGCTTTCCTTTTCTTACTTGGTCTTTTATTCTGGCTCAACATCCAATTTGTTTCTCTTTCTAATTCTTCTTCATCCGTATGGAATGGATTAACGCCATCATCCACTGCAGGGCTAGGCGTCGTCCCAAGTTCTGCTCGTGTTTCAACAGCGTTTTCAGTTCTTCATTTTCTTTCTTTAACATTGTAAATTCTTCTTTCAATTTAGTTGTAAATTCCTTTATTTCGCTTAGTTATTCATGGAGTTCGGCATTTTCCTTCTGGTACTGAAATATATTTCCAGTTGAAGATCTTGGTGATTTTGATAATTTGGAACCCATTTGGAGGGTTAAACAATGATTGGCGAACCCCAGAATCTGTTGAGCCTACCTCCGAAGAGTGTGGATTTGGCAATATATCTGCTGCTGGACCACCTTGGGTATTACATTCCGTATTTGTAGTACTCATTGCTTGTTTTAGCCAATTTATACCACTGGCATTTGGTCCCCGGTAGCACTTTGCTACTGTCGAAGCACCTCCCAGCGACGAGAACGTGGCTACCTTGGTATTACGTAGGTGTACACAGAGACAGCCGAAGCCCTCTGAGCGCCCTAGGCCGAGAGGTGATAAATGTAGTGCTATGTACCACCATACACTTAATTTTTTCTTTTGAAATTACCAAAATTGAACTTAAAAAAACTACTGAATATTATATTCACATACGGATTTAAGTTAATTTAGTTTTTTTGTAAACTATATATATAAATAATATAAACTTTGGAACAGAGAATTTTCAATTTAAATGACCGATTACAATGCATATCGCTGACTGACCTTTTCATTCTGTTTCAAACTCACAACTCACATTCAAAATTTGCCAATCGGACCGGTAAATCGTTTTATTTTTGTTCAATTCAACTACCTTAGAACAACAATTCGTTTGGAACTAAGTGGTGGACAGTGATTTGTTGCACATGGTCCTGCTTGCAACAATATCAACATATAAGATATAGCATATAGACTATATTCATTTTCAAGGCAAGTGAGCCCTTGTGGGGTTTTCCTGCTGAATGAAGCATTCTCATGCTTTCGGGACAGAAGTAAAGTGGTTTTTATACCTAAAGCTGGTAGGTCTAATTATATTGACCCCGCGACATTTTTTACTAATGGTCATTCGTTCTCTTTTCGTCAAGCTTTGCAAAGAATTATTTGTGGATTTATCAAAGCTACCACTTATCTGTCCTCCCTTTTAATGGTATACACTGCATTGAGGAATAATACGGAGGTACTCGTTGTACTTTTTTGTGATATCGGAGGCACATTTGCAGGTGTAGTACATCGTTTTCATTATCACAAAATTTTGAACCAAACCATCGTAAATCCATCCTCAGGGCTGATTCCGGCTTAGTTTCTAAAAATTTCGCGAAGGGAATAGTTTTGTCACCTTTATTGTGGATATTGATAATTGCTAAACATAAATTTGCTTATTGTATTGTAGCAATCTGGCTTCATTGCTCACATCCATTTGAATTACCCAGTCGTTACGGTTTCCTGTAAACACGTAAGTGTCTTATTATACATACGCGCTTTGATTACATATCAGTAAACAAAAAATGCTGATATTTAGAAAGTATTTCAAATTGGGTTTTCGTGTACTATGGCCTCAGTCTTATTTATATATTGATGAACAATACATTTTTAAATCAAGTAATCATTTGACAGTTTTCAGAAAAAATTTTTTTTTGACATGCCTTTCCATATGAATGTAAGCCTACGGGCTATTTGGTTTCTTTTTGTTCTTAGCCTTTTTTTAACATTTCTGGCTTCGGCTATTTGGTTTTTAATCATACACAACACTCCATTCGTTTTACCCTATTTCTGTTCTCCGGAAATATGTGCCCCAGGGAAACGCCATGTTGGTTGTGATGGACCACCTAAATTTTCTGGTGCATGTATCGCACCAAAACAGATTAAATTTCCTAAAAGCCTGAGAAGTTTAACTATAAATCATCATAATATTTTACGTGACAAATTTGCTGCAGGAAAATTCAAGCCACATCCATCAGCTGCCCGAATGGCAACGGTTGTAAGTTTTTAAATTGATCTGTCACAACAATTTACAAATACTAATAATCACACTACGTACAGACATGGCATGATGAGCTAGCCCAATTAGCCTTTCTGAATACACAACGATGTGTGGTGCATTACGACGAGTGCCGTAATACCAAAATGTATCGTCATGTTGGTCAAAATACTAAGCTTAGTGGACCATATAAAACGAAAATTATTAGATCCAGTGACGTTGACGATTTCATAACAAAAACAATCGAGCGATGGTTTATGGAATATAACCAAGCGAGTCTATTAATAATGCAGAATTTTCAAGTTAACGCTTCCAGCCCAATACACGATTTCGCTAATATAGTTTATGAAAGGACGACAAAAGTTGGATGTGGCATGACGGGGTTCTTTTCACATCACAAACAATTGGTTTATCTGTTTACTTGCAATTATAATTCAGAACCGCGGCCAGGTTTACCAGTCTACGTTGTCGGACCTCCGGCTAGCAAATGTAAAACAGGTAATAACAAAAAATTTAGTTCTCTATGCAGTCGGACAGAACCGTTTCCAGAAGTAGCAACATAATTAGATAACTCTACCGTGCCGAGCACGGTAAAATCCAACTAAATCCTAATTTATACGTATTTAATAAAATTAATTATGTTTGTTTGTGTATCATAAGTATTAATTAAGTAGTTCATCATGGCTTATAATTTTTATCTTTATAACATATCTAATTAACTAATCAATCAAGAATAAATGATAAAAATGCGTGGCTGTAATTTCACAACTACGCTATTACTACCTAGATGTCACGTTTGTCATTAAAATGTTTGTTGTTGTACACAATACAGTTTATAGAAAACGGATTAATTTATTTCTTAGAGCTTAGATCATCGATAAATGGTTCCGATAATAATCGCGGTATCAACGACACAACGAAATATATTTGAGAAAATTGCAAAATCCCTTGAAGATGAGGAAAAATAAAATTATGGTTCAGTATATACTGATCCCGCATGCTATTCGTAATTAATTTGACCAATTCAAAGGTATGTTTTATGGGGATTTTCATAAAATTTCGGTCAACAAAATGGACAAAATGGTGGGAATTTTTCGGTTATAAAAGGTGCGAGTTTCTCTAAACCATAAATGTTATGAATGCGGATTACGTGTCGTATGCACCAGCGATTCGAAAAGTTTTAGTTAAAAACGTTAAACGATGGCCAATTTATGGCAAACATTGCAAACATCGGGGGCAAAGCGAAATAGCAGACAACCGAATATTGTCATTCTAGCCAATGTTCCACTTAGCAATCCGCGTGTTTAAACATAAGCTACATGCTTCAACAATTTCGCTGACACCTTGTCCTCCAAAAGTACTCCTTCAACAAGAGTAAACGAAATCGAATAAGGGTGACACTGCAGATTCTATTCTGACAATAACCTGACAATGACCAAACTTTTCAAATTCTGACATTACCACCTATAGCTTCACATTAACAAATTCGACCGCGTTACACTATTATCGCAATATTCGAGTGTAAGAGGAACATTAGGGACCATTGGGGAAGATTTTTTGGTATAAGGTAAATGTATCGTAAATATTACAGATCTCAAGATTTTGGGCATATATTTTAAAGGAAGTTTCAGTATCTGGGATGATTCAATAAATGCAATTTTCCGATAGAATTGCAAAATAAATTCCAAACAGAGATGGAGATGCTAAGCACGATCTCGTTGGCTCCTTATTTTATTGACGTTCTAGTTTATTCAAAGGATGAGATATCACACCAAGGGATTTTCAACAGTCTGTTTAAGCAACTAGCGAAGTACGGATTTCTCGTAAAATTTGCCTGACTGCGGACGGAGCACCACAGCAGACGAATTCAAAGCGGTCGATTTACATTTAAACCTCATTGTATCGATACGACTGGAAGGCGACGACTACGGCCTCCTCAAACATCCAACTCATTACTATAGATTGAGCATCACTGCAAAGAAGATTGACCAAAAACTTCGGAGACATCACGTACATTGTGTACCGTGCCAAAATGCCAGAAGTGATAAATTATCTGATATCGCCGGAACCAATCGATTACATATATCTGATAACTAACTATTCTTATTCGATGTTGCCCTCTGTAACCGTATGCCGAAATATTACATCATAGGTTTGGATCTCATTTCGTCAGTAAACAATTTAGCGATTTTTGCAGTGCTCGAGGAATTAAAAACCTATCTAGATGAGTAACGTTGCGGTCAAGGTGTTTATCAATAAGGTTGGGAAATTTATTAAACTTAAATCTCTTTACAAATTTATCGAACTACCTAATTCGTAACAATACCTCTTCCAAAATTATTCCCAGATAGATTAATTCGTAGGCCAAGGAATCGGTAAATAAGGCAATATGAACGGCATTACACTGTAGGGGCTTCTCTCATTACACTCAACCAACATCATCCCCATTATGATACTTTCACCATAAGACCTTCTACTTGAATTGTGAAATGCGTGATATGAAGCCTAATAATGCATAATCCATAGCTCAAAATACAATAAAAACATCGTCGAGGCGCAGTTGTACGATAAATTGTCCAAAACAGATTTTTTTTATTTACCCCTTGAAGCTATTCATTAGTGGAAAACTGGTTTGTATTAGAAATCAGTAATCTCGTGAAAAAGACGTTAGAAAGTTCTTGTTGGGTCTAGACCCTATTTCTAATCTAGAATCTTAATTTAGATTAATTGTCGATTTTGGTAATCTGTCGTTTCCGGTGAATTGTCGTTTTCGGTGGGTTCAATGGCTGATTGCGGAATCATCGAAAGGACAAGATCGAAAGATAAAATGTCGTAAAAAATTTAATCGAAAAGAATATCAAAGGAAATAATTTCCGAGAAAACATAATTTCGATTTTTTCTTTGTGTAATTTATGATCGAATTTCGACTAAGTTGCTTTATTTATTGCTATTTTATTTCTAAGTCTATCGTACAAGATGGGGGTTGTTGCCACCCCTGCTTTTCTATATTTTCTCCGACCAAACAGCACAGTGGTTAAAGCTTTAGCGTTTGGATCGGAAGGTGCGGGGTTCGAATCCTGATAGGGACAGGATGCAAAACGGAATATTCTCATTAACAGATTACGATCTGTGATGAAATGGAACACAACTATGATCCCCTATCAGACTGCAAAACTCATGGACCGACCTATCTTATGCAAGACAATGCAGCTATGCAATGTGCAGATGGAGTATATAGTGGCCTTACCAAACGTTTTTGAAATTTTGAATATTATTTCGCACCTAACAAAATTGCCGAAAATAATTTTTGAAAAGCTCTGTAACTGATCAAATTTCGACGTCCTAAATATTGATCAAGCATCAGTAATTTTTTTATCAGTATTAGGATTTAACCCATAAAGCTATTTTTGTCTTGATGGTCCGGAAGTCGACATTTCTGTATCTGGTATTGAAGCAGAAGATATATGAAAGTAACGAAATGTAATGCATCTAGCTTGGACGTGCCATGTGCTTTCTCGGTTCCGCTTAACATGGATCACAAGAGGAAGATGGATTGGATTAGAGGTTCACATGTTTATGTTGGTAACACTGTTTTGTTTGACAACTGATTTGACAGCTGATATTTGCTTTGTCATTTCATAATGAATAGACTCACGCCAGAGCAACGCTTGCAAATTGTTGAAATTTTTGTATTAAATTAATGGTACTGTTCGCCAAATTCATCGTGCATTACCTCCATCAGAGCGGGTAATGCGGTTAACTATGGATCGTTTTCGCACGACGTTTACTCTAAATGATAATACGCATCCAGTAAGACGTCAAACAGTGCGTACCGAACAAGCGATAGACGCTGTGAGTGTAGCATTGAGGAACACCCAAATAAATCAATTCGACGTCGTTCACAGCAACTGGAGATGTGTACATAAACTTTATGGAAGATTTTATCTAAGACTCTTGGTTTACGTGATTACAAAACTAAACTTGTTCAGGAATTAAAGCCATTCGACCATCGCACACGTTGCCTATTTGGCTAATGGGCTGAAGCACAAATTGATATTGATGTTGATTTTCCAAACAAAATTTTGTTCAGCGATGAAGCAAATTTTTGGTTGAATGGGTAAACAGAATTGGAGTGAAGAATTACATCTATAGAGAACATCACTGTTTGGTGCGCTTTATGGGCCGGCGGAATCATTGCTCCATATGTTTTCAAAAACGTTTATGGGCGGAATGTTACAGTCAACGGTATAGAGACATGATTTCTAACTTGCTTGTACCCGAATCGGCTGGCATACATCTTGCTGATATGTGGTTCCCAAAAAAGAAACATTTCATGAAAGACTAATTTCACTTAATGGTCTTGTTAATTGGCCACCAAGATCGTGTGACCGAGAGGTCGAATGGAGTTACCATTAGATTATTTTCTTTGGCAATATGTTGGAGACGATTGAACACTTGGAACACAACATTCGGCAAGTTATTAGCGAAATACTACCGCAGTTGCTGCGACGGCCCGATGGCCGAAATTATATTCAAGCAAAATTATTTATCCAATAAAGCAAGTTTCACTGATATTCAAAATATTTTTCTTTGTTCTATTTTAATTTAAAATGGTGAACCTCTAAGAAAACACCCTTTATATGGGATGTGGCATGACATCAGAAATCGCGTTGACAATTTTAAAAAATAAATAAAAAAAAGTTGTAATAGAGTGATCCCATCTACGACTCACTGTTGAAGTACTGTTGATGATTAGTCATCATGATTAGTACAATAAACGCAAATTTGATTTGAATGTGTCACAGAGTTCGAAAGTTTCATAACGTTGAACGTAATTTTACTCATCTTGTTGCTAATTGTTTGGTGTCCTCGGCCGGGATTTTGCAAAACCTTGAAAGAGTACAATGAAGTACAAATTTCCAATTAGTATTGGAGGAATACTTGATCCGCCAACATCGATGTGTGTTAATAATAATAATCTCCTCAACAAAATTATGCACTCTGATCACCTTTGGGTTGGTAACATTTGGTGGCGTACTTTAACCACTCGATCATCAAATGATACATGTCTCTAGAGTAGAACCTAGTATTTAGTGCAACCCCCACCTTAAATCTGTCCCCACCCAGGTGCACCTCCCAGGTAATTAGTTTATTCGATACACATCATCATTGTGTCCCAATCTCGTTGTGCATTTGAAATTTACATTTCTGCTTCCTGGAATTGTACTGCCAAACTAGATCTTGCATGGATCTCCTACGGTTCGATCTTTGAGCATTTTTCGTCACGCGAGCTTGTTTTTATGCTGCCTCGTCACATTCTAGCATTTCTCCATCTCAACTTCAACACGTGCCATCTTAGCACGTATCTCCGTCGGGTTTAGTATACTGAGCACTTCTGGTCTTGGTCGTTTCTTGGACCCTCTTTGGTTTTCTTTATTTTCGACCTCCGTTCCTCCCTCCAGTTTTTGTGTTGCTTATCTCGGGAATCAGGCCGCCTTGCAAATCGATCACTCCACCGTTACAATCTCGGCCGTCGTGACCTAACTTCCTGCATCCGAAGAATCCTCTTTAACTTTTTGTGTCAATTGGCTCAACACTTAACTGTTGCAATTTTCTGTGACTCTAATAGCTTTGTGTTAGTTGCCTCCTTTATTAGCCTTTTATTTGTTAGCGTGATATCCTCCGAATCCAGCGTCACAACTTTACTGATCTTAAACGTGGTCTGGCTGCATTATATTCTAAAGATAACTCCAATACTTCATTTTCTAGTATTGGCGTTCAAATGGTCGTCCTTGACATCATTGATAAATGCTCACTGTTTGCAGGCTTTCCGCATGTATTTATCGCTTGATTTTGATTTGAATCTTGCATAATTCTCTAATGTGTGACTGATCGTATCATAGTTCCAAGTTAGTCATAGCTCGTTTCTGTTGCGGATACAGTGTGTAATACATCTGCAGGTTTTCCAAAAAGAACCAACAGGAGTGCACTGAGCTACTCTTCTGCGGCTCAATTACTGTGCCGCTTGAAATTGGGCATTAAAATTCTCAAATGGGATCTTGGACTCAAACGTCGGAGGTTTTAAAATTCTCCTTGAGCGTTCGGCTTCTGGTTCGTTCTCAAATTTGGTTGAGTTTCTGGCCTAACTCCACCTTGTTCTGCTCGTAGTTCTGCCAACTGGGCGCTGTATAGGTAAGGATTTTAAAATTGTTGGTAAAATAGATTAACCGGTTTACCGAGAATTCGTTGAACGGATTTGCTAAACGGGTTGTTCGGAAATTATTCTACCAATGTGCCATTGTCAATATGGTTGTCGACGATTTTAACTTCATCGAATTCATTACAAAACTCGTCCTTAAATATCTAGAGTATTTTGGCCATATCGGATTACGAATTCCTCTAATGGCGCATGGTTTTGCTTTCAACCCAACCTTCCATACACATGCCTGTATACAAATGTAACGTTCAAAATTCTAATTTATGGTTATAAATATTCGTCGTTGAAATCTCAAATTGTTATCTCTCTCAATGTTCATTCTTCGTGAGCCATGTCCAACATCCAAAAAATGATTTATTGATCTTTAAATCATTACGATTCTTTTATAAACAATTTCTAAATTATTTTTTTGTTAAGTTTCTGTTTGTGGTTATATGGTTAGGTTCTATCTCGATAACAAATCCATTTATTTATATTTTATTGTTTGTACTCGTATTGTGTCTCTTAATTTATCTATAGGAAGATGACAAGAAGAACACAAAACAAGAGAAATTAATTTATTTAAGAAAAAGTGGATTATATATCGGTTTTCCAGTGGTTAGATTCATTTATCAAGCGTACCCATATCCATGACAATTGTAGGAAGTATAACGATCCATCAATTTTAGCCTAAGCGACTTTTGACTTAAGTGAGAATTTTTTTATATTATATATAAGATACGCATGCGTTTTTATTATAAGACGGACAAGCAACAATAAAATACGAGTCTTGTTAATTTTTATTTAAGTGGTAGGCGTTCTTGTTTTTCAATTAATTAATTAAGCGACCAATAATTTATTTATTTTATTTTCAGAAAAATGTTGTTTCGTGTCCTGAGAAATTTATATAAAATTTTATTTATGGGAGTTTTTTGTGTTAAGCACCGGAGTCCCGGTTAAATATCGCGCACAAAATTAACTCCCACAATATATTAGGATTAGATGATGACCGCAAAGTCTCACCTTAAAAGATCGTATTAACATCATTATTCATTATGCGTGTACGTTTGACCTTAATTTTGACCCATTAGTTGGCTACCTAAAAAATGTTTGGTAGGATTTAAGTCGATTTTAACAATCTGACATCTTTAGAAATGTTATGTTTGGGTAGACAATAGAAGACAATAAATTAAATGTATGTTTTTGGTTTACGGTACCCCGGTTCGTTGTTGAAGTTATCTTATGGTATATGTTTGTATGGCTAACCACGAGACGGAATCGAAAATTTAAAATTTTGTGAATTGATTTTGGATTTTATCTATAAAATTGATTTATTTCCAACAACATTGAATACATTATTAAAATTATACTTTGTTTGTTTTTCAATAGTTAGCTATCTTGTATACGGACATAATTCATCTTATATCTACATATTTTAGATTGTGTGGTGTAACAGCCTGCCCCAAAAGTGAGTTTTGCCTATAAGCCTCTTATATCTTCTGCCTTACAGTTTGGAATGAAGTTTACAGCTTTTCGCAAGGAGCTAACCATTTTGAATAATACGCAAAATAATAGGCCATAAAATACTGTCATAAACACAAACCACGAAAATTAGACTTTTTATCTTAATGACTGTCATTTACGAAATAATAAAATAAAATTGGAGATAAAATTGTTGTGGCCTGGAGTCTCGAGCAACAGTGTCGATCGCAAAACAACCTGAATAAATTAATTTTTTTTATCGAGGTATAATTTATACGGCAGACGTGGGTTTATATGCGTTTTCTCGGCTACATTTATTTACTGCACAGATTTTTGTCAAATTGTTGTTGGTCGCGTTAATTTATCTAAAATAAATAAAAGATTTGTTTAATATAAAAGTGCTCCAGAATATACCGACAGACATGAAAAATTAAATTATGACAAAGTGAAATTGAAACTAAGCCAATATTTTATTTATGGAGGTGGATGTCCAGACGCACGAATTTAATATTTTACGATCAAGAAAGTCATTTTAATTTAATACACGTTGGAACGGTGATTCATAATTGTACCGATCCGAAAATTATTTTAATTTCAATCATTTGGATAGTTTCCGTAGTATGTTGATTATTTCGTAGCACCCGGCTCTTCGCTATTAACTTAAATCTAAATTATAAAACCCTCGTGTCCACTATCTGATATAGTATTTCTGCAGGGTGGACGGTTAAGTGGATCATCATGACTAATTCGATAAAGGTATGATCGAAAGAACTTGCGGTTTGATAAGAGCTTCTGATGTACTAAATGTATAAAATGTTAAATATGTCACTCCATCAGGTTTAAAAGCAGAAAAATATAACAAATAGGCTTGGTTACTTTTATAGTTAATACAACAAATGCTGCAATTTTAATTTAATGAAGTGATAATTAATAAAGATACTATTAATACTATTAATTAGTATATGTATTATAGATGGCACTTGGTTTGCTTATTTATCACAAAGGAGGCCTTATTTGCCTTCCATCGCTGAATATTCTCTCGGTAAGCTCTGTATGGTACACTCTTACGAATTGTGTTTCCTTCACGGCTATTCCCGTACAACTTTTGTCGCCCACTAACGGTAAATCAACTGGACACATGTAACGTACAAGACCTTGCAACAGTTCGTTAGCAGACCATACCGGCTACCGCATCTGCCGATCATGATAATCAAAGTCATGATGATTCCCACCCCATTGGTGTCGGTTTCTGAGGTTTCCTGCCGATTCTAAAGAAATTAAATTTCACAAAGTTATATCCTACCTAATACACACACGTGTATCATTTTCACGTTGAAACCATTTAGAAACATTTTGTATTTCAAAAAAAATTTTACCAAATAATTTAAATTTGAGCCAGTAATATTCGTTTACAAATATACAAACCCAAAATTACGATCTTCTCGAAAACTACATTTGTAAGTTTTTGTATATGGCGGTTGATGTTTCATAAGTGATCCTCAAAAACTGTGCATCAACTCTGTGACTTCTGTATGCTATTGCCCGTGCAGGTCTTAAAATGGTTAAAATTGCTGAATGCCGACTATCGTTCTTAACCCTCGTCTTCGCAGGGGCATTTTTGTGTTAGAGTGCCACAGGTTCAGCTATGGCCATGCTTGTCTTGCTATATTACATGCGATAGTGTTTGATCTCCTCTCAGAAATATACCTCATCGCTGTTGCTCATTCAGATCATATACTTGAAGAATTGTACCAGCCTTAATGAGTTCGTTTATTTTGCAGGATTCTATAGGTCCTAGTGATATTGAAATGTTTTTGGCTCACTGGAAATGTAAAGCTGTTTATACATACTTCAGTTTACAATATCCATATTGACACTCGGCCCAGCTACTAAGTACAATGGACATTCCTGCTAGAAGAAAAATCTCCCATGATCTGATTTTCGCTGGACTAGCGTTTCAGTCAACGGTACTCACTGTATATAGCATATGGCGTCCTCGAAGCGTGCTGTGAAGATTTTTCTATGGCGAGAAGTTTTGGAGAACTCTTTCATTTTATCACAGAGGATTGTCCAACATTTTCTTTGTTCCTTCATCAGTAGTGAATTAGGAATGTTTAGGTTCACCTAGGTCGACCACGGTTATGTGGCCGTGACTACTTTTCCGAATCATACTTTACCTAATATTCCTTGGCTCATCTGAGTGTATGATTCTAGAACCTCTCGCTCTTAGGCCGCTTGTCCTGTTATTTAGTTCAAGGCTTTGCAATAAGAACTTTCGGAACATCTAAAGCGTTTAATCCACATTTCTTATGTCCCTCCCGACAAGGTTTGATCATCAGAAACCTGGGAAAGATGGATAATCAGCTCTTCTATTAATACTGAGTATTTTTCTTCACTGAGCCAGTTATATGCATGCACTGTAGGTATACCACCTCCACTGTCCCCCACCTCCTTGTTTATTACAACAGCGGAATATATATAGTCCCCTAACCATCCCCCAATTTTTGGCCAGAAGCTTCGGATGGCTGGCTTGAATAATAAATATACGAAGTAAAATATTGTTACAATATAACACCAGCGAGAATAAATCGAATTGAATCTAGTCATTGGTGGTAGAGAAAAAGATCATGACGATGGTCTGTGCCGTATCATGCGTCCGAATCGGGTATTCTAAATGAATGGTTTGAATTTTGAGTAATAATTCATGTACTCCGATATCTTGTGTTGCTGTCGAACGAAAACACCGCGTTTATGTTTTACATTGTATTTGTGTTTTTCTAGTGTTAAGTCCTTTATGTTCCCATTTTCCTGTTTTAAACAGTCATTTTTAATATACAGCGCAACAATGTCACAGTATTTTTAACGGTCCTTATTCCATCTCCTACCTCTGATGGCCTTTTCAACCATTCTCGAAATTAATTGAATGTCAATGCGCAAAACCATATCTACTTTTCTAACCTTTGACCGGTTAGCAGCTTTTAAATGAAAAAAATTCGGACTAAATGATGACGGGTTTGCTAGTTGTGTGTTCTCTCTCTGAATAGAGTAAACAACCTCTAAATAGTGCAAACTCTGTTTGTTCCAATTATTTGTTTCAATATCAAGTTGTTCTTCTCGAGGAAGCTAATAAGTCCAAGATTTGTTCTCCGATTTGTTTGACTACTATCTTACTTATTATCTCACTCAATAATATCTTCGAAATTGCTGTGGGGTGATCTCTCGCCTGGCCATGAAGGCTTTGTGTATTTTATTAATATTTGTTCAAAATACCTAACGAAACTCTACGAGCTTTTTTAGATGGCTCTAGTATTGCGACGTCTGGGTATAATTCATTTATAGTCCACCATAGGACTGTTTATCTTCACAGATTTAAATTTATTAAAGTAACTTCATTTTCTGTAGGATTTCTATAATGCTTTCTGAACAGAAAGCACACGTCGCTCGCTTCTAAGCAATTTTAATTTAAAGCTAGCCTTGCAGCACCATCAGAAGTTTGACAATTCATTTTTGCTTTTAGCACCACTGTATTCCTATGTTAATCGTGGAACGTGTCATCGTACTTGCATCTAATGAAGATAATGCAATTTCGTATCGGATTTGTTGCACTTACTCTTTGAGATTTTTGGTTTTCTTTGTCTTCATTTCTATTTTATGCTAAACATCAGTTTTCTTAGAAGTGGAAAAATAACATGAAGACCTCAGGCCTTAAGTTGAAGTTTCCAGGTTAAAATTTTCTCTCTGCTCATCCTTAACCGGGTCTGTAGTTTCAACATGTATACCTCTCGTTGAATTGATGAATTTTAGAAGCGCAACGATTATCCTTATCTCGTGGTGAACGTATTCCCATTTATACATTCTGTCAGATCAGCCACTAAGCGGTAGCTGCATTTCTAACATTCACTGATTGGCATAGACAGACAGTTTTCTTTCCGTTTTAGCTTCTTCTGTAACAATTTAGGAGTAAAATAGTCTCCAATAGTTCCATCGATGGAAAAACAGGAGTTTTGCTCCTGTTTAATGTGAAGTGAACCTTTAGACAATAAGAACTCTCATATAGTGTTTGTATTGGTAATATAACTACTTCCGGAAGCTGTCATGAGCCCAATATGAATTGGGTAATATTATAGTCAACTTCTTCTTTCCATCCATCCAACCATTCATCAGATACTTCACTAGAAATAATTTTGCAGTATTGTCAACACATTCACAATGATTGACGACCCGTATCTATTTAATGTACCAAAGTGGTTATCGAAATTGTTATCTGATTATCTGGGAATAATAAAAAAGACTACATGATCCTATCTTAGTACCGGATTATTTTTTGGTTCATTTCATATGACATGGCATCTGTCATTCCATTGACAAATTGAAAATAAAAGAAGATTGGCGAAAACAATTCTCGGGATATCGAAAAAGCGATTTCTGCCTGGGAAATTTTCATCAGGATATCAATAATTTGGTTCTACCACCAAAACTTAATAGTTAGTTTACGGTCGCTAGTATCTGCCTCCGGTAATTTTGCACAATTCCTTTAACTATACGGCGTTGATTGGCTTCTGGCTCTTTCTGAAGGCGTGCCGAAGTTTGGTTTAACCAAGTTTGTTCGGCAATGGTTCTTCAAATGGCTTCTTGCTTATCGATAATAGCACTTCCTTACTTTTACTGATACTGTTCTAAGTTACTAGAATATTTTATAGCAGTATGTGTGTAGTCCATGAATTTAATGCCTTTGGTGAGAACCATATTCCCCCATGTTGTACTGGTACTAATACAATTCGTATTTTACTTAGGAAGAACTTATTACCACGTATCTGGGTGTCCCGCCCGTAACTTTCGTTATAGGCTACCAACATAAAAAAGGGCCAAACTGCAGACGTTAAGACACACTAACCAATTCTGTTTGGTCATGTGGATTCTCATTTAGGTATTACCTTGTGAGCCAGGCCCTCCTCAAGCCACTGTTCCTTTTTGGTTAGAGTTACGTCTTTCGCAATCCGTGAGATAATCAAGCTTACGGCGTTCCTCTCTCTATTCATCTTGTGACTCTAGTCGCATTTCCTAAATCGTATTCTGTGGTATCTAACCTTCCTAATCACAAAAGGCAGTTGGGTCAGTCTTCTTGCTTAAACTTAAAGAGGAATTTTCTAAAGCAAGACACCATTAAAGAACTGTTTTAGGTGGTAATCAATTGCATCGTTTTCTTTGAGTATCAATGGAAGTAACAACGTTAGCCTGTAGGGTTATTTTACTGGGCCGATGACGCGTTTTACCTGTATTTTCTTTTGTTATATGTAATACGTGTCTCTGCGTGACAATCAGGAATAAACCATTTTTCCCGCAGGTACCTGATGTGTGATGTAGTTATGCAACGCTTATTTACTACACAACATACAGCTACAAGCAATACCTCTGAAGCTGTGAGTCTGGTGGGTGTTTTATCAGTACGGCTGACGGAACTACAAACACTTTTATACGCAATTGAACAATCCTTTCTTAAGAAGTAGCATGGTCCAACGATCAATTTCAACTTCAATGTTGAATATGAAGTAAGAAATAGTAGATGACCCGATTACTCATCGAAAAGCATAGTAGCGACACTATAGCCTTAAAGTGAGTACTAAACGAAATGTACATATGACTAAAATTGGTATCAATCGCTACGTTACTGCAAAACAGAAAACAGATAGCCCAAAAATGGAACACTACTGACAAGTAAGAAATCAAACGTCGACGAATTCAAAACATCGCTTAAACAGATTTGAAACGCTCACCGAAAAGGATGCGAGAGAGCGCAACTGAAAATGCAAATATTCAAGAACAGACTAATCGAAAATACAAGCCACCTCCAATCTGCTTGCGTGAAACCGATACACACAAGGTATTGTAAGAACTCAAATCAAGCGTGCTAACAAATGGAAAAATATCTCACGTACCAAAATATACGAAGTAAAAATTCAAACACACGAGGTCAACGACTATAGAGGAGTCGTTAATTATTACGATGCTCGAATTCTTCAAAGGATATTTTTGTCGTTTTTAAAGGCTTCGATATTCAAGTTGAAACAACTGCTTGACCCAACCGCTTGAAGCAACAACAACCAATCGATGGTTAAAGTTGAACTGGCGAAAAATCCATGCGAAATCATTTTGAAAAAGGGAGAAATTCATCCAATACATATAAACTAAAGTACCTCGTACACAGATTCATAACTGTTGAAGACCCAAAGAAGAGGTCTGGACCAATATAGTATTTAAACTGCCAAGAATATGGTCACTCAAGTACTTATTGCAAGTTGATATCAGTGCGTGTGTTGCCCAACACCAAAGAAGTCCTGAATAGAAAAAAGAAATGCAGCAATTGCGGTGGAAACCGCACACTGCAAACTACCGGGGATGTCCAGTCTACAGAAATATTATTCAATTGTCACGTCCTACAGGCGGCAGTGTAAATCTACACCAGACGCACAGAATAAGAACATCATACAGTGAACCAATATATATGATGATCATTCAGAAATTGGAATGCCTCCCATAAATTGCATCTGCAGATATGCCGCTGGAACACACAAACTGGAATTACAACATTTCCTAGGAACACACAAAATTGAAAACAAAACTAACACAAAAATATTAATTTCTGAAACCCACTTAACCGATAAACACAATTTCAGAATAAATGGTTACGAAGTTTGGGCAGAGGTCGAGCAGGAATCACGTCGATTATAGAATCCGCGGGAGCGAATCGAATGCGGATTGGAAAATGCATACAAATAAAATGAAAAACAATTGCTATAAATCAAAGTAGCCAAGAAAATTTGTATTGATTTCCATACAAATTGTTTTTCTGATTCCCCGTACAAACGCAAAAAATAGTTGCGGATCTAAAACAAATTTTACTTTACTAATTGTACGAAAATCCATAGGAATTTCTATGATTTTAAATTTTGATTTATGTTTTTTACATGCAGTTTTCAATCCGCAATCGATTGCGGATCGTTCCCGCGGATTCTATAATCGACGTGATTATTTATTGGTCAACGCAGCTATTTCAGCCTAGTCTAAACGAAAGTGCAAACGTACAAGATATACCATAACATTCGCTGAAATAGCAAAAACGTTAACAGAGAACGCCGCTGGCAAACTAATCGATCACCAGATTCAAAACACAACTTTAACTAGGCGAACAGAAAACTGCAAAGCCTATACTACAGAAAAACAAGATGGATTATATGCAAAACTGTCTTAAGGAATTATCTCCCCATTCATACACAAACTATTCATTATAGTAGGCCATTAAATACCTTAATCGGTCTCAACAACAAAACCCGCCCATTCTTCTTTCTAGCGGTGAACAAGCTAGAAATGACGAGGAAAAGCTAAAGGTTTCGCTGATCACCTTGAAAGTGTATGCACTGCACACTTTGGATAGTCGCTGGTTCAAGAGATAAAGTAGAGTTTATTATTATACATCCAATTCAATTAAAGAAAGCCCCTGAGAATGATCAAATTACAGGTGAAATGCTTAAAGAACTGCCTGAGTGTGCCTTTGGACGACTGGCTCAAATAGTCAATTCAATTTATAAATCAGGTTATATCCCTGAGTGCAGGAAACTGCTGGAAACTATAAAAATGATCTCGAAGCCTAGCAATGATCGTTCCAAAGTCTCGTCATATATACCAATAAGCCTTCTTCTTAAATCATATCGAAAGTATTCGAAAGAGAAGTTATCGAAAATATTAAAGCGGAACTACGAAATATCATCCCTAGCTACAGTAGCTACATAAATAATGCCAGCTTACGAAGAGAAAAAATACTGCTCCGCCGTCCTCTTGCCCAAGTATTCGATAAAGTTTCGCATGAGGATCTGCTTGCAACTACATATCTATAACACCGAAATCTGGCTAAAGGAATGGAAGACAAAGATCAAGGAAGAAAAATCGATCCACGTAACATTCACATTAAATAAGCGTACGTGTTCGCCTGTCACAATGAACGGAATGCAAATTCCTCAAACAAATGGAGCAAAATGGAGGCGTTCATTTAGAGCGACGGTTAACTTGGCGAAAACATATTGAAATGAAATGAGACCATATCAAATTAAAAGTGGATGGGGAAATATTCAACCATTGACCTAGAATAAAAGCTTCTTCTGTACAACACAATATTTAAACCAATTTGGTCGTATGTATCCGAATATTGACATTGCCCAACGAACAAAGTCAAAAATTCTTAGAATGATTATAAGAGCGCCCTGGTTCGTAAACCACAAAAAATATGCCTAAGGATCTTAGCATCCCAACTATAAAAGACGAATTTCAACAGATGCGGTACAGATATGCAGAGCAACTATGGCTGTAACAATATAAATTATAAAATTATAAAATTTATTTATTGATAAGAAGTAGATTTGGAAGTCGGATTTTATTGCGTGCTTTGCTAATTGCAGACCATCAGTTCCAAACCACTTTTGAATAAGTGGCTCGCCTCGGTGTTTTGTAACACCAAATAAGATATAATGTGATGTACGTTGTTCAGTTTTCACTTCCAGTTGTAGTTTTATGAGGGCTACTGCTGCAATCTCGAGATGGCATCTGCAAACAATGGTGTAGCACTTCCTACAAACTACACACGTTTCACGAATTCACTTTACTTCTCAAGCTAACTAAAATTTAAAAATTTTATAATGGATTATTAAAATTAATGGAAAGTGTTTCATTTAAATTTTTTTTTAATTTATGAGAAATTAATTTACGGTACAAGTATTTTCTATTTATGGAGGCAAATAAATAAAATTAAATTTGGGATTAACAAGCGATTAATGGATTTAACATTGCTTGACTTTATGAATACAACATAATGGAATACGGAGCAATAAATCAATTTTGGGAATTTTTTTATTATTTCGGAACAGTTGGTATTTGATCACCGAAATTCCATTAATGTTGTACATGACCGAATAATTTTAGTTTAATGTTGCTGGCATTGAAACATTACACCTGCGTGCTTGTAATAAAACGTAATAGTGACGTAATGAAAATAATTTCATGAAGCTTGGTAGCCGGCTTAAACTATCTTTACATAGATTCTTTTCATCATCGGTTTCGTAACTGTTGCGAACATCTGGGTTTATATACAACGATCAAGCCTTACCAATAGTAAACTTTGTTGAACAAATTTTTTTTTAAAATTCTTATTTATTACTTGAAATATTTCAAATTTTGATTTGGCGCCACCAATATTCGAATGACGACATATTATTCAATTTAATTTTGGTGTGTGAGAAGACCCATGTTACATGATCATCTAATAAAAAATATTAAAAATTGTCATCTTAAATGTCCGCAGGTAAAATTTATGAGTTACAACGAACTAAAATATTTCATTTTATAGTTTTCATTCTCTGTTTAAATAGAGATTTAAACTAAGAAATTCTAGGAAAATTTAAAAAAAAAAAAAATAAACTAACAAATTGATAGTGTAAGAAGGGGAAACAATTCTAGGGAATCAACATGAAATTGATATACCTGTTGTTTATCTATTTGCTGTCGTTTCCATAAGGTCAATGAACTGGTTTGATACAGATTCCCATACCACATACAAAATTTCACGCCACTAAATTTTGGTACGCCGAATTTATTCATAATTAATATACACAAAATTTACTTTCACATCCTAATTAATGTTGATTCCTACCGAGCTTCTTGAAATTAATCTTATAATTATCTGGTATATAAAGTAAGCATTCGAGATGTTAATCAGTCTGAAACCATTCAATCAAATACACAAAACTTTCAAGAATTCAGTTCACAATAAATCATTTGAGATTGTTTATTTGTTTTTGGCTTTGGATCGAAATGAAGTTCTTACCGCTGTATGCTATACGAGTAGAACAACAACCATTAACTGAAAAGTAGAAGCCAAAAAACCATCTACTTTAATTAATAAAAGTAGAGGTAATTTTTCATTTAAGAAACGTTTCGATCCCAGGTGACCAACTAGTTATGTTTTGGTATATTATCGAACTGTTATATAAATCCATTAAGGTTGGTAATCGCTGAGTAAATTTTTTTTTACGTGCGCAGATCATAAATCTGATACATAGTCAATCACAGAAATTAAACCAACAAACATTTTTTCAAACCCAAACCAACAAAAAAATAAAAAATAAATTTATCTCACACATCGAATTTGGTTTGGGAATGGGTTGTTGTTTTATTAATTTTTACGTTTTGGTTTGAGATGGCTCACAAAAGATGTTCAAATTGAAAGTATCCTGCTGTTTCACGAATTTTTTTTTTTGGTAAATATTTGTTTTGTCCAAATTGGGTTGATTAAAAGATATTATTACCGTATTCTACTATAAGACGGGTTATGAATTGGTATCATATATCCATATGGGTTTCTGAATTAATGATTAATTGATAAATAAATAAGTTTGTAAATAGTATGAGTATGTATAGTACTCGAGGGCATACTTAGAGTTTTATTATGCTCAGCATATTGCATCCATAACTTATTTACCGGGACCGTCCAAATTTCTGCATGTTCTTAGATTGTGTAAAACGCATATATTGACCGTTCACCGAGTTATGAAACTCTCGCGAAAACCTACCTTCAATGGAGACGGATATAGGATCCTTTGGTATAGATTTGCTTTTAATCGTCCTGGCAACATAAACCGTTACCAATTTATATGAAGCAGATACGAAATTTCGAAGCAGATACGTTGAATTTGTGTCAGACTAGGTTAGATTAGGTCAGATTAGCGTGGGTAATTAGGAAACAAAATATTACCTTCGATGGTTTATGTAGACAGTATAAGAATAAGTTATGAAGCAGGGATCGGATCTGCATGTCGGATTTATAGAGCGAGTACGAGCTCCGAACTGTCGAAATTAAAGAAATACAAAGCTCTAACAGTTGTGCCCTTGGCTGCTGGGGTAGATATTAGCACCTCGCAGAGATTCATTTCAAGTTAGTTATCCGATCTAACATTGTGTATTTTGTGAGCCTACTTTAGCATTGACGGACGTGAACTGTTTAAGAAACAATCTGATAATATTTCTGAGTTAATCAAGAATAAAGTGAACTTTTATCACAACGTCTGAAGACTTCTAGCCTCTATACGAAGTACCTACCGTCAGGCAGTACAAACACACGAACTTGAAGATCTCAGAGAATAAATAACCCCCTCCCCCCACTACGCAAGCCGGAGTTTCAAGAGCAGCTTAACTGACGAAAATACATCCGTGTTGCAAGCCTCTTTGATAAAAATAATTAGGTATGGAAAGCAAAGTAGAAATTCTTTGAAGTTGGCAAGTATAATTCTAAATTAGTGGCGTTGTTAGGGGTACGAGTAATATATGGATAGGATTGATAGTTTACCGATTCCAAGAAAATATAAGCTCAGTTCGATACATTAAGTGCGGTAAGGAGAAACTTTTATCTTTTTAAGATTTAAATAAAAGCCATAATTTGTGTGAAATCTTTATTTATTTTTATTGGGAATTAAACTGCATTGGTTCCGGTTAGTAATGAAAAAGAATTTTGTTCAAGTGACCCCCTTTGCTAGCTTAGCGAATAACTTTTTCGCATAATGATGATAGAATTGGTGATATCTGCTCGATGATGAGGTGTTGAACAGTTTGACGATTAATCGCATGATCTTGGTGGCCAATTCACGTCTATTATTCGAGAAATTATTCGATTATTAAACTTCTCTTTCAAAGTATCGATTCCGTTGCTGTGGAATATGTTGCACCATCGTGTTGAATCCAAATATTCTGCATATCAATATCTTCCAATTGATTCCACAAAAAGTTTCTAATCATCTCTCGATATCGAGCTCCTTTCACAGTAATTGCATTGCCATTTTGATTCTCGAAAAAATATGGACCAATTACGCCACCACACCAAAATCCACACCATGCAGTAACTTTTTTCGGTTTTATTGTCTATTCAAACAATTCTCTAGGACTTACTTCAGCCCAAATGCGGCAGTTTTGTTGATTAACATAGGTGCCAATGTCAAAATGAGCATCATTGATCAGATAATTTGCTTGAAATAAATCTCATTTTTTTCATGTTTTTCTATATGACCCAATTAATAAATTGCCGACGTAATTCATGATCATTTGGCTTTAATTCTTGTGTTAACTGTGTTTTGTAAGCCTTTACATGCAAATCTTTGTGTAAAATATTGAACAAAGTTGTTGGATTGAGGTTTAGTTGCTGTGAACGCAAAAGCTGCAATATTTCACTAGAAAGACCAATACGATGATAAATCCTGCTTCTCTGATCGTGAACTGGACCAGTTTCTTCAAATTTATCAATGATAAGTTTAATAGCATGGTTTGTCGAAGCATTTTCTCTACCGTACTTTGAACGAAATTTTCTTTCAACTTTTGAATAACTTTCACCATATTTAAAATACCATCTGTCAAATAACTATGCTACTTTAGTACAAAAAATACAAATGACGGAATATTTAAAACGATACCTCAAATTTGAACACTCTCACCAAGAAGAAAGATTATCGCACCGCTCTGGAGGCATATAAACATGTAACGCACGCACCGGCGTCAATTTAATAGGTTTTCATATGTGCTGAATCTGGTTATTAAAAGACGGGGTAAACCCTAGAGAACAGCTATGTTGAGACTCGAAACTATACCAATTTGTTATCTGTTACATATCCAATTATAATTTATTATAATATGACTGTATTCGAGTGCAATTATACTGCAAAACGCTGTACTTGAAGTAGTCCCACCAATTAGGATGGAGAAGTTCAAGAAAATTCGTGGGAAATTTGAAATAGCAAGACTCGAACTCAGATAATATTCCTAATGCTGAATTGAAAACAGCAGTTTATTCCTGCAGAATGTCTTAATCTGTTGAACTCCTTTCTAATTGAAGCAACATTCCCTGAACGTTAGGAAAATACGAGATTCGCTCGCTTTTCAAAAAGAAATAGCGACTGACAATCACGGTACCAGGAAATATCACAGCGCCACTTTGTCTGATCGGCGTAAATTATTGGCTAGAGACTCTTAGGCAGGGTATAAAAAATTAAAACCTAAGACACTATGGGTGAGAAAGAACTGTTACACTTGCTTTGGATAGGAAAAGCAAATTGTCATTTACCGACTTTTTTTAATACTTCACTTTTAACTTTTTAAGTGTGGAAGCACTTCAATTTTTTTCTCTGTAATATACAATTAGCCCTGACATGGCTAATTTATCAACTCTTTTTTAATTCGCTTTGATATCGAGAAACGATCTTAACCTACATTATAGAAGATACTTATAGAAGCTTCTTCCAAGTCTAAAAGAACTGTCAAAATTCCCTTTCCTGCGAGTTCTTATTTCATTTCTCCGACTTCTTAATTGATTTTGAGAAGTATTTCTCCTTTAATTTCAGGTTGTAAAAAAACTATCTTTTATCTTTCTTGTATATTTTTGTAAACTGTTTCCTTTACCAGCCAATCCATCTCTTTGCAACGCAACCGTATACGTCTGCTAGTTAACACCAAAATCATTTACGGAACACTACTAAAAGAACTTTACTAATCAATATTAAACGAGCGTATACTACTGGGCGAGACATTTATTCAACAAAAATTGCTCATTTAAGGCGTAGAACATTCCTAAATTTTTTTGTGAGATTAGTGACATCTAGGTTAAAGTAGTAGCATTAGAGATTGTTTTATAACAGTTTTTCAAACATTGACGTGTCAAAAATAAAGACACTGAGATAGGACAATTCTGGTTTAGGTTCGTATTCCCGCATACCTATAGAAAAATTCCTAACCGTATTCCATTCGGAAATCCTTTCAATAGTACTCTTGAAAATTTTAAAAGAAAATACAATAAATCGAAAATTTTAATAATCTCGATGAGTCAAACAGTATTGTTAGTTCTATCATGCAAGGTATTTTACTCTAACCTAACATAGAGCTGCTAGTGCTTTTTTAATAAACCTGGACCAGGAAAATAAAATTATCTCATTCTGCCGATTTTTTTGTCTACATTTCCGAATAACTAAATTGATGGTTAGTTCATATCAGCTCTTCAAAGGTGGCACAAAATAATGTTTAGTTAAAAATTTCGAATGAAATTAGGACTTATCAATCTTTTAAATATTAAGTTTGAAGTTTATAACAAAATTTCAGCCACATTTTAGTTTTGAATATTAGAGAGACATCTATCAATAACTAGTAGGAACTGACCATCTAATGTTTTTCTTAATTCATTCGGCATATGCCGGACGTCCGAAAAATGTATTAAAACATACTTTAATTCAATGTAGTCCTAATATACTTTCCTTGTGACGTTTTCTCTAAATTTATAGTTTTAGTGAGCGCCTTTCAATTCAAAACCGAAAAGTGGAAATAGCACCTTACCCGTTACATAAAAAACGTTTGAAAATACTACCATGGAAGCAATACTTGGAAAAGAGCACACTTTAAAGCTTCTTAGATACAATAGCCGTGTTTCTTGATGCTTGATCAGATCCGGTTCAGTTTATGTTTCATGAAAAAAAGAAAGGGCGCTTACTAGATTTATAATCAAAATTTATGATCTAAAACAAAATTTTGATCAGGTTTTCCATATAAAATTTGAACTGATACGGATCAATGGACGTCACGAAACACAGCAATTATTGGGTTCTGAACAGAGTACTTAACTAAATCGCCAAGCCATTGAAACCTTTCATATGATACCATTTAAAGATCATTTACTACAGTAACAGATCGGTAATCTGCAACTTTATACTTAGACAAATTTCTTCGGTTCTTGCAAACCCGAGAGTAACGCTGTTATATTGCGAAAATGAATATGGTAAGGATTGAGTCGTGCTTTATCAAAATCCCTTAAAAAGTAGTATTTATCCCTTAAAAACTCGAAAATCTCAAACGAATTTTTATTCCCACAAATTATCCAACGTTTTGCATACATAAAACATAAAGACCTCAAGGTAAAAATTAATAAATTACCATTTCGTTTTATAAATTCATAATTAATCCACCTTTTTTTATTTATTCAACAAGAAATATATTTGCTGAAACCCCAAAACGTAACAAACAAACAAACATAAGATTTAAAACAATAAACCAAAGTAAAATTTCTTACCTCGTCGTATATACTCGTACGATACCTCAGTTAAGGCAAACAAACATAAATCTCATTTATTGCCGCATCGTGTGTGCTATGTGTATATCCCAGTATGTTAAGCAAAACCATTTATGTGTTTACTTTATACAGCTCCATATAATATGTAAAGAGAGTTAAGGGCTTTTGATAAAATACGTGACTAAAAATCGATAAATGGGCGGATTTGGATAATAATAATGCTGTGTAGCATAAATATGATTCAAAAAAACCGCAAAAATATAATTATCAATTTGTGTGCCGAACGACGACGGCGACGAGAGAGCCGGGGCTCGTACTCTCGTATAAAAAGAAACAATATAAAGGATTTGCAAAAGATAAGCAAAATATTTAATAAGAGTTCTTTAAACAAATATCGTATATTTATAGAGACCTACAGCAGATATCATCACATTAATAATGGGATGAACAAGCCAATTTACGATCTTTTGATTTCTTCTGCGTTATGTTTGTGTATTTAGTTGTATTCCGCGATAAACACCTTGAAAATGAGGTATGTAGCTTGGAAAGTGTGCCGGATAATTATGCTGAATCCGACTAGGGAGTATCATATCGTGAATACCTGGTTAGCCATAACAAAACCAACCCTGAAAATTACACATATAAATAAAATAAATAGCAGCTGAGGGTTAGAATTTTTTTTTGTATTAAGGGTACAATGAAAAAGGGCGTTGATAGGAACTGACAAAATATCAGGCATACAAAAAACAAACAGCATAAATTAAATCATTTAATGGTTGAATGGTTGGTTTGGGTAATACACATACATAAAATTATTTCATTGCCTTTTACCGTAGGTATATGTAGACATATTGTCGAAGACGACAACCCGTAATTTTTGGTATATTCCTTTATACCACATCAAACAAATGTTCTCTACTCCATATACACAGAATAGTTTTACGGTTAATGCCATCAATTTTTATGCCCGTCGTGCATGTTAACATAAACTTCGATATATACGTAGGTTCTTAAATGTTAAATTTTAATTTATTTATTTGTAATTAAAATTGGATCAGCCATTAAAATTTATTTGATTGTTTTTTTGATCTTAATGAATTATGTTTTATGTGCGTGGGAACAATATCAGGTGATCTAACCTCGACGCCTAATATTTTAGTAAAATTATTCCAATGTTGTTTTACGTTTTACACATAATTTTTCGTTTTTTGGTTTCTTAAGTCTGTAAAAATCGTCTGCGAAAGATGCAGCCAGTAAAATCTTATTCTTAGTTAACGTTTTGGCATATAGGCGATATTCACACCATTTAGCGAGCGAACTACAATTTCTTTCACTTGAAATTTGAACTGGGGACTTGAGATTTGCTGGGACATATTCTGCTGCTTAATCATATCGTTTAGCTCTTGTATATTTTGTGTTTGGATCTACTTAATTTGATCGAGTTTCTCGTTCTGCTCAGCTTACATTTGATGCATTTATTTACACTTTGCGTTTTGCTGTTCTCGTTTGTAACGAATTGTTTTGGTTCCATCTGCAATTAAATGATTTTACTCGTGCACTTTATATGACTAAAGCGACAGCCGGGATGGGCAGGGTTTTTACACTAATATCACCTGGAATTAGATATGCTGCTTTAAAAGTATCACATGTGCTACTTCAAGCAAAAAAATAAAATAAAATAAAAACAAAAAAACTGCTAAACTGAAATTACTACACCCACTAGAACGGATGAGACAGTACAGTATAATCAAACCATTTCTAATGGGTTACTTGAAATTTAATTTCGGTATTTTTGCCAAAAATTTTATCCAGGAATGTACGTATTCCCATCCCTTGTTGGGAAAAATTATTAGCAACCCGATGCCTATTTTTACCTTTACATTATGAACATATTGTGAAACTATTTTAACATGACAATTTGACTTTGTAGCAATATGTTGTTACAAATCATGGGGCAGACCCAACCTCTGAGTAAAAAGTAGGGTCTGCTCCATTATTTATAACAAGTGTATTGCTATGATCGGCTCTTTGATGTTAGACACCATTCACTGTTTCCAAAAACATGACCCCTTTTCCTTATTTATTTAGTTATTATTTATTTTTGTGTTTTTGTTTATGAACTGAATTCTAGTGACGAAAGACTGGCTCACTTTTGCTCACCTAATATCTTTAGCGTGATAAATGCATAAGATTCTAGCCTTCAGAAATTTCGGTCCTAATTTTGCCGAGTAACTTTTAGTTGCATCACTCTGAGCAAAATTTTGAATAAAGACTTCAAATTCAAAAATTTTCAATAAAGACTAAATATTCGCAAACATATTCGAAGATTATATCTTGATGCGTTTTGATCGCTTGCGGTCTTCAAATGTAAAAATTGGAGATTCTGTGATAACTGGTAAGCGGATTCATGTGAGATTTTGTGCCACCTAAAGATGAGGTAATGCAGATGAATGAACAACATTTTATAAAGCACAAGCAATCTCATCCAAATATTCATCCCGGATTTGGTGGTCATCGGTAATGTACACTTGAGTAACTGAAAGAATAGAACCATCTACTTTTTCCGAGGTGTTAGATTGCGGACTGAACTTAGGTGTAAATTGGTGAGTTACTTCATATTGTTTAAGAATTGTCCCTTTCGGAAAATAACGTCAGGGTCACCGAATGTTGTAAACACTTTTATCAAAAATTATATCACCTTTTAGCTGTTGCATTAGGTAAACGGTAAACAAAATATATGTCCTTGCATTTTGTGACCGCGAATAAGGACCAAGAAAGTCCACATACAGAAATTTCCATGGTTGACCAACTTCTATAAAATTACCAGATTTTGGTATAGTTGCGAAGTTTACTGGTTTCAACATCTTATATGATATGTAACCCGCATTGGGTAGAACCAGTGTTCGCGTTGAAGTATTACTATCTTCATTTAAATCCATGCAAATTTGATTGACTTAAAGGATTGCCTTCAAGAGCCCTAATTTTACCCAAATATCGAGAATTGTCACATTCTAGACTCTCCACGTACCTAGACGAACTGTCCGGAACATTGTTTTGAACACAACAGCTCCATTGAGCTAGACGTCTGGTTAGATCTTTGTGATTCATGAGTCATTGGAGACCTGCATGATCACTAATTATCGTGATTGAATACCCCTCAACGTAAGGACAAAATTTTTGTACTCTCATAACGGTAGCAAGTCATTCCAATTCTCTCGAAAGGCTCTCTCTACTTAAGGCGACTACCTTAAGCATCAGTTTACCTAGAGTTTGGATGTGCATTGCAAAATTCGAATAGCATCACAGTAAAGTGGTGCAACGGTCGCCAAGCTACAGTGAAAATCTTATCCCTTGAACCGGCTTCTAATGGAATTTGCCAAAGTCAACTTTTAGTCGTTTGTGCTTATGTATCGAGTTTTATCTAAATGTCTTAAAAGACCTCAGTGACCGATTTAACTTCTCGCGCATCAAGTCATAGGGAAAACTTTTCGTTATAGATTTTTTCCTCAATAGCCCTCAAAGACAACATTCTATATCGTACGCCCGAAATTCGTAACATTTTGACTTCTAACGAATAATTGCTCTTGGATAGCAGGTGGAACTGGATAGTGCCTCTGTTTAATTGGAGATGGTGCACTCATATCGATTCTATGTGGCAACGCCTCAGTTTTACCTAATCCTAGTGTATTGCGGACTGATTCGCCGTCTTCTTATGTTACACGGCCTTCACCTAGTTTTAGCTCTACAGCAAGTACAATCTGGAATTTGCAAATAAAAAACCCACCGTTTAACGTTTTAACTTTATTTATCCACACAAATTGTTCTATTACAACTTTTCACTGTACACTATTTCACTTCGATTACTGTATCATTTTAACACAAACACAAATGTTTCACTTTATTCTGCTCAACTTATATGGTTCACTGGATTAGTTTTAAATTCCAACTCTCTTCCCACATGAAATGCTATTCTAAAACTCAATTTTCAATCAGTATTCGAGAAACATTTGATCCGGTAACCTCATCGCACAATTAGAATCATAATTGCTCAATAAAATTATGGAATCTGACTGAACTAGAAACCAGCGACTTTTGGGTAATATCAGTTGGTGGCGTATGCCCTAACCACTGTACGACCAAGCGTCATATTTGTGTAGAGTAGAATTCCTAACTATATAGCGGAATTCAGATGTTCTAGATGTTGAAAATTGGAACTCATCGCTTGCTTGATTTGAAATTAATTGCGAGTAAATTATTAGCGACAAAACTCTAATTTACAAAATCCAATAATTTGGTGGATACAACAACGAAATTTCATGGAATTCGTGGACACACAAATATGCGATTAGTTGAGACCAGATATGTGTTACTCGATTCATGATGTTGGAGTTGCAACTCTGCATGCAACATTAAATTAATAAAAGCTGCTCAAAAATTTTATGTCAATTTTATTTGCCTCACACAAGGTGAATGTGCAGGCATGCATCGGGCCGCCTGAAGATAACCTGTTCAACAAAAAAAAAACAACTGAAAATGTATTTTTAATTAAACAGCAACAACAACCAAAGTTTTAATATATGGAAATTTGGATCATTAAAATTAAAACAATAAAATAATTTTTTAGTTATTAAATATTTTGTTAACAAAATAAAATCCGTGTATTAAAATTGTTAAATGACTATAACAAAACTATAAAGTTAGCTAATAAAAATAAAATAAAGAATTTTATTTTCTCAACATGTGAAATCCTCGTTTTGAGGAACAACATATAGGTGATGATGATGATGTTGATCATGATGTTAGGTGTATGCCCCCATATCGCCATCTAAATACAAATATATCATAATTAACTAATTTACGACCGTACTAAACTTTACGATCGCGTCAAATAGACAAAACGCGAAAAAAATTTATTAAACCGCGAAATTTCTTAAATAATCCATCTCAAGCGTGGTTCGCTTTTGTCTTTATACACACAGAATTATGTTCAAATTATATAAATATTTATGAGCCATACATCTTAAATATATGTATATCGCTTAATTTGGAAGTTTTGGTACAAAACGTTTTATGATAACGTGAGCGATATTTATGGTGCGATCTAAATACCAAAAGATGCGCGGACCGTTTATAGTCATACTACGGTGGCTAATAAATGACACCCGTATAACAAGCGTCTAATCGCGCGCAGCAACATCCAAACTACTGTGCTGCTCAAAACTATACTCTAAACGGTATCAGTGTTTTTTAATTTTTTATCTATCACAAAATTTTAATTAGTTTTCTTATTTATGTAAGAAGCAATATATAAAATTTTCTTCTACCGTGTTAGTCGTGCGTTTTCTTACCTTAAAGGCTTAATTAAGATAAAAAAAAATTATGAATAAAATTATCGTGTTTTTGAGCTTGCATACGAATATTTCTATTATAAATGACATAAAATGTTTGTTTTACTTCGAATATTTTGTGTGCTTATATATGGTGTGGCTGATACGCGAATCGTTCGCGTTATTATTTCAGTGCCTGTCTTGTTGAAATTATAAAATATCGGACGACGTACGTATATTTTACCCAATAAATTTTATAATTTTATACGTTTTAATTGAATAAATTTGTTGGTGTTTCTTGTTTATAATAAAAATTAACAAATAATTAAAAAGATATCTTTACAGAGTTTCTGTAAATTAAATTTTAATTGGAAGTGTCATCGCTGGCTGATATGATATGTAGGATGTTGATGTGAAGTATATGCGATGCTAAATGTTATGGTAATGTTCCTTAAAAGTGGTTTCAAAATTGAATGTACATTACCATAAAACTTTCATCGCCTTGTAATTTTTAAAATAGAGATTAAAATACAACATTTTTTAAAATCAGAGAGGCTCGTTTGATGCACAATATTCTCCGAGAGCTTCATAACTCATAACGACATTTAACAATCTACTATATCATTTGCTTTGAGACTGAGCTTAAAGCAACCAGGGACACTTGTAACGACTTGGTGAATTATCGGTTAACTAACCAACCCACTAAAACAGAAGCTGTTTGAAGTGCCACCCCTCTTCAACACAAACTTTTACCCACCAACATAAAACGCTAAAATTTACCATTTGATATAGAGATCTTGCTCGCACTGCTAAGACGTCGGTTTTATCCGATCACAGAATATAAACCTAAATATGTGAAATTATGGGTAAAGCCTCGATAAGAGGAGTGCTATCGGAACCAACCTATATTCGGAATGATATTTACATTTGTTATTTATTTAGTAGGACATTTACAATTTTCGAGTTTTGACGTTAATGTTCGTCGATTTAATACTGCGATGTTCAAACGGCATAATAGAAATAAATCCGTTGTACCTTTTGAAACAATCGGGAGTTTTAACTATTTCGATAGGTACCCAGTACCTACATGTTTAACGCGGATGAAGCAGATTGGCAAGTCTTACTCATAATTAAATTAAATCACTTCTCTGGCGCTTGGAAAAAAATGCTTTTGAGCAAACTGACCGAAATTGTAGAAAACACTAACTCAGTTGGAACAATATCGTTTGCATCACAGGTCAAACAAATATTTCCATTGTGGTGGAAGAAACTTGTGGCAAATAATACCAAAGAGTTTAAAAAGATTTTTGAAACCAAACCAAAATCCACCACCAAGTTATACAAATTTAAATGTAACTCACACAATTGATTGAGATTGTTGTTCCGAAATTTTAGATAAACACAAATCGAATAAGTTTATCGACATGTTGGCGATATTTTCTGGACACGAAAAACGTTTGACTATATTTTAGGTAACGCCGATTATGACTGCAAACCAATCGAACAAATATCGACCTTTTTTGTACACGTTTGCAGTTACCGAGATGAATATTCTGAAATAATACGGTCATCAGTCACATCCAGTTTAGGTCATAAGAATCATCATCCAGTTTGGGCCATAAGAAGTTGCTTATCTTCTTTGGCGAAATTTGGGTCAACTTCTAACTGCTCCAGAGGCTTTGTCTATGGTCTTTTGCTTAAGTTGTCGGATCAGTTGGATTTTATGCGGTTCCTAGACTCTAGTACCGATGCAAAATTCGCCAAGTTGAAGTCGGAAAAAGGCCAAGTTCTTGTGAACGGCAAAAAATTAACTGCCTCAGGTTTTCCCATACATACTCTCACGCACATAGCAGACCTTACGGGTGTTGGCTGATTATTTATCTAACTGGTTGACTCGAATTTGGTCACCAACCGTCGAATAGTCATCTCGGCAGCACGATTGTGGCGAGGATACAAATCCCGTAATCCGCGGAACGTTTCTCGATCAGATCACCGATTTTGGAGAATACAATTTGATGATTTGTACATATTCTTCAACGCTATAACCTTCAATGGTGATTTGCCATATACAAATGTTCAGTAGAACAATTCTTAACAAATTTTACAGATGTCGCTTTAACAACACGGCTGCTATAACCTAAAAAATTTCGAGCTACCCTATTGAAATACCATTTAGAACTTACATGATTTTATGGTAAAATTTCTACAATTCATTGGGTCCTGAATTTAAACCAAATTAATCACGACCCGTGGTAAACGGAAGAATTTGACAAAATTTAACTAGTTTGAGCGAATCTTCGAGCAGATAATGAATTTTTATATTTATTGCAAAGCAAATAACTTGATTGTGGGATCTTATGAAATATAAAATACAGGGTGGCTGATGAAAGCTGCAAACAAAAAAAAATTAATAACTTTTTTTCTATGTAATTAATCTGTTCAAATTGTTTTTTATTTTATAGATTGATTTTTAAATTTAACGAAAATGGAGAATTGGGACACTGAGAAAAGAATTTGGATTGTCCGCCGCTATCACGCATTTGAGTCCGCAGTTTCGGTACAAAGATAATATAGGCGCACGTTTAGCGGCACTCCGCCTAGCAGATGGACTATAATGAGGCTCATAAACAATTTTGCTGAGCATGGGTCAATCGCAAGAAATCCTTATCAAACCCTTCAGTTCGGACGCAGGTGTTAATAAAGAAAATTGTCGAATATGGAGTAATTCTAACCCACAGATACTCCATGAGGCGGAATTACATCCACTTCACGAACTTTTCACATAGATTCCATAATAAGCTGATTTCAAGAAACTCCACATTCCGTTGGCCTCCCAGGTCTCCTGACCTTACTGCGCCTGAATTTTTCTTGTGGGGCTATTGCAAACAGGAAGTTTACAAATCAAAACCAACATATTTGAATGATTTAAAGCAATCCATTTGAACGGATATTGAGGCAATTCCCGCTGCAACTCTTCAGGCAGTAATGAATATTTTTTTGCTGAGATGTCGCACATGCGTCAACGTGCGGCTAATTCCGTCATTGGCTTTGAACTGTTCCATTTACCTACTCGAAATTGGAATCGAAAAATGTAGCGAATTACGAATTTGTGTTCTTTCGAAATATTATTTTACGACATTTGTCATTATAAACCAAGCCTAAACAACAAATTTGAAGCATACAGCAAACGATTGTTCTGAATGCCGAGAAGTCGATATACAATTAATGATATATTCAGATCAAAGGTAAATGAGCTGCTGTTTAATGACGAAGACAATGGCTGTGAAATTGATTGGCATATGTCACGTCCATATCCTGGTGATACATTTTCTTAACTTCCATGCAAATAACGAAAGCATCCGAGCACAAGGAACGTAAAATTTCAATTACATTTAATTACTATCTGCATCTGGAGGAGATATTACAAAATTTTATCGAGGAGAAATGTGTAGACGAACCTACAAAGAAAGCACAGTGTTACGGTTAAGAATATGCTCAAATTGAAACACGAAAGCTAAAATATTGTTAAACCGAAGTTTCTCGGTTTTTGCGATTCGGTTTTTTGCGATATTAATGATATTAAGTTCGAGTTGAAGCCGCCCTCTAACGGTTTCAACTCGAACTTAATATGGTTTCGCCTCTACAATATATACTTCTTAAAAGATAACTCTAAGACGACTGAAATTAACCTTAATTCGTAATGACATAGACAGACTACTGGGTATGAACCAAGCGCAAATTTGATCGATTAAAAAATATCAACATATAAAATAGATTTTTGAGGAGAAACTGGAGAAAGCAACGGATGCTAGACTTATTTTGGTTTTAAATTGAACCATACCCATCAAGAAATATTTTTTATATAGTTTTGTTTTTTGGCCACCCAGAAAAATCAAAGGCCCGCTATAATCTTATTTGGAATTTTATGAATATTTAATTGATATTTTTAATCGATAAAATTTGCGCATGGTACTGCTCTGGCTTCATAACTATATAGGGCGCGTTCAGGACCGCCAACTGTTGGCATCATGATTAGTGAAATCATCGCTAATTTAATTTCAGTATTTCATAGTAAACATTTTTAGAACGTTGGCTTTCATTTTACTCAACATGTTCCCAACTGTTGGGTGCCCTGAATGCACCCATAGTTTCGAGATCATGATTTCCTAAATGATACTATAATTTCTTTTGTCTTCTGGTTTGGTTTTAAATATTAATGAAGTAGGCATTGACAAAAATGTCAAGATTGACATTTAATTGACTTTTAAATTGTCAAAAGTGACTTTTATATCGAAAGAACAGAAAATAATTTGTTTTTTCTAGTCCGCCGACTAAATATCACAATGGGCGCTTTCAGGGCACCCAACACTTGGCAACATGTTGAGTAAAATCGCGGCCAACGCTATAAAAATGTTTAGCACTATGAAATTTTCAAATCAAATTGGCGATGATTTTACTAATCATGCTAGGGGAAGGGGAACTAGATTTGCTTCTTAAATTATTAGTGTCCATTTTTGATGTATTCGGCGTTAAGAGCACAAAAATGCCTCGGGATGAGAGAACATATCTCATTCCGAAACTATGTATAAATCTAGTTGTAATTCATGGTTAGGCATGACACATTACAACGAAATCATGGTTAACTCGAAACTATATTTATGAAACCAGTAGAATGGCATAACACATATAGCAAGTATGTCTTGATCAGCAGTTTAATTGCCTGGACTCCTTTGATAATGTTTTACAGTGGCACTATTCTGGCGTTCCTTGGGAAAAATTAATTAGGACAAATAACCGGCATAGCATTTTTTCGAAATAATTTTTTATGGCATACTATGGTAAACAGTTTTTTACAATTTTTTTTCAAAAGAAAATTAAGTTGGGAATAATTTTCCCTTCCAATTTCGATATGGAAAAACTATTTCCTAAATTATAAAAATTTAGAAGGCCAAACATGATTTCTCAGTAGGCCATAAAATGATGATTTTGGCAAAAGTGCAATTGGTCCTAATTCCTTTTTCCTATAGGGAATGCCATAATAGTGCCAGAGATCTATGATCGGATTGCAATGGGGCATGCAAAATTAAAATAACACTTTTTCAACCACCAGGATATAATCAAATTTGACCTTATGATTTCGCACTAAACCGTATGGTAAATTTTATTAGCGTGATAAATTTGTAAAATTTAATTTACTCGAACTCACATAAAAAATATATAAAATGTAGGTTAACTTTTATTTGTCAAAATTTATATTTCTGCCAAGAAATCAAATCAATCAATCCTTATAATATTTTGAAAATATTTCTCTAAAAACTGATTCTTGAACGGTCTAACAGTAACGACCAGTTTCTTATAAAGCTAACCCAGTTGGTCGCTAAGAGCTTAAATTGTACTCTAGCCAAAACCAATCTTTGAGGCTAGAGCAACTTTATAATAGTTTCGTTCCGTTTTGACAAGAGGTTCCAAAATTTTAGCTGGCAAGAAACTCTTTAAGAAATAGCCCAATGGATATTCATTATATTTTGTTCTTTTATATCTGGTTATCTAATACACCTAAGTTAATGTACCTAATTTATCAAATGATAGAGTGAAACCGGTTGTTTAAGATCCTCATTTTTCACACGATTATGTTTTGTGGCTAAATTTGTTTTTGATTCGATTTTCGGTCTGGTTTTTTTTGAGTGAAGCTAAAATTTTAATATGGTATTTAATTATTATTGGCGATTTCAACTTTCCAGAGTTAGTCTGGATGATGGTCGACAATGTCTACATTCCAGCTAATAGTAACGATCATTCCGCCTTAATCTGTGATATTATGGCAAACATATAGGCACTTCTCAGATTAACAATATACCAAACAGTTGCGGAACTTATCTGGACTTCATTTTTTACTCCAACAATAATCCTTGCCGGATCTTCGAGTGGTTATCACACTTCAGTTTCTATCCAGGTTTCCAGCGGATTTTCAAATAACATGAATTTCATTAAGAATTGCTCTGTATTTGATTATGCGAATGCCGACCACGGTTCAATAAACAATTTCCTAGTTGAAGTTGATTGGACAGTTGTTCTATCAAACATGGATATCAATGGTGCAGTAGACATCTGCAATGAGTTATTAAATATTGCTACACGAAAGTTTGCTCCTAAAAAGGTAATAAAAAGGCCGCACGCCCGTCATTGTCTATGGTTCAAGAGCTCAAGAAACTGGAGCCCCTGCCGCCATCATAAAGTTCACAGGAGATATAGGCGTACTGGTCTAGCTCTCGATTTTACTCAGTTTCAATTTCAGCGCAGGTAGTTCTCCTGTCTTAACTGATTCATGTACAACAATTACATGATTGATGTACAGGACGATTTACGATGTAATCCGAAGAAATTTTGAAGATTTGTGAAACTGAAGAACCAAAATAACAGCTTCCTGTCGTTCATAGAATTCAGTGGTCAAAAATCCGATAATCCATTAACAATCTGCAATTTCTTTGCCGATTACTACAGTAGTGTTTTTGTTAAGGATATCTCAGGAGCCTGATGGTTTACCAGCATGAGTCTCTGACAAGGCGTTTTCCCTGATGTTTGGAAAAAAATCAAATTTAATTCCAATCTATAAAAATGGATCCCGCAATGATGTGACTAATTATCGCGGTATTGCTATTCTGTCCTGCATTCCAAAACTCTTCGAGCCAATTTTCAACAACGTAATCTTCTTCTGTTCTAGACAATGCATTAGCAGACGTCAGCATGGATTCTTTCCGGGCCGCTCAACAGTCACTAATTTGGCAGATTTTCAGAATAAGTTAATCGAATCCATTGCTTCAAAAATTCAGGTCGTTGTGGTTTATACCGATTTCGCTAAAGCTTTCGATAAACTTAATCACAGGTTATTGTTGAAAAAGCTTAGCGATCGTAATTGCGACATTATTCCTTTAGGTTGGCTAATGTCCTTCTTATCAAATCGTAAAATGTGTGTCAAGATTGATATTACGTACTCAGAGTATTTCATTTCTTCGTCTGGTGCGCCTCAAGGTAGCAACTTGCGCCCACTGTTATTTTTATTATTTGACGTTGTGGACTGTTTCACATTCGTTGACTGTATTTTATTTGCAGACGACATGAAAACCTTTGCTAACATTTCATGCGAATTAGACCGTGTTCTATTCCAACGGGACTTGAACATGTTTTGCGATTGTTGTGTTACAAATTATATGTTTCTGAATGTAGATAAATGCCAAGTAATCACATATTGTAGATCCAAGTCTCCAATGGTCTTTGCTTACTCTTTAAACGACTGTATTTTGAATAGAGTTGATGATAGTTGATATGATTAACGATTTGGGGGTTATTTTTAGATCTGATTTAACGTTTAACTCGAACATCGGTGCGATTGTTAAGAAAGCCTATTCAATGTTGGGATTTATTAAGCGAAATTCTAAAGATTTTCAAGATTCATTGACTTTTAAGGGAGATTTTCAGAAATCGTCCACACTAAATTTTACAAAAATGATCTATTGAAATAAAGGTTGAATTAACGGTTTTCTTCGAGGATTCTGGCTGATGGGGAGTAGGCACAATCCTGAAACTTGGTAAGTATACGTTCAGTATATAGAGTTTAAAATTTTTCAGAAATAATTCACATTTTTTTTAAATTTAACTTGTAACAATATGATTGGATTAACAGTTTCTATGACCAAATCTGGCTGATGTTGAGAGTGAACCAATTAGGACCAACTCTGGCGGAGAAACAATTTGTGTTTGGAATGCATAGTTTAACACGACAGAACTAAATTTAAACTTTAACTTCAATGTTTAAACGGATCAATGGAATTTCGGGTATGATAATCAAGTCAGAAATCCCACATTAACTTCCAAAATACGTTTTGCACAAATTTTACCGTTAGACGCGCAAAATTGCACAATCAAATACTACTCGACAAAATAAGAACACCGTGGGATTTCAAAAATGGGATTTCTGGCGTGACTCACACATTACTTTAATAATAAATAAAAATTGTAATTTTATTGAACTTTCGATGGTGTTAGTTTATGCTATTGTTTTGTGTCGCTGTGTCGCAATTTAGCTAAATTCTAAGTTCTAACTGGTAGCGCCAATTTGCGCAAATTTAATCATGGCGCATGAACGTTGATGATCGTTTCCCTCGCGTTTCAACTTTGTTTGCCCGGCAAGTTCTTTTGGCTGTTGGTTTTGTTAGCTGCTGGATTATGGGCCGTAAGTCAAAATGTTTGTTAACTGTAGTATATAACCACCTATTTATAGAAATGGATATTCATTTATGTTATTAACCAATGAGATATTGCTTTACATAAAAACGTCAAGATGACATTTACATATATTTCGTTAAATCCACTGACCATAACATAAAGATCATATTTGTGTTTATAAATTAAAATTTTCAATTCGATTAATGACGATTATTCCTATTAAGGTTTTGGTTGTATATTTGGTCGTCTTAGAACAGGTTCCATCGTCGCCCAAAATATATTGTGGGAATTATAAAATTTGATTGTTTTATAGTAAATTGGATAGAATTGTTATGCTAATTTAATTGAGTGGCAATGTGTGTGCTGTAATAAAGTGTCTCAAAATATGCCTTAATTATCGCACCACCGATGATACGAGAAATGTCGATTGGTATATTATATCGCGTTGGATGCATAAATTGGGTATATAACGTTATATGAATATACCCTCATCATCTTGCTCATTAGTAGTTGGCAAGCAAAAACCACATTTAACAATTCAGCAAACATCAAAATTCCTCACCAAAACATGTGGTCGTTCGTTAAATATACAAAATACTGCAAAAGGAAATGGTTTGGTAATTTTCACAAAATCGATGGATTTTTTTCTGTTTTAATTATAAATTTTATATGCAATATATGACGTTAACCCTATTCGGACGACGATCGATAGCGAGTAACCCAAATAATGTCACAAAATGTGCATACACAAGTTAAATCAGCATTTTTCTTAAAGATCTTGTTTTGCAGCTACCCACATAAAAATCATTATGCGAATATCCTTGTTGTTCAATTTTATCGTTAATTTATTTGTTGTTTGTGTGTGTGTAGTTTTTAATTTTAGTTGCGTTGTTGGCTATCGAAATGAATAATTTGGCATTAATTAAAGCACAGCAACAACGTCGACAACAATAAGTCATCAGGCTACATCAATATACCTAAATTTGTAAGTCTTTTTGTTCCCGCATATCTTTGGTAACACCTAATAAATTGTTCGGCACCGCACCATAATATGGAACCATGCATCGTGGTGACCGATCAATTGTTGAGATCACAATGAAAACATACAAGTATCGAACAGTGAGCGGTCTTCTAATTAATAAAATTGGATTTCTCGATATATTTATACGAGTAGACAATCGAATTGTAATTGGATTGAAATTAATAAATTGAATCATTTTATGTAAAAAATACGAGTGCACGCAAAAACCACAAAACCACCCACACATACCAAAATAAATTTATAGACAACCGGCGAGTGACCTTCCTTAGTCCATTTCTTCATATCGTAGACCAAAAGTCTATATACGCGAAATGAGTGGGTTCACGTATACACTAATTATCTTCTGTGTATACATTTGGTGATTTTCAGTATACTGGATTTCGCGCGCTATATCGCAACACGCGAGTCATTTATAATTTTACGATCATCTCTGAGTATCGAATAAAAAAAAAACGAAATCCAATTATCTTCAAAAATTATGACCAAATTTGTGTCAAGACAAACAAAAAGATGTTGTTTTCGTCGTATTCGTCGTTCGTCGTCTTATGATAATCAAAATTGATAATAAAATATAAAATGAAATAAAAAATTGGTAATCTTTTCTTGAATTCTGTCTTGTGTTTGTTTTGTTATCTTTTAAATTGGCCATAAGATTGGGATTAAGCATAATAAAAATTTTACTTATGTGAGGATAAATATTGATTTCAATGTGATTTTATTATGTAGATATATTTTTGTGAGATCTTAATATTCGAGACGAGAGAAGAAGTTTTTTGTCGTAAATTTATGACGCGTCATGCTAATCGTCTTTAAATTAAACGCAGATTAAACGGGACCACATTGGTTTTTTTTGCTGGCTGTTTGCAGAGTTATTTGATCATTAGTTATTAGCGAACGCATTGTTTCGACATTGGAATATGACTTAATCTATTTTGTGATATTTAGGTGAAATGTCATAGTCTTGGGAAAATATGAAAATTCCGAAGCGCATAATAAGAGTTCGCATCACTAAACTAACCAGCACCAAAACTAAGCTTCGGTGTGCGTGTGTGTGTGTTCGTTCCCGCATTACGTGAAAACAGGCGAGGAAAGTTGCGTGAAACCCAGAATTTAATGTGAGACTAAGGCGACAGGTAACATGGGCCGCGCCACTTAGTTTTTCTAACACTTTTGTTAACAAACTGAAATCATTTCAAATTATAATCCCTTTAAAAACTCGTTTAGTGCTACCGACGCAGGCAGTGATTCTTATGTTGCTCAATGAGACATGTATGTAGATTATGGTTCCCGGTTATCATAAAAACGTAAACTTAGGGTACCTTGGGGTGGTTTTGTAACATTTTATTAAAAAACTGAAGATTTTACATTACTTTAAAAGTTCATTGAGGCTATCTGTGCAGGCCTTGCCCTTAAATCCTCGCAGTGTCATATATTCCCTATCAGAGGGATAAGCGACATAAGGGGAGCCATTAGATCCCGCGAGACCGTGAGAGTTAGTAAAGCTGTTATCATCTACTATTCCAAATGACTTTGTACTAATACTATTAAAAGTAGTCCGTGGGGTAAAGCGTGAGTCATTTCGGGAATATAGAACTCCTATTTCGTAGTTTTCGAAGCAATAAACAGTTTTTTACAATTTTTATTCGAACATATATCGATTTCGGACTTTCACCGTAACATATACACGTAAATCGTTTTGTGATGAAAAATTAACATAAATTCTTCCATTTTTCATGAAACTTTCTGCTGACAATTATTGATTAAAAATCGCATAAGTTTTCTGCTGGTTTCTAAAAATATCAGCAACAATATGGTAAAGTTGAAATTGTTCTGATCTCGCTTGTTGGTTTGATGGGCGACTAAATAAGCATAGGCGAAACGTTTATTCAGGAAAAATTGACCATTTAAGGTTTAGAAGATCACTAATACTTTTGTGAGATTGGTGACATCTGGGGTAGAGTAGTACCACTTAAAATAGTTTTATAACAGTTTGTGGTATAGGAGTCTAGAATAAAACCGTCGAAAATATTACTTCTGTATAAATTCAGATGAGTCTATAATGTTCGATCGGTATATAAATACGAGTGGAACGAACACAATGAGTCAGCTTAGTTAGGCATGTTGATGATTCGGCCCGCGAAAGTTTAAAAGCGATAATGAATATTGTATGTTAAAGAGTGAATTAATAAAAGATTGTGGAAATTATTTATTGTGTTGTAGAGTCTAGTGGATATTGGGAAAATTATTGTGGGAATATTCGGGTATATTCCAGAAGTGGTGTGAGTATTAGTGGAGTTGTGAGTATTGGAAGGATTCCAATTAAAGCAACGTAATTTGCCGACAAATGGTTGCAAGAAGGAATTAATATTGCGACTAAGTGAGGCAATGGAGAAGTGAGAATAATAGACCCGGATAATTATGAGTTCGAAAAGGTAATAGAGGAAAACTAGATGATAAACGTGAGATGGTGGAGACAGTTCCCGGGCCACCTGGGAATTGAATCAAAATTTTGATCAACAAAGTAAACATTTGACGAGAAAAATGAAACAAGGATTGAAAGAAATCAAGAAAAACATAATATTTGGTAAAAGGGATGATGACGTGCATGATAAGGAGTAGAAAATCCACCATTCAGATAACGATTGTGAGCCGATGTTGAGCCGAAATGACTGTAGGTAATAAGGTAGAATCGGATGATGAGGATCATGGAGTGGATGCCATTGGTCAGGAGGTACCATTGGGTTTTGAAAAATCGAGTGATGGTGGGAGACAGCAATTAAGAAGAATCAGCTGAGCCAGCTCGAAAATGATAAACAATTCAACCGGGGTATGCCGCAGTTCAAGAAGGAAGAAACGAATTACTTGTGATGTTGGATCAACCGGTTGCTGAGCCAGAAGAGAGGATGTCCATATTGATGGGGTTGACGGCGACTCACTTGGTGGGGATGAATTCGGCGATTGGGATTGATTACGTATCGAAGAACGACAGTAACCCAGGTTTGTGCAGCGAACTTGATGTAGATGATAATGCTGATGCTAGAGGTGATAAGGTGACGGAGAAAATCAAACACGGATTGAAACGCATGGATGATGTTGGTAAGTATGACTTACAGAAAAGAGAGAAATTCGTTGCAGGTGTGGCGATGCTCTCGGATGATGCCGATGAGCAATTGTGGCAGCTACGTTTAGACGTGATGGATCGACTTAACTTGAACGAATGCTGGTCAGATTGATATGAGATTGTTCGATAGAATACTGAAAGGTATCTAAAGGAGATAGTCGTAAGGCGAATCGAGATTGCAGATGGTTCATCAGTTGTAATTTCTAGGGCAGCAAGGATAACCGGAATCGGCGATTGGCAATTCAAAGGAAGACGTAAACGGAAGGGACGGCTTATGAAATGCTGGTAAAAAAAGTGTTCGCAAAGAGGGCGTTGGCTATTTGCAGGGATAATGGTATGTATGACGAGATGCGTCAGCAGGTTGTACCGAGTATTGAGGAGACGTGTTGCGTGGCAGGAGTGATGGAAGGGATCGTCGAACGAATAGGGTTGAGATAGAGTGGACCATGGAGAATAGCTGCAATCTTGGATGAAGGTGAGTGAAGTTGAATTGGTTTGCGTTAAACGATCTAATCTACAGAGGCGGTAGTTTGTTTCTGTTCGAATCAGGCAGACAGGTTTCATGGGCGATTAATTTAGCATAGGCATTTAGCAAGGTTTAGAACATTACTATCATTTTTGTGAAATTTCTGACATCTGGGGTTGAGTATTGCAGATTATAATAGTCTAAAATAACATCGTCGACAATATTACTTCTGTATAAATTCAGGCAAGACTAGAATGTTCGATCGGCTTATAAATACGAGTGCAATGAACACAATGAGTATACACAAACATAATTGTAAATGGTAAAGAGTGAATTAATAAAATATTATTTATTTATTATAGAAATTATTTATTGTTGTGATTTATTGTTGTGTTCCGGTACCACCCGTGAATTCTGCACTCCGACAGGGAGTCATAGTTGTGTTCAATGTCATTACTGCTAAATCTTGAACTAAATTATAAATAATCGTTTCTGCATTGCAATGATCATATACAGAGTGTTCCATTTGGGGGGTAGAGGGGCCAATTATTGCCATTAAAACCGAAGGCGTAGATCTGCCTCCTTCAGCTTAAGAATTGTGTGGCACATATTTTCCAAATAGCACTGAGGGTCGGTTAATTTATTATTTGAATGGTATTTATAATCTGCATACTATGGCCACTGTGTTATACGAGAAAACGATTCCAATTAAAACAGAAACATGAACTCTCGAACCGCTTTGTTTTGGCATATATGTGTATCTCTATTTTGCTCTTGACTGTGCGTTTATACTTGCAGAAATTAGTGTGGCACTAATAAATTGCACTCGCTCCGCAGGTATGCATACATTTCCGCAAGTATAAATGCACAGTGAAAACTTGGTAAATTAAAAAAAATAGTACACTGGGTAAAAAAATTCGAAAATTGAGTGATCCACTGAAATAAATATTGGCCAGCTCACAGAATTGTTTCACGGATGTGGCGTATAAGGCCAGTTAGCATTTTCCCTATCGAACGATACTACCAATGTATCAAAAAGCAATTCATAGTCTAACTGGCCGATAACGCCACATCCGCAGAACCATTCCGTAAGCTGACAATATTTATTTCAGTGAAATACAATATTTTTCAAAATTTTTGTTGAAAGCCACCTGAACAATTCTATGAGCTGGCCAATATCTTTTTTAGTGGATCACACAGTTTTTCAAATTTTTCGCACAGCAACAAAAGATTTCTGTTAATCGCATCTATATTTTTGTATAGTCGTTCGATAAGGCAAACAGCAAGCTTCTGGATGTCTCTCATACTGTTAGATCGGTCATGACTATCTTATCGTGTTCGATTTCACCTCAACGTATGGATAGCCTGCTAACTGAACATCATGCCGTGTTGAAATCAGACGAGATACGATTGGTTGTGGGATTTTTCTCACAGGTAGTGGACATTAAGATGCATCAGGAGAGATCATTGACGACATTTTAGGTTTGGAACCATAAATTAAATCCGAATTTTATTCAAATATAAATATGTTTTGGCCATTGACAAATATGTGTCTATCGTGCCATTCGTAACATTCGGTTGGTCTTGGGATATTTTCATAGGTAGTGGACATCATGTCCTATCGATATCAAATGAGATTTTTCACAACACTTTAGATTTCAGGGCATCATTTATTTAAATCTACAGAATTGTTGACATTAAACTATTGACCAGTAAAGATACATATAAGTCTATCGTACTAATCTCAGGTAACGAATGGTTTACAGCTTCTTATAGAGCAACAATTTATCATATTTCATTTCATTACAGGTTGTGCAAGGTTGATTTTAAAAATCGTGGGATGGACTAGAATTAGTATCAACATCTTGAGCGGGTAAGTGGTTGGTTCTCACAGTTTGGAACGTGCCTGATTCGAGGCACCTTCCAAACTATGATTGGATTTTGTTAAAAAGTGACAGGTAATTGGAGTTTGCGTCAATTTGGATGATGTCTTTATGGTTTAGAAACATCTGTTGCATTTTAAGAAATATACAATTTGTTGTTCTTTCTTTTTATTTTGATGTTACTTTATGAGCAATTTGATCTCCATATTTTTAATTTTAATTTTTAATTAGCAAGATGAATTTCATGCTAAGCGTATCAGGTTAACCTCCCACTCATGATATAGAACTTTGTTAACTCAAATTAGTTAGTACTCAAGTTAATTAAGTCTATTTATTAGTTAGAGACTTAATTAATTAAAAACTGTGGCCATCTTAAACCGGTAAAAACGGCATAGTTTCGCTTCAGTGGGTCGATTCATATATCCGTCATTCATTACAGATCCTCTAAGGTCCTCTATACGTACCACATTTGTATAGAGCAATGGAGGTCCGTAACTTGGCAGCTCGACCGTTTATCTAAATTATCCTAGTGGTCAACCAGTTGTATCAATGTAGCTGTATATAAAGGGTGGTTAAATTTTAAGGGCCGATGTTGCCGATTTTGAATAAAACACAAATTATTTAGGAAATTATTGTCAATTTTTTTTATTATGATAATATGGTGTGGTTCAATTATGTATGGAACAAAATATCGGCCAAATGGCCGCCGCGACCTCGGCGGCACACCTCCATCCGATGGTCCAAATTTTCGATGACGCTTAGGCATAATTGAGGTTCTATGCCGTTAATGTGCCGAATTATCTCATCCTTTAGCTCTTGAATTGTTGCTGGCTTATCGACGTACACCTTTTCTTTCAAATAACCCCAAAGAAAGAAGTCCAACAGTGTCAAATCACATGATCTTGGCGGCCAATTGACATCGCCACCACGTGAGATAACACGGCCATTGAATTTGTCGCGCAAAAGAGCCTTTGTTTCGTTAGCTGTGTGGCAAGTGGCACCGTCCTGTTAAAACCACATATCGTCCACATCCATATCTTCCAATTCGGGTCATAAAAAGTTCGTTATCATCTCACGATAGCGAACACCATTCACAGTAACTGCCTGATCGGCCTCATTTTGGAAAAAATACGGCCCGATGATGCCGCCAGCCCATAAACCGCACCAAACAGTCACTCTTTGTGGGTGCATTGGTTTTTCGACAATCACTCTTGGATTATGATTCGCCCAAATGCGGCAATTCTGCTTATTGACGAATCCACTGAGGTGAAAATGTGCCTCATCACTGATGATGATTTTCTTCGAAAATTGATCAACCACTGTTGCCATTTCTTGCCACCATTCTGACCATTGACGACGTTTGGAATGGTCAAGAGGCTTTAGTTCTTGAGTCAATTGCACCTTATAAGCGTGTAAATGCAAGTCTTTATGCATAATGTTCATCAACGACGAGCGTGAGAGGTGCAATTGTTGGGCACGACGACGAGTTGAGGTGGATGGCTCTTCAGCCACACTATCGCGAACAGCAGCAATATTTTCTGCTGTACGAGCTTTTCGAGCATGCATTGGTGTTTTAAAATCTCCTACAGACCCGGTTTGCTCAAATTTTTGCACGATTTTTCCGATTGTACGCACATTTGGACGATTAAATTGACCGAAAAAATCACGAAGTGCATTTTGATGCATGCATTTTGATTTGAACGCCCATTTTCATAATATGCCTGAATAACTTTAACGCGTTGCTCGATTGTGTATCTTTCCATGGTTCAAATTGAGTTAATCTAAAATTGAGAAATGTCAAATTAAATGCAGAAAAAAAAGTTGACGTTTAGGTGTGGTTCACATTCAACGTCGGCCCTTACAATTTAACCACCCTTTATAAAAATTCTAGTTTCTACCATTTTTAGTTTGTGAATTGAAAGAGGCGAAACTACAAAGCAGCGATATTAGAGCTTCTATTGCTCTGTTAATGTGTAGAAGTTACTACGTACCGTCATGAATTCCGGTCCAATGAGTAATGAGACGGACTAATGACCTTGTATTTTATCGTATTTAGTTTGGATTTTTAAAGTATTTTCGTTTCCTGTCCTATAAGTTGGTTTCAATAAGCCGATTCCAGCAGCAAGTCAGATAATTATTTGAGCCTGGGAATTCGCACCCGGGTGTATACTGTCCATATATTTGTTCTGAATGATGCAACGATGTTAAAATGGTTGATAATTAATACTTTTGCAATTTGCCAAATTAGATCGTTCGTTTTGGAAAATATTCGACAAGAGATATTTACTCGAAAGAGATAATCCCATCGTTTAATAAAACGCCAGCAAAGCTGCTGCAATCGTGCTAAATTTAGCAGTAATATCCGCAGTTAAATTGTGTTTACAGTTTTACATATTGATAAAGATCAAACATTAGCTATTTCATGAGTCTGCTTATCGATTACGCCAACTGTTCGAACAATAAGAATACGTCTGCTTCACATCACGTGTACTTTGTTTGCGATCATTGATTGCAATGTACTGTAAATAATGTGCGATCACTGCATGTAAACAAACTATAAATTGACGGTGAATTATGGGCTGAGAATATTCTGTTACTAATTATATAATCAGCCTAGCTATTTATATAATCTATACATATGTCGGTTTAAATGCTTATCGGATACCTATAGATTGTTATTTAACCATGTTGAATTGACTTATAATGCCATCATAATTTAATTTATCGATTTGTTATCGTTCGTAAGCTCATGTGGCAAATCGCATTTCGTTGCTTGTAACAAGCAACTAATATAAACTATAAAATCTAACATTTCGAGTCAGTTCCCGATATGAAAGCGACGAGTGCAGTTATCATTTTTGCCTTATTAATAGCCAAAAGCTATGCAACCGAATACTGTAGAAAAGAATTGTGTCAGTCCGGTAGAAAGCATATTGCCTGCGGCAATGATGATGTAAGTGGATAGAGTGTATTACTATTTTTTTAAATATCTGTATAATTTTTATTTAGAAATTCGCATCAAGCTGTAAATCTCCATCTCTAGTCGATTTTAATGAGACCCTCCAAGATTTGGTGCTCCATATGCATAATGATTATAGGAATAAATTAGCCAGTGGTGGTACCAAATTTGCATCCGCTGTTCGAATGCCGCGTCTAGTAAGTATAGATCTTAGTACATAATTTTTTATGTATTTGACAAACCGTTTTATTTTATTTACAGAAATGGAATTCAGAACTTGCCAAATTGGCGCAATATAATGTTCGACAATGTGCAATGAAACATGACGCATGCCGTAATACTGATTCATTTCCTTATGCCGGTCAAAATTTAGGCTACGTGGCTACCACAGCACCACTATCTCCTTCCATGACTCAATCGTATATCAAGAAAGTCGTTGACGAGTGGTATGCCGAAAGTTCTGCAACCAAACAAACGTGGCTTGATAAGTTTACTGGAAATACTAATGCAGTGATAGGACATTTTACCCAAATTGTACAAGACCGAGCTGCATATACTGGTTGTGCCGCCGCCACTTATAAAATGCAGGGATCGTTCAATACAGTTTTAGTGGCATGTGATTACAGTTTTACAAATTTGATTAATTATCCAGTTTATACAAAAGGGCCAGCAGCCTCTAAATGTACAACTGGTCGAGATGATACTTATACGTCGTTATGTTCCCCAGATGAAAATATTGAGCCAAAGCCTTTTTAATGTGATTAACGATAATTGATGATTGATTTTAAAGAAATGAGTTAATCGACCACAGGTTGAAATAAAATCCAAATTTATTCGATTGGGTAAAGGTCGATTTCCGAAACGTTTACCTTCTAGATATCATTTTCCTTCTAGATATCACGTTCTATGAAGAAACTTGCCTGAAAGCGTATATGATCTTAATATTTAAGAGATATTTTGACGATCTTCCTTTGCTTAGGGTTCCTTGGGTCTTCGGATTGCTATTTTCTTTCTCTAATTGGTTGGATGTGAGACACTTAGCTTATGTTAAGATCTTCAATTTGAATTGTTGTCTAGATGGTATCCTGATCATTGACACATTCGTTGAAAGGTTTAGGTGGTTTCTTCTGTGTAGATTGCTACGTCTCCTAGATGTAGATTATACTCAAATAGCTGATGCACATACCAATGATGCAGACCTATTCCAATTGGATTTAAAATAGTTGTTAAAGCTTTCACAACTTATTTCACCCTGTGACCCTATTCTGGTAATTCCCCGGGAATAGGGAATTGGGAAAATGGTTTACATATTATTTCGAATTGAATTATTTTTTTCTGGCATACTAAGGTAAAAAGTTAGTGGTAATTCTTTTGAAAAGAAAACAAAATTGAGAACAATTTTCCCTGAAAATCTCGCTATGGAAAAATTATTTCCAATTTACAAATATTTACAACAACCTTTTTTACTCAGAAGTCCAGAAAAAACTGATTTATTGACAAAAGCTGGGTAAATTCTATCCCCATGATTATATTACAAGGGAATTACCGTAATAGAGCCACTGGGAAAGTTGTTGCACTCCAAACGCCGAAATTATCTAGGGAGTAAGAGGCATTTTAACAGTCCCAGTAGGGTGGGGTAGCACATACCACATAAGTCGATCGTGTTAAAGGGATCTCCACGGAAGGTGTGCCTTCCACCAAGCGATAAGGCATTCCTTAACTTCCCCATAGTTAATAGAAGGTCGCGGGTTCAAAACTCAGCTAGCTAGTTAGTTAGTCTAGTGGTCTAGTGTAGTGCGCATAGTGTAGCCGAATTGAATATTATTTTGATGCTTTTCATTCACAAGTTTTTTAACTCGGTTTTCAAGTATAACCAGGTGGTTCAGTGATAAAGTGCGCGTCTTTCAAGTAAACTGTAAAATGAGACGAGGTGAGCACTAATAGATTTTTGTTTGTTGTGTTTTTGTTTTGTTTGTTTTTGATTGAATCCATCTTGGTAAAGAAATAATGCCAGTAACATTAGTATAGCGTGTAACTGGAAAGTGAGAATCATCGTGCGAATTCCGTTAATTTGTGGAAGAGCGTGTAAGGCAAGGTAAGTGTTCGAAGTGTGGGGCAGCCCACAGTGGAGGGGGTTGTTAGGATCACTCCACCAGCAGAATTCAGGTAAGTTGCCATTTCTTCTCATTATTTTTTTCTTTCCTCTTGTCCGTGATCGTTTTGGCGGTAAGACCACGACGCGATGCATTGTAATTTTGATTCAAACGGTGGCGTTCCTCTCTCTTGTCAACCTGCTCTCATGAGCTTAGCTAGGGCAATGACTTGCCGGTAGACTGGCACCTAAATAAATCACAGTAGTTTGAAAAATTGTCTACTCAGGCCATGTGCACGTGATCCTCCCTGCCAATAAACCTACGAACTCCGATAATCTAGTGTATTATGTTCTCTACACTGGCTCACTAAGAATTTCACTGGTTAGGTAGCTGCTTCAATAAACTGTCTTTAAAGCAATGAGTTCACAACAAAACGGAACTTTTAACTGGCCTAATATAATCTTTAACGATCTTGGCTCAATGGATTCTAGGGTGAGCTAACCATTGGTATGTCCATTTATACGAAGTTCAAAAATTTATAGATAACCACCTAGACAAACATACTCCGCGATTTAGCAGGAAAACGAAGAGCTGAAGAAAATCAAACTGATAGAAGTTTTGGAAACTCCTCTTAATAAAGGGTGGTTAAATTTTAAGGGCCGACGTTGAATGTGAACCACACCTAAACGTTAAGTTTTTTTCTGCATTTAATTTGACATTTCTCAATTTCAGACTAATTCAATTTGAAACCAAACGTCGTCAATGGTCAGAATGGTGGCAAGAAATGGCAACAGTGGATGATCAATTTTCGAAGAAAACAATCTTCAGTGATGAGGCACATTTTCACCTCAGTCGATTCGTTAATAGTTAGTTATAGTGAAAACAGCACAATTGTCTGTATTAAAGCTGAATTTCATACCTGTGATGAGGAGTTTGAAAGGGAAGCTGATTGGATGCATAAAAACAAATGAAAAGCCTATTAAACGGAGAGCAGAATTCTTGCCGCAAGTTAGGAAGCATTCGCAAGCAAAAGTAATGAAGCTACCGAACCAGGCCTGTAACCAACAACTGTAGCAAAAACAACAACGCAGGGTTACAATAAAGACAAAGGCGCATTACAGAGTTTACGAATAGTTAGATTTGATGAAATCGATTCCCACAAACGACTGCAGAGTAATGACACTAAACAATGATGTTTTGAAAATCAATAACAAAACTTGACTGTCTTCATCTCATCTACAAGAAGGAGGATATTATACAAGTCCTCAAAATGAAAGAATTGCAAATACCTTTAAACGGGAGGAAATTGACAATAGCTCGAGAACAAAGATCATTTAAAGAGGGCGCCCGCTATTCACCTGGCCATCTATAAAGGATGGGAAGTAGTGGTGCAACTGCAAATATTTAGAAATAAAACGTGTCAATCGACACAAAACTCTAACGCTGCTAGAGGAAGAATCCAACTCCAACTGTAGTTCCGCCACAATCACAGGCTATAGGTGCAAACAGGAAATCCTACTCGCAAATAACTTAGCGCAATTAACTAACAGTTCTAAAGAAAAACTTCTCGAATATCCTTTCCACTCGAAAGGATATTCCGAATTGGCAAAATAAGAACGTGTTTTAGAAGTTATTTATAAGCGACTAGAAAGACAAGAAGCCACAAAAAAAAAATTGTTATTTGGAACGCGAATGGATTTCCTCAGCATGTTCCAGAGCTAGAAATTTTCCAAAACGTAGAACAATATGTTTCATCCGGAACTCATTTAACAGCAACTTCATTTATGAAAATGCGTGAGTATGAATCATAGAGGAAACGCTGGAAGTGGATCTACCGTAATTGTTAAGAATAATAATAAACATTTCGAAGCGCTCGGTATCAAAATCAGAAATAATGCAAGTTAAAACCATAAAAGTTGAATCAATCAATAATTGGGATTTCAGTATCTTCTCCAGTTATGCAACTTTTTAAATCACTAGGACCAAATTTTATTATAGGCGGTGATTGAACGCGAAGAATACCTATTAGAGATCTATACTTACAGCCTCTGAAGGAAAATAGTTATTTAATGCAGCTCGCACGAGAAAACCATACCAATACCTTAGAATACCAGATCTTCTTGATCTTGGTTTTAGAGGACTACACCACTCATCTGTGATCATGTCTCTGAGTACAATGATCAAGAAAATAAATTTGCCTAAATTAACAAACAATAAAACTAATTGGGATTAATTCAGTGGGAAAGTTAATTATCCTCTTCAAGTCAGAGAACAAGGTAGAAAGAAACGGAAAGCTCTTAAAATCTGGCAGTACTCGTGCTCCGTAGCGTAAAATTATAATAAATTTTCTGTGCAACAAATTAAAACAGCTTATAAAGGAAATAAAGAACGAAAGCATAAACAAGCGACTCCCACGTCTTTCTGGACTAATGGATGACGATCACTCACTTTGGAAAGCAACAAAGGGGTTTAAAAGAAACAAGATGGATGTGCCACCTATCAAACACGACGACGGATCCTGGACTAAAAAGTGACAAGCGGAAAGTCTCTCTATTTGCTGCTCATTTGGAAGGGGCTTTCCAACCATTGCCGAGCCAAACAGTAAATGATAATAGAACTGTCGTAAACGAAGCAGATGATATTAACATAAGACATGTGACCTGGAACTAAAAACTGAAATCAATAATAACGTAAGCATTAGAAAAGATCCAGGTTATGTCTTTAATTACTGAGCGCTGAAATATGCTTCACGTCAGTGGAAGATGGCAGGAGTAATTATGATTAGCAAACGATAAAAATGTTCATCACTTGCAGTCATATCAAAAATATTTGAAATTCTGCTGCTCAAAAGGCTCAAACCTAAACGTTAGAAGAATGATGTTTAACTCCAACACATCAATTTGGATCTAGAGAAAATCACTCTTCTGTTAAACAAGTTTACAGAATAACGGATGTCATTGAAGATGCACTTGAGACGAAGATATGCTCCAGTACGCTTTCGACAAAGTTGTACATTAAGGCCTTGAATTTAAACTTCATCAATTCCTGCCTGTCTAAGTAATTAGTAATTTTATCAAATTCTTAAATCCTACTTTGCAGATTTATACATTCGAGTCAAATTTGAAAACTAGAACTCCGAACTAAAAAGAATACCAACAGGTACACCACAAGGTTGCGTATTTGGACCTATTCTGTTTATTCTTTATACGATATTCATTGCACTACAATGAACTGATTTGCGGATGATACAGCTATCATAGCAGTTGGAAAAGATAAATCATCTTATTAAACGAAGCCAAGCGACAAAGTGTAAATTTGATTTCCGTGGTCTTAATTCACATGACCCCCGATGCTAAGCTAATATGGAAAGAGCACATTCAAGAAGAAGAAAGAGGAGTTAAATATCAAATATAGGATAAAGTACTAGCTCAAGAAATTCTGACAGGTAACGGATGTACAGGAAATGCCAATACCAGTATGGACCCATGGTATCCAACTTTGTGGGGTTGTGCCAAGAAGACCAACATGCAAATGATATAAGCTTTCAAAATAAAGTGCTGCGAGGGATTTTGAATGCCCTATGGTACATTAGGAAAGACAACCTTAATAGGTACTCGAAGATGGAATACGTCACGGAGGAAATAGAGAAACAAGCAAAAAAACTCGTACAGTGATTACCTCAAATCCTCTTAATAAATAAATAGAAAAAGAAAGTAATTGGTGGGTGCGTACACTCTCCCAATTAGTAGAGTCAGAGAGGTGGCCTATTGCTAGCATGGACCCAAATAAAATTACTGGCCTGATCTTTGTTAATTTTTTCAGGAGAGGAAAGTTTTGTCCGTTCGAGAAAATTTAAAACCCAAAATTAAAAATTTTACGTATCCGAAATAAAGAAAATATACAGGTTTTGGACGTGCTTCCAGGGCACATCCTCTTGTATTATTACCACATAATAATTATGTTTTCATTACAATCAACTACACATAAAACATATTATGTTTTAACATATTTCATCACATAATTTCGTGGTTTGTTACTTGTTCGAACCATCTCTTGCGATTTGTGTTTATCATGCATATTGCGATCGATTTGATCTTGATTGATTGATTGATAAGAATACATGCATACATGAAGGTACATAAACACATACATTTCATAATCAATATGATATAAAACAAGATAAAGTAAAATTTATATCTTAAGACATGATAGCGGCCACACAAGATGAAATAAGTATCGAAATACCAATCTCGACATGGAAAAAAATTAAAATTTATTAAGAACATATAAGAACAAGACTAATCTGATTTAAGTCGAATAGCACGTGGTATGCGCTATTAAATCTTAAGACGATATAATAAATTATCGATTTTATTATAATACTTGGGATGATGTCACCCGGCGAGGTGATTAGAAATTTGTTTACAATTTCTGAATGCAAATGCTAATTATCAGGTTCGTCATATTTCACTCGATCAACTCTTTTAAATGGCGTACATTCCACAGAAGCTCGCCAGGACTTAATTTAGCATAAAATTTAAATACGATTTACATCTTTCATCAGCTCTTTGTGCACAGTCGAAAAATAATCGCGAAAATTGAATATTCATCAAATTAATTGAAAACTCTTCAATCACGTTAATTTATTCGTTGATTGATATAATTTTACCTGTTGGGCGTTGTGCAGTTTGTTATTCCTTGGCAAAATGTTGAAATTGTTGCAAGATGTTTTATACAGGTACGTCCGGAATTCACTACATCTTGGATGGATAAACTCAAACATATACCAAACCAACCGCCACCAATATGATTCAGTATTTTACTAAATTGTTGTGAACGTTATTGCCAAAGCCAAAATTTATTGAAAACACGAATTTGCAACATTAAAATTGTTGTTTGGTTATAAAGTAATAAATTTTAAATGGTTTTTATGCATCTTCTCAGATTTTATATAACCTTTTAACGTTAAATGTAAGACTGCTAGAATGGCTTGGGGGCATTATATGTTATCGGTTGAATGGCGGGATTGCTGCATTTTTTGCTGAAACTTTTTATTTTATTCAGGTTTTTTTTATCATCAATTTAAATTATGTTTATTAATTCTGATGGATTGTTTGTTGAATAAATTATATATGTGCGAGGTTATCTGATTGGAATCACATATTGTTAAGAGTCATTGTACTTATCGCGGTGCATTCAAGCGTACGAGCTTACAATTTATCAAGTCGGAGTATTGCGTGAGAAGGTTTCGATATTCATAGTTGCTTTACTCACCTGTATACGTTATAGTAAGTTATAGTGCCTTTTAGTAGATTATAGACCATTAGCGACTCTAATAAAGAGAGCGATTTATGGGGAAGTGAATTAAATATTGGGGTTTGCTCTGCCATTTTATTTTTTATTGTTGTAATACTCTTATAGGGGCCATTAACATGGAGAGAGTCACATTTCTTATTGTGGAATAATTAGAAATGTGGTGAGAACGGGCGCAAGCGAATAAGAATATCTTAATGTCCGTTAACAGTGATCGATTTAATTTAACACGATCAAGAGAATTTCAAGTACTACAAATGAAGTTAACCATTAGGCAAATCGTTGAAAAATTTGGATACATTTTGTTTCCTTGAACGGGATTGAATTTGATTGATTGATTGATTGAACGGGAAGTGCGTTTCGGGACTTATTTCATCTCATTGATCAATAATAAGAAGGATCAGGATGAGCTGGAGGCATGGAATTTGTGCGAGAGCCAATAAGTCATTTAGTCTGATACTTGAGAAATATTTATCTTGAAAAATAACATTAGAAACAAACGTAACAGAATTTTGGGAAACTGTCAATGAACCATGATTGTATTAAAACAAGGCAACAAATTGCAAAATTCCCACATTTATGCGAAATGACCAAAACTTACCGAATCTGAGACAATAAATTTTTCCCGATAAAAAACAGTAAGCGTTTAAGTTGACGTAATATGTTGCCTCGTTTGGCTGCAACCAAGGTTCGATTACAAATTGTATCCTGATTTCAAAACGCGTAACTTCCAATAACCGCTCATTCCAGTTGTAAATTACCGTTAGTTTCTAGATGAATACGCTATCCCCATTCCCTAAAATCATTTTGAACCGGAATTTCGACAAAAAAATGGTTTCGATTTTTTTGCGAAAATCCCTGATGGTTAGCCTTACTTAGTTTTACCGGGAAAAAATTATTGTCTCAGATTCGGTAAATTTTAATCATTATCGTTTATTTGGGATATTTTGAGTAGAGCTGCGTTTAAGTTGACGTAATATGTTGCCTCGTTTGGCTGCAATCATGGTTCGATTACAAATTGTATCCTGATTTCAAAACGCGTAACTTCCAATAACCGCTCATTCCAGTTGTAAATTACCGTTAGTTTCTAGATGAATACGCTATCCCCATTCCCTAAAATCAATTTGAACCGGAATTTCGACAAAAAAATTGTTTCGGTTTTTTTGCGAAAATCCCTGATGGTTAGCCTTACTTATTTTTACCGGGAAAAAATTATTGTCTCAGATTCGGTAAATTTTAATCATTATCGGTTATTTGGGATATTTTGAGTAGAGCTGCGTTTAAGTTGACGTAATATGTTGCCTCGTTTGGCTGCAATCATGGTTCGATTACAAATTGTATCCTGATTTCAAAACGCGTAACTTCCAATAACCGCTCATTCCAGTTGTAAATTACCGTTAGTTTCTAGATGAATACGCTATCCCCATTCCCTAAAATCATTTTGAACCGGAATTTCGACAAAAAAATTGTTTCGGTTTTTTTGCGAAAATCCCTGATGGTTTGCCTTACTTATTTTTACCGGGAAAAAATTATTGTCTCAGATTCGGTAAATTTTAATCATTATCGGTTATTTGGGATATTTTGAGTAGAGCTGCGTTTAAGTTGACGTAATATGTTGCCTCGTTTGGCTGCAATCATGGTTCGATTACAAATTGTATCCTGATTTCAAAACGCGTAACTTCCAATAACCGCTCATTCCAGTTGTAAATTACCGTTAGTTTCTAGATGAATACGCTATCCCCATTCCCTAAAATCATTTTGAACCGGAATTTCGACAAAAAAATGGTTTCGGTTTTTTTGCGAAAATCCCTGATGGTTAGCCTTACTTATTTTTACCGGGAAAAAATTATTGTCTCAGATTCGGTAAATTTTAATCATTATCGGTTATTTGGGATATTTTGAGTAGAGCTGCGTTTAAGTTGACGTAATATGTTGCCTCGTTTGGCTGCAATCATGGTTCGATTACAAATTGTATCCTGATTTCAAAACGCGTAACTTCCAATAACCGCTCATTCCAGTTGTAAATTACCGTTAGTTTCTAGATGAATACGCTATCCCCATTCCCTAAAATCATTTTGAACCGGAATTTCGACAAAAAAATGGTTTCGATTTTTTTGCGAAAATCCCTGATGGTTAGCCTTACTTATTTTTACCGGGAAAAAATTATTGTCTCAGATTCGGTAAATTTTAATCATTATTGGTTATTTGGGATATTTTGAGTAGAGCTGAGTTTAAGTTGACGTAATATGTTGCCTCGTTTGGCTGCAATCATGGTTCGATTACAAATTGTATCCTGATTTCAAAACGCGTAACTTCCAATAACCGCTCATTCCAGTTGTAAATTACCGTTAGTTTCTAGATGAATACGCTATCCCCATTCCCTAAAATCATTTTGAACCGGAATTTCGACAAAAAAATGGTTTCGATTTTTTTGCGAAAATCCCTGATGGTTAGCCTTACTTATTTTTACCGGGAAAAAATTATTGTCTCAGATTCGGTAAATTTTAATCATTATCGGTTATTTGGGATATTTTGAGTAGAGCTGCGTTTAAGTTGACGTAATATGTTGCCTCGTTTGGCTGCAATCATGGTTCGATTACAAATTGTATCCTGATTTCAAAACGCGTAACTTCCAATAACCGCTCATTCCAGTTGAAAATTACCGTTAGTTTCTAGATGAATACGCTATCCCCATTCCCTAAAATCATTTTGAACCGGAATTTCGACAAAAAAATTGTTTCGATTTTTTTGCGAAAATCCCTGATGGTTAGCCTTACTTATTTTTACCGGGAAAAAATTATTGTCTCAGATTCGGTAAATTTTAATCATTATCGGTTATTTGGGATATTTTGAGTAGAGCTGCGTTTAAGTTGACGTAATATGTTGCCTCGTTTGGCTGCAATCATGGTTCGATTACAAATTGTATCCTGATTTCAAAACGCGTAACTTCCAATAACCGCTCATTCCAGTTGTAAATTACCGTTAGTTTCTAGATGAATACGCTATCCCCATTCCCTAAAATCATTTTGAACCGGAATTTCGACAAAAAAATGGTTTCGATTTTTTTGCGAAAATCCCTGATGGTTAGCCTTACTTATTTTTACCGGGAAAAAATTATTGTCTCAGATTCGGTAAATTTTAATCATTATCGGTTATTTGGGATATTTTGAGTAGAGCTGCGTTTAAGTTGACGTAATATGTTGCCTCGTTTGGCTGCAATCATGGTTCGATTACAAATTGTATCCTGATTTCAAAACGCGTAACTTCCAATAACCGCTGATTCCAGTTGTAAATTACCGTTAGTTTCTAGATGAATACGCTATCCCCATTCCCTAAAACCATTTTGAACCGGAATTTCGACAAAAAAATGGTTTCGATTTTTTTGCGAAAATCCCTGAGTTAGCCTTACTTATTTTTACCGGGAAAAAATTATTGTCTCAGATTCGGTAAATTTTAATCATTATCGGTTATTTGGGATATTTTGAGTAGAGCTGCGTTTAAGTTGACGTAATATGTTGCCTCGTTTGGCTGCAATCATGGTTCGATTACAAATTGTATCCTGATTTCAAAACGGGTAACTTCCAATAACCGCTCATTCCAGTTGTAAATTACCGTTAGTTTCTAGATGAATACGCTATCCCCATTCCCTAAAATCATTTTGAACCGGAATTTCGACAAAAAAATGGTTTCGATTTTTTTGCGAAAATCCCTGATGGTTAGCCTTACTTATTTTTACCGGGAAAAAATTATTGTCTCAGATTCGGTAAATTTTAATCATTATCGGTTATTTGGGATATTTTGAGTAGAGCTGCGTTTAAGTTGACGTAATATGTTGCCTCGTTTGGCTGCAATCATGGTTCGATTACAAATTGTATCCTGATTTCAAAACGCGTAACTTCCAATAACCGCTCATTCCAGTTGTAAATTACCGTTAGTTTCTAGATGAATACGCTATCCCCATTCCCTAAAATCATTTTGAACCGGAATTTCGACAAAAAAATGGTTTCGGTTTTTTTGCGAAAATCCCTGACGGTTAGCCTTACTTATTTTTACCGGGAAAAAATTATTGTCTCAGATTCGGTAAATTTTAATCATTATCGGTTATTTGGGATATTTTGAGTAGAGCTGCGTTTAAGTTGACGTAATATGTTGCCTCGTTTGGCTGCAATCATGGTTCGATTACAAATTGTATCCTGATTTCAAAACGCGTAACTTCCAATAACCGCTCATTCCAGTTGTAAATTACCGTTAGTTTCTAGATGAATACGCTATCCCCATTCCCTAAAATCATTTTGAACCGGAATTTCGACAAAAAAATGGTTTCGATTTTTTTGCGAAAATCCCTGATGGTTAGCCTTACTTATTTTTACCGGGAAAAAATTATTGTCTCAGATTCGGTAAATTTTAATCATTATCGGTTATTTGGGATATTTTGAGTAGAGCTGCGTTTAAGTTGACGTAATATGTTGCCTCGTTTGGCTGCAATCATGGTTCGATTACAAATTGTATCCTGATTTCAAAACGCGTAACTTCCAATAACCGCTCATTCCAGTTGTAAATTACCGTTAGTTTCTAGATGTATACGCTATCCCCATTCCCTAAAATCATTTTGAACCGGAACTTCGACAAAAAAATGGTTTCGATTTTTTTGCGAAAATCCCTGATGGTTAGCCTTACTTATTTTTACCGGGAAAAAATTATTGTCTCAGATTCGGTAAATTTTAATCATTATCGGTTATTTGGGATATTTTGAGTAGAGCTGCGTTTAAGTTGACGTAATATGTTGCCTCGTTTGGCTGCAATCATGGTTCGATTACAAATTGTATCCTGATTTCAAAACGCGTAACTTCCAATAACCGCTCATTCCAGTTGTAAATTACCGTTAGTTTCTAGATGAATACGCTATCCCCATTCCCTAAAATCATTTTGAACCGGAATTTCGACAAAAAAATTGTTTCGGTTTTTTTGCGAAAATCCCTGATGGTTAGCCTTACTTATTTTTACCGGGAAAAAATTATTGTCTCAGATTCGGTAAATTTTAATCATTATCGGTTATTTGGGATATTTTGAGTAGAGCTGCGTTTAAGTTGACGTAATATGTTGCCTCGTTTGGCTGCAATCATGGTTCGATTACAAATTGTATCCTGATTTCAAAACGCGTAACTTCCAATAACCGCTCATTCCAGTTGTAAATTACCGTTAGTTTCTAGATGAATACGCTATCCCCATTCCCTAAAATCATTTTGAACCGGAATTTCGACAAAAAAATGGTTTCGATTTTTTTGCGAAAATCCCTGATGGTTAGCCTTACTTATTTTTACCGGGAAAAAATTATTGTCTCAGATTCGGTAAATTTTAATCATTATCGGTTATTTGGGATATTTTGAGTAGAGCTGCGTTTAAGTTGACGTAATATGTTGCCTCGTTTGGCTGCAATCATGGTTCGATTACAAATTGTATCCTGATTTCAAAACGCGTAACTTCCAATAACCGCTCATTCCAGTTGTAAATTACCGTTAGTTTCTAGATGAATACGCTATCCCCATTCCCTAAAATCATTTTGAACCGGAATTTCGACAAAAAAATGGTTTCGGTTTTTTTGCGAAAATCCCTGACGGTTAGCCTTACTTATTTTTACCGGGAAAAAATTATTGTCTCAGATTCGGTAAATTTTAATCATTATCGGTTATTTGGGATATTTTGAGTAGAGCTGCGTTTAAGTTGACGTAATATGTTGCCTCGTTTGGCTGCAATCATGGTTCGATTACAAATTGTATCCTGATTTCAAAACGCGTAACTTCCAATAACCGCTCATTCCAGTTGTAAATTACCGTTAGTTTCTAGATGAATACGCTATCCCCATTCCCTAAAATCATTTTGAACCGGAATTTCGACAAAAAAATGGTTTCGATTTTTTTGCGAAAATCCCTGATGGTTTGCCTTACTTATTTTTACCGGGAAAAAATTATTGTCTCAGATTCGGTAAATTTTAATCATTATCGGTTATTTGGGATATTTTGAGTAGAGCTGCGTTTAAGTTGACGTAATATGTTGCCTCGTTTGGCTGCAATCATGGTTCGATTACAAATTGTATCCTGATTTCAAAACGCGTAACTTCCAATAACCGCTCATTCCAGTTGTAAATTACCGTTAGTTTCTAGATGAATACGCTATCCCCATTCCCTAAAATCATTTTGAACCGAAATTTCGACAAAAATATGGTTTCGATTTTTTTGCGAAAATCCCTGATGAGCCTTACTTATTTTTACCGGGAAAAAATTATTGTCTCAGATTCGGTAAATTTTAATCATTATCGGTTATTTGGGATATTTTGAGTAGAGCTGCGTTTAAGTTGACGTAATATGTTGCCTCGTTTGGCTGCAATCATGGTTCGATTACAAATTGTATCCTGATTTCAAAACGCGTAACTTCCAATAACCGCTCATTCCAGTTGTAAATTACCGTTAGTTTCTAGATGAATATGCTATCCCCATTCCCTAAAATCATTTTGAACCGAAATTTCGACAAAAATATGGTTTCGATTTTTTTGCGAAAATCCCTGTTACTTATTTTTACCGGAAAAAAATTATTGTCTCAGATTCGGTAAATTTTAATCATTATCGGTTATTTGGGATATTTTGAGTAGAGCTGCGTTTAAGTTGACGTAATATGTTGCCTCGTTTGGCTGCAATCATGGTTCGATTACAAATTGTATCCTGATTTCAAAACGCGTAACTTCCAATAACCGCTCATTCCAGTTGTAAATTACCGTTAGTTTCTAGATGAATACGCTATCCCCATTCCCTAAAATCATTTTGAACCGGAATTTCGACAAAAAAACGGTTTCGATTTTTTTGCGAAAATCCCTGATGGTTAGCCTTACTTATGTTTACCGGCAAAAAATTGTTGTCTCAGATTCGGTAAATTTTAATCATTATCGGTTATTTGGGATATTTTGAGTAGAGCTGCGTTTAAGTTGACGTAATATGTTGCCTCGTTTGGCTGCAATCATGGTTCGATTACAAATTGTATCCTGATTTCAAAACGCGTAACTTCCAATAACCGCTCATTCCAGTTGTAAATTACCGTTAGTTTCTAGATGAATACGCTATCCCCATTCCCTAAAATCAATTTGAACCGGAATTTCGACAAAAAAATTGTTTCGGTTTTTTTGCGAAAATCCCTGATGGTTAGCCTTACTTATTTTTACCGGGAAAAAATTATTGTCTCAGATTCGGTAAATTTTAATCATTATCGGTTATTTGGGATATTTTGAGTAGAGCTGCGTTTAAGTTGACGTAATATGTTGCCTCGTTTGGCTGCAATCATGGTTCGATTACAAATTGTATCCTGATTTCAAAACGCGTAACTTCCAATAACCGCTCATTCCAGTTGTAAATTACCGTTAGTTTCTAGATGAATACGCTATCCCCATTCCCTAAAATCAATTTGAACCGGAATTTCGACAAAAAAATTGTTTCGGTTTTTTTGCGAAAATCCCTGATGGTTAGCCTTACTTATTTTTACCGGGAAAAAATTATTGTCTCAGATTCGGTAAATTTTAATCATTATCGGTTATTTGGGATATTTTGAGTAGAGCTGCGTTTAAGTTGACGTAATATGTTGCCTCGTTTGGCTGCAATCATGGTTCGATTACAAATTGTATCCTGATTTCAAAACGCGTAACTTCCAATAACCGCTCATTCCAGTTGAAAATTACCGTTAGTTTCTAGATGAATACGCTATCCCCATTCCCTAAAATCATTTTGAACCGGAATTTCGACAAAAAAATTGTTTCGATTTTTTTGCGAAAATCCCTGATGGTTAGCCTTACTTATTTTTACCGGGAAAAAATTATTGTCTCAGATTCGGTAAATTTTAATCATTATCGGTTATTTGGGATATTTTGAGTAGAGCTGCGTTTAAGTTGACGTAATATGTTGCCTCGTTTGGCTGCAATCATGGTTCGATTACAAATTGTATCCTGATTTCAAAACGCGTAACTTCCAATAACCGCTCATTCCAGTTGTAAATTACCGTTAGTTTCTAGATGAATACGCTATCCCCATTCCCTAAAATCATTTTGAACCGGAATTTCGACAAAAAAATGGTTTCGATTTTTTTGCGAAAATCCCTGATGGTTAGCCTTACTTATTTTTACCGGGAAAAAATTATTGTCTCAGATTCGGTAAATTTTAATCATTATCGGTTATTTGGGATATTTTGAGTAGAGCTGCGTTTAAGTTGACGTAATATGTTGCCTCGTTTGGCTGCAATCATGGTTCGATTACAAATTGTATCCTGATTTCAAAACGCGTAACTTCCAATAACCGCTGATTCCAGTTGTAAATTACCGTTAGTTTCTAGATGAATACGCTATCCCCATTCCCTAAAATCATTTTGAACCGGAATTTCGACAAAAAAATGGTTTCGATTTTTTTGCGAAAATCCCTGAGTTAGCCTTACTTATTTTTACCGGGAAAAAATTATTGTCTCAGATTCGGTAAATTTTAATCATTATCGGTTATTTGGGATATTTTGAGTAGAGCTGCGTTTAAGTTGACGTAATATGTTGCCTCGTTTGGCTGCAATCATGGTTCGATTACAAATTGTATCCTGATTTCAAAACGCGTAACTTCCAATAACCGCTCATTCCAGTTGTAAATTACCGTTAGTTTCTAGATGAATACGCTATCCCCATTCCCTAAAATCATTTTGAACCGGAATTTCGACAAAAAAATGGTTTCGATTTTTTTGCGAAAATCCCTGATGGTTAGCCTTACTTATTTTTACCGGGAAAAAATTATTGTCTCAGATTCGGTAAATTTTAATCATTATCGGTTATTTGGGATATTTTGAGTAGAGCTGCGTTTAAGTTGACGTAATATGTTGCCTCGTTTGGCTGCAATCATGGTTCGATTACAAATTGTATCCTGATTTCAAAACGCGTAACTTCCAATAACCGCTCATTCCAGTTGTAAATTACCGTTAGTTTCTAGATGAATACGCTATCCCCATTCCCTAAAATCATTTTGAACCGGAATTTCGACAAAAAAATGGTTTCGATTTTTTTGCGAAAATCCCTGATGGTTAGCCTTACTTATTTTTACCGGGAAAAAATTATTGTCTCAGATTCGGTAAATTTTAATCATTATCGGTTATTTGGGATATTTTGAGTAGAGCTGCGTTTAAGTTGACGTAATATGTTGCCTCGTTTGGCTGCAATCATGGTTCGATTACAAATTGTATCCTGATTTCAAAACGCGTAACTTCCAATAACCGCTCATTCCAGTTGTAAATTACCGTTAGTTTCTAGATGAATACGCTATCCCCATTCACTAAAATCATTTTGAACCGGAATTTCGACAAAAAAATTGTTTCGGTTTTTTTGCGAAAATCCCTGATGGTTAGCCTTACTTATTTTTACCGGGAAAAAATTATTGTCTCAGATTCGGTAAATTTTAATCATTATCGGTTATTTGGGATATTTTGAGTAGAGCTGCGTTTAAGTTGACGTAATATGTTGCCTCGTTTGGCTGCAATCATGGTTCGATTACAAATTGTATCCTGATTTCAAAACGCGTAACTTCCAATAACCGCTCATTCCAGTTGTAAATTACCGTTAGTTTCTAGATGAATACGCTATCCCCATTCCCTAAAATCATTTTGAACCGGAATTTCGACAAAAAAATGGTTTCGATTTTTTTGCGAAAATCCCTGATGGTTAGCCTTACTTATTTTTACCGGGAAAAAATTATTGTCTCAGATTCGGTAAATTTTAATCATTATCGGTTATTTGGGATATTTTGAGTAGAGCTGCGTTTAAGTTGACGTAATATGTTGCCTCGTTTGGCTGCAATCATGGTTCGATTACAAATTGTATCCTGATTTCAAAACGCGTAACTTCCAATAACCGCTCATTCCAGTTGTAAATTACCGTTAGTTTCTAGATGAATACGCTATCCCCATTCCCTAAAATCATTTTGAACCGGAATTTCGACAAAAAAATGGTTTCGGTTTTTTTGCGAAAATCCCTGACGGTTAGCCTTACTTATTTTTACCGGGAAAAAATTATTGTCTCAGATTCGGTAAATTTTAATCATTATCGGTTATTTGGGATATTTTGAGTAGAGCTGCGTTTAAGTTGACGTAATATGTTGCCTCGTTTGGCTGCAATCATGGTTCGATTACAAATTGTATCCTGATTTCAAAACGCGTAACTTCCAATAACCGCTCATTCCAGTTGTAAATTACCGTTAGTTTCTAGATGAATACGCTATCCCCATTCCCTAAAATCATTTTGAACCGGAATTTCGACAAAAAAATGGTTTCGATTTTTTTGCGAAAATCCCTGATGGTTAGCCTTACTTATTTTTACCGGGAAAAAATTATTGTCTCAGATTCGGTAAATTTTAATCATTATCGGTTATTTGGGATATTTTGAGTAGAGCTGCGTTTAAGTTGACGTAATATGTTGCCTCGTTTGGCTGCAATCATGGTTCGATTACAAATTGTATCCTGATTTCAAAACGCGTAACTTCCAATAACCGCTCATTCCAGTTGTAAATTACCGTTAGTTGCTAGATGAAAACGCTATCCCCATTCCCTAAAATCATTTTGAACCGGAATTTCGACAAAAAAATTGTTTCGGTTTTTTTGCGAAAATCCCTGATGGTTAGCCTTACTTATTTTTACCGGGAAAAAATTATTGTCTCAGATTCGGTAAATTTTAATCATTATCGGTTATTTGGGATATTTTGAGTAGAGCTGCGTTTAAGTTGACGTAATATGTTGCCTCGTTTGGCTGCAATCATGGTTCGATTACAAATTGTATCCTGATTTCAAAACGCGTAACTTCCAATAACCGCTCATTCCAGTTGTAAATTACCGTTAGTTTCTAGATGAATACGCTATCCCCATTCCCTAAAATCATTTTGAACCGGAATTTCGACAAAAAAATCGTTTCGGTTTTTTTGCGAAAATCCCTGATGGTTAGCCTTACTTATTTTTACCGGGAAAAAATTATTGTCTCAGATTCGGTAAATTTTAATCATTATCGGTTATTTGGGATATTTTGAGTAGAGCTGCGTTTAAGTTGACGTAATATGTTGCCTCGTTTGGCTGCAATCATGGTTCGATTACAAATTGTATCCTGATTTCAAAACGCGTAACTTCCAATAACCGCTCATTCCAGTTGTAAATTACCGTTAGTTTCTAGATGAATACGCTATCCCCATTCCCTAAAATCATTTTGAACCGGAATTTCGACAAAAAAATGGTTTCGATTTTTTTGCGAAAATCCCTGATGGTTAGCCTTACTTATTTTTACCGGGAAAAAATTATTGTCTCAGATTCGGTAAATTTTAATCATTATCGGTTATTTGGGATATTTTGAGTAGAGCTGCGTTTAAGTTGACGTAATATGTTGCCTCGTTTGGCTGCAATCATGGTTCGATTACAAATTGTATCCTGATTTCAAAACGCGTAACTTCCAATAACCGCTCATTCCAGTTGAAAATTACCGTTAGTTTCTAGATGAATACGCTATCCCCATTCCCTAAAATCATTTTGAACCGGAATTTCGACAAAAATATGGTTTCGGTTTTTTTGCGAAAATCCCTGATGGTTAGCCTTACTTATTTTTACCGGGAAAAAATTATTGTCTCAGATTCGGTAAATTTTAATCATTATCGGTTATTTGGGATATTTTGAGTAGAGCTGCGTTTAAGTTGACGTAATATGTTGCCTCGTTTGGCTGCAATCATGGTTCGATTACAAATTGTATCCTGATTTCAAAACGCGTAACTTCCAATAACCGCTCATTCCAGTTGTAAATTACCGTTAGTTTCTAGATGAATACGCTATCCCCATTCCCTAAAATCATTTTGAACCGGAATTTCGACAAAAAAATGGTTTCGATTTTTTTGCGAAAATCCCTGATGGTTAGTTAGCCTTACTTATTTTTACCGGGAAAAAATTATTGTCTCAGATTCGGTAAATTTTAATCATTATCGGTTATTTGGGATATTTTGAGTAGAGCTGCGTTTAAGTTGACGTAATATGTTGCCTCGTTTGGCTGCAATCATGGTTCGATTACAAATTGTATCCTGATTTCAAAACGCGTAACTTCCAATAACCGCTCATTCCAGTTGAAAATTACCGTTAGTTTCTAGATGAATACGCTATCCCCATTCCCTAAAATCATTTTGAACCGGAATTTCGACAAAAATATGGTTTCGATTTTTTTGCGAAAATCCCTGATGGTTAGCCTTACTTATTTTTACCGGGAAAAAATTATTGTCTCAGATTCGGTAAATTTTAATCATTATCGGTTATTTGGGATATTTTGAGTAGAGCTGCGTTTAAGTTGACGTAATATGTTGCCTCGTTTGGCTGCAATCATGGTTCGATTACAAATTGTATCCTGATTTCAAAACGCGTAACTTCCAATAACCGCTCATTCCAGTTGTAAATTACCGTTAGTTTCTAGATGAATACGCTATCCCCATTCCCTAAAATCATTTTGAACCGGAATTTCGACAAAAAAATGGTTTCGATTTTTTTGCGAAAATCCCTGATGGTTAGCCTTACTTATTTTTACCGGGAAAAAATTATTGTCTCAGATTCGGTAAATTTTAATCATTATCGGTTATTTGGGATATTTTGAGTAGAGCTGCGTTTAAGTTGACGTAATATGTTGCCTCGTTTGGCTGCAATCATGGTTCGATTACAAATTGTATCCTGATTTCAAAACGCGTAACTTCCAATAACCGCTCATTCCAGTTGTAAATTACCGTTAGTTTCTAGATGAATACGCTATCCCCATTCCCTAAAATCATTTTGAACCGGAATTTCGACAAAAAAATGGTTTCGATTTTTTTGCGAAAATCCCTGATGGTTAGCCTTACTTATTTTTACCGGGAAAAAATTATTGTCTCAGATTCGGTAAATTTTAATCATTATCGGTTATTTGGGATATTTTGAGTAGAGCTGCGTTTAAGTTGACGTAATATGTTGCCTCGTTTGGCTGCAATCATGGTTCGATTACAAATTGTATCCTGATTTCAAAACGCGTAACTTCCAATAACCGCTCATTCCAGTTGTAAATTACCGTTAGTTTCTAGATGAATACGCTATCCCCATTCCCTAAAATCATTTTGAACCGGAATTTCGACAAAAAAATGGTTTCGATTTTTTTGCGAAAATCCCTGATGGTTAGCCTTACTTATTTTTACCGGGAAAAAATTATTGTCTCAGATTCGGTAAATTTTAATCATTATCGGTTATTTGGGATATTTTGAGTAGAGCTGCGTTTAAGTTGACGTAATATGTTGCCTCGTTTGGCTGCAATCATGGTTCGATTACAAATTGTATCCTGATTTCAAAACGCGTAACTTCCAATAACCGCTCATTCCAGTTGTAAAGTACCGTTAGTTTCTAGATGAATACGCTATCCCCATTCCCTAAAATCATTTTGAACCGGAATTTCGACAAAAAAATGGTTTCGATTTTTTTGCGAAAATCCCTGATGGTTAGCCTTACTTATTTTTACCGGGAAAAAATTATTGTCTCAGATTCGGTAAATTTTAATCATTATCGGTTATTTGGGATATTTTGAGTAGAGCTGCGTTTAAGTTGACGTAATATGTTGCCTCGTTTGGCTGCAATCATGGTTCGATTACAAATTGTATCCTGATTTCAAAACGCGTAACTTCCAATAACCGCTCATTCCAGTTGTAAATTACCGTTAGTTTCTAGATGAATACGCTATCCCCATTCCCTAAAATCATTTTGAACCGGAATTTCGACAAAAAAATGGTTTCGATTTTTTTGCGAAAATCCCTGATGGTTAGCCTTACTTATTTTTACCGGGAAAAAATTATTGTCTCAGATTCGGTAAATTTTAATCATTATCGGTTATTTGGGATATTTTGAGTAGAGCTGCGTTTAAGTTGACGTAATATGTTGCCTCGTTTGGCTGCAATCATGGTTCGATTACAAATTGTATCCTGATTTCAAAACGCGTAACTTCCAATAACCGCTCATTCCAGTTGTAAATTACCGTTAGTTTCTAGATGAATACGCTATCCCCATTCCCTAAAATCATTTTGAACCGGAATTTCGACAAAAAAATGGTTTCGATTTTTTTGCGAAAATCCCTGATGGTTAGCCTTACTTATTTTTACCGGGAAAAAATTATTGTCTCAGATTCGGTAAATTTTAATCATTATCGGTTATTTGGGATATTTTGAGTAGAGCTGCGTTTAAGTTGACGTAATATGTTGCCTCGTTTGGCTGCAATCATGGTTCGATTACAAATTGTATCCTGATTTCAAAACGCGTAACTTCCAATAACCGCTCATTCCAGTTGTAAATTACCGTTAGTTTCTAGATGAATACGCTATCCCCATTCCCTAAAATCATTTTGAACCGGAATTTCGACAAAAAAATGGTTTCGATTTTTTTGCGAAAATCCCTGATGGTTAGCCTTACTTATTTTTACCGGGAAAAAATTATTGTCTCAGATTCGGTAAATTTTAATCATTATCGGTTATTTGGGATATTTTGAGTAGAGCTGCGTTTAAGTTGACGTAATATGTTGCCTCGTTTGGCTGCAATCATGGTTCGATTACAAATTGTATCCTGATTTCAAAACGCGTAACTTCCAATAACCGCTCATTCCAGTTGTAAATTACCGTTAGTTTCTAGATGAATACGCTATCCCCATTCCCTAAAATCATTTTGAACCGGAATTTCGACAAAAAAATGGTTTCGATTTTTTTGTGAAAATCCCTGATGGTTAGCCTTACTTATTTTTACCGGGAAAAAATTATTGTCTCAGATTCGGTAAATTTTAATCATTATCGGTTATTTGGGATATTTTGAGTAGAGCTGCGTTTAAGTTGACGTAATATGTTGCCTCGTTTGGCTGCAATCATGGTTCGATTACAAATTGTATCCTGATTTCAAAACGCGTAACTTCCAATAACCGCTCATTCCAGTTGTAAATTACCGTTAGTTTCTAGATGAATACGCTATCCCCATTCCCTAAAATCATTTTGAACCGGAATTTCGACAAAAAAATGGTTTCGATTTTTTTGCGAAAATCCCTGATGATTAGCCTTACTTATTTTTACCGGGAAAAAATTATTGTCTCAGATTCGGTAAATTTTAATCATTATCGGTTATTTGGGATATTTTGAGTAGAGCTGCGTTTAAGTTGACGTAATATGTTGCCTCGTTTGGCTGCAATCATGGTTCGATTACAAATTGTATCCTGATTTCAAAACGCGTAACTTCCAATAACCGCTCATTCCAGTTGTAAATTACCGTTAGTTTCTAGATGAATACGCTATCCCCATTCCCTAAAATCATTTTGAACCGGAACTTCGACAAAAAAATGGTTTCGATTTTTTTGCGAAAATCCCTGATGTGTTAGCCTTACTTATTTTTACCGGGAAAAAATTATTGTCTCAGATTCGGTAAATTTTAATCATTATCGGTTATTTGGGATATTTTGAGTAGAGCTGCGTTTAAGTTGACGTAATATGTTGCCTCGTTTGGCTGCAATCATGGTTCGATTACAAATTGTATCCTGATTTCAAAACGCGTAACTTCCAATAACCGCTCATTCCAGTTGTAAATTACCGTTAGTTTCTAGATGAATACGCTATCCCCATTCCCTAAAATCATTTTGAACCGGAATTTCGACAAAAAAATGGTTTCGATTTTTTTGCGAAAATCCCTGATGGTTAGCCTTACTTATTTTTACCGGGAAAAAATTATTGTCTCAGATTCGGTAAATTTTAATCATTATCGGTTATTTGGGATATTTTGAGTAGAGCTGCGTTTAAGTTGACGTAATATGTTGCCTCGTTTGGCTGCAATCATGGTTCGATTACAAATTGTATCCTGATTTCAAAACGCGTAACTTCCAATAACCGCTCATTCCAGTTGAAAATTACCGTTAGTTTCTAGATGAATACGCTATCCCCATTCCCTAAAATCATTTTGAACCGGAATTTCGACAAAAAAATGGTTTCGGTTTTTTTGCGAAAATCCCTGATGGTTAGCCTTACTTATTTTTACCGGGAAAAAATTATTGTCTCAGATTCGGTAAATTTTAATCATTATCGGTTATTTGGGATATTTTGAGTAGAGCTGCGTTTAAGTTGACGTAATATGTTGCCTCGTTTGGCTGCAATCATGGTTCGATTACAAATTGTATCCTGATTTCAAAACGCGTAACTTCCAATAACCGCTCATTCCAGTTGTAAATTACCGTTAGTTTCTAGATGAATACGCTATCCCCATTCCCTAAAATCATTTTGAACCGGAATTTCGACAAAAAAATGGTTTCGATTTTTTTGCGAAAATCCCTGATGGTTAGCCTTACTTATTTTTACCGGGAAAAAATTATTGTCTCAGATTCGGTAAATTTTAATCATTATCGGTTATTTGGGATATTTTGAGTAGAGCTGCGTTTAAGTTGACGTAATATGTTGCCTCGTTTGGCTGCAATCATGGTTCGATTACAAATTGTATCCTGATTTCAAAACGCGTAACTTCCAATAACCGCTCATTCCAGTTGTAAATTACCGTTAGTTTCTAGATGAATACGCTATCCCCATTCCCTAAAATCATTTTGAACCGGAATTTCGACAAAAAAATGGTTTCGATTTTTTTGCGAAAATCCCTGATGGTTAGCCTTACTTATTTTTACCGGGAAAAAATTATTGTCTCAGATTCGGTAAATTTTAATCATTATCGGTTATTTGGGATATTTTGAGTAGAGCTGCGTTTAAGTTGACGTAATATGTTGCCTCGTTTGGCTGCAATCATGGTTCGATTACAAATTGTATCCTGATTTCAAAACGCGTAACTTCCAATAACCGCTCATTCCAGTTGTAAATTACCGTTAGTTTCTAGATGAATACGCTATCCCCATTCCCTAAAATCATTTTGAACCGGAATTTCGACAAAAAAATGGTTTCGATTTTTTTGCGAAAATCCCTGATGGTTAGCCTTACTTATTTTTACCGGGAAAAAATTATTGTCTCAGATTCGGTAAATTTTAATCATTATCGGTTATTTGGGATATTTTGAGTAGAGCTGCGTTTAAGTTGACGTAATATGTTGCCTCGTTTGGCTGCAATCATGGTTCGATTACAAATTGTATCCTGATTTCAAAACGCGTAACTTCCAATAACCGCTCATTCCAGTTGTAAATTACCGTTAGTTTCTAGATGAATACGCTATCCCCATTCCCTAAAATCATTTTGAACCGGAATTTCGACAAAAAAATGGTTTCGATTTTTTTGCGAAAATCCCTGATGGTTAGTTAGCCTTACTTATTTTTACCGGGAAAAAATTATTGTCTCAGATTCGGTAAATTTTAATCATTATCGGTTATTTGGGATATTTTGAGTAGAGCTGCGTTTAAGTTGACGTAATATGTTGCCTCGTTTGGCTGCAATCATGGTTGGATTACAAATTGTATCCTGATTTCAAAACGCGTAACTTCCAATAACCGCTCATTCCAGTTGTAAATTACCGTTAGTTTCTAGATGAATACGCTATCCCCATTCCCTAAAATCATTTTGAACCGGAATTTCGACAAAAATATGATTTCGGTTGTTTTGCGAAAATCTCTGATGGTTAGCCTTACTTATTTTTACCGGGAAAAAATTATTGTCTCAGATTCGGTAAATTTTAATCATTATCGGTTATTTGGGATATTTTGAGTAGAGCTGCGTTTAAGTTGACGTAATATGTTGCCTCGTTTGGCTGCAATCATGGTTCGATTACAAATTGTATCCTGATTTCAAAACGCGTAACTTCCAATAACCGCTCATTCCAGTTGTAAATTACCGTTAGTTTCTAGATGAATACGCTATCCCCATTCCCTAAAATCATTTTGAACCGGAATTTCGACAAAAATATGGTTTCGATTTTTTTGCGAAAATCCCTGATGGTTAGCCTTACTTATTTTTACCGGGAAAAAATTATTGTCTCAGATTCGGTAAATTTTAATCATTATCGGTTATTTGGGATATTTTGAGTAGAGCTGCGTTTAAGTTGACGTAATATGTTGCCTCGTTTGGCTGCAATCATGGTTCGATTACAAATTGTATCCTGATTTCAAAACGCGTAACTTCCAATAACCGCTCATTCCAGTTGTAAATTACCGTTAGTTTCTAGATGAATACGCTATCCCCATTCCCTAAAATCATTTTGAACCGGAATTTCGACAAAAAAATGGTTTCGATTTTTTTGCGAAAATCCCTGATGGTTAGCCTTACTTATTTTTACCGGGAAAAAATTATTGTCTCAGATTCGGTCAATTTTAATCATTATCGGTTATTTGGGATATTTTGAGTAGAGCTGCGTTTAAGTTGACGTAATATGTTGCCTCGTTTGGCTGCAATCATGGTTCGATTACAAATTGTATCCTGATTTCAAAACGCGTAACTTCCAATAACCGCTCATTCCAGTTGTAAATTACCGTTAGTTTCTAGATGAATACGCTATCCCCATTCCCTAAAATCATTTTGAACCGGAATTTCGACAAAAAAATGGTTTCGATTTTTTTGCGAAAATCCCTGATGGTTAGTTAGCCTTACTTATTTTTACCGGGAAAAAATTATTGTCTCAGATTCGGTAAATTTTAATCATTATCGGTTATTTGGGATATTTTGAGTAGAGCTGCGTTTAAGTTGACGTAATATGTTGCCTCGTTTGGCTGCAATCATGGTTCGATTACAAATTGTATCCTGATTTCAAAACGCGTAACTTCCAATAACCGCTCATTCCAGTTGTAAATTACCGTTAGTTTCTAGATGAATACGCTATCCCCATTCCCTAAAATCATTTTGAACCGGAATTTCGACAAAAAAATGGTTTCGATTTTTTTGCGAAAATCCCTGATGGTTAGCCTTACTTATTTTTACCGGGAAAAAATTATTGTCTCAGATTCGGTAAATTTTAATCATTATCGGTTATTTGGGATATTTTGAGTAGAGCTGCGTTTAAGTTGACGTAATATGTTGCCTCGTTTGGCTGCAATCATGGTTCGATTACAAATTGTATCCTGATTTCAAAACGCGTAACTTCCAATAACCGCTCATTCCAGTTGTAAATTACCGTTAGTTTCTAGATGAATACGCTATCCCCATTCCCTAAAATCATTTTGAACCGGAATGTCGACAAAAAAATGGTTTCGATTTTTTTGCGAAAATCCCTGATGGTTAGCCTTACTTATTTTTACCGGGAAAAAATTATTGTCTCAGATTCGGTAAATTTTAATCATTATCGGTTATTTGGGATATTTTGAGTAGAGCTGCGTTTAAGTTGACGTAATATGTTGCCTCGTTTGGCTGCAATCATGGTTCGATTACAAATTGTATCCTGATTTCAAAACGCGTAACTTCCAATAACCGCTCATTCCAGTTGTAAATTACCGTTAGTTTCTAGATGAATACGCTATCCCCATTCCCTAAAATCATTTTGAACCGGAATTTCGACAAAAATATGGTTTCGGTTTTTTTGCGAAAATCCCTGATGGTTAGCCTTACTTATTTTTACCGGGAAAAAATTATTGTCTCAGATTCGGTAAATTTTAATCATTATCGGTTATTTGGGATATTTTGAGTAGAGCTGCGTTTAAGTTGACGTAATATGTTGCCTCGTTTGGCTGCAATCATGGTTCGATTACAAATTGTATCCTGATTTCAAAACGCGTAACTTCCAATAACCGCTCATTCCAGTTGTAAATTACCGTTAGTTTCTAGATGAATACGCTATCCCCATTCCCTAAAATCATTTTGAACCGGAATTTCGACAAAAAAATGGTTTCGATTTTTTTGCGAAAATCCCTGATGGTTAGCCTTACTTATTTTTACCGGGAAAAAATTATTGTCTCAGATTCGGTAAATTTTAATCATTATCGGTTATTTGGGATATTTTGAGTAGAGCTGCGTTTAAGTTGACGTAATATGTTGCCTCGTTTGGCTGCAATCATGGTTCGATTACAAATTGTATCCTGATTTCAAAACGCGTAACTTCCAATAACCGCTCATTCCAGTTGTAAATTACCGTTAGTTTCTAGATGAATACGCTATCCCCATTCCCTAAAATCATTTTGAACCGGAATTTCGACAAAAAAATGGTTTCGATTTTTTTGCGAAAATCCCTGATGGTTAGCCTTACTTATTTTTACCGGGAAAAAATTATTGTCTCAGATTCGGTAAATTTTAATCATTATCGGTTATTTGGGATATTTTGAGTAGAGCTGCGTTTAAGTTGACGTAATATGTTGCCTCGTTTGGCTGCAATCATGGTTCGATTACAAATTGTATCCTGATTTCAAAACGCGTAACTTCCAATAACCGCTCATTCCAGTTGTAAATTACCGTTAGTTTCTAGATGAATACGCTATCCCCATTCCCTAAAATCATTTTGAACCGGAATTTCGACAAAAAAATGGTTTCGATTTTTTTGCGAAAATCCCTGATGGTTAGCCTTACTTATTTTTACCGGGAAAAAATTATTGTCTCAGATTCGGTAAATTTTAATCATTATCAGTTATTTGGGATATTTTGAGTAGAGCTGCGTTTAAGTTGACGTAATATGTTGCCTCGTTTGGCTGCAATCATGGTTCGATTACAAATTGTATCCTGATTTCAAAACGCGTAACTTCCAATAACCGCTCATTCCAGTTGAAAATTACCGTTAGTTTCTAGATGAATACGCTATCCCCATTCCCTAAAATCATTTTGAACCGGAATTTCGACAAAAATATGGTTTCGGTTTTTTTGCGAAAATCCCTGATGGTTAGCCTTACTTATTTTTACCGGGAAAAAATTATTGTCTCAGATTCGGTAAATTTTAATCATTATCGGTTATTTGGGATATTTTGAGTAGAGCTGCGTTTAAGTTGACGTAATATGTTGCCTCGTTTGGCTGCAATCATGGTTCGATTACAAATTGTATCCTGATTTCAAAACGCGTAACTTCCAATAACCGCTCATTCCAGTTGAAAATTACCGTTAGTTTCTAGATGAATACGCTATCCCCATTCCCTAAAATCATTTTGAACCGGAATTTCGACAAAAATATGGTTTCGGTTTTTTAGCGAAAATCCCTGATGGTTAGCCTTACTTATTTTTACCGGGAAAAAATTATTGTCTCAGATTCGGTAAATTTTAATCATTATCGGTTATTTGGGATATTTTGAGTAGAGCTGCGTTTAAGTTGACGTAATGTGTTGCCTCGTTTGGCTGCAATCATGGTTCGATTACAAATTGTATCCTGATTTCAAAACGCGTAACTTCCAATAACCGCTCATTCCAGTTGTAAATTACCGTTAGTTTCTAGATGAATACGCTATCCCCATTCCCTAAAATCATTTTGAACCGGAATTTCGACAAAAAAATGGTTTCGATTTTTTTGCGAAAATCCCTGATGGTTAGCCTTACTTATTTTTATCGGGAAAAAATTATTGTCTCAGATTCGGTAAATTTTAATCATTATCGGTTATTTGGGATATTTTGAGTAGAGCTGCGTTTAAGTTGACGTAATATGTTGCCTCGTTTGGCTGCAATCATGGTTCGATTACAAATTGTATCCTGATTTCAAAACGCGTAACTTCCAATAACCGCTCATTCCAGTTGTAAATTACCGTTAGTTTCTAGATGAATACGCTATCCCCATTCCCTAAAATCATTTTGAACCGGAATTTCGACAAAAAAATGGTTTCGATTTTTTTGCGAAAATCCCTGATGGTTAGCCTTACTTATTTTTACCGGGAAAAAATTATTGTCTCAGATTCGGTAAATTTTAATCATTATCGGTTATTTGGGATATTTTGAGTAGAGCTGCGTTTAACTTGACGTAATATGTTGCCTCGTTTGGCTGCAATCATGGTTCGATTACAAATTGTATCCTGATTTCAAAACGCGTAACTTCCAATAACCGCTCATTCCAGTTGTAAATTACCGTTAGTTTCTAGATGAATACGCTATCCCCATTCCCTAAAATCATTTTGAACAGGAACTTCGACAAAAAAATGGTTTCGATTTTTTTGCGAAAATCCCTGATGGTTAGCCTTACTTATTTTTACCGGGAAAAAATTATTGTCTCAGATTCGGTAAATTTTAATCATTATCGGTTATTTGGGATATTTTGAGTAGAGCTGCGTTTAAGTTGACGTAATATGTTGCCTCGTTTGGCTGCAATCATGGTTCGATTACAAATTGTATCCTGATTTCAAAACGCGTAACTTCCAATAACCGCTCATTCCAGTTGTAAATTACCGTTAGTTTCTAGATGAATACGCTATCCCCATTCCCTAAAATCATTTTGAACCGGAATTTCGACAAAAAAATGGTTTCGATTTTTTTGCGAAAATCCCTGATGGTTAGCCTTACTTATTTTTACCGGGAAAAAATTATTGTCTCAGATTCGGTAAATTTTAATCATTATCGGTTATTTGGGATATTTTGAGTAGAGCTGCGTTTAAGTTGACGTAATATGTTGCCTCGTTTGGCTGCAATCATGGTTGGATTACAAATTGTATCCTGATTTCAAAACGCGTAACTTCCAATAACCGCTCATTCCAGTTGTAAATTACCGTTAGTTTCTAGATGAATACGCTATCCCCGTTCCCTAAAATCATTTTGAACCGGAATTTCGACAAAAAAATGGTTTCGATTTTTTTGCGAAAATCCCTGATGGTTAGCCTTACTTATTTTTACCGGGAAAAAATTATTGTCTCAGATTCGGTAAATTTTAATCATTATCGGTTATTTGGGATATTTTGAGTAGAGCTGCGTTTAAGTTGACGTAATATGTTGCCTCGTTTGGCTGCAATCATGGTTCGATTACAAATTGTATCCTGATTTCAAAACGCGTAACTTCCAATAACCGCTCATTCCAGTTGTAAATTACCGTTAGTTTCTAGATGAATACGCTATCCCCATTCCCTAAAATCATTTTGAACCGGAATTTCGACAAAAAAATGGTTTCGATTTTTTTGCGAAAATCCCTGATGGTTAGCCTTACTTATTTTTACCGGGAAAAAATTATTGTCTCAGATTCGGTAAATTTTAATCATTATCGGTTATTTGGGATATTTTGAGTAGAGCTGCGTTTAAGTTGACGTAATATGTTGCCTCGTTTGGCTGCAATCATGGTTCGATTACAAATTGTATCCTGATTTCAAAACGCGTAACTTCCAATAACCGCTCATTCCAGTTGTAAATTACCGTTAGTTTCTAGATGAATACGCTATCCCCATTCCCTAAAATCATTTTGAACCGGAACTTCGACAAAAAAATGGTTTCGATTTTTTTGCGAAAATCCCTGATGGTTAGCCTTACTTATTTTTACCGGGAAAAAATTATTGTCTCAGATTCGGTAAATTTTAATCATTATCGGTTATTTGGGATATTTTGAGTAGAGCTGCGTTTAAGTTGACGTAATATGTTGCCTCGTTTGGCTGCAATCATGGTTCGATTACAAATTGTATCCTGATTTCAAAACGCGTAACTTCCAATAACCGCTCATTCCAGTTGTAAATTACCGTTAGTTTCTAGATGAATACGCTATCCCCATTCCCTAAAATCATTTTGAACCGGAACTTCGACAAAAAAATGGTTTCGATTTTTTTGCGAAAATCCCTGATGGTTAGCCTTACTTATTTTTACCGGGAAAAAATTATTGTCTCAGATTCGGTAAATTTTAATCATTATCGGTTATTTGGGATATTTTGAGTAGAGCTGCGTTTAAGTTGACGTAATATGTTGCCTCGTTTGGCTGCAATCATGGTTCGATTACAAATTGTATCCTGATTTCAAAACGCGTAACTTCCAATAACCGCTCATTCCAGTTGAAAATTACCGTTAGTTTCTAGATGAATACGCTATCCCCATTCCCTAAAATCATTTTGAACCGGAATTTCGACAAAAATATGGTTTCGGTTTTTTTGCGAAAATCCCTGATGGTTAGCCTTACTTATTTTTACCGGGAAAAAATTATTGTCTCAGATTCGGTAAATTTTAATCATTATCGGTTATTTGGGATATTTTGAGTAGAGCTGCGTTTAAGTTGACGTAATATGTTGCCTCGTTTGGCTGCAATCATGGTTCGATTACAAATTGTATCCTGATTTCAAAACGCGTAACTTCCAATAACCGCTCATTCCAGTTGTAAATTACCGTTAGTTTCTAGATGAATACGCTATCCCCATTCCCTAAAATCATTTTGAACCGGAATTTCGACAAAAAAATGGTTTCGATTTTTTTGCGAAAATCCCTGATGGTTAGCCTTACTTATTTTTACCGGGAAAAAATTATTGTCTCAGATTCGGTAAATTTTAATCATTATCGGTTATTTGGGATATTTTGAGTAGAGCTGCGTTTAAGTTGACGTAATATGTTGCCTCGTTTGGCTGCAATCATGGTTCGATTACAAATTGTATCCTGATTTCAAAACGCGTAACTTCCAATAACCGCTCATTCCAGTTGTAAATTACCGTTAGTTTCTAGATGAATACGCTATCCCCATTCCCTAAAATCATTTTGAACCGGAATTTCGACAAAAAAATGGTTTCGATTTTTTTGCGAAAATCCCTGATGGTTAGCCTTACTTATTTTTACCGGGAAAAAATTATTGTCTCAGATTCGGTAAATTTTAATCATTATCGGTTATTTGGGATATTTTGAGTAGAGCTGCGTTTAAGTTGACGTAATATGTTGCCTCGTTTGGCTGCAATCATGGTTCGATTACAAATTGTATCCTGATTTCAAAACGCGTAACTTCCAATAACCGCTCATTCCAGTTGTAAATTACCGTTAGTTTCTAGATGAATACGCTATCCCCATTCCCTAAAATCATTTTGAACCGGAACTTCGACAAAAAAATGGTTTCGATTTTTTTGCGAAAATCCCTGATGGTTAGCCTTACTTATTTTTACCGGGAAAAAATTATTGTCTCAGATTCGGTAAATTTTAATCATTATCGGTTATTTGGGATATTTTGAGTAGAGCTGCGTTTAAGTTGACGTAATATGTTGCCTCGTTTGGCTGCAATCATGGTTCGATTACAAATTGTATCCTGATTTCAAAACGCGTAACTTCCAATAACCGCTCATTCCAGTTGTAAATTACCGTTAGTTTCTAGATGAATACGCTATCCCCATTCCCTAAAATCATTTTGAACCGGAATTTCGACAAAAATATGGTTTCGGTTTTTTTGCGAAAATCCCTGATGGTTAGCCTTACTTATTTTTACCGGGAAAAAATTATTGTCTCAGATTCGGTAAATTTTAATCATTATCGGTTATTTGGGATATTTTGAGTAGAGCTGCGTTTAAGTTGACGTAATATGTTGCCTCGTTTGGCTGCAATCATGGTTCGATTACAAATTGTATCCTGATTTCAAAACGCGTAACTTCCAATAACCGCTCATTCCAGTTGTAAATTACCGTTAGTTTCTAGATGAATACGCTATCCCCATTCCCTAAAATCATTTTGAACCGGAACTTCGACAAAAAAATGGTTTCGATTTTTTTGCGAAAATCCCTGATGGTTAGCCTTACTTATTTTTACCGGGAAAAAATTATTGTCTCAGATTCGGTAAATTTTAATCATTATCGGTTATTTGGGATATTTTGAGTAGAGCTGCGTTTAAGTTGACGTAATATGTTGCCTCGTTTGGCTGCAATCATGGTTCGATTACAAATTGTATCCTGATTTCAAAACGCGTAACTTCCAATAACCGCTCATTCCAGTTGTAAATTACCGTTAGTTTCTAGATGAATACGCTATCCCCATTCCCTAAAATCATTTTGAACCGGAATTTCGACAAAAATATGGTTTCGATTTTTTTGCGAAAATCCCTGATGGTTAGCCTTACTTATTTTTACCGGGAAAAAATTATTGTCTCAGATTCGGTAAATTTTAATCATTATCGGTTATTTGGGATATTTTGAGTAGAGCTGCGTTTAAGTTGACGTAATATGTTGCCTCGTTTGGCTGCAATCATGGTTCGATTACAAATTGTATCCTGATTTCAAAACGCGTAACTTCCAATAACCGCTCATTCCAGTTGTAAATTACCGTTAGTTTCTAGATGAATACGCTATCCCCATTCCCTAAAATCATTTTGAACCGGAATTTCGACAAAAAAATGGTTTCGATTTTTTTGCGAAAATCCCTGATGGTTAGCCTTACTTATTTTTACCGGGAAAAAATTATTGTCTCAGATTCGGTAAATTTTAATCATTATCGGTTATTTGGGATATTTTGAGTAGAGCTGCGTTTAAGTTGACGTAATATGTTGCCTCGTTTGGCTGCAATCATGGTTCGATTACAAATTGTATCCTGATTTCAAAACGCGTAACTTCCAATAACCGCTCATTCCAGTTGTAAATTACCGTTAGTTTCTAGATGAATACGCTATCCCCATTCCCTAAAATCATTTTGAACCGGAACTTCGACAAAAAAATGGTTTCGATTTTTTTGCGAAAATCCCTGATGGTTAGCCTTATTTATTTTTACCGGGAAAAAATTATTGTCTCAGATTCGGTAAATTTTAATCATTATCGGTTATTTGGGATATTTTGAGTAGAGCTGCGTTTAAGTTGACGTAATATGTTGCCTCGTTTGGCTGCAATCATGGTTCGATTACAAATTGTATCCTGATTTCAAAACGCGTAACTTCCAATAACCGCTCATTCCAGTTGAAAATTACCGTTAGTTTCTAGATGAATACGCTATCCCCATTCCCTAAAATCATTTTGAACCGGGACTTCGACAAAAAAATGGTTTCGATTTTTTTGCGAAAATCCCTGATGGTTAGCCTTACTTATTTTTACCGGGAAAAAATTATTGTCTCAGATTCGGTAAATTTTAATCATTATCGGTTATTTGGGATATTTTGAGTAGAGCTGCGTTTAAGTTGACGTAATATGTTGCCTCGTTTGGCTGCAATCATGGTTCGATTACAAATTGTATCCTGATTTCAAAACGCGTAACTTCCAATAACCGCTCATTCCAGTTGTAAATTACCGTTAGTTTCTAGATGAATACGCTATCCCCATTCCCTAAAATCATTTTGAACCGGAATTTCGACAAAAAAGTGGTTTCGATTTTTTTGCGAAAATCCCTGATGGTTAGCCTTACTTATTTTTACCGGGAAAAAATTATTGTCTCAGATTCGGTAAATTTTAATCATTATCGGTTATTTGGGATATTTTGAGTAGAGCTGCGTTTAAGTTGACGTAATATGTTGCCTCGTTTGGCTGCAATCATGGTTCGATTACAAATTGTATCCTGATTTCAAAACGCGTAACTTCCAATAACCGCTCATTCCAGTTGTAAATTACCGTTAGTTTCTAGATGAATACGCTATCCCCATTCCCTAAAATCATTTTGAACCGGAACTTCGACAAAAAAATGGTTTCGATTTTTTTGCGAAAATCCCTGATGGTTAGCCTTACTTATTTTTACCGGGAAAAAATTATTGTCTCAGATTCGGTAAATTTTAATCATTATCGGTTATTTGGGATATTTTGAGTAGAGCTTGCGTTTAAGTTGACGTAATATGTTGCCTCGTTTGGCTGCAATCATGGTTCGATTACAAATTGTATCCTGATTTCAAAACGCGTAACTTCCAATAACCGCTCATTCCAGTTGTAAATTACCGTTAGTTTCTAGATGAATACGCTATCCCCATTCCCTAAAATCATTTTGAACCGGAATTTCGACAAAAAAATGGTTTCGATTTTTTTGCGAAAATCCCTGATGGTTAGCCTTACTTATTTTTACCGGGAAAAAATTATTGTCTCAGATTCGGTAAATTTTAATCATTATCGGTTATTTGGGATATTTTGAGTAGAGCTGCGTTTAAGTTGACGTAATATGTTGCCTCGTTTGGCTGCAATCATGGTTCGATTACAAATTGTATCCTGATTTCAAAACGCGTAACTTCCAATAACCGCTCATTCCAGTTGAAAATTACCGTTAGTTTCTAGATGAATACGCTATCCCCATTCCCTAAAATCATTTTGAACCGGAATTTCGACAAAAATATGGTTTCGGTTTTTTTGCGAAAATCCCTGATGGTTAGCCTTACTTATTTTTACCGGGAAAAAATTATTGTCTCAGATTCGGTAAATTTTAATCATTATCGGTTATTTGGGATATTTTGAGTAGAGCTGCGTTTAACTTGACGTAATATGTTGCCTCGTTTGGCTGCAATCATGGTTCGATTACAAATTGTATCCTGATTTCAAAACGCGTAACTTCCAATAACCGCTCATTCCAGTTGTAAATTACCGTTAGTTTCTAGATGAATACGCTATCCCCATTCCCTAAAATCATTTTGAACCGGAATTTCGACAAAAAAATGGTTTCGATTTTTTTGCGAAAATCCCTGATGGTTAGCCTTACTTATTTTTACCGGGAAAAAATTATTGTCTCAGATTCGGTAAATTTTAATCATTATCGGTTATTTGGGATATTTTGAGTAGAGCTGCGTTTAAGTTGACGTAATATGTTGCCTCGTTTGGCTGCAATCATGGTTCGATTACAAATTGTATCCTGATTTCAAAACGCGTAACTTCCAATAACCGCTCATTCCAGTTGTAAATTACCGTTAGTTTCTAGATGAATACGCTATCCCCATTCCCTAAAATCATTTTGAACCGGAACTTCGACAAAAAAATGGTTTCGATTTTTTTGCGAAAATCCCTGATGGTTAGCCTTACTTATTTTTACCGGGAAAAAATTATTGTCTCAGATTCGGTAAATTTTAATCATTATCGGTTATTTGGGATATTTTGAGTAGAGCTGCGTTTAAGTTGACGTAATATGTTGCCTCGTTTGGCTGCAATCATGGTTCGATTACAAATTGTATCCTGATTTCAAAACGCGTAACTTCCAATAACCGCTCATTCCAGTTGTAAATTACCGTTAGTTTCTAGATGAATACGCTATCCCCATTCCCTAAAATCATTTTGAACCGGAATTTCGACAAAAAAATGGTTTCGATTTTTTTGCGAAAATCCCTGATGGTTAGCCTTACTTATTTTTACCGGGAAAAAATTATTGTCTCAGATTCGGTAAATTTGAATCATTATCGGTTATTTGGGATATTTTGAGTAGAGCTGCGTTTAAGTTGACGTAATATGTTGCCTCGTTTGGCTGCAATCATGGTTCGATTACAAATTGTATCCTGATTTCAAAACGCGTAACTTCCAATAACCGCTCATTCCAGTTGTAAATTACCGTTAGTTTCTAGATGAATACGCTATCCCCATTCCCTAAAATCATTTTGAACCGGAATTTCGACAAAAAAATGGTTTCGATTTTTTTGCGAAAATCCCTGATGGTTAGCATTACTTATTTTTACCGGGAAAAAATTATTGTCTCAGATTCGGTAAATTTTAATCATTATCGGTTATTTGGGATATTTTGAGTAGAGCTGCGTTTAAGTTGACGTAATATGTTGCCTCGTTTGGCTGCAATCATGGTTCGATTACAAATTGTATCCTGATTTCAAAACGCGTAACTTCCAATAACCGCTCATTCCAGTTGTAAATTACCGTTAGTTTCTAGATGAATACGCTATCCCCATTCCCTAAAATCATTTTGAACCGGAACTTCGACAAAAAAATGGTTTCGATTTTTTTGCGAAAATCCCTGATGGTTAGCATTACTTATTTTTACCGGGAAAAAATTATTGTCTCAGATTCGGTAAATTTTAATCATTATCGGTTATTTGGGATATTTTGAGTAGAGCTGCGTTTAAGTTGACGTAATATGTTGCCTCGTTTGGCTGCAATCATGGTTCGATTACAAATTGTATCCTGATTTCAAAACGCGTAACTTCCAATAACCGCTCATTCCAGTTGTAAATTACCGTTAGTTTCTAGATGAATACGCTATCCCCATTCCCTAAAATCATTTTGAACCGGAATTTCGACAAAAAAATGGTTTCGATTTTTTTGCGAAAATCCCTGATGGTTAGCCTTACTTATTTTTACCGGGAAAAAATTATTGTCTCAGATTCGGTAAATTTTAATCATTATCGGTTATTTGGGATATTTTGAGTAGAGCTGCGTTTAAGTTGACGTAATATGTTGCCTCGTTTGGCTGCAATCATGGTTCGATTACAAATTGTATCCTGATTTCAAAACGCGTAACTTCCAATAACCGCTCATTCCAGTTGTAAATTACCGTTAGTTTCTAGATGAATACGCTATCCCCATTCCCTAAAATCATTTTGAACCGGAACTTCGACAAAAAAATGGTTTCGATTTTTTTGCGAAAATCCCTGATGGTTAGCCTTACTTATTTTTACCGGGAAAAAATTATTGTCTCAGATTCGGTAAATTTTAATCATTATCGGTTATTTGGGATATTTTGAGTAGAGCTGCGTTTAAGTTGACGTAATATGTTGCCTCGTTTGGCTGCAATCATGGTTCGATTACAAATTGTATCCTGATTTCAAAACGGGTAACTTCCAATAACCGCTCATTCCAGTTGTAAATTACCGTTAGTTTCTAGATGAATACGCTATCCCCATTCCCTAAAATCATTTTGAACCGGAATTTCGACAAAAAAATGGTTTCGATTTTTTTGCGAAAATCCCTGATGGTTAGCCTTACTTATTTTTACCGGGAAAAAATTATTGTCTCAGATTCGGTAAATTTTAATCATTATCGGTTATTTGGGATATTTTGAGTAGAGCTGCGTTTAAGTTGACGTAATATGTTGCCTCGTTTGGCTGCAATCATGGTTCGATTACAAATTGTATCCTGATTTCAAAACGCGTAACTTCCAATAACCGCTCATTCCAGTTGTAAATTACCGTTAGTTTCTAGATGAATACGCTATCCCCATTCCCTAAAATCATTTTGAACCGGAATTTCGACAAAAAATGGTTTCGATTTTTTTGCGAAAATCCCTGATGGTTAGCCTTACTTATTTTTACCGGGAAAAAATTATTGTCTCAGATTCGGTAAATTTTAATCATTATCGGTTATTTGGGATATTTTGAGTAGAGCTGAGTTTAAGTTGACGTAATATGTTGCCTCGTTTGGCTGCAATCATGGTTCGATTACAAATTGTATCCTGATTTCAAAACGCGTAACTTCCAATAACCGCTCATTCCAGTTGAAAATTACCGTTAGTTTCTAGATGAATACGCTATCCCCATTCCATAAAATCATTTTGAACCGGAATTTCGACAAAAATATGGTTTCGATTTTTTTGCGAAAATCCCTGATGGTTAGCCTTACTTATTTTTACCGGGAAAAAATTATTGTCTCAGATTCGGTAAATTTTAATCATTATCGGTTATTTGGGATATTTTGAGTAGAGCTGCGTTTAAGTGACGTAATATGTTGCCTCGTTTGGCTGCAATCATGGTTCGATTACAAATTGTATCCTGATTTCAAAACGCGTAACTTCCAATAACCGCTCATTCCAGTTGTAAATTACCGTTAGTTTCTAGATGAATACGCTATCCCCATTCCCTAAAATCATTTTGAACCGGAATTTCGACAAAAAAATGGTTTCGATTTTTTTGCGAAAATCCCTGATGGTTAGCCTTACTTATTTTTACCGGGAAAAAATTATTGTCTCAGATTCGGTAAATTTTAATCATTATCGGTTATTTGGGATATTTTGAGTAGAGCTGCGTTTAAGTTGACGTAATATGTTGCCTCGTTTGGCTGCAATCATGGTTCGATTACAAATTGTATCCTGATTTCAAAACGCGTAACTTCCAATAACCGCTCATTCCAGTTGTAAATTACCGTTAGTTTCTAGATGAATACGCTATCCCCATTCCCTAAAATCATTTTGAACCGGAATTTCGACAAAAATATGGTTTCGATTTTTTTGCGAAAATCCCTGATGGTTAGCCTTACTTATTTTTACCGGGAAAAAATTATTGTCTCAGATTCGGTAAATTTTAATCATTATCGGTTATTTGGGATATTTTGAGTAGAGCTGAGTTTAAGTTGACGTAATATGTTGCCTCGTTTGGCTGCAATCATGGTTCGATTACAAATTGTATCCTGATTTCAAAACGCGTAACTTCCAATAACCGCTCATTCCAGTTGAAAATTACCGTTAGTTTCTAGATGAATACGCTATCCCCATTCCATAAAATCATTTTGAACCGGAATTTCGACAAAAATATGGTTTCGATTTTTTTGCGAAAATCCCTGATGGTTAGCCTTACTTATTTTTACCGGGAAAAAATTATTGTCTCAGATTCGGTAAATTTTAATCATTATCGGTTATTTGGGATATTTTGAGTAGAGCTGCGTTTAAGTTGACGTAATATGTTGCCTCGTTTGGCTGCAATCATGGTTCGATTACAAATTGTATCCTGATTTCAAAACGCGTAACTTCCAATAACCGCTCATTCCAGTTGTAAATTACCGTTAGTTTCTAGATGAATACGCTATCCCCGTTCCCTAAAATCATTTTGAACCGGAATTTCGACAAAAAAATGGTTTCGATTTTTTTGCGAAAATCCCTGATGGTTAGCCTTACTTATTTTTACCGGGGAAAAATTATTGTCTCAGATTCGGTAAATTTTAATCATTATCGGTTATTTGGGATATTTTGAGTAGAGCTGAGTTTAAGTTGACGTAATATGTTGCCTCGTTTGGCTGCAATCATGGTTCGATTACAAATTGTATCCTGATTTCAAAACGGGTAACTTCCAATAACCGCTCATTCCAGTTGTAAATTACCGTTAGTTTCTAGATGAATACGCTATCCCCATTCCCTAAAATCATTTTGAACCGGAATTTCGACAAAAAAATGGTTTCGATTTTTTTGCGAAAATCCCTGATGGTTAGCCTTACTTATTTTTACCGGGAAAAAATTATTGTCTCAGATTCGGTAAATTTTAATCATTATCGGTTATTTGGGATATTTTGAGTAGAGCTGCGTTTAAGTTGACGTAATATGTTGCCTCGTTTGGCTGCAATCATGGTTCGATTACAAATTGTATCCTGATTTCAAAACGCGTAACTTCCAATAACCGCTCATTCCAGTTGTAAATTACCGTTAGTTTCTAGATGAATACGCTATCCCCATTCCCTAAAATCATTTTGAACCGGAATTTCGACAAAAAAATGGTTTCGATTTTTTTGCGAAAATCCCTGATGGTTAGCCTTACTTATTTTTACCGGGAAAAAATTATTGTCTCAGATTCGGTAAATTTTAATCATTATCGGTTATTTGGGATATTTTGAGTAGAGCTGCGTTTAAGTTGACGTAATATGTTGCCTCGTTTGGCTGCAATCATGGTTCGATTACAAATTGTATCCTGATTTCAAAACGCGTAACTTCCAATAACCGCTCATTCCAGTTGTAAATTACCGTTAGTTTCTAGATGAATACGCTATCCCCATTCCCTAAAATCATTTTGAACCGGAATTTCGACAAAAAAATGGTTTCGATTTTTTTGCGAAAATCCCTGATGGTTAGTTAGCCTTACTTATTTTTACCGGGAAAAAATTATTGTCTCAGATTCGGTAAATTTTAATCATTATCGGTTATTTGGGATATTTTGAGTAGAGCTGCGTTTAAGTGACGTAATATGTTGCCTCGTTTGGCTGCAATCATGGTTCGATTACAAATTGTATCCTGATTTCAAAACGCGTAACTTCCAATAACCGCTCATTCCAGTTGTAAATTACCGTTAGTTTCTAGATGAATACGCTATCCCCATTCCCTAAAATCATTTTGAACCGGAATTTCGACAAAAATATGGTTTCGATTTTTTTGCGAAAATCTCTGATGGTTAGCCTTACTTATTTTTACCGGGAAAAAATTATTGTCTCAGATTCGGTAAATTTTAATCATTATCGGTTATTTGGGATATTTTGAGTAGAGCTGCGTTTAAGTTGACGTAATATGTTGCCTCGTTTGGCTGCAATCATGGTTCGATTACAAATTGTATCCTGATTTCAAAACGCGTAACTTCCAATAACCGCTCATTCCAGTTGTAAATTACCGTTAGTTTCTAGATGAATACGCTATCCCCGTTCCCTAAAATCATTTTGAACCGGAATTTCGACAAAAAAATGGTTTCGATTTTTTTGCGAAAATCCCTGATGGTTAGCCTTACTTATTTTTACCGGGGAAAAATTATTGTCTCAGATTCGGTAAATTTTAATCATTATCGGTTATTTGGGATATTTTGAGTAGAGCTGCGTTTAAGTTGACGTAATATGTTGCCTCGTTTGGCTGCAATCATGGTTCGATTACAAATTGTATCCTGATTTCAAAACGGGTAACTTCCAATAACCGCTCATTCCAGTTGTAAATTACCGTTAGTTTCTAGATGAATACGCTATCCCCATTCCCTAAAATCATTTTGAACCGGAATTTCGACAAAAAATGGTTTCGATTTTTTTGCGAAAATCCCTGATGGTTAGCCTTACTTATTTTTACCGGGAAAAAATTATTGTCTCAGATTCGGTAAATTTTAATCATTATCGGTTATTTGGGATATTTTGAGTAGAGCTGCGTTTAAGTTGACGTAATATGTTGCCTCGTTTGGCTGCAATCATGGTTCGATTACAAATTGTATCCTGATTTCAAAACGCGTAACTTCCAATAACCGCTCATTCCAGTTGTAAATTACCGTTAGCTTCTAGATGAATACGCTATCCCCATTCCCTAAAATCATTTTGAACCGGAATTTCGACAAAAAAATGGTTTCGATTTTTTTGCGAAAATCCCTGATGGTTAGCCTTACTTATTTTTACCGGGAAAAAATTATTGTCTCAGATTCGGTAAATTTTAATCATTATCGGTTATTTGGGATATTTTGAGTAGAGCTGCGTTTAAGTTGACGTAATATGTTGCCTCGTTTGGCTGCAATCATGGTTCGATTACAAATTGTATCCTGATTTCAAAACGCGTAACTTCCAATAACCGCTCATTCCAGTTGTAAATTACCGTTAGTTTCTAGATGAATACGCTATCCCCATTCCCTAAAATCATTTTGAACCGGAATTTCGACAAAAAAATGGTTTCGATTTTTTTGCGAAAATCCCTGAGTTAGCCTTACTTATTTTTACCGGGAAAAAATTATTGTCTCAGATTCGGTAAATTTTAATCATTATCGGTTATTTGGGATATTTTGAGTAGAGCTGCGTTTAAGTTGACGTAATATGTTGCCTCGTTTGGCTGCAATCATGGTTCGATTACAAATTGTATCCAGATTTCAAAACGCGTAACTTCCAATAACCGCTCATTCCAGTTGTAAATTACCGTTAGTTTCTAGATGAATACGCTATCCCCATTCCCTAAAATCATTTTGAACCGGAATTTCGACAAAAAAATGGTTTCGAATTTTTTGCGAAAATCCCTGATGGCCTTACTTATTTTTACCGGGAAAAAATTATTGTCTCAGATTCGGTAAATTTTAATCATTATCGGTTATTTGGGATATTTTGAGTAGAGCTGCGTTTAAGTTGACGTAATATGTTGCCTCGTTTGGCTGCAATCATGGTTCGATTACAAATTGTATCCTGATTTCAAAACGCGTAACTTCCAATAACCGCTCATTCCAGTTGTAAATTACCGTTAGTTTCTAGATGAATACGCTATCCCCATTCCCTAAAATCATTTTGAACCGGAATTTCGACAAAAAAATGGTTTCGATTTTTTTGCGAAAATCCCTGAGTTAGCCTTACTTATTTTTACCGGGAAAAAATTATTGTCTCAGATTCGGTAAATTTTAATCATTATCGGTTATTTGGGATATTTTGAGTAGAGCTGCGTTTAAGTTGACGTAATATGTTGCCTCGTTTGGCTGCAATCATGGTTCGATTACAAATTGTATCCAGATTTCAAAACGCGTAACTTCCAATAACCGCTCATTCCAGTTGTAAATTACCGTTAGTTTCTAGATGAATACGCTATCCCCATTCCCTAAAATCATTTTGAACCGGAATTTCGACAAAAAAATGGTTTCGAATTTTTTGCGAAAATCCCTGATGGCCTTACTTATTTTTACCGGGAAAAAATTATTGTCTCAGATTCGGTAAATTTTAATCATTATCGGTTATTTGGGATATTTTGAGTAGAGCTGCGTTTAAGTTGACGTAATATGTTGCCTCGTTTGGCTGCAATCATGGTTCGATTACAAATTGTATCCAGATTTCAAAACGCGTAACTTCCAATAACCGCTCATTCCAGTTGTAAATTACCGTTAGTTTCTAGATGAATACGCTATCCCCATTCCCTAAAATCATTTTGAACCGGAATTTCGACAAAAAAATGGTTTCGAATTTTTTGCGAAAATCCCTGATGGCCTTACTTATTTTTACCGGGAAAAAATTATTGTCTCAGATTCGGTAAATTTTAATCATTATCGGTTATTTGGGATATTTTGAGTAGAGCTGCGTTTAAGTTGACGTAATATGTTGCCTCGTTTGGCTGCAATCATGGTTCGATTACAAATTGTATCCAGATTTCAAAACGCGTAACTTCCAATAACCGCTCATTCCAGTTGTAAATTACCGTTAGTTTCTAGATGAATACGCTATCCCCATTCCCTAAAATCATTTTGAACCGGAATTTCGACAAAAAAATGGTTTCGATTTTTTTGCGAAAATCCCTGATGGTTAGCCTTACTTATTTTTACCGGGAAAAAATTATTGTCTCAGATTCGGTAAATTTTAATCATTATCGGTTATTTGGGATATTTTGAGTAGAGCTGCGTTTAAGTTGACGTAATATGTTGCCTCGTTTGGCTGCAATCATGGTTCGATTACAAATTGTATCCTGATTTCAAAACGCGTAACTTCCAATAACCGCTCATTCCAGTTGTAAATTACCGTTAGTTTCTAGATGAATACGCTATCCCCATTCCCTAAAATCATTTTGAACCGGAATTTCGACAAAAAAATGGTTTCGATTTTTTTGCGAAAATCCCTGATGGTTAGTTAGCCTTACTTATTTTTACCGGGAAAAAATTATTGTCTCAGATTCGGTAAATTTTAATCATTATCGGTTATTTGGGATATTTTGAGTAGAGCTGCGTTTAAGTGACGTAATATGTTGCCTCGTTTGGCTGCAATCATGGTTCGATTACAAATTGTATCCTGATTTCAAAACGCGTAACTTCCAATAACCGCTCATTCCAGTTGTAAATTACCGTTAGTTTCTAGATGAATACGCTATCCCCATTCCCTAAAATCATTTTGAACCGGAATTTCGACAAAAATATGGTTTCGATTTTTTTGCGAAAATCTCTGATGGTTAGCCTTACTTATTTTTACCGGGAAAAAATTATTGTCTCAGATTCGGTAAATTTTAATCATTATCGGTTATTTGGGATATTTTGAGTAGAGCTGCGTTTAAGTTGACGTAATATGTTGCCTCGTTTGGCTGCAATCATGGTTCGATTACAAATTGTATCCTGATTTCAAAACGCGTAACTTCCAATAACCGCTCATTCCAGTTGTAAATTACCGTTAGTTTCTAGATGAATACGCTATCCCCATTCCCTAAAATCATTTTGAACCGCAATTTCGACAAAAATATGGTTTCGATTTTTTTGCGAAAATCCCTGATGGTTAGCCTTACTTATTTTTACCGGGAAAAAATTATTGTGTCAGATTCGGTAAATTTTAATCATTATCGGTTATTTGGGATATTTTGAGTAGAGCTGCGTTTAAGTTGACGTAATATGTTGCCTCGTTTGGCTGCAATCATGGTTCGATTACAAATTGTATCCTGATTTCAAAACGCGTAACTTCCAATAACCGCTCATTCCAGTTGTAAATTACCGTTAGTTTCTAGATGAATACGCTATCCCCGTTCCCTAAAATCATTTTGAACCGGAATTTCGACAAAAAAATGGTTTCGATTTTTTTGCGAAAATCCCTGATGGTTAGCCTTACTTATTTTTACCGGGGAAAAATTATTGTCTCAGATTCGGTAAATTTTAATCATTATCGGTTATTTGGGATATTTTGAGTAGAGCTGCGTTTAAGTTGACGTAATATGTTGCCTCGTTTGGCTGCAATCATGGTTCGATTACAAATTGTATCCTGATTTCAAAACGGGTAACTTCCAATAACCGCTCATTCCAGTTGTAAATTACCGTTAGTTTCTAGATGAATACGCTATCCCCATTCCCTAAAATCATTTTGAACCGGAATTTCGACAAAAAATGGTTTCGATTTTTTTGCGAAAATCCCTGATGGTTAGCCTTACTTATTTTTACCGGGAAAAAATTATTGTCTCAGATTCGGTAAATTTTAATCATTATCGGTTATTTGGGATATTTTGAGTAGAGCTGCGTTTAAGTTGACGTAATATGTTGCCTCGTTTGGCTGCAATCATGGTTCGATTACAAATTGTATCCTGATTTCAAAACGCGTAACTTCCAATAACCGCTCATTCCAGTTGTAAATTACCGTTAGCTTCTAGATGAATACGCTATCCCCATTCCCTAAAATCATTTTGAACCGGAATTTCGACAAAAAAATGGTTTCGATTTTTTTGCGAAAATCCCTGATGGTTAGCCTTACTTATTTTTACCGGGAAAAAATTATTGTCTCAGATTCGGTAAATTTTAATCATTATCGGTTATTTGGGATATTTTGAGTAGAGCTGCGTTTAAGTTGACGTAATATGTTGCCTCGTTTGGCTGCAATCATGGTTCGATTACAAATTGTATCCTGATTTCAAAACGCGTAACTTCCAATAACCGCTCATTCCAGTTGTAAATTACCGTTAGTTTCTAGATGAATACGCTATCCCCATTCCCTAAAATCATTTTGAACCGGAATTTCGACAAAAAAATGGTTTCGATTTTTTTGCGAAAATCCCTGAGTTAGCCTTACTTATTTTTACCGGGAAAAAATTATTGTCTCAGATTCGGTAAATTTTAATCATTATCGGTTATTTGGGATATTTTGAGTAGAGCTGCGTTTAAGTTGACGTAATATGTTGCCTCGTTTGGCTGCAATCATGGTTCGATTACAAATTGTATCCAGATTTCAAAACGCGTAACTTCCAATAACCGCTCATTCCAGTTGTAAATTACCGTTAGTTTCTAGATGAATACGCTATCCCCATTCCCTAAAATCATTTTGAACCGGAATTTCGACAAAAAAATGGTTTCGAATTTTTTGCGAAAATCCCTGATGGCCTTACTTATTTTTACCGGGAAAAAATTATTGTCTCAGATTCGGTAAATTTTAATCATTATCGGTTATTTGGGATATTTTGAGTAGAGCTGCGTTTAAGTTGACGTAATATGTTGCCTCGTTTGGCTGCAATCATGGTTCGATTACAAATTGTATCCTGATTTCAAAACGCGTAACTTCCAATAACCGCTCATTCCAGTTGTAAATTACCGTTAGTTTCTAGATGAATACGCTATCCCCATTCCCTAAAATCATTTTGAACCGGAATTTCGACAAAAAAATGGTTTCGATTTTTTTGCGAAAATCCCTGAGTTAGCCTTACTTATTTTTACCGGGAAAAAATTATTGTCTCAGATTCGGTAAATTTTAATCATTATCGGTTATTTGGGATATTTTGAGTAGAGCTGCGTTTAAGTTGACGTAATATGTTGCCTCGTTTGGCTGCAATCATGGTTCGATTACAAATTGTATCCAGATTTCAAAACGCGTAACTTCCAATAACCGCTCATTCCAGTTGTAAATTACCGTTAGTTTCTAGATGAATACGCTATCCCCATTCCCTAAAATCATTTTGAACCGGAATTTCGACAAAAAAATGGTTTCGAATTTTTTGCGAAAATCCCTGATGGCCTTACTTATTTTTACCGGGAAAAAATTATTGTCTCAGATTCGGTAAATTTTAATCATTATCGGTTATTTGGGATATTTTGAGTAGAGCTGCGTTTAAGTTGACGTAATATGTTGCCTCGTTTGGCTGCAATCATGGTTCGATTACAAATTGTATCCAGATTTCAAAACGCGTAACTTCCAATAACCGCTCATTCCAGTTGTAAATTACCGTTAGTTTCTAGATGAATACGCTATCCCCATTCCCTAAAATCATTTTGAACCGGAATTTCGACAAAAAAATGGTTTCGAATTTTTTGCGAAAATCCCTGATGGCCTTACTTATTTTTACCGGGAAAAAATTATTGTCTCAGATTCGGTAAATTTTAATCATTATCGGTTATTTGGGATATTTTGAGTAGAGCTGCGTTTAAGTTGACGTAATATGTTGCCTCGTTTGGCTGCAATCATGGTTCGATTACAAATTGTATCCTGATTTCAAAACGCGTAACTTCCAATAACCGCTCATTCCAGTTGTAAATTACCGTTAGTTTCTAGATGAATACGCTATCCCCGTTCCCTAAAATCATTTTGAACCGGAATTTCGACAAAAAAATGGTTTCGATTTTTTTGCGAAAATCCCTGAGTTAGCCTTACTTATTTTTACCGGGAAAAAATTATTGTCTCAGATTCGGTAAATTTTAATCATTATCGGTTATTTGGGATATTTTGAGTAGAGCTGCGTTTAAGTTGACGTAATATGTTGCCTCGTTTGGCTGCAATCATGGTTCGATTACAAATTGTATCCAGATTTCAAAACGCGTAACTTCCAATAACCGCTCATTCCAGTTGTAAATTACCGTTAGTTTCTAGATGAATACGCTATCCCCATTCCCTAAAATCATTTTGAACCGGAATTTCGACAAAAAAATGGTTTCGAATTTTTTGCGAAAATCCCTGATGGCCTTACTTATTTTTACCGGGAAAAAATTATTGTCTCAGATTCGGTAAATTTTAATCATTATCGGTTATTTGGGATATTTTGAGTAGAGCTGCGTTTAAGTTGACGTAATATGTTGCCTCGTTTGGCTGCAATCATGGTTCGATTACAAATTGTATTCTGATTTCAAAACGCGTAACTTCCAATAACCGCTCATTCCAGTTGTAAATTACCGTTAGTTTCTAGATGAATACGCTATCCCCGTTCCCTAAAATCATTTTGAACCGGAATTTCGACAAAAAAATGGTTTCGATTTTTTTGCGAAAATCCCTGATGGTTAGCCTTACTTATTTTTACCGGGAAAAAATTATTGTCTCAGATTCGGTAAATTTGAATCATTATCGGTTATTTGGGATATTTTGAGTAGAGCTGCGTTTAAGTTGACGTAATATGTTGCCTCGTTTGGCTGCAATCATGGTTCGATTACAAATTGTATTCTTAGCCTTACTTATTTTTACCGGGAAAAAATTATTGTCTCAGATTCGGTAAATTTTAATCATTATCGGTTATTTGGGATATTTTGAGTAGAGCTGCGTTTAAGTTGACGTAATATGTTGCCTCGTTTGGCTGCAATCATGGTTCGATTACAAATTGTTTCCTGATTTCAAAATGCGTAACTTCCAATAACCGCTCATTCCAGTTGTAAATTACCGTTAGTTTCTAGATAAATACGCTATCCCCATTCCTTAAAATCATTTTGAACCGGAATTTCGACAAAAAAATGTTTTCGATTTTTTTGCGAAAATCCCTGATGGTTAGTTAGCCTTACTTATTTTTACCGGGAAAAAATTATTGTCTCAGATTCGGTAAATTTTAATCATTATCGGTTATTTGGGATATTTTGAGTAGAGCTGCGTTTAAGTTGACGTAATATGTTGCCTCGTTTGGCTGCAATCATGGTTCGATTACAAATTGTATCCTGATTTCAAAACGCGTAACTTCCAATAACCGCTCATTCCAGTTGTAAATTACCGTTAGTTTCTAGATGAATACGCTATCCCCATTCCCTAAAATCATTTTGAACCGGAATTTCGACAAAAAAATGGTTTCGATTTTTTTGCGAAAATTCCTGATGGTTAGTTAGCCTTACTTATTTTTACCGGGAAAAAATTATTGTCTCAGATTCGGTAAATTTTAATCATTATCGGTTATTTGGGATATTTTGAGTAGAGCTGCGTTTAAGTTGACGTAATATGTTGCCTCGTTTGGCTGCAATCATGGTTCGATTACAAATTGTATCCTGATTTCAAAACGCGTAACTTCCAATAACCGCTCATTCCAGTTGTAAAGTACCAAAAAATCGAAAACATTTTATTGTTGATTTTCCGTTTCAAAAAGATTTGCGATGATGTAACTAACATGTTGAGCCAAAAACAACCGGTAATTTCCATCCTGAAAGTGCGGTTATTGGAAGTGTCGTAGTTTGAAACCGGGTCATGTTTTATAATCATTATTTGATTGGATTCGAATGAGGCAACATACTGCAGTAATTTAGACGCAGCTCTACTCAAAATTCCCACATTTATGCGAAATGACCAAAACTTACCGAATCTGAGACAATAAATTTTTTCCGATAAAAAACAGTAAGGCTAACTTACCATCAGGGAATTCCGCAAAAAATCGAAAGCATTTTCGTCGATTATAGAATCCGCGGGAGCGGGTCGATTGCGGTTTGAAAACTGCACATAAAAAAAATTTTAAATCATTGAAATTCCTATGAATTTTTATACAATTAGTGATGTAAAATTTGTTTTAGATCCGCAACTATTTTATTGCGTGTGTACGGGGAATCATAAAAATCGATTTGTATGGAAATCAATACAAATTTTCTTGGCTACTTCGATTTGTGGCAATTGTTTTAAGTTTTATTTATATGCATTTTTAATCCGCAATCTATCCGCTCCCGCGTATTTTATAATCGACGTGATTTTATTGTCGATTTTCCGGTTCAAAATGTTTATCGGTGATGCGAATAACATGCTTAGCAAGAAACAACCGGTAATTTCCACCCGGAAAGTGCGGTTATTGGAAGTGTCGTATTATGAAACCGAGTCATAGTTTGTAATCGAAATTTGATTGCATCCGAACTAGGCAACATATTGCAATAATTTAAACGCAGATCTACCCAAAATTCCCACATTTATAAAAATGGCCATAATTTGGCGAATCTGAGACAATAATTTTTGTCCGGTAAAATCTGTAAGGCTAACTAACCATCAGCAATTCTCGAAAAAATTGAAATCATACGAGAATGATAGACAATTGAAGAATCTGTCAGACAAATTTTAACTTTCAGAAATCCGTAAGGCTAACCATCAGGGAAATTTGCTATTAAACCCTGAATACGTTTTGTTTAATTCCTTTTGTTGCAGGATGAGCAGGAGGCGTGGTATTTGTGTGAGAGCCAATAAATCATTTAGTCTGAAACATTAAAATTTATGTTTTTGAAACGTACTTTAGAGACAAACGAAACACAATTTTAGAAAACGGTAAACACTATTCCATTGAAATTGCTCTGTTCTCCCTGGGGTTATCGACAATTGAAAAATCTATGAGAAACAATTTTTACTTTCAAAAATTATTAAATTTGTAAATAAGCTGGAAAACATTTTGTTTAGTAAAATGAACGGGAAATACGTTACGGTACTTATAGGATCACATTGACCAATAATAAGACGTTAGGGATCGATGTCTTTATGTGAGAGTTAAACGTGCTTTTGAGTCAAATGAGTCACATTTTTGGAAAACTCTAATCATTGTCTCTTTGAATTAATGAGTCCGGGCTGCAACATTACCAGTCGAGGTCTTTATGGAATGGATTTACTATGGGTTTGACGAGTTAATTTGAAATGTTCTGCTGGTAGGTTTTTATTTACCAGAATGCGATTGAGATGAGCCGTGAATATAGAATGTGGAGGTTGATATGGCGGAACATTCCCTCTATTATTAATTTGTATTTTGCGACGTTAACAATTATGATACAATTTTGTGCTGGATTTCTCAAGCCACCTGGAAGCGGTTGTGATAGTATTAATTTATTGAAACTGTATTTCTCCCAACAGATCACTACTATTGACTAAAACTTCAGGTGGAGACTAATTAGTTAGTTTCAGTTAAGGCATATTGAAAATTTTCTCTCCATGAAATATGTACGCAATCAACGAAACTACTGCCTTTTTCTCGATGTTTAAATTTATTTATAGAATTATAAAACTTTTATGATAAAACAGCCATTAAATTAGAAAGATAAACCATTCCCAATCCTAATGAATAACCGCGTCAATATGATACAAAGGGCTCTGCATGAGCAAGAGTGCTAGTACACGTTAGTCTTCCACCCTATGGTATCTTGTTTGTAAAGATGTAAAAAGAAACAAATCTAAAATAAAAAAGGAAGCATTAAAATAACAAGAAAATCGATAATGGTCAGTTCAAATCTTCTGTAAGTTCTTGTAAAATATAAAAAAATATATAAACTCACCCTGATCCACATTCAGTGAACTTTCCAAGCGACTCCCTTTCTTGGTTCGCTTGATCACGTATTAAAGTTGATTTGCTAATTTTACTGTGTCCATTCCTAAACTTGTAGAAACTTGGTTTTTCGTCATTTTTCCTCGTTGTGGTGTTATTACTCTCCGTTCGGAGCAGTCCGTTATTGGGGTATACAAACGATAAGCGCAAGACTGCACCAATATTTTTGGATTTTTTGTATGACATAAATTTCCTGCAATCAGGGTCCTGAAAAAAATAATAAAATTAATTAACTAAGTTCTCATTAATTAATTAATTAAATCCTCATTGGCAAATTTCAGATAAGAACAAAAATTCCTTAATGCGATTATGCGACCTTTGCAACCTTTATGCGATGCTCAAAAGATAAAAATAAGTAACCTTTGTCAACACCCTGTTAAAATCGTTTAATTATTTGTTTATAGTTTTGTTAATAGATTTGAAATTTTTTTTATATATCGACACAGTGGCCATAATACAAATTTCAATATCCCAATTAATTTTAATTCATATCGAAAATATGTTAAATAATATAATAATTTAAATATTTAAATTAATTCGAAAAAAGAAATAAAAAATTATAAATCTTAGATAAAAATCTCCAATAATTAAACAAATAACAAAAGAAACATGAAAATAGAAAATAAATAAAGATTTTTAATCGTTAAAGACAAGATTTGAGATGATTTATTAATTAAGAAGAATTTATTTGTGGTTTTTGGAAATATTTATGTTAAAATCTCAATAAATTAGAAATATGATATCGAAGGCATTTCACGTCTCGATTTACAGCTATTGTGAATGGTCAGGAATTGTGACATTGTACTCGTACACGCAGTGCTTGAGTTTGTGTCTTAATATTAAGATTTTTTCGAAACACAATTTAATTATATGGAAGACACGATAAACACGCACTTGGGTTAATTAATTCATTATAAAACAACAAAAATATTAAATTTAATCCGCAGCTTATTAAATTCAACATTTTTTTTTTTATTGAATACCAAATATAAATTTGGATTTTAATCCCATCAAATAAACCACAATAAATAATTAATTCTAAAAGTGATGAAAAGATGATTAGCACCGCATCATCATCATCATCATCTTCCTCGCGAATTATTTTATAAGATTAGAGCATTGTTGTTATTGTTAGATAATTAGAAATAAAACGTTAATTAATTTTTGTTTTTGGTGGTAAGCCCGTCGAGAATTATGTATTTTAGAATTAATTCGCAGCGAATTTAATTGTGTGTGGTGGTAACGTATAATTAGCACTCTTGCGCGTCTAGAAATGCAGACAATTTTAATTAGATCCGGCACGGTATGATGTGGGATGCGTATCGTGGCGCTAAATTTAATTGAATTTTGTTTATTTTATAATTTAGATGTATGATAAATTTGTTCGAGTAGTGGAGGCGGTCGTTGTTCATGGAGGGATTGAAGACCGAAATATCACTACAGTCTCTCAAAAGGTAACTTGTGAATAAACGCCATCTCATAATTTGGTGGTTTCTCTTGAAAATTTTTTTGCACAGAATATCAAATTTAGATTTTATATTAATTCTGGATTTTAATTTATTTTGACATTTTCACAATAAATGGGTTTATTGCCAACGATTGGTTGAATTGTCAATGTACTTCAAACTAATAATTGATATAAGAAATTAACATAGAAGTTAACAAGAAGTTTGAACCTTTCCTACGAATAGTTGGATGTTTCCCTCGTTGTGTTGTGGAAATTGCAGGGTTTCGTTCGGGATTTCCCTATTTTTTCGAAGAGACCGTGAAATGAACACTGTCCCGTCGTGAGCCATATTAAGAAGCTCAATGTCTGATGCTGCTATTAAGAAGATGTCTAGTTTGACTCATCTCAAGTCATGTTTCTCAACTTGCTTCTATTTCGTCAAATGGCCGATGCTGGCTGGCTTTGGGGCGGTGAATGCACTACCTTAATTCTTTCTCGCGCGGAGATCTCCTGCTGGAATACCATATTAATATAATTTTGGACAATTTAGCTTGACTAAGATACTCGAATGCCGTGGAATGTTGGCTTTTATTTGATTTAATATTTTTAGTTTGATATCCATAGAAACAGTCGTATCTTGTACAAGTAAGGTGTGTGAGCTCTAAAAGCTTGTAGATAACAGCAGCGGGGTAGTTTTTCATTTCTCCTGTTGCACTTAGACATATTAACCTCTGAATTTTATTTAGTGTTGTGCAAGCTATTATTTGTTCAGTTTTTGGCCACCAAACTATAGTCATGTACGACATCAAATTCTTGGACATAGCCATAGTGTCATTTATGAATTGCTGTTTGTATTATAAGAGCTATGGTTGTTCCGGGTAAATTTCCATCAAACATAACATGCAAATACTTGGCTTTCTAAGAACATGTTACATATGATATTGTACTCTCAAATTTTCCTCGAACCATCATACCTAGGACAGAATCTGGTGAGTAATTGCTCCATCACTAGCGGGCTAGTGCTGGCTATGCAACCGAAAGGAACCTGAATGACATTCAGTTCTTTAATGGAAAGTTCTTCCTCCACCGAGCAGTCGAGACCCATGTTCTAACTTGTGTTTCAATTACTTCGAGATTGGTGTTGTCAAAAGAATCGTTTATATCAATGAAGTGAATCTTAGCTTTCTGGTGTCAGCTCATGTAGAGCCATCTTTGTTGATTTTCCAGTCTGAGAAGCATATATTGACTGGGGTTCAAGGGGTATCGTTGAAGTGTATGGATCTATAAGAGTGTTTTTGAAAAAGGAGAAGAAATGGTGTGAGGTTAAAATATCTTTGTGGTCTGATGCCCTTGGCAAATTTTGGAAAGCGTAAGGAGTTGAGGATTTATTGATTTTATACCTCGTTGAAGGTTATTGGATGTACCCCGATACAACCTAGAAATGTGTAAGGGCCGAAAGAATTTATAGCCCAGCTATAAATGTGTGTTCCTCCAAAGATGATTTTTTAGCAAAAATCTTCCCAGCTACTTTTTTGCAGCTCCTCAACGATGCGTTATATCTAGTAAGAGAAGCCCAGTAGGTCATCGTGGTGTTTATTTGCTTGGCCCGGTTAAATAATTTATGAACTTCTCTCCTCTCAACCTAAAGGACATGTTTCCACCTGCCTGAGAGAATTCCGACTGATACGAATTGGAAGTTTAGCCTCGATGAGGTCGTTGGAAATGCTGTCATAATCATGTCGGTTGGAATGCGATTAACTTATTTGGAATCTGTTGGTGTAAATTTGCTTCTTAATCGTGAAAGAGTAAGTTCCAGTACCTGTCGCATTTATGAAGGCCGTGTTGATCCCTATGCCATTTTATAAACAGTACATATTAAAAAAATCTTCACCTCTTAACACCTTAGCGCTTCGCCAGACTATATGGAGTGAATTTGCATCACAACTGATGACACGTTGTTATGGAGAAAATATTAATTAAATATCGGCAAAAATGCAGTGTTTGATATCTTGTCTTTTCTGTCATACATAAACTAACCTCTCTTGTTTAAAATTTCAGGAATATCTCCATTTCAGATCTAAGTTTTTTGTGCGTGTCGTGCAAGTTGGTTAATCTGAACGCATTGTTAAGTATATTAAGTATGGGCCTTGTAAGTATGTGTTGTTGCAGGCTGGTTAGGCTTCTATGGGGACAATCCTTAATTTTTCGATCTATTGTATATGGCTTGACCTTGAAACAAAAGAGGGTTCCCTATTCAATGCCACATTAGAACCATCATTTGCTTTGGCAAACTTCAAGAGGATCATCTGCTTTGGCAACATTCAAAGATCTTTAATCAAGAAACTGGGATCTGACAACCTCAAACAATATTTCTAACAAATTAAGCGAGGTAGAAAGCACCATTCGCACAAAGTGTGAGCCCAATCAGTTCAACCTGCAACACAGCGCAAGTTGAATCAAGTGTGCCATGAAATCTTAGATAAAGTGAAGAGTAGTAGGTTCCAAATACATTGGTCCCTCTATAGGTAGATTATTGAGAACAAATTATCTAAGTTAACAACCGTTTTCGTAGTCACGATATCTAACAAATCTTCTGGTAGTTGATTAAAACAAAATTTATCGCAGCAAAATTGATGTTATTAAACCGGAGGTTATCTTCATTTTACTATTTAAGATAACACTGTTATGTTTTGATGAAAGTTTCATCAAAAAGAGAAGAAGAGAAACTAGGAAAACCGTAACTCAGCACTCATTTCCATATAATAGAAAAACAGCCTGCCATCAGGAATACACTAAACATCAAGTCGACAGGAATCATGTTTTGTCAGCAACCTATTAAAACTCTCGATTCCAGATAGTCTGTAAAAACCTTCACCCACATTAATCCAGTAAAAGGAGTGGATCTCAAACCTATCTTATATTCTATCTGCATTGCTGAAAAAGTACCTCAATCATCTGAAATCTTTTAGCAGATGTGCTAAATAGTTTTCCTGTGGTTAATTCCAGTTGCCCTAACATTTACATTCGAACTGATCAACTATATAACCGCCCCCAAAGGTTTTGTAATGAATGGTGAGATCCGGAATCCAGTAGCACCCTGCATATTATTATGTTACCAAATCAGCCACTTGAACCATCGTCGATTGTAGTACTAACTGAAAACTGGACAACATTGGATTGCAACTTTGGCTGTTTTCGTGGAAGTACGACATGTTACCATTAAATTTAGCAATACATTATTTTACTTGTTCATTACGAACTGGAGGGCATTTGAGTGTAATAAAGTGTACTCTAAAAATTAAAGGCCAAGGAACCCCAAGTATCTGGGGGTTAAGGAACATGAAGAAATTACACTAGAACTAACTAATTGAAAACCAAAAATCCTGCTTTTCATTATGCGCAAGTTAGTTTTTGGCCTTATGCTATGTCTATGATACACCACTATATGTGGTGTAATACCACAACCTACCTGAGGTGTTCCCGTTTTTGCTGAATATGATGGATCTACAGGAACTAATCCAAAACATCATGGGGTGGATCAAGGTGTAAAGCAACTAAAGTCAACGAATTGCCAAGCTGGGCTCATTTGAAAATCGCATTAAATGTATATCGGATCTTTGCACAGGTAAACTATCTCTAGGTCCAAAATGGAAAATAACAATTTATGTAACTCCAAAGTAGGCAAGTAACTTAAACCGTAAATAGAAGGTTCATTCTAATTCTATGAAGTTGGAAGGCCCCAGCTTCTCCGCCAAAGTAGCTTTACATGGATTTGCGATAACATACTACTGAGAATAAATGCGAGACCTCCTCTGACCTGCAAGGATGCGGGTAAAAATCACAGCATAAAATAATTCAAGAAGAAGGAAGCTGAACCTTGTCAGAAGGGAACAGGTGCGAATCTTGTGGTAATTAGTAATGGGGAAACCCCAGGCAGACCAAAAACATGTAAATCTGGATGAAACTCTAGAGATTATTTAAACCAACAATCCAGACATTTGTCACGAAAAGCAGGTGGGTGGGTTCACTGAGCCCAGACCCGATCATACCATCGGAAATACAGCACAGTTCGAAGGTTATTCTCTCTTGCTGGAAACGATTGAAAACTGTGGAGACGATTTTAGACGTAGACATTGGATTGAGAGTTAGGCCTAGTAGCTGGGGCCAGTCTCGATGGTGGTAAATAAAAATATGATTCTAAAAAGATTTTTGTAGAAAGCGCTGGATTATGGCCAACTGGGGTGGAACAGAGCTAGTCTTAATGATCAACATGAGAATAGGTATGGTGGATGAAAATACGAGTCTAAATCTATTTTGGGACAAAATTTTGGAATATGGCCAATTAGGATAACGAATTAGATAGACCACTTGTTATCACCTACATTTTTCAAGACAACTTTTGCGATAAGTCGGATAATGTTGGATTCTTTGGTTAACTGGTAAAATCGCATGATAAATTTGAAAATACGTTTAGTTACCATGGGGATGAACGACGTTTTGGATAAAAATGAATACGAGACTAGAGCATTTAGAAAAAAGAATTCTTAACCGATTGGATTGGGTCTCGGTTATATGATGAAGAAGATCTGAGTTGAGTTCCGGATGTGATTTTAATGACCTATTTGAATGGGATCTCGTTGGAAAATCGCCCACTCGAAACCATCGAGAAGGAAAGTTTAGAACCAGTAAACTAGCAATTCGAAAAAGAAACTATGAAGCTAGCGAGTGCAGCGAGAGAGTGAAATAATCTCTAACTAAACCAACTTTGACCGAATAGAGGCACCTAATCCACTTTGAAATATTGCGTTTACTTACAATTATAATGTTTTGCTACTACATTCTTCGAATGTGATCTCGCTTCCCGAAAAAATACAAAACCAGGATTGTCAGTTCAAATCCAAAATATAATAACTTATAGTCGGAATAGTTTGTCACTTATTTAAGAATATTTGTGCATATTACGTTCTGCATATTATTATGTTCCAATTTTAAGTCTCTCGTTCAATCCTTAGCCAAACAAAAAATCGCTTGCGCCAAAATAATAATTCCAGCTGCGAACGAGTACTATAACTGATTGCCAAAAATCCACCTTTAAAATTAAATTAATAATTTGACACCAGTTGATTTTGTCACGAAAACTGAAAATGGAATGTAAAAAAATTTCTAAATTGGCAGATCCTACTTTGTTTGAAAAAAAAAACGATTTCGCTTAATTTATCTTTTCTGATTTCAAACTTTCTGTTATCACAAAGTGCAATAAATCATCCATCCCAAGGTAGTTGTTAACATTAAGCAAAACAAATATGAAAAACCAACAACAATAAAATATATTAAATTTCTTCAGGTTATGGGGATACAAAAGAACGTAAAAAGCCTAATCGGGTGCCGCGTAAACACTACAATTAGATGCTCATTAAAGGGGTGGTCCAATCTTGTTTCTTGCTTTACAAAAATGATATATTTCTTTTATTTTGTTATATGGCTGGAATATACAATTATTTCTTATATAACAAAAACAAATAATCATTTAAAAAATACATTAATAATCGCGCATAATATAAGAAAATAATAAGAAAAGCGTCTTGATAAAAGAATAACTTGCAACAGAACACGATCTTGACGTTGCCGTTTTCACAAGGCACATCTTTTAACCATTTATGATAATATACCAGCGTCTTGTATTCACATATTTGGAAATATTGGTCGTCTTATATCAAAACTATATACTGTCATGTTAATAAGACGATCAATCGTTGGAGGTCTTATTACGTCTAAAAAAACATTTAAAATGATTCTTTAAGATGTTCAGGTTAATTGAGATAAATTTGATTAAAATCGAAGATGATTAACTTCTGAGTTATGAAGTTAAGCTTAATGCCCATGTAGTTTAAGAACAGAACGAAATTCTTAACTAACCTCTAACCCTAATCAAATCCAATGATTTTATATTTATATTGATAATTTTAGAAATATAGATCGTAAATGATCATCGAACATAAATCTGATAACTATATTTCAGTATCCTTAAATCGCGATCATAAAATATTCAATTTACATGTTTTCATTACGAATACGTATGTGGACGGGCAATTGACGTTGATGATGGTATGGCATGACATGAATTTTATACCTTTCTTAATATAATAACCTATAACAAGAAATGAACGGGAAGAAGAAGGCTGAAGAACATTCAACAAAAAATTTGAAACAAGTCAAAATATGTTTACATTAAAATTAAACTACATGAATCGTGAATTGGTTGTCTCGCGGATCAGGGGTTGATAATTCGTTTTATGGGAATAATGGATACGCTCGGCATACCAGTTACCAACCACTGACTTAACACTTTCAAAATTATTAATTTATAGTTTTAAAATCATGTAAGAATATTTAAAGTATTTTTTAAAATTGGATATAAATAGCCTTTCCACAAAAACAACAAATAATATTCAATTTACTGGTATACGAGATAAGATGATTATGAATTATGTTTAATGATAGGTTGCAAAACGAGCAATAGTTTGCAAATAAAAATTCATCAATCATCAACTGGGGATCCATATAATTAAATCTGACAGTTAATTGTATATATAAGTGAATTGACATAATTATTACCCTGTACCTCAATGTGTGTTTGGGTAATTTCGGGCAACGTAAACAAAATGGGTTGTGATAATTAAATGCCAATTAAAATTAAAAGTTTTTTGATAGACTTAATTTTAAAATGTATGTATATATGGTGCTGTGCGCTGCAATTACATGACTTAGCAATATTTTTATATAAAATTTATTAAGCGAGCCCCAAGACCACCTGGGTCGAAATGTAACTCATTATATCGTTTATAATTTGGATTTACATACGCGTAATGATGATCAGTAAGCGTATATATAGCATACAATGAATATAATTCGCTAGAGGTACGATTACACGTGATATTTCCCACACATGTGACTTTAATAAATATGCATTTTACACCGTATATGCATCTGACAGTATAGATACGTGCAGTTTTTTGGGCATAAATCATTGTTACCGCATCAAACCACACATAAACCAAAAATTTTATGTACGTAGAGTGCTTACAAATTTTGTTTGTAATTTATTAATTTGTCATTAATTAACGTACAAATACAGAACCAAAAGATTGTGGAATTAATTCATGAGAATATTATAAAACTTAACATTTTCGTTTTAGTTCTGCTCAAATAACAACGAACAACAAAAAAAATGTTAAATTCTCTATAAATTTCCTATAAATGACCATCATGTCGACATATTTTAATATAAAAACCGCCCGCTGAGTTGTATTTGGTTTGAAAGTCGAAACGTTTTATTTTTTGTTTATTTTTTGTTTTTGAGTGTCTTTTGGACTTAACCCTGAGTTTGGTATATTCGATTAGTAGGTTTCGCAGTTTTCTGCGGGTTATCTTAAAACCCATCATACACCTTCAAAATCACCAACCTTTGGCCCAATGAAAACGCCATCTACTAATTTTTACGTGATCGCGTCGATAACGTCAACAACTCGTCGATAATGTCGATAACTCGTCGAGCACGTCGAAAATTCGTCCTAAGCCAGTGGTGAATGAATATATTTTGAATTTTTGTTTCCGGACATTTTAGTTTATTCAAATAATTATTCCTAGAAAATATTTCTTCAAGTAACTGATACCGTGTCTCACACCTTTTTTTACTAAATCACGGACTAAACTAAATTATTGTTAGTTTGTACTAGTTCTAGATAGTTGTCACATAAAACGTACGACGTCTTATATTTAATTTGAAATTGCGCATGAAATGGTTAATTCTTTACCATAGTTAATAAGTACTTCAACAAATTGATAAAAGAATGATAAAAAGTGATTTATTCAAAGTATGATTTGTGAATAACAAGCGCGTGATCCATCGATGCAAACAAGTGGTAATCGGAAGGAGCCAAGTCTGGTGAGTAAGCTGTATGAAGTAGAACTTCCCAGCTGAGTGATTCCAACGTATCTCGAACCGGTTGTTATGAAGATAAATGACTTTGTGTTGCCTCTTTCGGTATTCTGGCCTTTTTTCAAGCAGGGAACGGTTCAAACCGGTCAATTGTTGTTCGTAACGTTTAGTATTAACCGTTTCTCTAGGTTTTAACAGCTCTCTTAATAGACGACGCCCCTCTGGTCCTACCAAACACATATCATCGCATTTCTGCCAAAGCGATACGGTCTTGTGGTCGATGTGGATGGTGCGTGTGGGTCCAAATAAATCCAGTTATAATCTCCTGTAACTATACAATGAAAAATGTCTTCTTTTTGTACCGAACGAGCAAAATGTTACATGTCACATCCATCGGTCGATCTTCTCAATCTTTCCCATCTCTCGTGGCCGATTGGAAACAGCTTCTTGACTTACGCCCAATTGATCGGCGAGTTGTTTTTGTGCTTCCAAATCATATTCGTCCAACATTGCGTGCAATTACACATCTTCATATTTTTTGGAGGTTTTCCACGTTCCTTCGAGTAATCGGTATGATTCAGCAGCGGTTTTCTTCGAATGCTCGACAATTTCGACATATTGAACACAACAGTACAACACCATGCACAGACTTTTCCAATTTATCACTCATGTGCGTCTGACACTTGTTGATGACTCAACAAAATTGCGCAGTATCAAATTTTTATAGCACATACTGCATTGGTGTACCATCTGTTGTCTGTAATCCGTATTTCATACTTGTACACTTGGTAACTAGTACGAACTAACATTAAATTACATATTTTAATTAGTAGTTTATTCGAAAAAATAGTATTAGGTACACATTATTAGACGCAAATTTCAGATTAAATACAAATTTTTTCTATACATAGTCGCGTAACATAAAAAATAAATGTTCGTTTCAAACCCATAATTAAGAATATTAACAGTGCATTCTCTTTTAAAATGACACAAAATTCGAACCAAATATGCTTTGCTGACATCTATTGACATTTGGCTAAACTAAAAAAAACTAATATTATATAACTAATGAACAACTTTGTTGTTCTTCAGCTTCTTTTCTATTTAAAATTCGACGGATTTACCGGTTGGTCTCCTTGTTGTGTTCTTCGGATAGAATTTGAGCATCTATATGTTACGTTCAGTTACCTTGTACTGGTTATAAAAGGATTAGGATTACAGAACTGCATATTGAAATGATATGGTCTGTTAACGAATGGAGTTTCATATTTACATCAAAAACCTATACCTTTCCGCCCTTACTTAAAACAGCCACCAATCCAATATAGCAGGCCTGCGCCATCATATTCTCTTCAATATAAATATCGAATCATAACTATTGCGACCATTAGTCAGATAAGAGGCAAACGTTTGTTTGTTAAAATCAGCTTTGTCCTTCTCATACGGTGTGTATTTGTAATTTCTGCGAACTCCTTGAACCGGTACAAGATACGGTTTACGAATTTGTTATAGTTCGAGCAGATTTTTTATTTTGTTGTATAGATTAAATGGTCAAGCATGATTTTGTGGCGTTAAAAATTTGTTGACGTTACTGCAGAATTGAATCAAGTTTCCACCATCAAAACCCTACTGGTACTTCTTTATTTTATTTTTATTTTATTTTAATCCATGCAATCTTTTCTGGGGCCGAAGCACTCCCTGCTCTTTTGCGGTTGATTTTCCCATCTTACTTTACGCATTTCTTGCCAAATCGAAGATGTACGGCTATAGGACCGATTTAAGTTACCATCTATACGCATTGCATAGCTCCGAAATCCGTTACCATCCGTTATTAGCTAACACCGATTTTAAAACCATTTTTGACAATAATCACAACCTGGAAACCCAAACACTCAATTTCTATTCCGCGATTTTTAAATGTTTTCAACAGTTCGTTCCTTGTACTGTACGAAGGAATAAAATGGCATTTTATCCATGGTGCAATAGGAAATTGCGTACAGTGCGCAATCAAAGAAATACAAATTGGAACAAATTCTTAAAAACGCCAATGGACTCGGGTTACTTAAATTATCTGAACGTTTACAATGAATTTTCGAGCTTGTCTCATGAACTCACCTATGATTACTCGGTATTATGCAGTCGGAAATAAAAGCTGACTCAAAGCGCTTTCGGCAATTCATAAACTTCAAGAAGAAATCAGATGGATACCCTTCAAAGATGAAATTCATTGATCATTGCTCTGGTGACCCCAAAACCATTGATTTGCTCGCAAATTTTTTTAATACGGCCTACTCCAACAAAGATATTGAGCCCGATACAGACTACATCAGTTCTCTATTCAAATTGATTATGATACTGTGGTTAGGAGGATTATCAATGCTAACTTAGCTCAACCACTTACAACTCTGTTCCAAAACTCAATCTCGCACGGAACATCAATATGGAAACACTCTTTTCTAGTTCCGATCCATAAGAAGAGTTGTAAATCAGATATCCCCAATTATAGGAACCTCCAATTGCGAAACTATCCAGTATCCCTTCGGCAAAGCATTTAGCAGGGGTTTCCATAAGATAGTCTTATTTAAACTCAGGACTGTTGGTCTCGCACCTCAACTCGTACTATGGATGGACTCTTATCTGAAGGAACGTAGGTATCAGATGATGGTTAGGTCATCAATCTGCTCTTTTATAGCTACTTTCAGGGTACCGAAGGGTTGTCATCTTAGGCCTATTCTTTTAGTCTTATCCATCAACGACGTTGATTTCGTGATTAAAAACTCGTCAATTTCCTTTTATGCAGACGGTATGACAATTCATCGACAAATTTCAAGTTCCACCGATGTTAACTTACTACATAATGACCTTAATAACTTGGTGTGCTAAAAATAATCTTGTTATGAATGTGAGTAAAGGCCAATCGTTTTCTAGAGTATGTATTCTCCAGAAAACGTGCAAATTCTATTCGTCGAGAGTATACGGGTATCAAATAATTTGATAAATGTATGCGATAAATCACTAAATTTCGTGAGCAATTGAATGCAACCCCATAGCTAACACCCACATTATCAGTGAAAAACCAACAAACACAATTTCGGAAGAAGACTGATCAAAAAATCCTCATCAGGGACGCAACAACACAATGTTCTTGGAGAAGATGAAATCACGGATCTGCGACTGGTGAGCATTCGAAGAATGAACAACGAGATAGCAAGTGCCGAAGAAATGCTAGAAGTACATTCACCAAAGGCCACTTTGGAAATCACGTAGGAGGAATTGCGTATCTTAATGGATAATAACTACAACATAATATGGCAAGTACGAAAGTAAAAAACTACCTGCTCATAAGCTATCTTCTTACGATTATCTAAGTTGTCTCATGAATCAGGAGAATCTATAAAATAACTCCATGATACAACAAAGGAAGTCCTAAACGAAATAAAGCAATTAGGAGTTGACACATTTACCTGCGATTTATGCATAACTCATACCATACTCAATCAGGTTAAATCAGAGCAAAGTGTAATAAATGTAATTAGGAGATCCCAGAAAGGTGAAGAATCTCAATGATCTTCGTCGTTTTTTGGAAGAACGGTTTTTATCATTTGAAACACATAAGAAATTCACCACAAACAACAAGCCTTATGAAGCACGTGTAATGTAACATAAAAATATTAAGATCTTATACGTCAATAAGAATGATCCCAGTCGACATATATATTTGTCGACATTGCGATGGCATTAGTTAATCGTTGAATAGCTGTAGTCTCTTCTGGTATAGCTGCCACAATTTCGCCTGAAAGCTAAAAGGCTCATTCAGTATTCAACCTAATCGACATTAGTGTCTTTCCCAAGATTTCTAATAAATGTACTTGGACAAGGTGGTTGTCGCTGTATGTTTATGTGGTATGGCAGATAATGGTGGTAAGGATCTTCATTTTCTACAAATCAAAATTGTCACTCGTCCAAAGTTTGATTAAACCGAGCATGGATCGCTCTAGCGATACACAGCTCAATGTGTTTAGTAAAGAGCATGGTTTCAACGAAAGCTACCGCTAGATCTTTAGTTTAAAGTACTACCTGAAGAAGTACACCATTTTTCTTAGTCTTGTGTAACAGGGTAGGCTTCTCGGTAAAATGATAGAGATTTGTACTTTTCAATGTGGAGACTCAGAGAAATAAACTCGCACCATATCGCTAGGTTGTCAATGTTTTCTTGTATTGGCATAATCGTTGATTCAATGGCTTTGCATATTTTGAGGTCTTCGGCGACCATCAGAATTTTGGAATGTAATAGCATTAAAAAAAGATTGTGAAAATCTATGAGCCAACGTGAGAGCCTTGTAGTATACCAGAGGTTGCTTGTATTGTAATCGACCTTTAATGACCTATTTCAATATATTGGGTGCAATTACTCAAATAAGATTTAAGCCAGGCTACGAACTGGCTAGAAAATCCGAACATGAAAATGGGTTCCAAAGTTTTGCAATGGCTGACGGAGTCGAAAGCTTTTGCAAAGTAGGTGTATATTACATCAACTTGATTGTGCTTCTCAATTTCTCAGACCTGCCTATAAAGGCATAACATCATCGTACTATTAAAACACAAATACAAACTTAAACCATTTCCAGTAAGATTAAGTTTTGTCATATCAATCAATGACAAATATTGCAAGTAGATGGACTTCAGTAGGAGGAATACTACTTCTTTCATAGCATCTTATTCTAATTGTTTATAAACTGCTGTAATTTTGCTTGAAATACATCTTAATTCCATTAAATGTATTTGTATTCTTTAAATCACGCCACTCGTAATGGGCGGGAAGCACACCCTTATAATTTAAAACAGTGTTCGTGTACGATTTGGTTAACTTATGCATGGAAGTTCAAAGAGTGCAATCTAGAATATCGAATAAAACCGTTTAGCTTCTGAAGAGTTTGGTTTGGAAATTTTTACAGAGAGAGGTCGCACCAAAATGAAAAAAGTGTATTTATAGAAATTAAACGGCATACAATTGCTTACCTCCATGCCTCCATGTACAGTTTTATGCCAACTGAAATGTGTAAATTTCTCATGAGTAATGAACTTGCAACTGTGCTATAAATGCAACTAATATTAGTAGCGGCTGACACATAAACCTAAAATAAACACAATCTTTTAAAAATAGAAATTCTTAAAAAATATGACATTAAGATTTTTCGGTAATGATAAGAAAATTAACAAACAAAACAAAAATTGTTTATTTTTAATGTCTTGTTATAAACAATTTATTATCCAAATATTTTTGGTCCACGATGTCTAGTTGAACAAGACAACCCGTTCATTCTTCTTTGAGAAAAAAATACATAAATACCTTTGAATATTAAAACAAAACATAAAACAATAATAATTTAGAATAGATAAATTTCTTAAGAAAATATTTTTAAGAAAAATTTATTTTTGATATGTGACATGTAACACACATAAATTTGATTTTTATTTTGGAAGTAATTATTGCTGTGTTATTACTAATTTTTATATTTCGGTCCGTTTGTCGCGTACTCGGCCCAATATTTATTAGGATGGTTGGTGCGTTGCGTTATACATTTTATTTTATTTTGGGATTTTATAGCGTATAATTATAATCCTTTAGTTTATATTGTTTTGAATTCTTTAGCATATTAATTTTTTTTTTAATTTTTTGTGTGTTCTTGCTGGCATTAGAGGTGGGAAAATCTCATATTCACGCACGTGCTTATTGTTATGAATGTGATAAATATTATCCGTTGATGTAATAGTGTAATGTGTTGCCACTTAGTCTGTCACGAAATTAATTTTAGAAATTTGTGTATAATTTCACGGAAGGGCCCTCGTTTAGCTTAGGACACATTTTAATAGCAAAACCGTCGTATAAAACGCGATCTAATTTATTTTCTGTTTTGTTATTATAAAATAAAATTTAAAATATTTTTTAAAATGTAAACAAACGTTTAGCGAACAATTTATTCGGGACATATTGTACATTTTGTTTTCGATAATATTTCACTTACGAATAATTTCCGTTTCACGATAAAATTTCGGCAATAAATTTGTATGATATCTTAATCTCATCAGCAAATTTAATGATTTAAAAATTGTTTGCTAACCGCAGAATATGAAAAATACTAAGTCGACATGCAAACTAACTTCGATTTGTCTCTGCCAAATAATTTCAATACGAATAATTCGTTTTCGATTTATACACCAGCAAATAGTACAAATTGTTATGTGACAGTTTAAACACTTTAACAACGTCCTCTTTTCAATTGTTACAATGATTTAGTTTTACCATCTTTTTGAAAGAAAGGCGCCTTGTCAATCAAACGGTATGTCTGTCCAACAAGAAAAATTGTTTTTGAGTCAATTTAAGCATAATTAAGTAATTTACGATACATATTTCTTATATATTTCAAAAGACCAGAAGTATTCGAATGTGGGCGTTCATAGATCTATTAAATTAAAGCTACCACATTTTATTTTACCTACGCGTTCACAACTAATAAATTTTGATAGAGCAACCTAATTAATCTAAACCCGCCTCATTAAATATAGGATAGCATACGACTAAAGCGAGAGTGATCTAGACATTTTTTGTTCGATTTTGGTTAATTTAATAAATTATCCGGAATGTGGTTTCTACCTACGATCAGAGGTGTTTTCACTTTTCATAAAACTAAAGATCTTTGCGGAATTCTTCCTTTGACAACTAAAGCACATGGTAATTCGTAATTGGCTTGGCGACACGTCGTGCGAGCGTAAATAATTACGACACAAAAAAAAACATAAAAGATGTTTTTCTTTTGTCTAATTTACCTTCTAATTAAATTACTCCTTATCTTTATCTCTTAATCCAAAAATATAATTTATAATTCTAAAATAAAATTAAAAATAGAATTTAATTTATTAATTTTTATTTGGTTTACGACAGGTCTAATTTTTTTTTCATCTGAAAATCCTAAAAATGTTTTTTTTGACAAAAATATAAAAAAAATGTCATATAATTCAAAAAATTGTATTCTAAAATTGTCTAATAAAATAGATAAAAAAAAATAATACAGCTGCTCGCGTTTTTTAAATAATTGTGTTCGGGGTTTTCTTATATACGAGTAGAATCAACAAAGTTTTATTCAACTGACAAATATAATTGGTGGTCTCTTTGGAGATATAAAACCAACATTTTGGAATAATATCTTAATTGGTGTGATGATCGTTTGATTTTTGGATCGGGTTGTGCAATTAATCACGCGTACGAGTATATAAATTTGCGAAGGAGTTATTTACAAGGCAATGAACCTATATTGAAGAATTCATGATATATTTTTATAAACATTTGTTTTTGTATCAGCCGTCCGATACCACGCTGTGTGTCTAAATGGCAGGTAGCAATATTAATCAGATCAGCTTCTACATATTTCATTAGGAGTTTGTGTTCAATGTTAAGTCGTTATTCTTTATAAATAAAACTAAGACGTTGTCCTTTAACAAGTATTTATATTGGAATTTTTATTTTACCCAAAAAATAAAAACTGAAAAGTTACAGTTTATATTGCAACTCGATGTAGAATTGATATTAACAAAAATACGAATTATCCATTTCATTCATTCCGCAAGTCTCAACATCTATGCATCATCATATGCAGCTTTATACTAGCTTTGGAGCTTTATACCAGCTTTGGCTTTGCCAAAATAGTATTTTGAATTCTTAAAGTCTTACGTCAACGACTGTTACTGCCGAGAGAGACAGGAAGGGGAATACTCAAAACTAAATAAAATAGAGACAGGGGTTCCACAAGGTAGTGTTATGGGTCCTGTATTATATCTTCTGTATATAAATGATCTACCAAACATGGTAGAAGCTAGAATAGGATCGTTTGTTCAAATTCAAATATTGTTGCGTCAACACAGAAACCACAAAATGCTATTAATAAGTGGATAACTGGACAAAAAAATGGAGAATAACACTAAACGAATCGAAATCTACACATATCAACTTTACAAATAAGAAATTAGAATATATTCTGTAATCGCAACAAATTCCATATTCTGATAACGTTAAGTAGCTCGGCATGACGCTAGTCACTAAGCTCAGGTGAAAGCGCATATTAGAAAGAAACGAACTGAAATTAAAATTCAGAAAATGACTTATTGGAAAGAACTCCGAACTGATAACGCACAACAGACTGCTGTTATATAAACAAATCTTGAAACTTATCTGGACGTACGATATTTAGCTTTGGGGCTAACAGTTAAGATCATACAAACATTTCAAAACAAAATACTACGTAGCATTGTGCATGCTCCATGGTACATTAGAAATGACAACCTCTATCGAGACTTAAACAAGGAATACGTCAGCGATGAAATACAAAAAAGTGCAAGAAGTCATTTACTGCAACTGCAGCAGCATGACAATGAGGAGCTGCGGAACCTACTGTATCGCACCAATGGACCGAAGCGCCTCAAAAGAACAGAGCCTTTAGAATCAGTGGTTCCTTAAGACGCGATAGGTTTCATTCCATCAGAATAGACTTATCTTTATAGACATAAATTAAGATTTCTAAAAACAAGATTGCAGCTGCTTTAATCGTACCGCCGCCTTATCGTAAACCATATTCTCATCGTATCTGAAATAACATTTAAGGAATAAATATTGATTTATGTAAAACTACCTCGAGCAGATCGAGTCAAACTAAATTTTATCGCGGTCAACAGATAGGGCAGCGTAATTTGCCGAGGAGTGGCCACAAAATTGAATTAATATTGCAACTATGTGAGGCTAGCGAAAACATCGAGAAGTAACTGCGGACCGAATCAAAAACATAATCCAAACGAAATGATGACGAAAGCAGATGACGATATTAGCTGCAGGTAGCGAGGTGGAAGATAAGGAGAATCAGCTCCACCATAATGAACAATTTAACTGAGATATTGCCACAGTTTAAGAAGAAAGAAACAAACTACTCGTGATTTTGGATGCTCAGCCGCATGCAGGAGGTGACGTAATAAATCTCACACAGACGGCAACGCGTGCATGATGTCGGAAAGTATAACTTGAGAAAGGTACTGCAATGCTCTCTTGATATTGAGACGTAACAAGAACGAATGCTGCCCAAATCGAATTGGTATTGGTAGATTGGTCATCTTAGGACCCGACTGAGTTGCGTTGAACAAAATATTGAGATATAAAGATTGAGATATTTATTTGGATATGCTGATGGTTCATTCTTTATGACTTTTATAGAAACAACGGTGACATCTAGATTAAAGCATTAGAAGTTGTTTTATAGCAGATTAGTCTAGAACATAACCGAGGCGAATATTCGTGTGACATTTGGAATATTCAGCGCGGTATTTAAATGCGGATGCGATGAGGAGAGGGTTTAGTTAAGTTGTGTTTAAAAAAAATTGTGCTGTGATTTAAACCAATTAGATAGGCGTGGAATTTGATTTGAGTTGAACTTAATGCGGAGACACTCATTCAATGCGGCCCTATATCAACACCAATATCACCTTGAACTAAACGCATACTTTGCAATAATGAAACATTAACCTTTCTACATTTTTGCTAGACAAATTCTCCAGAATTATTCTAGATTTTTTATGACCACCTAATATTAAATATCACAGTCTATGAATCATTTCGTTTAACATTATTAAATTCATAATCATAAATAAAATCTTAAGACAAAACAAAATAATTTATAAATGTTTTATGAAGCCTCCAATTGTGAGAGAATGACCTGTATTTGATTACAATCGAAATTTGGAAACCATACGCTTTGCCATATAACAGAGAGTGAGCCTAGCCATGAATTTGATATTTTGTGGATAGTAAAATTTTTATAAATCTTATAACTCCGCGATCATAATGATTTATCTAAATATTTCTTATTTATTTGTTTATTTATTTCAATTTAAGCAAGAAAGATTTATTCAAATCTACGCGGTCTCTTCACCTCATATGTGCTTATATTATACGGTACAGCGCATAAATTAATTTATGATTGATTAGGAAATTTACTTTTATTTATGCACATGGCTAAGTTTGAAGCCACTGTCCATTTAAATATTTTTTGATGGAATCGTTTGAGAAATGTTGAATGGTGGACTCGACTCGCGATGTGTCCCAAATTAATTAATTTTATAACAAATGGAAAAAAGATATTTTGTTGGTTTAGTATTGGTTGGATATAAGTTTTGGCTTTCTCAAGTGGAACTGATTAATTTAATTTATTTTGTCTTATATGCAAAACATAAAAAATGCATTAACATTTTACTTATATTACTAAGTATTGTTGTTGTGGTTGTTGTTACTCGTATTTTGGTTTTTGTTATATATTCGGTTCAATTTACTTCTTAATCTTGATATCTTAATTTATTTATATCTTGATTAATTTTTTGTTTCGTTTTCGTTTTGCTTTATGTAAAATTTTAATTTACAATTCGCAATATTTGCATAATGCAATTTTGTGATAATTTATAATAGTTACTCAGAAAGGCCTTAAATATGGAAGGTTTGCGACATTCATATGTTTTTACACGATATTTTAACATTTCGAGCTCCAAAATATGGAATTTAGAGCCAAGTTACCAAGCTTACAAAAAATATAAATATAAGTGAATATAAGTTAAGATGCTGAATCGTGGGCCGAATCAAGGTCACTGTTTTGAGATATTTGGCGAGACCGCCATCTTTCTTAAATTCCTATACTAAAAAAGAACAAGGTTTGGTTGGAGTGCGCATGTGTCGGCTTCCATCCTTTTCCAGCATATCTGCTAAGATTACAGATTTAAATTGTAAACCGTTTTCAGAATATAGAATTTCCCCTTTGCAACACGATTTACATTAACATCACTATGATGTGAGTAAAGTCATCGCCTGTCTTGGGACCTGGAAAGTTGATATAGAGCATCAGAAAGCCTTTTCTTGACTAATTTGTTCATTTCAGTTCCAACAAGAAGGTTTAAAATAATTTTCAAGTTTTAATGAAACTTTTCACCGGAATAGCCATTAATGTCTAATATAGGGTTTTCCAATAAGTGGCTTCATTTTGAATAGCCTGCTATTTGGGCAGCAGTCAATTTTGAAGCTGTCATCTTTTGACATTTGAAAAGTAAAAACGACTTTGGGTCGTCGTGAAGCACCTTCTCGGCCGGCAATAGTGAAAATTGTGGAAAAATTTGAGCTATTGGGACAAGTTAGTGATGTGAAGAATCGAAACCGTGTGCGTCGCTCAAGAACAACTGAGAATATTGCTGCTGTAGCCCGTAGTGTTGACGAAAACCCAGGTTTGTCCATTATTAGTCGATCTTTGGAATTAGACATTCTACAAACGACATTACACCGTATTTTGCATAAAGACTTGGGTCTTAAGGCTTTTAAAGTTCAGTTAACACAAGAACTCGAGCTGGTCGATCACCATAAACGTCGTATCTTCGCTGTTTGGGTCCTTCAAATGCATCAAAATGATCCGGATTTTCATCGAAAAATCATCTTCAGGCCCATTTCCACCTCGGAGGCTACGTTAATCAGCAGAATTGTCAATTGTTTGGTGCGGTTTTTGGGCTGGCGGTGTGATTGGACCTTACTTATTCGAAAATGAGGTTGGTGCAACTGTTACGGTGAATAGATTGCGGTAGCGAGCTCTGATTCTTGATTTTTTATGGCCAGAATTGGAAGATATTAATGTGGACAACGTTTATTTTCAGCAAGAAGGCGCTACGTGCCACACAAGCAACGAAACAATCGCAATTTGGCAAGAAAAGGCATTCTTTGCTAACCTGGGATGTAATAATAATTATCATAAGGCGGCTTAAGCTCATAATGAAGCCTACTTATTCGTATTTATGTTTATTATCATCAATAATCTTACAGCAGTCCTTAATGGTATATGCAGTCATTTTCCGTTAAAACTTCACCTCGTTAGCCACTCTATCGGTGATCTCAATCAGTTCAACGTCATGAGCCGATATCCACATAACCGGGACACCGTTCCACTGATAGAGTAGATTAATGAGAGTATACGCTCCTTAATAAATTTCGATTCCTTGAAGAAGTTATAGCCAACGAAATGAGCAAATTATAAGCGTAGGACTCTCGAAGCTCATTGGGAAAATTTTTTAAAAATGAAATTCCAGCTGTAGACTGTTGTTAACCATACCAATTTCAGGTATCAAGAAATTGTAATTTTTTAATATTAATCGGCATCCTCTAAGTGCTCCATGTGTAATTCCCACACCCCAAAGTATTTGAACCGAAGACTCCATGGACATAAGTGGAACCGACGAAAGAGCGTATAGATGCATAAGTTAGCAATGATAGAACCGCTGATGAGATAAAGCACAACATTGGGACAGACCCACGATTTGCCAATACCAAACCTCGACATTGTCAAAATTTAGTGATATTGGTTTTGGAATAAGAAGAATCCAGGATAATGAGCTTGTCACAATCATATTTTTTAATTATGCTACAGAAGAGTATGCGAACAATAGGGCCAGTCAAATATCGGCTAGTAAACCTCACCAGGTCAGTTTTTGGAGAGGTGACTTGGAGGACCTTATCAAAGCATAATGTCTTCGTCCTGCTGCATGCGGGTGTTCTCCTTAAACTTTTATAATAAGAACATCAGTATACCCTTGCGCGATAAAATAAGAATTTCGAACCTTAACTAGAGGATCGTCAATAACCAAAAGCCACAGTAATGATGAGAATACCCCATTGAGAGAACAGTATTTCGAAACATTAACGATGACATAGAACTCATTCAGTTCTAACTCAACAACTCAGGATTTAAGCATATATAGTGAAAGCATTTTAGATAGCATAGTAAAGAAGTGTTATCGAAAGGTCTGCACCTGAAATGTCCTAAAAGGTACCCCGAGAAATTCTTTATTATTAAGTGGTTTTTCAACCCTAATCACGAAAGCATGCAATATAAGTTTCTCGCATGTGATAAATCCACGGGTCGGTATAGTCAGAATTACCAGATTTAGGTATAAAAACGTCATACATGCTTAAAAAGCTAGAGCATGTGGTGCTGTAAAAAAGCACGGGAGTACTGCAATTCTGCCTAAAAAATTATATAAGGAAGATTCTATAAATATCAGTCTGTGCGCCAACACTTCAATCGGCAAAGAATTGAAGTGTTCGGTATATTAACTTCACCAGGGATCATGATTATAATTGTAACTTTAAAGTCCTTCTAGCCAAATGCTCAAATGGATATCTATTTGATCCATTAGCCATTTAAGAGGAGTAGTCAGTGTTGGTTGCTTCAAAAATATATGACAAATGACTATTGACATCTGCGTTAAACTAATTACAGAAAAGTTGTCCAAAATTGGGATTAAGACTGTGGAATAATTAATGATATCAAAGCTGACCTTGACGTAACACATTTTTTAAATAAACACTTATTTGAGTATCAAAGGTTAAACATTAAAATTTTAATCGTTGCAACGATTTATTAATTTTAACGGTTAATTAATATTTTTTGTTCTATAGTTTAGTGACACTTTAAAGCATTTATCCCGTCGGTGTTCTAAAGCTAATCCCGGTGATTATGTGGAAAACATCTGACCACTTGTTTAAGTTTCGCGTTTGGAATTTAGCATTTCAACCCGGTTTACTGCAAAGTTCACCGAAATAATTAATTAATCGTATTTTGAACTTTATTACTCCCCACAGTAAATAAAGGGTTAATAAGTACAAGGAACACGAAAAAGTAATAATTTTAAAATTTATTAATTATACAAAAACAAACAAATAAAAATATTAAATTTTCCATTTCCTAAATGAATTATTTTATTTCCAGTAAAATTTATATTTTCGAGGTAAATAAAATTATGGAAAATGTGAAAATAAGAGTTTTTTGTGCAGAGGGGGCCAAAATTATTATTTATGATCAGAGGGGGAGAACGAATTTATTATAATGGTAGGTTTTAGTATCTCGCTTGATATTTTTAAAAATATATTTTTTCGTCAAATACTAATCATCTTGATTGTCATCTTCATCATCTTGTTGCATACTCATATTTAAAACGTTTATCCATACAGATAAAATATTTTCTCACAAACGGTGACAGAATAAAAATTTATATAAATTTTTTCGAAAACATAAAATATATGTTCTTTATGTAAAAATTATGTTGGTTTGATATTATATATAGACAAAACATAAATCTCAACGGGATATAGGCGCCTTTATATGTAGGGTGCCATTCTCTTTCTCTCTTCATTTTACGTTCTCGTATATACGAGTATATTGAATTTATCCCTCGATTGCTTTCACAAAAATTTAAATTTAAAATAAATTAACAATTTATTTATAATAATTTCATAATTATTTGTATCTGAATGGAATTTATATAAAGTTATAAATAAAAAGAATTATCAATCAATTTTCTGTGTTTTACAATAAGCACATTGGAATGCTGGATCCTACTGTGTCTGTATTTACATATCGCGATCATTAAAATTCGCTGCCATTCATTGCATTTTCGATGACGTATACGTAATAGCTACTGTGCTGGCTGTTGTATAAATTGAAAAATGGAATTAAAATCAGTTCGGACGCAGTTGGGGCGAATTGACTTGATTCGTCATATATTTTTAAATCAATTTAAAATTTCTATGGAATGGGAGTATTAATTCTATGACTCATAATACTCGTACAAAATTAATATTTTACTGCCAACACATAAACGGTATCAGGCTTTGAAAATGGTTAACATAACTATATGTAATATGTAATATATTTCTTTCGGTTGAAATGTCTTGAGAGCCGGGGATAACAAGATATGTGAAATTAATTTCTGCAAATATACCGCCACCTACCTATAAGGCCTAATTTTTGATTTGAGTATTTATGTTTTTTCAGTCCGACGTAAATCCAATACTGTTTTGACAAATGTTCTAGAAAACAAAAGAAAAGTAACCATTACGAGTTGCATCTCGAAATTATAAATGTGTTCGAGCAGAACAATAATAAAAAGTCGCAATTACGACAACCCGAAATACCTTAAATAAAAAATCTTTTTGAAATAATTTGTTATAAGTCGTAACCCGTAATGGTCAAATAATCGACCTCGAGCTAAAAGTCGAGAGTCGAATTTTCGTGAAATGTCTACATTGTATATATAGGTGGCAGAATTCCGGTAGAATTAATCGAGACCAATCTAATTTTAAATTTTCTTGTGGCCTTCAATTGCCCAATAATTGTTGTTCCTACCAAACCATTGCTACTTTGACGCAAAATAATATTGTACATAAAGAACATTTTCTCAACCACCAACATCATAGTCTTAAACATTGGTCCTTGCGTTGCGCAATAAATAAGACAATTGCTAATCCGTATTACATCCTGATCCCAACGTTAATCGTCCGTACGCAAACGATTTAAGAACAAGTACTTCAAATACATCAGATTGTTAGATAGCAGTGCAAGTATTAGCGTTTTCGGGGCTGGTTAAGAAAAACTATATTGAAACAAGCCGAAATCAAAATCCATTATTAATATTCGTATTCGTATTTAAACGACCTAATAAAATCTCTGACAATAGATAACAACTATCTCCGGATCTTGAGAACCGCTTGCAACACATTTCCTTGCTTGACTAAAAATGGCCTGTCATTGGGAAAGTAAGCTCGTTAAACACCGCCATTACTTAAAGGATGCTTTCTGTAAAAATCCTCTTGACGGGGCATCAAGTAATAAAATTGCGTTCAACGTTCCGGGCCGCCCTCTCTGTCATTTCATGGTAATACCATTTGGCCTATATAATGCTCCATAGCCATTGTGTATAATAAAGTACAAGGTGATTCCTTACCAGTCGCATGACCATTTAGAAGAACATTTTGAGTTATTGGCTGAAGTTTGCAGGTGCTATCAAATGTCACCATCAACGTTGAAAAAAGTTTAATTTATTTTCCTCCTTAAAAGGAATCAAAACTTGAACTGGAATGAATCAGTAAATGTGGCCTTTAATCAGTTTAAAATAAGCCTTACCCCGTGCTTCAAAATCCCGATTTGAAGCGGCAGTTTTGGAGTAAGCAGCATTGAGAGCCCTTTGCGTTCTATGGCAAAAAATACAATTTTGCCCAGATACTTAGCTTGAATGACCGTATGTGAACGGTTACACTTTCAACCTTGATGAACTACTCTGGCGCGTTAGCAAAATAGAGCCTTAAGCTTCAGGACTATAACTTCAAAATCGAGCACAGGAAACAATCTGAAATGTGGTCCGTGAAGTCTTGTTCAGAATGTACCTCGAAGTCTCCTCTTAGTGGAATGACCGTGATAATGATGGCAGTGTTTTACCTCTAATTGGTTTGGAGTTCAAACGCATTTCCTGACAATGCTTATAAGTTTGCAAAATTGACACTGCGAAAGATAATTTCAATGTAAAATCTAATTTTACTGTTGTCAACGAGAAGTTACTCGTATGTCTATTGCTAATTTAAATTCTTCTAAATAGGTGATGGTTTCGAAACTGATAGTTCCCAACTCGATGACATCTACACTTCCGAAACAGATGCATAATTCCCCGACCGGCACGCATTAAGCTTAGGCAAAACACAGGTACTACTAAGACCATTTTATTGGTAAGATAGGCCAAAATGTAAGAAACCACTTGCAAGACGGTGATATGGGCAACAAAGACACTTGTCACCCATTTCAAAATGATAAACATTTTTTTACCGAGCCAATGAAAATGAATTTTTAGTGTGTTTGGCGGCCCAAAGATAATAGTCACCGATAACGGCTCGAATCTCCTTACTGAATTGTTATCTCATTATGCTATTTTACACCAAATCACGCCAGTATTGTCTCCGCAATCTAATTCATCGGTAAATAGAACAATTCAATTCGCTTAACATTCTAACGCAGGGAAGTCGCAGCTTCCACAAAAGATTTTCTGTTTTCGAAGTTTTTTGTAAAATTTACGAAAGGATTTGCAAAAAAATCGACTAGGAATTAATCGGTTTTAAAATAAATTTGCAACAAAACTAGGACTGATTATATAAGCATTACTAGTACGAGTTACTTTCGACTCAAACTAATTTTGACAAATTTTCAATGAAAACAAAAAAAAAAGATCATTACGACTTGTCGAGATGAAGTTAATAAGACGTTGGAAGTGTGGTTTCGACATTAAATTCTTTAAATAAAAAAATCGGTCATCTCGACAATTTTCACAATAATTTTTTTTTCACTTACGATATTTAACTCTAACAGCTTTGGTCGTTTGAAACCCGTTTCAGTAATGATTTAGTTATGGTTTCTTTTTCATCCTAGCCAGCTCCTATAGGATTACTGGATAAGAAGTGCTGGAATACCGAAAGATATAGGTTTGCTTCAAGTTACTTTTACAGTGTCTCCATACGAGCGCCAAAATTTGTACTACCCCAAGCAACGGATACCTGACGGTGGAAGATGTTGCGGTTTTACCTTACTGGAACTCGCCCCACATGCATCTATTATTCTTGATCAAATTCACAAAGAAAGCAAAATTTACGCAACGATCTAGAAACTAAGAAGTATCTCCCCAACTAAGAAGTATCTTCCAACAAACTGAATATGTACCTTCAGTACTTATAGATTGAGGGCAATATTTTTGAATCGGAAGCGAAACAAAAATCATAATTCTTACCACACCTGAACTGCATAACTTATAAATCACAGTGCCCAAAAATTAGTGTTAATATCCCAATCACATTCTACAAACAAATTTAATCAAACTTGATTTAGAGATACGAAATTCCACAGAGCTTTTCGTTTCACCCAACATGGCAAAATTAAAGAACTTGGTACAACGTTCATGTTAGAATCCCTAATCGAATTTGACCAAAGTCGGTTATGAAATAGTCTAGTTTAATCAGTCCAGCCGAATGTCCAAAATTCTTAGTGCAACACCACTCCCAACCCACAAATCAAATAAATTTGACCATAGTTTTTTATAAATTGTACCTGCAATACCAGAAGTACAAACGTACAGTGTTTTAAAAAAATGCTTTCTGACTTACTAAGAATTTTAACCCCAAAATAGTTTCTCTTTTTAAATCGATATCTTGAAATCCGGGATTTAGTCAGACTTCAGGATTTTAAAAATGGGATTATAAATTAAGCGTTTCGAGAGTATCCCGAAGAATTTTTTGATTTGGTTAATTTAAAATACAATGAACTTAAAATTTTCGTAAATTCTTAAACTATTATAATTCGCAGTTAAAACTAAAAACATTTTCCTTCCGAATTGACATGCCAATATTTTATCGTCCAGTCCGCCCTTTAACCTAAGAAAAAGTTTAGATGAGAAATTGGGAATATCTAAGTGATTTTGCTAAATATAATTGCTGCTAATGTCATAATACAATCTAAAATGCTAAATGTGTTTGTAGCAAAGCTATTTTTAATGGCTAAATATGTTTGTAACGAAGTAAATCAAGAAAATATCCCAATAAGCACTTGATTTTCATTTTCAATAAATTTGCTTTGCGAAACAACTTTATCCTCACTCACATCAAGTAACCATTGCTCTAGTGTACTAGTTATTATAAATTTGGGTGGTTGTAAAAGCATTTTGAAGAACCGAAGTCCGATTATTAAAAACACGAAAAGGTGGCTATATCTCTTAATGCACAGCTCAATTTTACTTCACTGTTGAAAAATAATGTCAAGTTTTCCTTAATGGTAGAAAAGAGGGTAATTGCGGAAGATTTAGAAAGGGTAAGCGGTCAACTGTTGGCGGATGGTCGTGAGCCACATAGGTCTCTTATAACAAAAAAAAGTAGATTGTAGAACTTTCAGTAGATTCTTCAATATCTTCCGGGCCTATTTCACTTGCAGCACTTTTATGTGATCCTGCTATAAAGTAACGTTTTTAAAATTTCCTTGCAACGTCATCTAAATTTTCAACTACCCCATTATTATGAAAACTAGATTTTAGACCAACAGATTTATTCCAAAACGTGTATTTATTTGATTTATTGATAAAAGAACTGTGAATCTATATAATAGTACCACACCACAGTTTAAACTTCATACCCGCGACAGTTTAGACATCGTTTGTTAAACACGTATTTCCTGTACGCTAAAACCAAAAGGAACATCTATTATGCTTACTTAACAAAGTCAATTGCAAAACGACACCTTACTTTGTTAGGCTGGAAACAGAACTGTTTCGGTAAAACTTAGCAAACAAATTTTTAACATATTATTGCCATTATGCTTAACTAATCGTATTAGTTATATAGATATCATTCAATACGATTAGTTTTTTGTTTTTATGATTTAATCATTGCAATCTGTTCTGGGGCCGAAGCACTCCAACTTTTTCGCGACTCGCTTTTTACGTCCTACCTTACGCATTGCCTTCAAATCGAAGACATACGGCTATAGGTCCGATTTACAACTATCTGCACATTGCATAGCTCCATGCTAGTCTATATAGAACTGGGATGGAAGATGGGCCAGCCCATGAGTTGTGCACTTCGACAGGGGGTCATAGTTGGGTTAATTTCCATCACCGATCGTAATCAGATAATGAAAAATTCCTTTTGCATTCTGCCCTTATCGAGATTCGATCCCGATCCAAACGCCAAAGCTTTAACCACTGTACCGTTTGGTCGGTAATACGATTAATTAAATGAAATAAGCCATTTTCATTTAGATATAACTAAATTTTACTCAAATTTATAATTGACTATCATACCTAAATCGTTCATAATAAAATATGGTTGACAACCCTAAAAAAACTCCATTTAACACATCAGTCTGTAATAAATTATCCATCTACCTTGAGCTTGACCCATTACAATATATAAACGTAGTACGTATTCCCCCTGTATAGGATTCTTTGTTCAAAGGAGTAATTTGATACTTTATAAATTAATCACACATAACACAATGAAACGAACCAGCCAACCCATTCATCCTAATCTGAAAAGGTATTCTGTGAATGATAAACTACAATACATAGTATAAAACTAAACGGCATCGTACAATAAAACAAAACTCCAAAATTTCTTAATTTAAACTTAAAACTGTATATTCGTATAAATGTGTGTAAGGCCAAAAAAAAAATAAGTCTATAAATCCAAAATAAAACATGTACAGCACAGAGAGAAAATACTTTGCATGGATCATGACTATCAATTTCATAAATTATGAAATGGATATTTTTCGTTTTTTATGGATGTAATTCAGAAATTATGAATAATAATCAGTAATCATGAATAAATATCAGTGCATGCCTATTCATAATTCAATCCAATCAATCATAATATTTAAAAAAACATTGACGGTTTCAACCATGAATATAGCTCATATTGCATACTTTATTATGCACGTATAATTAACGCATGCGTATATTTAAAATTGCTCATTTGTTTTTAAATGTGCGCATGCTTAGTTATAATATTCGGCCCTCTTTTTTCAATCATTCGGTGAAATTGACCGATTTTTGCAGATATTATGCTTACTATGCACATTTTATGACTGTGGATCACAAAAGTGGAGCATTTATTTAATGCTTTTTCGGTTTTCTAGGCATTTCGTGTCGTATAGCTGTTGATTATCAATTTAGTTTGATTTGTGAAAAGAGTTAGGTTGTGCTTATCATAAAGTGGAATGGTTAAAATTAAATTATTAAATAAAAAGCACGTAAGTATATAATTAATATTCAATTTAGAGCTAGTGTGTGCTGGGAAAATTAAGTGTATTTAGTTTTTATACGTATTATATTCGTAGTGTTTTGTGTAAATTAAACATGATATAATTCATGAAAATTCGTGAAAAATAAATTAGTTTAAAAGCGCCATTTTTTGTAATATGACGTGACTCAAAATAGACTGATTTGACATTTAAATTATTGTATAAATTTGAAATTATTGAAAATTCTGCCGAAACATCTCTTATAAAATACAAAAGTTTACGCTGAAGCTAAATTGTTTCATTTTCTTACAGCTTAATTTGATGCAATATTATTTGTTGGAAATACAGTAGAATTCGCTTATAATGAACGGTCAAAGACGCTTATAAAGAACGGCCATTATTTTTGTTCATTATAAACGTATGTTCATTTCAACCGTATATACTTGGTATGTGCGTTGTATCCCATTCCACTTCATACGGGGGTCGGGTGGGTCGAATAATGGGAGGGAGGTGAGAAGAGTATTGGATATTATTGGAAGTGTAGGAACATAATTCTAGAGCGAATTGTCGTTCATTGTAAGTTTATAAACGAAGTCCATTATTTTAGTGTAAAAAGGAAAAAATTATTTACATATATGTATAAATTCAAGGGACTATAAAAATCGTTCTTAACAATCGTGTGTTCATTATAAACGAATTCTATTGTTTAGTATTAATTATTTAGTATTAATTGGAACTAATTATTTTATCAATAGGAATACTATTTCATACGAGGAAAAACTGCTGGTGGTAGGCTTTATAATAAGTACCGCGTATCGACCTTATGATAGTAAAAGAAAGCGAGATAGAGCGAAACCTTCAAACTGTTTCTGAGCCTTCTTCAAGTGTTAGTAAGTATACCAATTAATTAACGAAATCTTTGATTTACTTTTAATTTAAAATACAATTAAACGCATTATGTAGTATGTAGATTATGTGTTTGGAGTATTTTAGAAGTCGCTTTTTTCAACTTGTATATTCTATGCATTGAACAGCTTCTGTTGGAGTATTTTTTCTAGCTCAATAGCCTTTATTCTTGTTTTTTAATTTTTAATTTTTCCAGAATCCTTAGTTTCATATTTTAATTGGGGTAATGTTATTGTTCTTTTAACAGGAGAATTTGATAAACAGAAGCAAGAGTGGCTAAAAATTCACCACTCGCCGTGGGAAACAGTGGAAACAAAATGGAAGAGCACATTCAAAACTAGACAAGAACAATACATTTGATACATACATTTGATTAATATGACTCAAGATTCTAGATTGATATTGACTTCACCCAACTGTACTCGGCCGAAACTTTAAGCCTGCATCAAAATTGACACAATTTATTAATACATTATACAAAATTACAAAATGTATTAATACATTATAAATGTGTTGCGATAAGTAAATTAAAGCATAAAAACCATTTGAAATTCATACAATGATTGATGGAAAAAAATTTGTATTCCAAGGTATTATATTAGATTTTAATGAACTAAAGCATTGAATTAAATAATTATATGTAAATAATAATGTAAATACTATAAAATGTAACTATATTTTTGTAAATAAATTTAGAGGAATATGGAAAATTGATTTTTATTTAACAGTGTGAATTCAAAGCTTACAGCGAGTGTAAACCAACCACGCTAAATTCATGCAAATCATGCAAAATAAAGCATAAAGTTATGAATTAATAGGTATAAGCCATGCGTTAGTTAATAAATTATGCATTATTATTCATAAGTAGTGAACAGCTAGCCAACAATTTGGTCAATATTAAGCATATCTGTCATAACATAATCTGTAATAAGACACAGTATATGAATTATATGCACGATTTATGCTATACAAATTATGCAATATAAAGCATAAAACAATGTTTTAACACGCATATTTCATGAGTTAGTTAATTGCATAAATATGCATTATTTTTCATTAAATATGAATAACCAAACATAAATATTATTAAAATATTATGAATACAAGGCACAATAGATGAAAAAGTCCATATTCACAAACTATGGATACTAATCGTTTATTATGAAATGGTCATGCACGGCGCCAAATTAAAAGGTTTTATTCATGATTTATGTACCCTTATTCAGAATACGCGATACGATTTCTCTCTGTGAGCTGTTTAAGTTTTTAATTTTAAATATTTTCAACATTTCCATCATTCAATTTAAATTACAAAAAATAAATTGTTTGTTGTTTTATTCATTTCTTATGGCTTTGTTTCAGAATCCGTTTGGTTTCTTATTTTTGTTTTTAAACAATTCTTAAGATAAAAATACATAAAAAGGTATATACGCTACAGACAGACATGTAAATATTCGCTTGACTTACCAATTGTTCCTTTTTATGCTCGCAGACCCGAGATCTTTTGATGAATGGAAATTCTATTTGATATCCATCTTCAATTTTTATGGTTTGATAAACTAAAAGGATTTCGAACGAAAGAATCAATCATCAAATATTTTTTATCAAATTTTTTTGATGTGTAACCGACTAAGTATCTGAGAGAGCTAAAAATATTGAATCTAAAATGTTTCACTAAATTACATTAAGCATGTTCGCTCCAACTAGAGATATTGAAATTAGTGCGCTAAAATAATAATTTGAAAAAAAAAATTAAATAATTAAAATAAACAAAACCCCGCAATGATTTATTATCAATTTAAATGGTATAAGGCGAATTTCAACACATCCCTAAACACACGAAACACGTTCTTCATGCTTTCCATATACAAAGCCAAACACCAATCAATCTTGAGTCGTTTAATATAAGAAATGCGCGCACGAAGCTTGAGAAACTAATTACTCATTTACTTAAATTTTAACATTTTGAATTATTTACCTTTTAGTACAAAATGCACACAACATTTATCACTTCGTTCGTAACACCGACGAGCTATAAACATAACTTTTAATGGAAAAAATATGTTGGAATTTTTATCTACCGTGATTATCGCAGGTCGCGCTCAACACTTCAAAATTTATATCAACACGAAATTTGCGGGGGATATCAAATGGCGGGTAATTCGAAAAATAATAACTCACCCAAAATTTGCAATCATTAAAGCGTATTTTGTACACATTCGTTATGTTCTCAAAATGTACACATAAATTATTTCTTATGTTATGTTATTTTATGTATTATACCATGATTAATGATTATTTACATTTGTGCAGGCTGGTAATATTTAGCCTTTGGCCTTAAAACCACGCCTTGCTATAAACACATTATGTTTGTATCGCGTATATTATGCGATATACTCAAGTCGATACACAATATTTGTGAAGTTTTCGTGTATCGTTAGTAAATTGCTGCGGTAATTTTATGGTTATTAAAATTTTATAATTAATTATTATTTAATTTTAAATTAATAAGGTTAACAATTTATGTTTTTGGTTGTTATTACCGTATGCATAATCGTCAACAACGTAAATTCTTGACAAAACAATTCACCATTGGGTGATCGTGACCTATAAAACCACTAATTCATTCATCTCTCTGGTATAAATTCAATATATACCGTCTACGCATTGCAAGCTACAAGTCTTCCAATAACAATGACGTAATCAGATGAAAACATGGTGGGATTTGAACCCATTACCTCTCGACTAGGGATACCCGTATACCGAAATACCGGAATACCGGACAATTTTGTTCATACTAAAATACCGATATTTCGGTATAGCCGAAATATTAACAAAAACCATTTAAATGCATCAATATACCTCTAACATCGCATTTGATGAGCGAGGGATTTAAGCATATAATTTAATTTTTATGGAATTGACTATATGCCACTTTTCAATCCGCAGACGTCGTTTTTGTGTTTACACAATTTAATTTCAGGACAACTTTGTAACGAGTTTAACGTTGCGTTGCCTCCACCGTTCAAATATTAGTTAGTATAGTCGAGTGGCGCACAATTTCAAGATTGAATAAACCATTGGATAGGTATCAAATTTATCTAATACATCGGATAAGTCATTGAAAATGACAGTATACGCGAACGAAGTTTTTCATATAAAGAGGCACACAAAGCTTACAAAGACTTCTGGATTTGGCAAAAACCATAAGATTGTTAAACGAATATTTACCTGGTCCACCGTCATATGGCGTTGGAAAGGAAAGAATGTTTACTAAGTGATGAAAAAGGGTAAAATGTTGAACTTTTGCTGTCTGGATTACTAGCAAGAAATATAGTTTGAAATATATAATACCGGTATAATGCCGAAATTCAGGTATTTGAAATTTGATCCAGTATTACAATTCTTAACTCGGTTCCTTAATGTTGCAAGCGAATATAAAATTTCGACAGGAAGATTAATATCTGGAGGCACATGGAATTCACGAAATTTGTTCAACTATCAGCCAAGCGATGATCCAGAGCATTAATAAAATCGATAAATACTACATACAATAATATTCGATGAATATTTTAGGAAATTTTAATAAAAAATCTTTATATTTGTGAATACAGGGTGCGGCAACTTTCAGTTCAGCTAAGTTCAGTTAAAAACTTATATTAAATAAAAAGGCAACAAATATTTTATTTATTATTTGTACTCCATTCTGTCGACCCAAGTTTTTAGTACATTGGATTCAAACGATTGTATTTGTTCTCGATGGCTCCTCACAAATAATATTCCAACGGAATCAAATCGCAGCCGCCAGGTGGCCAGTTGACATCGCCATCTCGGCTGATAATGCGGTTTTTGAAGATAGTGCGCAAAACGTCGATTCTATCGTTGGCTGTGTGGGCAGTGGAGCAACGTCCTGTTAAAACCAAATATCGGCCTAACCTCCCTCTTCAATCGCAGGGAATAAAAAGTAAATTAACAATTGATGCCTTTGGACCATATTTCACTCTAAACCGTCACTAGTTTCTTCTGCGCCCCAAATACGGCAATTTTGCTTGTCCGCCGACGTGAAAATAAGCACCGTCGGAAAATATGATTTTATGGTAAACATGCTCACCTTTTTCCAACCGAGGTTGGAAGGTCTTTGTGTAAAATTCTTCGCAAATTCTTATCGCTGATGTTCAATTCTTGTGAACGACAGCGGGTTGAGGTACTCTTTCAGCTACTGTAGCAATATTTTCCATCGAATGAGCTGGACGGTGATGCGGAACGTGTGCAGTCGAACGAACTTTATTCATAAATTTCTTCACACTGTTCTCAGTTGGCGCTTCATTTCTACCGAATTGTGTGCGTAATTTTCAGTAAGTTTTAGCAACTGACTCACTACTTTAGAAATAAGTTTATAATATTTCCCAACGGTGATTAGCGTATACCGACTCATTTCGTCCACCGGGAATATAATACTGAATTTCTGCCACGTGACAGATAACATTTTAGCTATGAGCGGCGAAATAACCTCTACTTCAAAAACGAACCAAAATATGCATACCTGAAAATTTGAATTACGTGCTACCGTACGTGTTACAAACAAATGAAAGTGACCGATTTCTATTTCAAACAACTTAAAGTCCCGTTATTTTAGAGAGAGATAGATTATATGAGAGAAACAAGCATTAAAACAATGGAATATTCCAAATGAAGTTTTGTTTTAAATGTCAGTTTCCATCGTGGTGTTGACAAGAGAACACCAGCTCCTAGTTAAAAATTTCTTGAGAAAAACGTTAGCTTTTCAGTAATTATGAAAGAGTGTAAAAAAGTGAGGTTTAACATTTCAAAAGGTACACTGCGTAATGAGATGAAATAAGCCAATTAAAAATACTGGCCGAAAATCATCCTTGTAAAAACGCCAAATTTCAAATTTGTGAGAAATGGTGACCTAGGCCAATCCACCGACGCAGAAAGATCTGGCAAAACATTTTAAAACAAAAGTTGGAATCAAACAATATACTCTAAAAAGAAATTGAATTTAAGACTTGCGAAGAAGCCGCAGCGTCACGATATGTCTGCGCAAACAATCACCAAAAGACACCAGCCCTCCCTGGACTTTTACCGACTATTGAAAGGTGACAAATGGAAGAAACATATTTCAGTCGACGAAGCTTGGTTTTATTTAATGAATGACGATGGCCAAAGAAGTGTGCAATATTGGAGTCGCGGCCAAACTAAAGCGGAATTAGTTCCCTTAAAATGTCTCATGCCGAAAGGCTTCATGGTATTCTCAGGAATATCCAATTTTGAAACAACAATACCCATTTTTGTTAAACCAAGCACTAAGATAAATGCAGGTTATTACATAAGCAACTGTTTAACACCGCTTTTTAAAGATTCCAAACGCTTATACCCAGATGGTCATTGGATGTTACTCAGTTCCATCACACACGGCAAAGAAAACTCTTGCATTTCGTTATCATTTATTCATACTAATTTATGGACCCCTTCATCATCCGACTTGGCACCCTATGAGTATTTCTTGTGGGGCTCCTTAAAGTCACAATTGGCAAAATCTAAAGTAGGCAATATTGCGCAACTAAAAATATTGGTGAAGCGAGAGATGATGGACATTCCTCTTGCAATGATTCAACGAGCACTTAAATAGTTTAGCTTTTTCGGGGTGAAAAATTGGAAAACCCTAGGCACGGTTTGTTGGTTCAGAAATTCGAAAACAGAATCAATTCATTATACTTATTTTGCAATTAAATCAAAAATTCTGTAAAACGAGATAATGAAGACAATACAGCACCGCTTTATCTTATTTTCAAATCCAAATTCAATTCCTTGCTCGATTTATTTGACAAAATTTAAATTTTAATTGCAAAGCAAATTCGTCAACAAATAAAATACGCTTGGTGTTGCAGCAAATAATATAATTCAGTGACATCTAGTTGTCAGCACTATTTTTAAAATGTTATTCTTGTCGTCCACATTGTTGTTATTGGTTTTTAATACTAATTAGTAAAGTAAATACTTTATAAATATTAAAAATCTTTTTTTCTATTTTATTGTCAGATAAGAATATTTTACATGGCCATCACTGCCGTTTACCAGTAGAATCTACGCCAGTTTCAAACAAAAGCGATAGTGGTGACCCCGACATGATTTGAGGACATATTAAGCTCAATTCACATTAAGCAGTTTGTATCACAATGATGACAATCAACTGCCTAGCGTACACAACATAATCGTTGAAGCAACACTGAGCTGAAGTGCAACCATCGAACCGCATATTTTCATACATCACCATGGTTGATTCTGTAATTCAGGGTTCAACCCAATGACAGTAAGCAGCAGAAACCACCACAAGCATCTTTAAAATCATGCGGCAAATAATTCGTTATCAGAGACATTCCGCTACTTCGAAAGGTTTAATTTGCACCTAATGGAGCAAAAACTTCACAAACGGCGACTTGTGCAGGCAAACTATCGAATTGTCGCCTTCAAATCCTACATAACAAACAATTGTTTATTGAACTCCTAATGACAAAGAGAAAAAGAATATCGACTTTAATCGAAAGCTTTTTTGAGCCAATAGATCAACAGTCAGAACTTTTGGTTTCCGCTGATTAGATTTAGATCTCGGCCTTATTTGGCATTTTATGGGGACATTTATTTTGAGAGATGTCACGTTGTTGATTATAGAGGTAAATTCCCTGAAGTACTAAGGCTTGTTAGTCGATAACCAGAACAACGGTTATTGTAACGGGAATGAATTTATCGAAAATGCATAGGGAAAACTTTTGAATTTTGTATATTAAGTCTATGACAAAGATCATCGATTAGTCTGTCTTTTCATCTAGCCCAATAATCCACCTCATCCGCTCTAGAGCATCCTTGAGAGTGTGCCAAGAACTAATTAAGCGGCCAAAAACGTTTGCTTAACATAGGTGGAGACAAGCTACCTCCAATATTGTTAATGACAACTAGACAAAATTAATTTGTAGTTAAGGCTTGATCTCTACGATGTCATCGATTCGTTTAGCTAACGTCCTTAGAGAGATATAGTCTTCAAAGAGTGACAACAGCATTTGCATTATTTAATTAAATATTTTCGTGGCCATTAAACTTCGTAGAGGTTGATACTTCTAAGTACTCATCTAGTGCATTCACTCCTACCTAACAACTGTATTTATCGTTTCAAATGACAAACGTTAACAAAGATATAATGTAAATTCATTTCTTCCAACATTTACCTTGATATTATCGCTTTTTTAATTAATTTATGGTTTTCTTGTTTGTCTTAAGACTTAGGAGATCATATCTCACAAAATCAAAGAATTTTATGAGAAAATTTTAATAATTTTTCTTAATTTTTTATGAATTTTTTTATTTTTCAGTTTCGAAATAATTTATTTGTCACATCGTATAGAATTTCGAAATTTTCTTATCAAGATCGTAATAACGCAGTGCTTATATGTAAATTTCGTTATAATACGAGTACATTTCTTGGTATAATCCCATGGGTACCCATTTTATTGGGACGCAACACTAACAAAAATCATTGGATTTAAGGTCTTAAGTTCGCATTCCAAAAATTCTGAGAATTTGTCCCCTGGTGAGTCACGCGGGTGTTTATAACTATACAATATAATCTGTGTCGTTATAAAGTGTTACAATTTAGCACAAAACCTAATATGGTCCACGATGGTACCTAATATAGAGTGCGGATAATAAAAATCACCATTAGCTATACATTCAACATACACAAAATTCGCCAATTTTGGCTACATTCAAATCGCCAAAAAACTTTATCCAAAAAACTACTATAAAAAACTGTTCTTGGATATATGTATTTCACTAATAAGTTAGGTAAGGTAATAAATTTAATATAAATTAGAAAAGACGAGATCGTTATCGCCACGTTAAGATTAAATATGTTTCTTATATTTCTTCTTCTTCTTTCTCGTCGTTTTATGGGTATCGCCGATGTTGTTTTTGGTTTTGGTCATTTCATATTGTATCAAGTATTTTTTTGTTTGGCTTTGTGTTTGGTCATTAATTATATCTTTAAGATATTTTTATTTCTTGGTTAAATTTTGATGGAAGTTATTGATAGTAATAAGTTTTATATTTGGTTATGTAGTCTTGAAACTAAGTTTCGTTTTTATTGTATTCTGATATTTTGCTAAGTGTGTTGTCTCATGTTGGATTCTTTTCTACATCAAATGTCATATATTCTCACCTAGCTTATAATAGAAAACAAGTGTTGCAAAAGGTTCGTGTGGGCAATACGATTTAGCTTTTACTTTTTATGTGTAACACAAAAGAAACATGACTAGCGATAGCGTGACTCACGATAGTGAGTCAAATTTTTTTCTATTAGGTTCCGTGAATGTTAAAAATATAAAGCGTACGAGTATATTAGGTTCTTTTGACCGTCTGGGGGAATGATAACACTATTTCCTCACAAGGGGCAGCCTTTATGTATGGAGATTTCTTACCTACAGGAAAAAAATTATGTACATTAAATTTAATGGAAAATCCCATTACATGGGAAACAGCATCCTTTGCTGCTGTTTGTGATTTTTAGAGGAGACTTTTCTATACATTTAATGGTAAGTATTTCTGTAGTGTCCTAGAAGTAGTGTCAGCACGCGTTTTTAAAATATGAGTTTCACTCTGACAATTTTGAAACAAAACACAAGTATTCAATCATACAAAAAGTCATATCACAAAAGAAAATACGATTAACCGTAATTTTCAAGCTCTAAAAACATGGGTTAAGCCACTTAAACCACTAAAGGGCTTCTTACTTGAAAAACAGTAAAGAATAATCGAAAGAAAAAGGTGTAGTCTTTTAAACGCATTCAAACTAATTTCCGTGTGACCTCGTTTTCGGTTTCTAGTAGTAAACCAACCCTGAACCATATGTGTAGGACTACGGCTTCTACCAGTTGGAACTGGTTGGTTTTTTTTTGTTTTTTCTATTAATAAAAAAGAAAGTAATAATAGATTTAATGTCCATTTAAGGTCAACGCATACTCCTCTTTCAATCACGTACACATCATCCATTCTCATACTCACACAATTACAGTATACCACCTGCATATTCCAAGCTGGTCTAAATGCCGAAGCTTTGGACGTTATTGAAACGTTATTGAATTTCTCTTGTGGTAGCATGACTCTTCGTAGAAAAGTTGCTTGCATTTATCAATGACTACTAATAGTTAAGATTCGATGTGTAGGCGAGCCTTGCAAGAAGGTTCCTATTATTGCAACCCAGTGCAACCAAGCACGCTTGATTTTTCTGCATTAACTAAAATCATCAGCCTTTTTATTGCTGTATTAATTTAGTGGACGTCAACATCTCTAATGCCAGCAACTGGAATATGGTATGGGATATGGTGAAACGGTTTGTACGTTGAATTAGTTGAAAGTTATCAGGATGGCGAATCTCGATTTAGTTTTTTTGCGTCGTCCATAGATTGGATTCTCTTTCGACAACCTAAGATTAAATCAGACTGGCTAGAAGAATACAGCATTATAACAAGAGTGGTTCCGAAATTTATTTTAGCTGTAAGTTTCTTTTCTTCTAAAAAATTTATAAAATTTCACGATTTTGGATGGGTGTCGTGAAAAATGATCGTTAGCATCTTTGTCAAATAAATTTATTATATTTAACTTATCAAGCAATCAATGACCATCGAACGGTTCTTCAGACAATTGGAAACATTACTGAAATGTCAATTGCGGTACCACTTTTCACAATTATTACCATTCACTATTCAACACGAATGTGTATCCACTTATAAAATTATTACACACAGAATACTTATTAACGTGCTAAGTAAGCATAGGCTAATGGCACCAATAAATGTTTGGGTATTTGAGGGTTCGATTACACACGCCGTTTAATATGAACTAACTGTACTGGATTTGCCTGTATATTCCTTGCGATCTAATACAAAGCCAAATACATCAATTGGTGCGGAGTAACTCTTTAACAAACTTTTGAGTTCGGTTATGAGGCGATTAATTCAACTATTTCACTGGTTCCTCGTTGGATGCTAACGTGCCCCTACCCAAAAGCTGGTTTGGTTCTTACACTATGATACCCGTTGGCATGGCTACCTTGTGGAAGCTGTTATATTTCTGTTCTTAGCGGTATTCTTCTAAACAAGCTGAAAAAATTGTTTTGGTGCCATTTTTCACAGCCCACCTCCCACAATTCTCAAAGTGTGACATTCAAATTATAAAGGATAAGACATTCAACATTTTATAGCTATCCCTAGAGCAAATAACGTACAGTATTAATGTGTCTGTCTGACTTAAGTAAGGCATATGTCGAAATATTACAAACATTTTTAATTATTTCAGCCAAACTCTAAAACCACTTTAATCTTCTGAAAAAAAAAACTTTTATTCGAAGTCAAGATTGCGATCAAATTAAGAACGGAAAATCAAATATCTAGAATTTTTGGTTAGTGACCATAGCTTCCGAACTGATGCAGCCAAAGTCAAAGATATTTGTAAGTTACCAAGTCCAACAAACTTGAATCAGATTCACACGTTCATGGGCTTGGAAAGATGGATTCGAAGGTTCTTGCCCAAATAAGCTGGGTACTCTTCCCTCATCACTAATTTGCTCAAAAAGAGATGCATCACAGCGTTAGGAAAATTAAAAATCTTACTAATCACTGCACCGGTGTTGACCACCAACGAACGATGCGACACCAGCGCAGGAAGTGTGGCCTGTATGTTACAAAAAATTGGTTTGTTTTAGTAGTACAAGTGGCAACCTTGTTCTTAACCCATTTCTAGTACACGTGAAAAATCCTCGATCCTTGATGGTGCTCATCTTTTATGTAGTAGATGTAACAACGTCTTCCACTTAAACTATCTGCGTTTCTAAATGATATGATTTTGAGGCCAAATGAACAAGAAGTTGTTGTATTTGTATTTTGTTTTGTACCAATTTCGTGTATATTGAAATAATTGTTACTACGGTGAGTTGCTCATTCGGAATAATTGTGTCCTGATTTGTACGGACAATTGCCCGTTTTGAAATTGGTATCACGGTATGTTGTCTGTGGCGGTTTCTAGTAGAAAAAGAATCAGCCATCAATTTTAAGTGGTTCAAGTCCCAAAAACAACGAGACGTACTAACGTGATCATAACCACCTTATCAAGAGACTTTGTGGCAGAGGTATCGAGTTTAAAGTTTCCCTCAGTAGCAACCGTCGAATTATAATCACCTTTTTCGCAGGTAATATGATTATTGATTGAAAAAAACTGGACGAGTCCCAATAACTGTCCTAACCAACGTACCAACGACAATCAACATTGTATTCAATATGAACCAACTAATCGTACAAATCTAACCGAAAATTCGATTTGGAATCCCACCATGGTGTATCAAAACCATTAATCGTTCTGGAACACTGTAACCCCCGATGTGTGATATGTAAATCGGTAAAACCTCCTAACGAAATAATAAGACTTTCGGTGGGCTCAGCGGAATTAAAGAAAAGTTTATTCCGAGAACCTTATATCTGTTTGTTAGGTCCGTTTTTTCACTCAAGAAACGAAAATACAATAATTTTGAAAATTTTCGACGCAATTAACCAACAAATTTGTCGTTTCGAAATCCTTAGCTAAAGCCACATAATAGAACAATAGTTTTCTTCTGAAAAACGACATATTTTTTGTTTTTGGTATGTCTGAGACATATAGTACACCCAAAAATAGGCTCTCAATTTGTATGAAAGTTTAAATCGTAGTGGTGCTTTTTATGGCACACTTGAACCTTTTCTGGTCCGTTGTGATACCACTACATTCACCAACTCATTCAAAATCCATAGAGACCTACTCACACCATTACAGTATACCACTTTACTATTAATGATTGTCTCCCCGCAAAATCCATGTCGTCGGCATCTCTAATACGTATATTTCGGTGCCTTGACGAGGTTTCCCTTATCATCTATAGTTACCCACACTCCGACGATAGGTAAACCATGATAATTTAATTTAACAAAGTTGTCGAGTTAAAATGTTTAAGACCTCCTCACAAATGGTAAGTTTTATTCAAATAACATTAAGAGATATTTTGTTGTACACTTAATGTATCTCTTGCTTGATCCGTTAAAACCTGCAATTCATCGGCCTAAGGAAAATAAATATTTGCATATTTTTTCGATTGCATTGATGAAATAATTATCAAAGTTCATAATCATTATATAAAATCATCAATCATCAAGAAACTCAAAGAAGTTATTAAGATAAAACACATAACACACTCCAGAAATTTTTTCCTAATTAAATAAAATGTAGAATTTCGATAAAAACAGGTGCGCATTCTTCATCGTGTTGGTTTTTTCGAGGCATACTCAGAAAATGATAAATTAATAATTAACTTAACCTTTTGTCTGTCATCAATTAAAATTTGTTTGCTTAGATATGTTATCGTACAGGTCCCATCAATCAATTAAACTGATATGATGGGGGTTGATAGGTATGAAATTAAATTTGTTGTGCCTAGTTATAGTGGAAAGAAAACAAGTGGACAAATTTTAAATGCACAAAAATATTTGTCCTTGAAGTTTCCAAGAAATTGTATTGTGAAACAACTTAGAACGTAATCGTAAATTGAAAAAAGAAACAAAGAAAACCCTAAATTGCTGTGCACTGCATATTCACAAAAACAGAGACAATCGTTTATATCAATTTATGTCAATTATAGATAAAATATGATATCATTTTATGTTGAATAATCAAATAATCATAAATAATTTATATTCCAGTTGGAAAATGGAAATTAAAATTTTTCGAGATGTACTAACGTCCCCCTTTTCCCATCCCTCTACATTTCAAGTATGTATACAATGTTCACATTTAAAATTTATCTCAAGAAATTCTAACAAATTTTTTAATAGTTCCACTGGGGAATTATGTACGAGAGTATGTAAGATAAAAGATGAGTTGTGTGTTAAGTTAAAAATAATTATAGGAACCAGAAAGCTGCTCTTGTGCTAGATAAGTATCAAATTTTTATGATTATAGAATTCACACCCTTGTTTGTGTTATATTTTCGTGTACGATGGAAATGTATTTTCCGCACCCTAAAAATTTATTGTTTATTACTGGATTAAGTGATTTTTTGTTATTTGGTTCTGCTATCTTCATATAATTATATTGTGGTTTATGTTGAGTTTGTTTGGTAGATATATAAGAGTATTCAAATAAGTTTTACAAATTTTGGACTTTTGAGAAACTCAGAATACCATGTGTGCATCTCTAAAAAATTATGAAATCGTGCAATCAAATTACTTTTCGTACGATGGAAATCATAAACTGAGCTTAGGTGTACATATTAAGGCGTCTTGTGCAATAAAACAAAGCTGATCAAAGCCGTAACATTGTGTAGAATATGTTTTGACGTACATACACGATAAAATGCCATACTAGCGATTTACAATGAAAAACATAATATACACTTACGTAACATTGGCAATCCAGCTAAAGTGGACATATACCATCACTCAATTAAAACCACATTATACTATACTTTGAATAACATTAATTGCAGAATTTAGCCACAAACTAGTCTATTATCTACATTCATTACAACCGTAGATATGCTTGTAAAGCAGATAATGTAAATAATGTAAAAAATATAAATAATGTAAAAATGCAAACGTAGACGAAGCACAAATAATACAGATTTTGTCAATATCTATCTAGTTATCTATCAATAATATCTATCTATCTAGTACGAGTATATCTAGTTTCCATATTCTTGTAATTTTAAAGAATAATTTTTCATTTTTTACATTGATTACATTTATCAATTAACAACAAACGTAGCATTCTCGAAGCACTGGAATATTGACTCTTTGAACTCACTTAGACAGCGATACAAATGGAAGCCATTACAACTTAACATGACCAAAGACGAAACTGCTCGCACAAATAATAAAGATGATTAGCATATGACGGCAATTTAGGGTAACATCAGTAAAACATAAAATAGTGCATTATCTAATTACTACACATTTCAATAACGCAACCAGTAAAGTATGTTACGAAAGCATGCAAAAGCACATTAAGAATAAATCACAATAACAATATTATTGACTAGGATAATACAACTAATATATAAATAATGCAGATTCAGGCGTTTGTTGCATAAGATGTATCGAGGCGTAGTTTGTTGACCATCTCTCCAAACTAGAAACCCAGAGAATAACTAAATCATTAGTAAAATTTAAACCTGAATTCAAATTACAACAGAACCAGATGATGACGAAATGAAGGTTTTTGCTATGACGAGCTTGAAAGCCACCTTGACCAACATCAAGGTTATTAAACTTGTTATTGGAAATTTTAAAGCCGATACGAAAACACAACGAAATTCTAGTTAAAAACAGCCAAACAAAAATTAGGGAAGATTTATTGATTTTTATTTTATCCAAGCCAACTAAATATATAGCCTGGTATATAGCTATACAACTTAACCATAAATAGAAGCCATGACAAATATTGAAATTTGTTCATTAAATGTACAATCTGAGGTGGTTTGTACCTTATTTAACGCTATTAACACCAACAAAATTTCTTATTTGTGTGGGTCCGTCTAAAATGAACCAAGTTCTAAAGAATAATTTTTAATCAATTGATTTGAACATCAGAGGTTTGAAAATTGTTTCAGTTACTAGAGTGATGAACACTCGAGTGGGTCCGATATAAAAGCAGTGGGCCAATTAAAGAAGAACTATCGACTTTAAACATAGTCTGAGGCAGTTTGTTGCAGCTATAGGTGTATTTCTGGCTCTCAATAATCCTCACTTAAATTTTGAAAATTATTTCCTATTTCCGCATGAGGTATGTATATCGTTATTTTCACTTAAACCATTAAACATAATTGATTTGAAAATTTGAGCGGCGAGTTCTACATTAAAAATTTCGTTGAAAATAATTCGCTTTCATTTAACTTGATATCTGTTGACACGATTTGCTATATTTGTTCCAAACCGACTTCCTTTAAAAGCAGTATCCTCTTTAAGGAATATAATATTTTACTGTGTAATCCGCAAAATAATATTTTCGTACGATCGATCGTTAAAGTTGACAATTTGCAATATTCGAAAAACCGAAAGTCGATTTCCGCCAAAACTGAAGCTCTAGTTAAAACTTTTAAAAAAATTTAATTTCGGCCAAGGTCACCAGTATTTGAAAGATTAAAACTCTACCCAAGAAAACTACCACTTTCGGTGTGCTGAAAAATATCTTCAGATTCGTTCTAAAAATTCGGGTAAAGTTATAAAACCTACTAAAGAAGTATGAAATAACTTCGGCATGAAAGCTCCAGGTTCTTTCAACTTTCGAGTAGTTGACCGCGTAATAAAATGACAAAAGTAACAACTTGTTATTTTGCGAAAATATGAATACTCGTAAAACTTTACACCCACTTTAATCTTTGAACAATCGCCTGGATAATTTTATATCAAATTTTATTTTAAACTATTTTACTCTTAATCGTTTTAAAACAGACATTTTTTCGAAAATCACTTTTTTGCCTCCCTTCGTCGGCCCGAAGAACTGCACAAATATCTTCTGATTCCTGACAATTTTTTCCATCAAATTATAAAAAAATACTAAGAACCGTTAAAGTGATTCAACCTAAACTTAGTTAGTTTGAAATTAGTTTTTCAATCTCTAAATTTCGAGAGCTTTATGTATGATTTATTTTAGACGTGTAGATTTTGAAGAATCCTGTTAAACAGCCTTGCATATCATTTGGTTGTCGAACGACAGTTTAAGAAGATCCCCAAGAATATAAGCAATTCAATTGTAAAATCGTTCTTAACCAAATGATATATTCCGAGCCACTTAATTGTTAACAGCTGGATAATACCTCCATAATTGGTTGTTTAAATAGTTTGGTGAGAATAAAGCTCATTACACTTCTTTTTATTTCCTTTTAAGCCACTATTCCGGTGAAGTGATAACCCTAATAGGGGTGATAATAGCGTGCAAAAATTTTGATTAAGAATCTATAGAAGATTATTTTAATATACGCCTCGAACTTTAAAATGTTGTTTGGTTTCTTACGAAAAGTAACGTGGAGTATGTCGTTTTCAAATTCTCCAATAATTATTAAACATTAATTACTGCAAAGAAGGAAAGTTGTAATTTTTTGAAAATTTCGAATTTTTGACCCGATTGGATGCGAAAACATCGATTCTCCAAAAAAATGGCATCTAATAAATCGATCTGCTTCAGATCGTATCGATTTAAAAACTTATGTACACCCTAATCTTTACTATTTCATTCTTTAATTACGCCCTGGTAGTAGTCTGCTCCTTGATCATCGATAATATACCCGCAGTTTTGAATAATAATCTTTCTGTGGGGACTGATGTTCCCAATATATTGGGATTGGATTGGGTCTTCTTTCTGTCCAATTGTACGTCGAGTAAGTTAATGTTTTAATCCAGCATGCATTTCATCAAATCGATAACGCTTGTCATGAATTTGAAATATTGGTTTGGGTATGTGGCACAAACTCCTTATCATAATCTTACAATTCAAAATTTTCTCAGCTATCATCATTTATTATATTATTTAGTGGGGTCCCTTGCAACACGACAAATGTTTCTTCCAAATCGGGTTTGAAGGTTGGTTTATAGCACTTGAGCGCGTAAAAGTGATAACTCCGCAGTATCCATAATCGAACCATTTTTCTTCATACTATATTCCCCGACATACATAACCCTAACCGTATGATTTTACTACTTCTTACAAATGTTTCGCTGGAAGTATCGTTGGTCACTGGTTCTAGTGGTTTTAGAAGGCGTAATCATTCTTTAACTATTGCCAAATCTGCTGCACTTGGTTTCTTGGGAATTGCAACAAAATACTACAATTGTTCCATTTTTTCGAATAATTTGTTAAACAGCTCCAACATGTAATAGGTAAAATTGCTGCATGCGACAATACTAAGGGCAATCGAGAGAGCAATTACAAAAATGTACAGAAGTAAAGCGTTTATAATTTGGATTAATTAAAATTAAACATGGCCAAATTTCTTCAAAATGCAAACGATTATATAAGTATCGTGGACATATAAGAAAATTAAATAAGGATCCAAGTGTGTACCGTGATTACCGAGCAACAGACAATTGGATGAAACGGAGTTGTTCTAGCCGAAATAATAAAGGGTGTTCAAATTTGAGGATCTTTTTAAATATTCCGTCATTTACATTTTTTGCACTAGAGTAGCTAAAAGCTAAAGTGGACAGATATACGATTGAACAACGTGTTTTCATTATTAAAACTTATTTTATATATGGTGAAAATTATTCAGAAGTTGGATGAAAATTTCGTTCAAAATACGGTAGGGAAAATGCCCCGACAAACCGTGGTACTTATCATTGATAAATTTGATGGAACTGGTTCCGTTCAAGATCAGAGAAGCATAATTTAACATCGTATTGGTCGTCCAAGTGAAAATATTGCAGCTGTTAGCACAAGTGTTGATGAAGAGCCAATGACATCAATTCGTCATCGTTCACAGCAATTAAACCTCAACTTTATTCAATATTTTACACAAGACCTTCATGTAAAGGCTTACAAAATACAATTAACACAAAAATCAAAGCCAAATACTATACGCATTACATCGGTAATTCGTTAATTGGGCCATAGAAAAATAAGTAAAAAAGATAAAAATTTCAAGCAAATTATCTTCACCGATGAAACTCATTTTGAAATTGGCGGCTATGTCAATAAACAAACGTGCCACATTTGGGCTGAAGAAAATCCTAGAGAATTGTTTGAAAAAACAATAAAAACAAGAAAAGTTTCTGTATGGTGTAGATTTTGGTGTGGTGGCGTAATTGGCCCATATTTTTTCAAAAACCAAAATGGCAATGCAGTTACTGTGAATGGAGCTCGATATCGAGAGATGATTATAGACTTTTTGTAGAGTCGATTGGAAGATATTGATGTACAGAATATGTGGTTTGAACAGGACGGTGCAACATACCACACAGCCACGGAATCAATCGATATTTTGAAAGAGAAGTTTAGTAATTGTAGGGTTTCTTGAAGAGTAAAGTTTATGCAGATAATCCTTAAACTGTTCAACGCCTCAAAGACAACACCATCGAGCAGATAACACTAATTAAACCATCATTATGTGGAAAATTTATTCAAAATTTTGGTAAAAGATTGACAGCCTGCCGAGCTATTAGAGTGTGCCCCTCTTGAACGATATTACTTTCTCATTATCAACCGGAACCAATGTACTTTAATTTCCAATAAAAAAAAATAAAAATTTCACACAATTCCTCAAATTTGAACACCCTTTATTATAACAAACTGGGAAAGAGTATTGAAGGAGTACAGAACCGATAACGTTTCCAACTACAATTCGGACAATGTTTAATTTTTATCATGTGGAAAATTGCGGAAAATTAACTTAGCTGCTTCCCGTGATATTGAAGATTCTTTAAATAAGATTCTGCGTTGAAAGCCTCCTCTTTAAGCGTTTATAACTTGACGAGGCCTCCACATGCAGCAGTCAAATAATATTCGCTTTTATATGAAGTAATCCCACCTTATCATTCGTGTTAGTCACTTATGCCAGTTGTGGTTTAGAAAAGTCGAAAATAACGCTTTAATAATCAAAAATACCAATAGTGCATATCTTACATGAAAAATTTGTATTAATTTAAAAAAAATTATTCGGGTACGGTGTGTAGCCCGCACCAAGTGATCACCACGGAATAAAAGGAAAATAATATTATGGAATACTATGGACCATTAGTTCAAAGCTGTGTCGTCATAATTTATTCATAAATATGTCAACACAACGTATACGTGTTGAGTACACAATTAGATTACATCAGGATGTAAAAAGGATATTTAACGAGATTTTTACATTTTGATAAACGATTTCAATAGACATACACATAAAATTTGATAAGAATCATAGACGCACTGCAAACATCTGTTCCATATTTTATTATGTTGTGTTATATGTACAAGATGTTTTACTAATAATAAATATTACCGGTCGGAATTTATCCTGGATTATAAGATTGTGGGCATATAAAAATGGCAACATATCACATTACGATAAATTGTTGTAACGCAAGACATTTTTATTTATTATACGTATATATTTTAAATAAATACAAAATTCAGCCATTTTTATAAATTTTTTTGTGTCTCCGTATATATAAAAAAAAATTCTTCAAGATCTTGATAAGATTACAATTTTTATTTTATTTTGTGTATAAATAAAAATTATAAATTGTTCATCCCACCTTCAATTGAAATTTGAGTAGATTTTTTATTATTATTGCAATAAATTCAATAAAATTACACATTTTTTTTATTACAATCAGGAACGACAACGGACAAGATTTCTTCTTGTGATAAAATAATTTTTTTATTTTGTACCACGTCTCGAAACACGTTGCAATGTATCATTACACATTATGTAGCACGCACGCGAAATACGTTATCCATATGGTATCGCGCATCTACACTCAATATCTTAATTCTTAGCTCATCTAAGAAATTAATTTACTTTTTTACTTTATGTACCAAATGTAATATGCACGTAAGATTCATCGTCTGCATCAGGTGCTGTTGTATACACATTTTCATGTCGTTATCTCTTGGTGTCTATACTTTATATATACATAAAATGATGTCATCAAAAATTAATTTAACGCATCACTGAACCATTTCAGAATTCGCATTATACACGAGATTAATGTTTTTTATGGTTACATCTTAAGTCAGGGATGTATACATATTTATAGAATACACACCCGTCCAATAACAAAAAGTGCAATCGTATACATAATAATATAGATGTAATGTTAAAAGGGCTTAATAGTTGATTATTTAAGAGAGTTTTGTGTTTCAGTATAAATCATGTTACAAATCAGTCTAGGAGATTTGTCAAAATACAATGTACATTCGTAAATAAAAAGGAGAAATAAGGAGGGTGAATTGTGATTTTAGGAGGATTATGTATATGCTATTCCCTGGATTGTAATTTTAATTTAAATAATTTTTAGCAATTTCGATTTTTGAACGACTACAAATAGGTAAAATATCATAGTGTTAATAAATCACTTCCAGTTTACAGGCAGCCCAAGTATAACATGACCCAACATGTACTAAGCAAAAACGATAAGAGCTGCGCATCGGTACGCATATATTTGATAATAAACTAATGACATCAGTTGACGCCAAAACGGTAAAATTGTGAGCTAAATTAGTGAGCACTATTACCGTAGTTTTGAGTACTAAGGCGCTTCAGCTGAATTTAAGGCATTCTTCAAAACTCCTCCTAGACTTCTAGCAATATTTTTGTGGGAGTCTGTGTTGAGAAATAGTTAAGAAAATAAAAAAATATTAAGAAGAAAAAATTTTGGAATATTTTTAGGATATCAATAAAGTCATCATATGGGCCAAAGTAGAAAACGTTACGAGCTAATGAGAACTTTGGTTCCAAAATTGAAACTCAGTAAAACTATCGGGAATGTCGACTCAGAAAACTGTTTTTCATTTTAACTGCTTTTAATACACAATGGGACGCAAAATTAAAACTCTTCTGATTTTCATGAAATTTGGTAAAATAAAATTTCATTTTTACATCAACCGAGGAAACCCATTGGAAATACGGGGAAATCTCGAGTTTTGAATGTTGGTCACAAAACGATTCTGGAAACAAGCTGATTGTTTTTTATCACTCATGATTTCCCACTTTCCTTTGTAAATATTTTCGATACTGTAAAAGTACAGTTTGGTGTGAGATTTTGAAGTGATAATGGTTAAAAGCCTGTTAGCGTTAATAAAAATAGCCATAAAAAATTGTCATTTGATCAGAATCAAGCCTCAGGCTTCTGGAACTAATAATGCTAATTTAGGAATGGAAGAAGTAAGAGGAGTAGGCCCGTTAAAATAGGCCACCTATGCCAAAACGAAGGATTTATGAAATTACTGATCCAAAGCTATAGCGATGGATTTCAATACTAAGGTGCTCCACAAGGAAATTTGCGTGGCACGTAAATGTTCACCCTATAATAAAGAAATAATTTGTCAATAACGCTAGAACGGTACATTTATGAAGTAAAGTAACCTCAAAATTATAGTCTGATCAACTGAAATAATTAAATGAACTGTAATGTCATATTCCGGTGTTGCATTGCTTTTCAGTAATTTAATGTAACAGATTCCCGACCTTCCTAGTCGTTCTCAAGAAATCGAGATATTGTAGTGTTGTTTAGATGATTTTTGGGTTATTTCAAATGGTAAGTACCCGAACCTCTTGGCGCATGGATGCCATAGGTTTTTCAATTTTTCTAAATTAAAAACAGAACAAGTTTTGTTCTATAATTTTAAATGGATGGATCTTTTGTCTTCCTTTTTAGCCTCGGGAACAAAGGAAACACAACAAAAATATAATTATGAATCTAGGAACTTTTTGTCAGGATTTCAATGACTTGGCCCTTTTGCTGTCCTTCGGCCCGAACCTAAAAAATCACACAATCTGGAACGCAAATATAAATTCTTTGATGTTAACAAATTTTACGAATATAACTTCGTACTAGTTCAATGCCATCTCTTTTCCTCTAATTTCGTTATTTTTGATATGGTCAGTAAATTTAATACATTGCCACCGTGATTGATTTCAGAATTTGTAACTAATCATACGAACTAGTATGGTAACATAGTTACTCGACTGTCAAATTACTGGACTGTCTATATTGCAACGTACAATGACATGGGACCGACAGTTTAAGGCATTCGCTAGACTCCACACAAGTCACCTTAACACAAGGTCGACGAAGACCCACACAACCAAGTTTCACTCGGTGAAACAGATAGAAGAAGGTTAGTTATGACAGAATTACACTGCAGTAGAATCCGGACAGCTCTGGCCTTTTGCCAAATAAGTTAAAAATTTAAAAAGATTCGATTTCCTACTTAGAAAACGTTCTCAGTAAAGTTGTAACACTTGACGTCCTTTTCATCGGCTCTTTTGCGAGCTTGCCCCATTCTTCAATGTATTTGTATATGCCAGTGTTTCGATGGTGCACACAGAAAATATTGCTAGTGATACTTGATTTATTCTCCTTATATGTTTTGCTTGTGAGATTTTTGTTTTTGGAGGTGGGTTTCTTTTAAATCCCGAGCTGTTATCCAAACTAGATCATATTTACCAGCATTAATCTCAATAACTTGTTCCAGCGTGTGGTAGTTGGGTCTTTACTTCGAAATAAAAAATTGATGTGTGATGATTTCTTTTTAATGCATTTGTTTTAATTAAGTAACTTATTGTCATTGAGCAAATATTAATGCAAACTCCTAGCTTTGAAACGAATCGTTTGTCGGCAGCAATGAAAATGAAACCATTATTGGACGACTATTATATCGATATGAATCACCTTGGTTACAGAGTCACTTCTTCTGCTTGTTCATGTAAGGTAAAAACCAGTATTTGTTCCAATTATCACCGTTAATACGTTATGTTGGGAAAGTTAAATCAGATGGCTAGTAGGCGTAACTATACTGAATTGTGTAGCTGTCCAGTTAAGGTATCTAAGATTGAGGTTAGATCTTCTTTATTTTAACTGCCTTAACAATTTCAGTGAATTTTGCTATAGAAGTTTTCTTGTTGGATGATTTTGAGAAATGTACTTTTGGTATGGCTCATCCTGGCTAATGTCGCTCGAAAAACTATATAAATGTGTTGGCTGGCTTCCAAAGAACGCTGTCTTGTATGGGGGTTATCGGTATTCTAAACTATCTTATTATGGAGAAAGTCTAGACACTTTAATCATAATTTGCTGGTGGTGAAAAATAAAACGATTAAGCGACGTGAGGCTATATCTACAGATTCATTTATTTCACATGATGTAGTGCAAATTGTTGATAGAACACTGTTTATTGCAGCTAGTATTTTATTTTGAATCGGTTTGGTTCATTATCCAAAAATAGTCAAATTTTTGAATTATACAAATCATTCATAACTTTGATGTGATTAAGTTTTATGGCACTTTCGATATGGTTTGTGTAACATTAATCATTGTAGTATTGGTCGCGATGTTTATTGGTGAAAGCTAATTGAATCCGACAACAATGATCGGTTGCCCATGTGATGGTTGAAGTCTTGAAACATCGAACTAAATACGCCTTGGTGATGTAACTCGCTTGGGATTTGTGCTTAAATATTTACTTGAGTTAAAAATCCGTTTTATGGCTTATATAGATCATTTTAAACTTGAACTGCTATCTTTCGGCTGTCACTCTCAGTGAACAGATCATTCATATAAAAGTTGGTCTTTGCTCAAGAATTGAACACAACGAGAAGGAGATTGTTCATTTTGATGAATAATGAATAAAATTATTTGAGTTATCACTGAGAAGATCCAAATACTCATAAATCCGGGGAGCTTAAAATTGGCTTAATTTCACACCAGCAAAGCATTTTTAAAATAGATTCGTAGAACCCTGCAAGCTTCAGGGTTAAAAGAGGATTTAATACTGATATTGAATATTGTGTGATTTTTCGAAAATAAATTAAACAAATTCAAAATCTAGCGAAAAATTTGGATAATTCTTTGCCTATTTCCGTAAAAATATCGTTTCTTTGTCGCAATAACTATTGCCCTGTATATGTAGATAATGAAAAACCAAACAAACATTGTAACGAATAGTGTCCGCGTTCAACATCTTAGTTAATATTGAAATCATCATTGTTTGCTTGATGATTAGCTCCGCATAAATTATAACAACTTTTTCAAAAGGCCTAGGTCTTTGGTACTTTCACCTTAAGAATTATTCTTTTATGATATAACGTCAGTTGACAGCCCAGTAACGTTATCGAGGCAAGTGATAATTCAATTAATTATTGTGGTGTTTTCCAGGAGAAGTAATTCAGCATGCTTCAGTTTCCAACCAGCTCTCAAAATCAGATCCTTGTCCAAGAAGGACGAACATTTTTAAATTTCTATGCTAGAAATTTCAAGTTGTTTTTGTTTACAATACATATGATTTTGACAACCGATTTGACAGCTGACATTTGCTTTGTCATTAGTTTGATTTGCCATTTCATAATGAATAGAGTCACGCCAGAGCAACGCTTGCAAATTGTTGAAATTTTTTATGAAAATCACGGCTCGCCAAACTCATCGTGAATTACGGTCATTTTACGGTCGTCATAATCGTCCGTCAGAGCGGGTAATTCGGTTAACTATGGATCGTTTTCGCACCACGAATATACTCTAAATGATAATACGCATTCAGTAAGACATACACACAGTGCGTACGGAACAAGCGATAGACGCTGTACAGCGTAGCATTGAGGAAGACCCAAATCGATCAATTCGACGTCGTTCTCAGCAACTGGAGATGTGTCCACTCACTTTATGGAAGATTTTTATCTAAGGATCTTGGTTTACGTGCTTACAAAATTCTACTTGCGCAGGAATTAAAGCCATCCGGCCATCGCATACGCCGCCAATTCGACAATTCGACTTTTGGTTGAATGGTTGAATAAGCAGAATTGTCGGATTTTGAGTGAAGATAATCCACAAGCCTTTGCTGAAACTCCATTACATCCAAAGAAAATCACTATTTGGTGCACTTGATGGGCCGGCGGAATCATAGGTCCATATGTCTTCAAAAACGGTGATGGGCGAAAACGGGATACAATTAATTTACTCAAAGAAACATTTGATGAAAGACTAATTTCACGAAATGGTCCTGTTAATTGGCCACCGAGATCATGTGATCTAACTCCATTAGATTATTTTCTTTGGGAATATATTAAGTCACTTGTCTACGCCGAAAACCCAGAAACGATTGAACACTTGGAATACAACATTCGGCGAGTTATTAGCGAGATACGGTGGGGAGAGTGACCAAAAATTGGATCTCCAGATTACGCAATGTACCGGCCAGCCGCGGCGGCCACATGGCCGAAATCATATCAAGCATTAATGGCATAAAATTATCTAACCAATATAGCTATCACTGATATTCGAAATGTTTTTCTTTGTTCTATTTTAATTTAAAATTGTAAACCTCTAAAAAACCACCCTTTATAAACAACAACACGAGGCGTTTGATAAATCGGATGCACCATGTTATACAAACTCTACCTGTCATTTTACCGAATCTAACCGAAATTGCATCTTTCCGCATCGCATCACAACAAATCCTATATCTGCTTGCTCTTTTAAGGTTTGATATTACCGTATAAAGCAAAAAAAGCGAAATCTATTAGAAAATAAAAGGGGCTGTCTCTATAATAAAAACAACATAATTACATAAAATTTTCATTTCCAATTTTCCCGGGAAAAAATTGGTTTAAATTAAATCTCTTAGTTTAAAACTAGATAACCCTCATGATTATGTCAAATAACAAGTAATCAAAACACTAAACTAGAAAGGGTTGGTTGGTTGTTAAATAAAATAAAAATTAATCAAGGGAATTGGAAACCTTTTCTCCCAATACATCGGATGGATCATATTTGTCATACAATAGAATAGAGTAATACACTCAACAATAGATCAAATTATGATGAAGTGGCGGCATATTATAAAAGGTACGTAGCTAAGTAGGTACGCAGATGATACATCGAAGTATTCTTTTGTCCGAATCTTGTAAATATTTTTGTTGAAATAATTACATACGTTTCGAATTACCTATATATACTCGATATTGGGAGTGGGGAAAATTTATCAAATTACTTGAAGTAATTGTTGATAAAAATGCGATACATTTCGTGTTTCGAGTGGATTCACTAATCCGAGTACCACTCTAGCCTAATTTGTTTGTTTAATAACATCATAAAGTTTGTTTGAAATCCAATGGGATTAAAAGCAATGACTATGAATATTTTATTGGGAATTTTCATCCCTTTTTATACTGAAACGAAATAAGTTGGGAACCCTTCGCTTTTTACATGAAAGACATAATTTACTGTGCGGGTGAAAGGACATATACATGAATGGTATATCTCCAAGTTATTTTACGTAATTTAGATTTATTTAATGGATTTTGGAAAAGAAATTTTTTTGAATGTAGGGGAAAGTGCTCGATAGAAGTGTTTTCAACAAACATTTTGAATTATCTCACAATAAATTCGATATAACATCACATCAAATTATGCCACAATACAGTGATCACCAAACAATATACTTAGCATATATATCTCTACGGTATTGTTGTTGTTGTGTAACAGAAAAGCATAAAAACATGTTGTTTACCATACATAAATCGCGAACCATTTAAATCTTCATAAATTTACATTTACTTATATGCAATGTACATACGAGTACATACAAAAAAAAAGTTGAAATTCAATTACAATTCATAGGTATTGGGTCCGCGCGCTCAATTGTACACGGGGTACTCGGTTTAAGAAAATTAAATTAGCATTTTCCATTGAACAGCACCCAACAACAGCAACAAAAAATCGAACAAAAACAAATTGAAATGTTTCGTTAAATCTTAAAACGTTTTTTTGCTGCTGTGTGTGTGTAATCGGACCGCAAAGTATAAATCGTACAATATTGCGTTTTAATTGCACAGTGAAACGCGTCGTCCTATGGTTGGAATATATGGTGATATGGACGGTGGTTATTGGGATGGTGGTGGCTAAAACAAAAAAAAAATTAAACACAACACAAGATTATTATCAGCGAATTGTAATCAAGAGCTTCTTATAATATGTTGCTATGTACAGTATATTGAGACAATTTTCTTATTCCGACTTATTTATTTTGTGTCACGATGCGTGCAATGTTATTTGTGTTTTATGCAATTTATATGTTGGAAGGTTCCTCGTCGTGGAGATTTTTTTTTCTGCTAGTTGGAAAATTAAACAATTTATTGTGTTTTTTATCGGAATCACTTCGTTGTTTACGTGGTGCTGCTGTTAATCACGATTTTTTTGTTCAGTTCATTTAAATGGAATTTCTGCATGGCACTGAATACATTGTATATGTTTTGTACATACTTATAAGGAATTTAATGAATATGTTAAAAAATGTTTAAGATTAATTTGACTATTTCTCATGTTATTGCAGGGGCAAGCAGTGGAAACGGTTGAATGAAATTCAATATCTTTGATTAGTGGTAATTGGAATTAAGTAGCAACCATTACTTATACTCAAGTTAGGTGATAACGTGACGAAACAAAGAAGAAAAGGGACAAATTCATTGAACCAATCATGCATTAATCCGAAATAAATAAAACGATTGCTAAAAGACGGCCAAATGTCTTTTTAGTGACAATAAAACTATATTTGAGCTGCCAAATTGTACCAGATTTTTTTATCTTTAGTTCAAGTACATCTAATTACTGGGCAACCTTACTGGGCAAATTTTAGCGGAATTTGGAAAATTTAAGACGCACGCACATGGTTTCCATAAAGTTATATAATTTATATGTAAGTGCAGAAAAATCAATGACCACTTCTCCAATTCGAATAATCGCGAATAGTATGGGTGTTTGTGAAACTGTAATTTATCCTTTAATTATTTGAAGTGGTTTCTTTTCCATTTATATTTAGAACAACTTGCTTCTACCTATATGTGATATAGTGTTAAACACAGTCTTAATTTATAACGTTCCACGTAAGACTCCACCCAACCGACAACACCTAGTTGGTAAACGTGCTGCGGTCACTGATATGTGAACTACTCGTATATTGATATTCTAGCAGTGGGGCGTACGATTCGCTACGAATCAGCCGTTTCGTTACACAACCGTACAGAAGCCTTTGGTTGTCACCGACCGAAACGTTTAAATAAACCTAGCCTAACCGGGAGCAATGTAGAACTTCGACATCGATGGATTATATCTTCAACAAGACTGGATTCTTTTTCGGAGTTTAGGATACAGGCGTTTGGCCGTTCAACTAATCTAATATAAACCCGATAGAATTACTCAGTGTAGTCCACCTTGAACCAGAATATATCACACGAAAACACTACAAATCAGTAAATGGAAAACGGCGTTGATAAGACGCAATCGTCGTCGTTAATTTTCGACAGCAACTGCGTAAATGTGTTCAGATCACTGGAAGTAATTTTGAAGACGTGTTGATTTAGTAAAAGTTTTAAATCGTTTGATGTTGATTTTATAATAAATTTTATATTGTTTACTTGCAAAACGTCCATAAAATTGATATCGAATCCTGTTCTGAGAGAAAGTTAAGATTTATTTTTATTAATTGTTACACCATGTGGTCGCGCTTATCATTTTGTCTGCAAAATGTCATTCCAGATCAGATAATCCTAGATATACTAAATCATAACCGCAAAATGCGTTTTCATATGATTCGTGTTGTGCTCTTCGGCAGTTGCATTTCACTAATTCTTTAGGTTTTCCAGACAACTATAAACAACTCAATTTTTACTACATGCTTCATGAAGCCACCATTCGTCGATAAAACAAAAAATGATCAATTAAAAAATACCTAAGAATAAAAATTACTCTTCAGATGATACTTTCTCATTTGACACCGCTTCGAAGTTATGCTATGCTTTCATCCCACGATTTTTTTAAAAGTAACACAAGCAGCAATTGTTAACAAACTTATTCCAGGCTATTACTTTTATACACATGATACGTATTCCTCATCTCACGATTTTTTTGCCATCCCGCACTTTTTACGATTTACTCATCCCATACTTTTTAGTATTATTCATAGAAATATTTTATTTGTTCGTAGAATTTGTATACGTAATCCTTTGAGCGAAACAAATTAAAACTATTAAAATCGAATAAAGGACGGGTTTACTAACAGATTACATTCTGAACCCCTTTACTTGTCTCGAATCCAAGTGACCAATTCCGCTGGACGTGGTAATTATACCCCTATATAATTTTCCGTAAGCGTTTAGCAGCGACTAGCATGAAATATTGAATATTTCTTTGGCGTTGGCCACTTTAGTGTGACGAGAAGGCTAACTTAACATTGAAAAATTCTAATAGTTGGAAATCAACAAAATATTTTTGAGACCGTCTTCGGTATAACCTTAAGTAGTTTGAAAAATATAATTTCCACATGTCTTCTTGGTTTGTACTAATTCTATTCGGTCATATTTAATAAAAATTTCTTACACCCACGACTGGGAGCACGAATAGGCAGAAAATACTCTGTCAGGCATGGTCTAATTTGTATTGTATCTATTAGATAGAGATCCATTTCAAAATATCTATGCCCGGGAGTTAAATTGTCTAATATAAATGTAGTTAAATGTGTTTTGTCAGTCAAATCAGTTATAATATGAAACATTTAATTGAGGTAGTGCATTAATTCATAATTCACTGGAAGAACGTGGTGAGTTATAAAGTTAATTTAATTGCAATAACTAGCTGTACCTTTACTCTTATAACGTACTTCATCATGTTAAAAATTTCACTTACCTCAATTAGTACAAATCACAGTAACCCCTCTAGACCCGCCATATTTCGTAAATAATATTGATTTTATTCTGAAAAGAAAGGTAAATAAGAAAAGTAAATAAAAATCACCAATCAACTGTATATCAATTATTCCTCCATTTAGAAAGATGTTGGCTTATTTTACATTACATTATTAAATTTATCTTAAGCTCAAACAACTATACACTGAAGTAAGAAGAATAACAAGAAGACGTCGCTTTTTATACATTTATGCTTTTCAATTTCAAAAAATCAAACTAAAATGAATTCCTTATTGTTGTGTGTCGGTAAAAATTCTTTTAATGTTTTTGTTTTTGATTTGCGCGCTCGAAGATGGTTTGAATCTTTATACACATTTTGAAGGTACATTTGATACGAGTACATAAGAAGAAAAATATCTACAATATTCTTACTTAACATTTAATTTTTTTTTATTTTTTATTTGGTATTTGTTTGTTCAAATCATACCAATAATTTTGCGCACGAAATGATTCCAGTGGAGAGATTTATGAGTTCCAAATGGTATTTAGTTCGGCGATCGTATTAACTTACAGCCGGGGAAACATTTTCAAGCGATTCTACCCACATCGTACCGTAAATATTTGATTTGAACCATTTTTCACTTTATATATTTTATATACTTTTCAATAATCCATTAACTTTAATCTTGGTGAATTATTATTGTCTTATATACATATACAGAATAAATTTATTCGCTAAAAGATTATTATTTTATTATAGCAGAGTTTTATAATAAATTTTATGTCTGATAAGAAAACGCCGTCTTAAATGCACGATTTTCTGCTGTTGCAAAAATCTTAAATCATTTCGTCTTAATATAAAATATTATTTTTAATTATTTGTATTTTTTAAGTGATTTTGTATTTTATCAACATGCATGCTAATATGGCTTTATATAAGAATATGTCTACGTATGTAATACCCGGAGTTTGCATGTAAAAATTTATTTTGTCGGTGGGATGGGAACTCAGCGTACCCAAATCTGCATGATTGTACAAATTGGTATACTTTAAATTATAAGTCGATTTTCCATATATTTAAAAATGTAGCATCATAACGTTTACTAACTTTTTCATCCATACCAACAGGACAGACAGGTTAAAATTTCAAAAATAAATAGAAATAAAATGTTTGTTGTCCAAAAGGACTTTTCTCGATTAGCTAATGCTCAAATTGTTAAGGTTAAAGTAATATCTCAAATCTTTTTCACACAAATAGTTTGCTCAGTACCACGAAACAACGAATCCCAGGTACACTCTATAGGTAATAGTGTGCATTAAACTTGAGACATGGACTCCTTAAGTCATAGTTATAGTAATTATAGTACAAAATTGTTTTTGTTGTCTCTTAATATTTGAAACCGATATGCTAATTATGTTTTAATATTGCCGCCTGTACTGTGGTATTCCAACTATCTTGGTCCAAAGCACGCTCCCTCCAGTTTCGATTGTGTACATAACTAATTCGACGTTGTAGCGGCAGCGTAATTTAGTTCTTCCTTTGCGACGTGCGCCGACTGATTGGTGATGGGACACCGTGGGCTAGTCGCCTTGCTTGGACGGATTTAATAAATCCGATAATGTTACAGTCTCCTAAGAGATGTTTAATTTCGTTATTCATTTGAATCCGATATTCGTTGTTCGCAACCTCAACTGTACTAGAAATTAATCAAACGACCTATCGTTCAAAATCATCTCTACAATCATTCGAGGTTATGGTTCAACCCTCACATCCGAAAGTTAGCACAGTTTTACATCTTTAAGATTTTCATAATCTTTTAAATACAAATTTTCTACAAACAAACTTGTATTCATCCCACACTACATCACCATATAAGCAAATCGTGGCTCTATATAACTTAACAAATCTGTTATCTATAATTTTATTCTAATGTTGGTATAAATATGCTTCTGATGCCTCGACTATACATAAAGAACACAATAATCACACGATTATTAATCGCGCTATAAACAAAAGCAAAACAAATCATAATTATCATAAATTTAATTTTTCTTATCATTTTAATTACAAAGACAACATTTTTATTAGAGTACAGTCGGTCACATAAAAGTTAAGTGAAACATGTGTGCGCGGTCTATACTATATTATGACATTACTTGATGAATATGGTAATTAGTTTATTTTGTTAGCTTAGAGTACATATTGCATATTGTCTAGACGCGGCCACAGAATAGATAATATTTTAAAGAATATTGCTATAAACGTCAAAACGGCGCTGCGGATGCCGTAATTTAATGCAATACTTTTTTCTCAGCGGTAATAACAATTTGGAACATTGACTATGAAACGCACATACAAGATATTAATTATTCGAAATGTTTAAGTTTTTTGTATAATTCATTAATTTTATTAACTCTAGAAATTATTCATCGAACATTAAAAAGAATTTTTTCAAGTGAATGAAATAAATTTTCCCGACAGAACTCATTTTTTATTTATAAACATACATTTCCTCTTCTTCCTAACCAAAAATAAAATAAAAATATTGACATCAATATCTACTTTGGAGACGAAATAGTAACGATATCATGTCAGCTGGCTTAAAATTGTCACATTATCATTATAGATATGTACTTTGTATATATGTATATACTCGTATATGCAGATAGATAGGGTAGATGGTAAGAATTTCTATAGACTAAACATACCAAACCATTAAACACCTTTCTTACTACACTACACATCTACTTAATTCTGTTGTACGACGATATAAAAGAATAAAATGCCGCACGTACCCATTTAACAAATGACTATTTTGACTCCAGTCTATCTACCATAATATTCTGTCGCTTTATAGTCACAAGAAGAAAATTGTTTTTATTGACTAACAAGATGCCGTTCTATAAAATTATAAAAACACTTAAGTGATTTCCCAAAGGGCAAATAATAGATTTTTTATATTTGTTTTTGAAAATCTGTTTACGAAAAATAAAAAAATTAAAAATGTAAACCTTCGGGAGTTTTTAATGACTTCAACGCGCTCAACACATAAAACATCTCTAATGTGTGTAATTTTCCTTTTTTTATCACAGGATACTTTTAAAACGGATGCGCGGATACTAAAACTCATTTCAATTAAGAATTAACACTTTTGAATGTTATAATTATATTGGTAATTTAAGTCGATCTACAAGTCATTTGAAATCACTTGATAACAGAAGATGATCTGTTTAACACTGTATATGAATTCAGAATACGTTTATGATGTGTTTTAATTACAATTAATCTTCATTTTCCGAATATTCTAGGTCCTTAGAGAGAGCTAACCAAATTACATTAAGACAAATAGTACCTACATAAAATAAGTAGTTGACACTGTTATCAGATTCTTTAAAAGTACCTCTAATTTGGGTAAGACATACTGGCCTACTTTCTATTACCTCAAAGCTAAACCACTCTTTAGTGAAGAGTTTTTCTGCACTTTCCATTGCCAATTTCATTGTTAAGCCAAGAGTAGTTTGTAATTACGGTCCATTTAGAAAACCTTTCGTTGTGGGTCCGTTATTTCATTCCCAAAATGCCAAATTTATTTCGAAATTCCGAATACAGCCATGTAAGACAGTAAAACCTAATTCTATGGCCAAGTTTAAATCGAAAATGTAAAGATTAAATCCGTAAACATATTTAAAAAATTTTGCGTGCTATACATCCTCTCCAGTTGTTTTGTGCAGGAGCTCAAGGAATTTAAAGAGCAGCTTATTGCTCAAAGGAGAAAAATATGGATTGAACACGAGTATCCTTCTAATATAGTAAAGCAAGTATTATAGCGTTAGGACTATTAGTAACCTTCTACTAATCAATACTTCAAACACTCCAATTTTTATAAGAAGTACTTTTCATCGATGCGATAATTTTATATGTGAGAAAATAACTAAACGTTTGATTAGAAAATGGAAAAGATGATTCTTATCACATGATTGATTAATTTCTATTTACAAAATTTGATTTTATTACTGAAACGTACCTCTCGGACGCACAAACAATTCGATTGCACTAGCCCAATAAAACGAATACAATACCAAAGCAGCAATATTTTACAATCTGGATGCAATTTATATTCTTCAATGTTAAGATTAAGATTTGACTCCTTGAAACCAATTTAACGGGATGATAACAACATGGCTGGATCACCTGGAATAGTTAACCATTGTTAATGTGCTAGAATTTCAACAAAGCGTATATCAAATTGCTTTCGGCAATTGAGCGACTTTCTGCGTACAACTCGAATAAATCATTTTCGGGTAATACGTTGCATCACAACCATACAATTTCACTGAAAATGAAAGTCGACTTCTATAGTAAGGTCCCAGATTACTAAATATTGTCAACACTTTTAATGTATTTTTTATAATTATTTTAAAAATATTAAATTCTCATCCGACAAACGGCATATCACAGTTCATTTGGGCTTTTTGAATGTCAAACGTCAAAATATTGACAATAATTAAACCAATTATTGTGATTTTACGTCTAAATGCTTTTATATTTTAAAATCAACTGTTTTACTCCAGAATGCAAAAAAATGCAATAATTCAATTAAAATATTTAATCATCAAAAATTAAATTACCAGCAATCGCCTGCTTAACTCAGTTTTATGTGTATGGAAATGCAGAGCCCCAACTACAATGCATCCGCTCCGTTTGGTTTCGTTTTCCTAAAATATTTTCCGTTCCGTTTTTTTCATTCGTTCCAGTATTTTGACAGATACGAAATTTATCTTGTTGGTTTTTTGTATAGTTTGGACTTGAAAGTGATACGATCAACATTTTGGATTTGTTAAAACTTAAATTATTAAAATTAAAATAAAATATGAATCAAGAGACTTTGAAATTAACAGAAAGACGGAAACAAAAAAACAAACACTAAATTACTCTAAAGTTACTCTACCATGTTTGGAATTAGATCGGATAATTTTTTGTCAGCAAGTTACTCTAAAGTTACCACGGTCTATTTCCGAAAAAGCTTAATGTATTCGTTCCGCGTGTTAAAATCACATTTAGTTCAAACAAAACTAAACGACCTGGAGGATCATGCAATTTTAGAGATGCTGCTCCGTTTATATATTTTATATAGAAAATATCGAAAAACATTTAAAATGAGGCAATGGTGGGTATGCCATTTAAATTTGGATTTACAACGCAACATTTTTACGAATGAATTAATTAGATTCCGAGGAGTTTTTCTGTAGAGTTCTGTCGCCATTAGTTGTGTATTGGTGAGATCAGATGTTCACCAGGAAGCTGCTCTTCTTACTTCAAATACAAAAAAATATTCAGTATAGTTGTACTTGTCGCTCAAGCGATGCAAACTGGAACTTTATCCAAAAGTGTGTCGTTGCATATGGTCGCCATAGTGGCGGAGGCAGATGTGATATTATATATGTTGACGAAAGGTTTTCATTCAACTAGCTTTCAAAATCTTTTACTTCTAACTCATCAGTGTTGAATGGAAGTTCGCATATTAGATGAATTTCTCGATTAATAGTACTTGAAGCAATATTAGTGTCATCATCCTAATTAGCTGATCTGCTGAAATACTGAGATCGAGATCGCTTTTACATGGTCAGCCAATGTAGATAATTCCTCCGCAGTGTACCGATAATCGACATAACCTGAAAATTTGCGGATTTCATTGCTGCTTCATAGAGCTAAAGAAAGAGGAGCCACTTGTAACAGCCAGTACAGTGACAAATTCGATGTATATTGCCTTCACTGCAAAGTAAATATTATTTACATGACAACAATTGCACATAATGAAACCCAACATGTATGTTTGTTGTCGTCTTCCTCAAATTTTATAGTGTGTACACAAAAGCAATTTCAACGTTAGAAAGATGGGGTGTAAATTGTACAAACTCGCTAGAAGATTACCTATTAATTGAGTCATGTTTGCTCGACGCTTTTTGAAGCATCTTTAGCACTCGCTACATATTTACTGTGCTTGAACTTTTCCGTTTAGTGGCCAAAATTGAATACTATTAATCATTGAGCGGCGTTTGGCAATTTCTATAATGATAAAAACGGTACATAGTTAAAATGAAAGGGTTTCTTTGGGAACGGAATTCGATGCCTTATGTAATAAAAGGAAGTTGTGAGTCTTGAAGTCGAGTACTGACGGACTTTTGCCTTGTCAATATTAAAGGAGTAAGGTATTCGTAACATCGACAGTCGAATCAGCTCGAATCACTTTTACAACGCAATTTAACGCAGTTATGCACAGCGAAGTCTTAAGAAAATTCACGCAGTTGATTATAATTTCTGTAAGAAAGAAGAGAGGGGCTCTTCTCTCTCTCTCTGGAACCAATTTGTTGATTGTAATCACAAAAAAATTAGACCCAAGTCCTCTTGATGACACACATGAAGCATTACTTTTGAAATCGGCGTGTTTCCATTGTGATTGTAAAATTTGATTTGAGGATTATTGCTACACGATTTGCAACATAAATTTTCCAAGATGCAGAATGTGCGTTTAACTAATAGAGAATATTTAATATTTATTTACGAACATCACAATCCAATAGGATAGTGGACGAATCAGTCCAGTAAATTATTTGAGCGGACCTCTTCTAAGCGAAGAATAGTGGTTTTGTACAACAGGTCTATTTCAAATTTGGAGGTGAGCAGATTTACCACCATCTTTCCCTTTTAATCTACAGCCTTAGTTTACAGAAGCTGTATGCCATTTCGCTGTAAAATTCATGTAATTTTACTTCGTTCGAAACTGTAGATTTAAAAAATAGCGAGCGAATTTCAAGTGACGCAACCGGAATAGATTTTGCAGGTTGTAATAAAACAATTGAATATATAAATACTGTGGAGGTGATTGATCCCAATCGGGTTGTAGCTGCCAAATTAGTTAAAGAAATATTTTTATAAATTAAGATAACCGAAACAATGAGACCAAGTGTATCGAAAATTCGAACAATATATAGGAACGTTAACAGAAAGTTTCTTGTTTGTTTAGTGCCCTCAATGTCCACATATTTCGTTCCAACTGTGTGTCTAATTATTACTAATTAAATGCAATATCGCCGCCAAAAATGGATTAAAACTGTGTATTTTCATCGTCTAGTTAAATTTTCAGATACATCTTCGGCACTGAACACAAACTTTGGATATATAAATCTGTTTCAAACGCTCAACAGGTTATTGCTGAGAACCGGACCAACAGTTAGAATATGATTTAATAAAACATCGAAAGTCGTTTGCGTTGACACTTGGTGCTGGGGTAAGCTATGCGGTTAAGCGGTTTATAAACATTCATAAATTCAACATACGCCTATTTTAATTTAGAATCATGATTAAGACGCCTTTCAAAGCCTTTAGGAACCGAGGTTATGTCATTCACTTTTAATGCACGAATAATTTTGTTGGCAAGGCTAACAGCGGTATAACACTAAATCTCTCAATCGCAGTGTTGGAATGTAATTCTTTTCTGAGTTGTAAATTTGAGTTGATCTCGGAGTTTAACAACTTCTTTCGAGCAGTGAATTATATTCGAAATCGGCGTTTGTAGCCATGTTACAATAAAATTTATAGAATTAAAATTCGAAGAAATTTTGCCACACACTATCCAACTAAGAACGCTGTTTTGAAGATATGGTAGATTGTTCTAAAATTTGCTTTGCCGACTGGTAATAATTCTAAATATAGTTCTGGCCCTATCAGTATTCATCTGCTGGAGTATGTTTAAAAGTATACCAATTATCGATTTTCATTCTAGCTACACCGCACATCAGTAATATTTGATGAATAGCAATAGTGGCAGTAAAACAAAAATACCATAACTGGTGTGTCTTCCAAGTAGTAATGATTGTAGAACCACCAGCTCCTGGAGTGTGAGTTTTCTCAAGCCCAATCTTGTAGCAAAGAGTCGACAATGAAATTTGGGTGTGAAGAAATGCGTAAAATGTGAATTTCCTTGAAGATACTAAGCTTGTTTGCTGATTAACGAAATTAGATTACAACATTACAGTTTCATTGTTAGGTTTAACGAAGGATGATTTGATTTCTTTATGTAGTTCATTGAACCGTGTTATTTAAAACAGCAATGGCTGAAATGGCAGGTGATTACTTATTTGCAAAATTTTCACCTCTATGTAGCAGTGTGTGGTATTTGAAGTTGCAATGTTTGCAAGTATCATTGGAATTCTATTCTGCTGTATTATGGTCAATTTTGAGGAATTTTTAACTGCAATCTGATGAGGCGACCGAATTTAAAATATTCAAGTTTTATTAATTCGCAACCAAACTTCGAAACGCCTTGGTAACCTCACTTCGATGTAAAATAAATATCTGGCCATCACCCAGAATAACCCAAAACCCGATTTGAGATTTGTTCGCTTTGAATGTATTCCGGAATCGTGCAGATAATTCTCAAATTTATATTTATCTTTCTTTTTTTGAGAATTGCTCGCTTTGAAAATATTTCGGTCAATAAACTTAATCACCAAGTTTTTATTTTATTTTCTTCTTTTGTGAATTGTTTACTTTGAAAGTCTTCAGAAATCGTGTACTATATTCTAAAACTTGTGTATTATACTCTTGGTTTGAGGATTCTTAGTTTTAGAAGTTTTCTAAAATCTTGCATTTATTGCTCGAATTTTTCCATTTTTCTTTTTTTTTTGAAAATTTTTAACCACGCGTTGTAGTATCAAATTAATATTTTAATCACCAGCCCAATCATCATCAATATTTTAATAAATGATAGAATAACGCGTGTTTCATTAGTTTATTTAGGTTGAACTATGTTTTGAAAATCATAAATTCAGAGAATAATTTTACTTAGCACATATTTATGCAGCTTTTTGCTCATTCATTTGATATTCTGCTTAAATTCAGCATAATTTTTTTCCGTGTGTATTTTGGTAACGTCTTGGATATTGTTGCACCTAAGTCGTTAAAGCACAAACATCTGATTTCTTCTTCAAGTACTATTATAGCTTTGCTTTGCTGCAACGTCATTTGTATAGTATCCGAATTCTTGTTCAATGAATGAATGAATTTCTAACATAAACTATGCTAGAGGACAAACTTGGAAATTTTGATTACATATTCCGATTGGACACGATCCCCAGAATTTAAGCTAATCCAAAATTACCTCGATTTAATTGCGAAATTTGTTCGAAATATGTTCTCACGGTTCCTGGACCACTATACATTTTTCCACGACCAACTGGCATTTAATGGTTTACTAAGTTCCATTTTTAATTTCGAACGTTTCACTGACTCTAATTTCGAACGATTTACCCACACTTCGCGATAAGTTGGTAATAAATTTGTTCTATTATCAAAACACTAATTACAAGATTCTGTATTTTTAATTATTTCTAATTAAGTTATATTTATCGTATAAATTTTGTTTTCATGTTACAATGTTTAATGTCTGCACCTCTAACATATTTTATCGTTGTTAACTAAAAAAACAAAACAAACAAAATACGAACAAGTAGTTTTTGATAACATTGTCTTTAAATCATCAAAACAAACAAACCAAAAAAATTTATTATGTGTAAAAATTAAATTTTAATTTGTTTTGTTGTATACAATAGAAATAATTAAGAAAATTTATGTTCGTTGTTTAAAAATATACGAACGATTTATTTTGATTGACGTTTCGTTCATTGGAAATTTAATTAATTTTTTGTTGCAGTACTCGCGCGTCTCGATATGGAAACAGGTGCCTAAACCAAATTCTTCATAAAAAAAATAAAAAATACATAAAATCTGTAGTAACATATTAATGGCGCTTATTTAGTTTATATGCTTTATGGGACACATCGTAACATAAAATAATTAAACGATCTTCTATTAAAATTCTAATGGTTAGACCGCATATTAAAGCAATGATGTTTATTGCCCAAATATGTAAACGTAATCCAATACATTCTGAATAGAATAAATTATTTTGTTTAAATAGTTTTTATGTAAAACTAAAATTTTTATGATGGTATAATGTGTGACGCGAGATCGGCCGGTTTCTAACGTAATCGTAAGCATAATAAAATTTAATTAAACGTGATACAATTTTAATTGATAACAAATTGAATGTAAATCATTCACGTTGTGATGTGCGCAATGTGATGAGTCGTTTAGTATTACGGACGACAGTGTATGTTCGGAAAATTCTTTGTTGTATACGTATACAAAGAAAATTGATCGTCAGTTAAATATAAATTCCGAACTGTCAAATGAAATTTAATTTGAGAAATAAAGAATTTTTTGACTTGTACTCAGTGTACAAATTTGTAGATATAGACTAGTTGCAGAATTCTTGACGTTACGTTCACATATAAAACATTTTTATTATGTATATTATGTTTTATGCTGTATTTTATTTACAATATGTTTTATTTTTATTGCATATAATAATTTAATATGTTCTTCCAGTCAAATACATATTATGTCATGATATTAATAAATTATGTTCTTGTTAAATTTTATTATTTCCCCCGCGCTTACATATAAATATGACAGGGCCTTATAAATTTATGGGTGGCGGCAATAATTCAATAAACAGTTGAAAATGTGGCGTGTTAGTTTTTTGTGTCTGTGGCTGGTTTTGTATTTATGTGTGTAAAACTAAAATGAGTTGTGGGCATGGCGGTTTGCCTTATAATTATATGTTTTAATATACAAAATGGCATTTTATTTAATTTGATTAGAGTCTGTCTACGCTCCATACAAAATGTTATATAGAAATCTAAATTGAAATGTTTATCATACTCGTATATAAATCGCACTTTGTAAACCATAAATTCAAGGCCATTCGTAATTTGATAGTCACATAAAGAATTAATATAATTAGTCTAACAATTATCGGCAGTATCTAATTTCAAAATATACTTAACGGAGATAGTAATTTAATTTATTTGGTGGATAAAAGCCGCCCGGTCAAAAGATTAAAATATTTAATCCGTTCCCATGCTCTAAATTGCTTCCTCTTTAAATCGATATGTAATACAAAGTTATGTGCTTAGGTGAATTTTACTCGTATACCGTAACACTACCATATTGCGATTTTTTCGTAAATCTAAATATAAAATTTTTCGTGTTTTAATAAGAAAAATGCAAATCAAACAGACGAGCAGAAAAATTATTATCTCGTATAAGACGAGAATTTCTGCAAAAGCACAATAACAGAATTGAGTAAACCATGCAGGCAACAACAACACACCGTACAAGAATAACACAGCGGGATCGTTTTGTTGCCTTATTGTTAGCATGTTATCGCTTGAATTCACTTTTTTGTTTTGTATCTTAAGATGTTCTTCTTAAACATCTTCTTTGCTATGTTATTCTTACATATTATATCAATTTCTTAGTTTTTATTCTTTCCATTATGTCCTTTTGTGTGCAAAATAAACAAACAAAATTCGAAAATTGAATCTTTTGTTGTATATTTAGTATTTTGAAGAAGGTACACAAATCTTTCAAATGAAACGGTTTTTTAGAATATTAAAATTCATTCAAGAAGATTTATTTTCCGTTTGTTTGTTGAATGAAACGATTTTCGCTTATAAATATCGTCTGTAGAACTCGATTTCTTCGAGATAAGGAGTTAAGATCTTGTTCGCACTCGAGAAACAAAGTTACGATGTACACAAGTACAAACATAATTCAGTTTACTAGTATTTTAACAGTGCCTGATTACTTGTTATGTAAGGTGCTATTGTTTATGAAGTTGACGTCAGACATCATCAGTCATCACTTTGGAATCTCAGAATTTCTTCAATATAGCTCATAGAGCGAAATCGACAAAATCGACACTGATAAATGATTTTAAGTGGCACAAAATCGTTTAAACTTTAAAGCTTGGCAATTACTTCCAGGCACTCGAAAGCACTCCGCTCCTGATGTTTATCAATGTTGTTCGAAATGAAGAAATCAAAAAGTTTAACCAGGGCGAAATTCAAAATCACCGCAATCGATTCCTGCTCCTGGAAAGCGCTCCTCACAGATTATAATCAAAACTTTTGAGCTGAAAAAAATTATAAGGGTTCTGTGCATCACCGGACGATCGTCTAAATAAATGTTCTCGAAATACTGACACATTGCAATCGACCCCTGGTAGAAACTAAAACTGACCCGGGACAACATCGGAGGTCCTCTAAACCACTTTGCGGCAACCAGGATCAAACCCAGGAGACTAACTTTAGCTTTACACACGTACTAGACATAAAATAGTTATTTTAGTTTGTAGGGCCGAAAATGATTGTTTTTTTTCAAGAGAATGAAATAATCACGCACCACCCACTCACCTTTACACACAATTGACAGAACACCACCTCCACGTTGCAAGCTCCATGTGTCAACCTATACACTGACATTTAAGGTTGGTTGACGCTGAGTTGTGTAGTCCAACAGAGGGTCATGGTTCTATTTATTAACATCACCGATTGTAATCGATGATGAAAATTCGAATTAGCATCCTGCATTTATTGTTCAAGTATCGAAGCTTTAATCACTACACTACTTGTTCAGTTAAATTTTACCGCACTATCAATTTTGAATTTTCGACCAAAACCCATAAATTCCTGTACTTGAAAGCCCGTAGATTATTAATAAAAACTACAGAAAAAAACCATCATTGAGAAAAAACTAAAGGCGATAAAATATCTTTATGGTAAATTTCTGCATATCATTCAATTTTCCAAGCATTTTCGTGAACTCCAAAAAACTCATTGTCAAATATGAAATTCAAATCATTCAACATTCTGGATATGTTCTGCGTTAAACGGACACTACGGTATATATATCCCAGTTCCAACTGATATCGAACCGTAAGCACAATACAGTATTTTAATTGTCTAAAAATCGAAAATTTGATTTGATCATTAATCCCCTCTCCACACGACATGTCGATGAGCAAATAGTAGTATGCCCCTTCTAACAGCTCTGCGACCCAGCTAGGATACAATGGACCAAGCAATAACATTAATCCGAAAAATCAAAATTGTCGTCCTTTCACCGATTCATAAAATCGAGCATGGGGCTAGCTCTAGCAACGCACAGGCTGATGTGCATAGTAATGCTCTTTTACAAACGTAAGTAACCCTAAGTCTTCAGATTATAGGTACTTCCTCTTAGAGTACACAATTTATCTTATACTCTTGTAGAACAGGGTTGGCTTACGACAAAATTATAGAGATTTACACTTTCCAATGACAAAACTCAGGGAACTAACAAGGAATTAACCTCGCTAGATTGTCGATATCGTCTTGCAGTTTAATAGTGTCGTCAAATGACTCGATCGCTTTATATTTAGATTGAGGATCTGTGAAAATCGGAATTTTTGATTGCCTCATCACTTCTAATTACCAATAAATAGTAAAATCAATTGAGAGCCTTATGATACGCCGAAAGTAACTTGTATTTTTACCGACCTTTTATCTCCTGTTTCAATACATTGGATGCAATTATGCAGATAAGATTTGAACTACGCTATAAACTGGCTGAAAAATTCGAACTAGAATATGTGTTACAAAATTTTTCTGTGATTGGCGGAAACAGGCGTCAAGAACTCTGGAATGTCTGAGGTTTTCTGAAATGAATTCAACATTATCAGTTGTTAAAGATACTTTGGAAACAACTTGATTCAATTCCCGCCTACTATTCCGAAGAAGCCGATTTTTATTATTATCACACATCTGGGGCTTCGACGAAACCGATTCAACCAACTGTAGTATACTCCAAGTTTACGAATAGTTTAATAATCATTTTTATATTGAAGGGAAAAGGAGTTGATTTTCTGTTACGTTTTATGATAAGTTTTATTAATTGGCTTCGTCCGTCATCTACAAATTCATGGACATTTGTAAAAAAATCATTGCTAAGCACACGCGTCATACCGACAGTGACAGTTTTAACAATGTAATAGTAGCGCCAATGTAGAGTCTACGAACATACTCCTGACTGGCAAACAAATTTGCATATACAAAATTTATCTAGCGCACGACTAATCAGCTGTCAGTTGCCGTGTTTATTGCACAACCAAATTATAGTCATTGTAGTCTAATGAAATGACCGAAGTTTTTGATTTAAGAAATTCAATGTTTCATTAGGTCGAAACCAAACTACCAACGTCTTGGTAATCTCACCTCGATGTGAAGCTGGTGTCCGGTTGTCGCCCAAAATAATTCAAAACTTCGTACATAAATCGCATGTAGGCGTCAAATGCAATGCAATTCGAGATTACGAGGGGGTTTACAAATGCGCAAGAAACATAATAATTCGCTAGGACATTGTGATTATACTTTGTAGTAAGTTTAAAATATTTTCAATGGTTTTGTAGTTTGGTCACTGTAGTCTCATGAGACGATCGAAGGTTTTGATTTAGAGAATTCTTCCATCGTCTTGGTATAATCTCACCAATGTTTTCATAGACTTCAAACTTTTTATTTAACTGACAATAAATATTCTAACCTATACCGATGGTATAAATAAAATAGACTTCCCATGAACAACTTATAGACTTGTTTATGAGTAAAACCGGCTCACATTTATTGCTTCAATGGAAGCGAGCCTATAATCAGCGCTTTGTTTATGGGGAAAGTATAAAATTTTATAAAATTATACTTTATCAAAAACAGTTAAAATGATTTCGTTAAGAAAAGTAAGTAAAGCGAGTTATTTTCCGGGAATGCAGTTACAGTTATAGTCCACAACTCTTTTGTGATTGAGATGGTCGTGGGGTAACAACTGACAAAGCACTGAATACTGCAAATTAATGTTTAATAGTTCATAAAAATGTGTTAAATTACTTTTTGGAAACCGATAAATTTTCTCATATTTTTCTAACTGCCAAATTTTGAACATTTTTAACTCGGCTAAACTATATCGCATTGATTTGCTAATACCCAAAATTTCGTTTCGGCACTGATTGGCCGTCAAAATTTTCATAATGAAATAATGTACGAATCTAAATATTTTTTTATTTATTGTGACTATTTAAAAATATATTTAATTACCAACTTTAATTACTTTAAAATATCTCTGATGATAAAAATCTGCCATTAAGTTGCACCGATATAAAATATTACCACTGCCATTCATCCAATTAAATTATGTATATCAATAAAAAAAGTAATTTTGCTTTCGTACCAAGTATAATGTCAAGGTATAAAAATCCCGTGCAATAATTACAATTAAACATAATAAACACAAAACGTAAAATTTTAATTAATACGAATATAAACAAGAAAATTAAAATGATCTTATCACAATCACAAAATCTTAAATAAATATAAATATTTAAACAATTTTTTGTTTTTTCTTCATTTTGTATTAAAATTTATGATTTTTAATTTTTAAGATAGGTTATAATTCTTAATTTAAAAATATATTATTGTGTTTTTGTCTTCACCAAACCAAATAAATAAAATATAAATAATTCCCGTGGTGATTAGAATTAATATTTCTTGAATAATTTAATTGGTTAAATTTTCAGATTTTGTTTCTATTAATTATTTTGTTTAGAAAAAATAAATTGTTTTATTGTGTGTCGTTAACATGATAAATGCTACGTCAAGATTGAAAGAGATTGTTTTATAGTTTTAATATTTTTAATTTAAAATTTATGGAAATTATGGAGCTCATTCATTTATATTTCATATACAGTTTTACACAGAATATAGTAACAATAATTTCTTAATTTAATCTAATTACGATGATAAAGAAATAACCTTAAACTAAAATAGTTAATTTAACGCAGGCAGTGGCGCCTCACATTACCAATTTATAATGTCATCCAATCAGATTTTTCATTCAAGTGCATTCAATAGAATTTTATTTTTTCGTAAATTGTTGTTGCATGTTACAGAAAACTTTAGTTTGTTGCGGAGGAACAAATCATCAAAATAACGAATATTGGCAAAGCACGAAAAATATAAACACAATTGGGTGGTTTCGTTCTGGTGATATTGTTATAGCTGTTCGGTAATGGTGTTGTGCCAATCATCGACAAATATTTAGCATTAAAGCGCCCAATAAATTAATGAAGGATAAATACGAAAAGTGCCAAGCTCGAAGATACGAGCACATTTTCGAAAGATTATTTAACAACATTCAATTTGAGTCTCATCAACTTAGCACAATTAGATTCGTTTTCACAAATGCTACAACAACGAACGAAACATCTAACGATCTTGAGGAAGAAAATTTACGAGTAATAGTAGTATCATCCACTTCAAAAGGGGAAAATATTGGGTGGGGAACATCTCGATCTAGGACGAACGGACAAAATATCATCATCGAGTGAAGCAGCTGGTCTTTCTTATAAAGATATAGGAGGTGCACTTTCGGAGTACAATGGTGATTCGAGTGCTTGAAACGTGACCCGAGGAAATTAAAAATAGAAGAAGCGGTAAAATTAAATGGTTACGTTAAAAACCATTTGCAAATTCAAAGTAATTTAAATTGGATCAAAAGTTTAAAAAAGATACATTTATGAGTTCGCAGTACAACTGAGTAGATATTCATATGGCATTACGCAGAAATAAAAACATAGATTCACAGATCATAGATCATTCAGAGAAATTCAATTAGTTGGTACTGAAAGTAGACGGCAGAATACGAGGTACACATATGGCAAAATGCGACACGAAACAGCAAAGTAAAGAGAAAACGAATTCTGACTTCAATTGTGCAATGTTTCAATTGCGGAGAGCTTAGGAACTATTTTTGTTGAATATGGAGAAAGTCGACACTATAATTCTAGGAGTAGACGCGCAACCACAGTAAATACTATTGGAAATTATCTGCCACTGATATAGGTTATTCCCAAATTATCATTAAATCTGATATTCATAGACGTAAACTATATTTTGTAACTATATTTTGTAAGATATGAAGTTCATCATGAAACACAAAAATGCTATATATGCTATATCCAAACCGATACAGACACAAAAATTATAGTGACTAGTTCTTCAAAATACACAAGTCAGGTTCATCGTCGATTCAATCATCAAAAAGGGCAACATGAAGCAAACTGAATAAGGCGATCATTTTGCGTAGGTACCCCCGACCGCTAACATAATACCAAATTGTTTTTTTCACGTTCCACGAATACCGCATGCATATTATCGCAGGAGGAGCGGTTAGACCAGCAGAAATCAAAAGAGCAGTTTCCGGTTTCAAAAACCGGTTTCAAAACCTGTAAGAAAATACAAACTGTGGGTTTACTCAAAACAACTATGATCTTTCAAAGTTTTAACAAAATTATTAATTGTAAACATTTCTTAACTATTTTCAGACGCATATATAGAGAAACCATGCTTCACACAGACGTGTCCAAAATAGGATTTGGAGCAATCCTGTTGCAAAACAATGTAATAGTTGGTCATTTTCACCGTGTTTCCTTTTATAGCAGAAAGACAACAACATTATTATAGGTCGGTCAAATTCAAAAAGATAGGGCATTCCGTACGTACTTCAATACCATCAGTATGAAAAGTTTTACGTCGAAAGCGGCATTTTGCTTTGAGTAGATAGTGAATGCAAGAAATTGATAGTTGTATTCAAGAAAATACAGGAAGAAGTCAGGACGATGGAAACGATTCAACGAGAATATTAAAAATGAAAATTGAAGGATTTATGAGAGAACTACTTGCCAGAACAATTGCTTGAGAAGGAATTTGGAAGAATTCCTCTATTCGTAAACAACAAGTTAATTTTTATTGAAGATAGATTTTGCGAATCAGAAAAAGATAATTAAACCTTCCATTAAACCTTCGAATTATGGAGGCTATTGATGAGAATTTGTGTACAATCTCTCATTGAACGTGAGCAGCACGAGTAGAGACCTGAGGGAGGGAAAATAATTTATGAAGTTTAGAAATAAAAAATAAGCTCACCTAAAATCGACATCGCAAAATAAGGCAACACCAAATAGGCGATATTGTGGTGGTCAAGAGAACGCAATTTGGATTCGGAAGGTTAAAAATTGCATCTACATTTCGACCATTACGGTTCATACAAAATGATTGCGAGTACCGACTACATGCGAAGTCATAGGGCAACAATTGTTCAGATAACAACAAGGATGACAATGACGGCAGCATCGACAATGCCGACAGGAGTGGTCAAAATGTTACGAATGAATCAGGCGAAATAGGCTTGAAGAATTCCATGACGATTGCCACCTGGATCAATTAAACTCAGGAATAATGAAACAAATTAAAACTAAAGGAAGCGTACAACGCAGGATGGCCGAATTGAAAAATTATGATTATTGATGTTAGACCACCAGATTTTAACAATGAAGAAAACCGTAATTTTGCCAGTGTTTTATTAAATTTGAAGTTGATTGATAAACCCTTCATTTATTTTTAATTCTTAAGTTTTAAAATTTAGTTCTTTCCTAGCGAATTATTATAATTTCAATAAACATTTGTTGTAACTCTTCCAAATTTCTTGGTAAATTTAACCCAATGTTTCATAGTACACGCAACACTGGTAATATATTCATCGCAGGCAGGTATTCTTGAGCTGTCTGTGTTGTATCCCTGTATGAAATTCAACAACCAAAACTACTAGCACTCAAAAAATGTATCAAATTGAAACGTATTTGAAGTTCAAGGAATAAAACGACAAAGAGTGACCCAATGGTCAAACTACTTAATTAATATAGGTAAACACTGTCGCAGCAATAAAAATTGTTCCAACAAACTTGCTTCCATCAAACTTGCTATAGCAGGTTGCTTTATTTGGTTTGTGTGGTTGGTAAGCGTATTTACCTCGTTCGCATTAATCGAGGCCGAAGTACTCCCGACCCTTTCGCGGTTCGCTTTTCACTTACGCAATTGGATGCCAAATCTAGGACGTACGATTATAGGTCCGATTTATGTAAAAAGATCTGCACATTGTGCCTGCCTGTACTGGCATAGAAGATTGGCCAGCCCATGAGTTCTGCACTCCGATAGGGGGTCATAGTTGTCTCTATTTCCATCACCGAACGTAACCAGCTGATGAAAAATCTCTTTTGTATCCTGCCCCTATCGAGATCCGAACCGAGTACTTCCCGACCCGCAATGAATTATTAAACGTAGCACCCAATGGCATACATGCAAAAAGCGTGAAATAATAAATCGGCCCACATTGTTTGATTATTTGTTTCATTTTATACTCACGCCACATTCATGATGGCGGTTTAAATGCACAATGCTACCAATAAAACACTATTTCGTGTGTTATTTAATTTAGCTAGCCGCATTCACAAAAATATTAATGAAACTTTCCGGTTTCAATTTAGAAACAATATATGCATTTTTTTTTATTTTGTTAACATTTTATTTTATTATGCGAGCGACATTTTGATTGAGAGCGAGCCATTTATTAGTTGAACACAAGATGCTGCAGCGGGCGATGTGCGCTGACGTTAATTTATCTTCGCAATATGTTATCTCTTGGTGTTTGGTAAGAGTATTTACGTCGTTCGCATGAATGGTAAAATTTGCATTCAACCGCCCGCCACGGATACGATACCGAAAAAATGTTTCGAAAAATCACCATGACCGACACCAATTCCAATTTCCAGCAAATCTTAGAGCGACCTTCTGAGAATTAGGAAATGTATACACTAGCATTTTCTACTTCTTCTTGACTAAAAACTTTCACTTCTCAAACAGCATCCGCTGTAAGACAACTATAGGTCGACGCTCCAAATAACGAATACATTCGAATACAGCTTGCGCTAAATATTTGTACGCGGATCATTTTTATAACTCCAGGACTATATTGAATTTCATCATCCCATAGAATAGACCCAATCGGAAATAACAGAAGGTTATATTCTATCAGACGCTTCAAGATTTGTCTCAGTACGAGGATTAGCTCGTTATCTATGGGCAACGGAATCGATTGAGATGATATAAGGTTCAGTCCGATAGTTGGAGTTTAAATAAGAATCACCAGACTTAAATAGGATTGAAATTGATCCCCCGAATAAATAACGTGGCTTAGTTATTATAAGAGAAAAGCATCCAATCATGTTGCCGAAAACTCAACAGTTCTCGAAATGGGTTGTATGGAAGAAACATCACTCTAGTCTAGCGGTTCATTGCGGCCTTTATCAGTTCAAATTAAGTACAAATTTTGTGGGAGTAGTAAAAACTTAGAAAAAACTCAACAATAAATAAAGAAGCGGCTGCTAAACTAACAGATAATCCTCCCGAAAGGCCTTTCTTCCTCTGGGAAGTCCTCATATCAAAGATATCAAAACTATTCTAGGAGGCCATACAAAAACCAGAGGCGACCTAAAGAGATATTGCATCCTTTGTAAATGTAGAAATTTGAACTGCGTGTTCATTTTCTATGTACACAGTTTAGAGAAAATTTACAGAAACCACTATAATATTGGAATTATCCGAAATACTGCTGTTTACTTTTTTAGTTGAAATGAAAAGTCTTCTTTGATTGTGAAAAAGCTTTTAAAGAGCTTTCAACCATATTGGCTTAAATAGAAGAACGAGGTTCAACTCAAAGAAAATATTTTTATCATGAACTGTATTCACACCCGGACTGAAATAGCCAACTACAACAATTGAACAACATACCGGATAAAATTAGATGTTGAACAGAGTAAACCGAAAATGTGTGTTATGTTAAATGAGATAGTTTTGTAAATCCCTCTAGTGACTTCACAACCGTCCCAAACATAACGTGAGTCCCGACGGGATATTCGCTGCATAGACCTACTCAATAAAATGCAAAAAGCAAAATAATCAGAAATAATTACACTAAATCTTGATATTATGTTTAAAAAAATTTTGTCTGTCGGAAAATTTTATTCTTTCGCACTCAAAATTAGCCTTAAATCGATATAAATAAATCTGTACTGTACCAAAACAATCCATTCCCAAATACCAAAACAGAGAAATTCCTCTGTAATTATATAAAAATTAAATTTTGTAATCTCAAGAGAATTCATTCATATACAGATCGTATGAGTAATCCACAACATAAATTTGCACTGCTGAAAATCAAAATTTAAAAAATCGCATGTGCCGTGCTGAATGAAGGGTGTACAAAAAATGTGTTTTCCGCTGGAAAATGGACGAAGCATATGTACTATAATGTTTATATATGTATGTATTGTATACTGCAGCTACTGTATTTGAAAAAGAAAAACTCCGCCTTGTTACGATAAAAGGTGGAACACAGCACAAACAACTATTTATTCAGCGCACACACCAGAAATAGTTATTTGTTGGTGGTAGTATGCAGTAAATTTAACGTCTTGACAGACAACGTGAAACACACTACATATATGTGTAAAAGAATACACAAAAAGTAGGCTGTACCCTCGTCTACAAGAAAACACATAAGATTATTTATTTCGGTATCCAGCACGCAAGAACGAGACATAAAATACGGCGAGGTATAGGTTTATTTTTAAAGACCGGCTTAAGATTTTATCGATTTGTTGTTGGTGTAAACGAAAAAAAATTGTTTTTACACAAATTTTAAATTTTATGTCAGTGGCCTTTGTAGCGTTGATACGTAAAGATTGAAACGGTTTTGTGCGCTAAATTTAATTTTTTTAATTCCGATTTTTTTTCTGAAAATGAGTGAAAATTATTAATTAACAAAACAAAGTGTTATTTGTATTTTTAAAAAATAGTGCAACACTTGAGTGTAAAAATTTAGTGAAAAGTAAATATAAAATATTTTAGCAAAAATGTTAGTCCCACCAGATATGATCGCAGCCCAATCCAAAATGATTTACCAAATAAATAAATTTTGTTCGGAACGTGTAAATTCACGGAAAGCACAGATTCATAAAACTATACAGGAAGTGTGCCGAATTGTGCAGGACGTGCTAAAAGAAGTCGAGGTGCAAGAGCCGAGATTTATTTCATCGCTAAACGATTACAATGGACGATATGAAGGGCTCGATGTGATTTCACCGACGGAATTTGAAATCGTTATATATTTAAACCAAATGGGAGTGCTAAATTTTGTGGACGATGGAACATTACCTGGATGTGCGGTACTAAAATTAAGTGATGGTCGAAAGCGTTCAATGTCGTTATGGGTCGAATTTATAACGGCATCAGGATATTTATCTGCGCGCAAAATACGTTCACGTTTCCAAACGCTAGTGGCCCAAGCTTGTGATAAATGTGCATATCGTGATATTGTTAAAATGATTGCGGATACGACGGAAGTCAAGCTAAGGATTCGTGAACGGATTATTGTACAAATAACACCAGCTTTCAAATGTGCTGGGCTATGGCCCCGTTCCGCATCGCACTGGCCAATACCAGGCATTCCATGGCCGCATCCAAACATTGTGGCTGAAGTGAAAACGGAAGGTTTTGATATGTTATCGAAAGAGTGTATAGCGTTGCAGGGGAAAAATTCCGCGATGGAAGGTGATGCTTGGGTATTAAGCTTTCATGATGCTGAAAATCGACTACTTCAAGGTATACAACAAATAACTGAATGTATTTTAAAAATGATAAAAATATTTTTGTATTTATAGGCGGCTGTCGAAAACGATGTCTTAGTTTATTAAAAACTCTGCGTGATCGACATCTCGACCTCCCCGGTAATCCGGTCACCTCGTATCACATGAAAACACTACTGTTATACGAATGCGAAAAACATCCACGTGAAATGGAATGGGAAGAAAATTGTCTCGGGGACCGAATAAACGGAATATTCCTTCAGCTAATCTCGTGTCTACAGTGCAAAAGGTGTCCCCACTATTTTCTACCAAATATGGATTTATTCAAAGGCAAAACACCAGTGGCGTTAGAAGCGGCTGCCAAACAAGTGTGGAAATTAACTAGGATTATGTTAACAAATACACGGTGCTTAGAAGAATTATAAGTGACCGCGAAAATATATCCAATTGTTGTTGTGTTAATAGTTTTTAGTGTTTATATAAAAAATATGTGCGATAGTGAAGTGTGACAAAATGCGATCTATAGAAAAATAATTTGAAAGAAAAAACAGTGAATTGTGAATGAAAATTTATTGGAATTATTCTGCAAACTGGAATTGGATTACTTAATTTTAAGGTAAACAAAACATTATCCACCTAATTAACCCAAAGCCGTCTTCCAACAAATATATAATCTTATAGCGTTTAACCCAACGGGGAGTCCGCGAATGTATATTAAAATAAATTGATTAATAACCGAACCGGATCCCAAATGCTCGACCCAAATATTAATAGATTGTTTGGGTTCGCACGAGATAATTTGACGGTTTATTTACCAAACTATACAATTATTCGGGCCGCGTCACATAGGTTACGCCCGCCGGTAAATCATATATACAGTAGTTTTTTTTATTTCAAAATGATTTATGTCTTAATTATCAACTTGAAAGGTTGAATGCGATTGATGTGATATACAATATTGCAAAGTAATGGTGTTGAATATATTGCTGTATAAGGTAATTAATTCTTTTATAAACGAAATGTGCTGAAATAAATCGAGCTATATAAATCTTATAAATTTATTACATCAAAATTCAATTAAAATTAGAATTCAGTTGCTATTAACGTTGTAATAAACTAAAGCGTTCGTAGCACACATTTTGCATAGAAAATAACTTATAAACAACCCACACACGATATTTTGTTGAATGCATAACACTTTACAACACAACTTGCCTTACTCCTATATAAATTCAAAGAGAATGGCTTTTCTGAAAATATATATATGTACGCATAGTGACCAACCGCTCGCTCCTCATGCAATTTAATCTAATTCAATATTCAAAATAATATTATCATAACTCTTCAATCAAACAAGATCGATAATTCATTAACCGCATACGGTCATGGACTATAAATAAATTAATAAAACAAATGTTAATTTTATTCTTGACAGAATCATAAAATATTCAATTTTTTTGTGTCTTTTGTACGAAACCAATCAAACCAATTAACACAGGCCTGTTTAACAAACAAACATTTCAGAATTTCTCACGGATATTTTTTATCAAAATTTATTAAACTTGCAGGTTTATTTTTATTTCTTTTCAATTTAGCCAAAAATTTAATTTTGTTGTTGCCTATCAGCTTTAATACAAAAATATTGTTACTAGTAGAAACGAATTGTGACCCAAATCTTTCAAATAAAATTAACGTCTACAAGTCGTCCATGGTGCATGACTTTCATGTTGGTAAATCGCATGCGTCTTGCAAAGAACCACGCCTAGTTCTTACTATGTATAGTGAAAGTGAAATTCCCCATTGTAATAATAGTAATATGTATAGAAAAGCTTATAAAGCTTTTAAAAAATTATAAAAAATCAATATTCTTAGTATTAAAGTAATTTGCCTTACAAAAATCAATAACACAAAAATTTATATAATCTCAGGCCACACCTAAGTGATTAATCCTGTTGTACATATAGGCATGAGAAATATTTTATTGATGTTTTGGTTTTTTATCGATTCAATGTAATCATTATTCATCAAGAGTAATATTTTGCCTTTTTATGAACACAGTAAAACAATGTATTGCAATTTGTCATCGATAAATCAAAACCATTAGTATGTTGAATAGTGCTCACATTGGGCATAGTTCGTTGTACGCGTCTTAATATAATCGAAGTGTGTTTAAATGACCACCTGTACGTAAATCTAACCACCTGTTAGTATACCACCCGTAGCTATGTGGAACAGGAAATTACAAAAAAATAAATTTTATTCACCACAGTATTCTGTAATCGCTATTTTTGTAAAAAGTTCATGAAATGTTGCTAAACGAGGCGAATTCGCCTCTAACTTTTCAATGTAGTAGTCAAACTTTACATGTACATTAAGTTTTATTACTAACAAGGAAGTCACTAGGCTACGATGGAAAAATGTCTGCTAGTATTATGTTATTTGTTTCTGTTGTTTTATCTCTAAGGATCTTATTGGTTGATTCCTATTTAATTTCTAAGGTAAAGATATAAACAAATAACCGTGAGGAATGGTTTATTTTTCGCACTCAAAACAGTTCGTAAAATAGCCGTCCACTTCACACACAATCCTCGAAATGTTTATTTGTTTTGACTGTATGCATACTATGGTGGTTAAACTGAGGTAATAATTTTGAACTCACCGTCATTGAATAGATCCCATTGATTTGTATAAAACAGCACCAACCTCCATTTTAGTATAAAATTAGCATAGTACTGAAAATAAAATACGAAAAGTAGGAAAAATTTTAAAAATGATTTAGAATAATTTATTTAACTCTTAAATATTATTACACTAAAATGTGTACTTATGCTGTGTGCCTCAAGCAGATGTCATTCAAATAAAAATGTTTAACTGTACCTATTATTTAATTTGAGCCGTGGTGACTTAATATGATAGTTTTGCTATTTGACGAATAATAATATTAGAAACGGTTTAATTCCCATCCTTTGATTGTTACATATTTTTAGCACGTTAGTTAATTCGAATTTTGAAGGAATTTTTGGTTCAATTAAATAATTTAAATGTAATGTTTATACATTGGCCGAGGAACCCATTATTAATTGTTTGGTTAACAACATGAACTACAATTTCTTTAATGTGGCAATACATTCAAACTCAATTCTCAACTAACAGCTCTCTTATTCAGCATTATACAACAGACGACAATGGGGTAGGAACGACCCTGGTATTGATTTAGATATCGATCGACTTATCAAAGATTTTATCTATTATCTTAGAACAAAATTGCACAATATTTCTGTGTTTATTATTCCGTGTGATAGACCTTAAAATGTTGCCATTTCAGGAAATACGAAATAATAAAATCCGATCCAAGGCAGATATTCTTATTATGAAACTTATAGGAAATGACAAATCTACAAAAGAAAATAATGAAATATTTCACTTTGTCTTATGTTTTACTAAAACGTTACAAAATTCAATTTAATTATTATTAAAACACATTAGATATATTTAAATAAATTAAATTACCAAATTTTAATTAAAAATTTCTTTTTGCAGTTCATATTTTACAATATCCCGTAGCAGGCGGATCTTATTAATACATTTTCGTAGAATCCGATTTCGTTTTGTTTCTTAATTTCACAATAGAGCAGATTTTACGATTTCGTATTTTGCGAAAATTAAAGTTCACATTTATCGTTTTATACGAAACCAAAAAATTATTTGACGATTGTAAAAGTGTGAAGTTCAAAAAATATCCACTGGGGATCCTAGTTGGTCCAATTGTGAATCGCAGACCTTCGAAAAAAAATGCGAATAACTGTTTTCGTGGTGTAGCGTGAGCTACTATTAGCTATTAGCTTCGTGAGCGAGTTAGTGAAACATTCTTTTTTTTGGGTCTACAATTTGAAAGTAGTAAAATATATATTAACCGGCGGAGCGCAACTTCCAAAACATAAAAACTTTTGATATTTGAGTCGAAAGTTAAATTTTCAACATTAATAAAGAATTTTTAAAAGATAGTTAACTCATTTTCACTAATAGACGCCAATAACGTTCTTCTCGTAACAAAAATAATGCCAAAAATTATTGTTGATTGCACTCTTGGTTGCGAGATAAGAGTCACATTAAAACATCAGAGTTCACTAAGCACATAGCCTCAATTCCATTTCTGCTTTAAAGCTATGTGCTTAGTGGCCTTCCATAATATTTAAAAGTATTCTAAATATTTTAAAAACTATCCATTTTTTTACGAGCCTACTCGTATACGCCTGTAATGTAATGCACCACACAAAGCCCGATAGACTGGGCGTGGTCCTAATTTAAAGGTAAGAGCCCAACTGTCCTATTTTACATGTATTAGTGTACATGAATATTATAGCCTGTTCACACAATAGAAATTAATAAGCTAGCTCTACTTAATCTAGTTTATTTGAAATCCAGATTCAATTATTTTGCGCTCAGGCTACAATTACAATTCCAGATTAAAATTTGCACCACATCTTGAGATCTCACCGCAAACCTTTCATTTTGCTTTAATTATGTTACATTTATATTATTTGTGTTATTTAATTTTACTTAGTTATGTAAATGTAATTTACATTTACATTTCTTTAATTAACAAAATTGTCAAACAAAAATTCATTGTTTCAAATAAAAGAAGTAGTTGTTTCGCTCATCAATCGATAAACGTGAGGCGCTATAATAGTAAGTCTAAATTTTCTACGAAATCTTTAAATTTTTGAAGGATTAAGCTAAGCTTCCAATCAAAATTGGTTAGGTTAATCTAACTTATTCAGACTATAATGGCCTGGGCAGACTGAGGATTAGTTAAATTGGTTTAGTAAAATTCAGTACTTGATCTAGACCAAATTCAAATTTTTCCATTTAATCCTCAGTCTGTCTACACTGCTGTAGACCTACGCTGGTCTATACAGGGTACACAGAGTGTACTAATGCAGGCTACTAGGCCGACTGAAAAATTGTCCCTTTACTTTACGACGACATAAACTGAACCATAAGGTTGTTTCACACTATGCGATTTGACTACTCGAATCTACTAAAACTTACACTTGCTTTTTACTTATTTTGTAAAATGTTTTAAAATGTCTTCGTGTGGTAGTCCAAGTTTTCCAAATAGGAAAATATATTTTACAATAAATAATGCATACAAATGATATAGCGTAAATCGACCATAAAACAACCCCAACATAGTCTATATCTAAAATGACAAAAACTAAGCAAGTAAAACATCAAATCTTGAAATTTCTATTTGACTAGGAAGGGATAGAAAAAGTATCAGATTTAGCTGGATAATTACAACAGCTTTATCCTAAGGTAATTACTATCATTACTCGCTCGTTGAACGGCTGTTGCAACTAAATGTATCGGTTATAGAATTAATAGCAGCAATTTTATGTACGATTTGTCGTATAATTTTTACTTGTCTCCTACTTTGGTTTCAATTTCATCAGTAATTTTAGTAGTTACTGCCATCTTCACTGCCACACATGAGCAGTCGCTTAGTTCTCACTGTACACTTACTTCTTGTTATGAAAAGTATCTTATTGTAGTTACCTTAAAATTTCCAGCCGATATATAATTGTATCGATAATACGGATTATGTTGAGGTCAGCCGAACGTTACTGGCCCAAATTTTTCCAGAATTTTTATTTTCAACAGTAATAAATTTTAATCATTAATTTAAAACGATTTTGAAATTAAAATTTTGAACTGAACTCTACTAATGAAGAGCCCTTCCGGCCGCTCGAGTAATCTATGTTTGAATCTGCATTCTTAAGATTATTTCCTAATTCTTTATTGACCATTATTGAAAAAAATTCGAGTGGTTTCGTCTTATAAAAAAGTTTACTTCCTGACTTTACTTGAGAGAGCTTAAGTATATCCAGCACTGCGCATATAACGAGGGTCAAAATTGTGTCTTGATCTACAAAAAATAAATTTTTCAATGCTCATGCGATCTTAGTAAAATTATTTAAATTTTTATTTAAGAACTCAATTAGCCAATTTTCTGCGCTTTTACTCTTTCGCAGACTTTACTATAACCAACTTAAGATCGTGCACTAAATATGAATTTTTAAAACCAAATAAATTCTGTATAGATAAACTCGATAAGATAAATTTGTCGACATAACAAAAAAAAAATTTAATTATTTATTATCAAGATAACAAAAATAAATTTTACTAAGAAAAATTTATGACGACCAGCTTATATTGCGATCGTAAAAGATCGCCCACCTATATCTTAAACAACACACAAAAAATGTGTAATTCTTACGTTGATCAAATCTGTTAATTTATTTTCTTCATTTTATAGCCAAAAAAATAGTGGAAGCTAAAACTATCACTTGGTCGACTAATTGATATTAAATCACATTTGACTTAAGAACAGAATTCAGACTATATACTCATATAAGTGTTTAGATATAAGGTGACTCTCAACTATATTTTGGTGCAGGACCAATTACACTTGCCTTAGTGGAAACAATGTGCAAGATAATGACTCATGTTTTATCCCAAACCAAAAAGATCTTGCAGATTTTTCGGTTGTTGATAAATTTAGAACAAGCAGTCGTTAAGTCGCTTTCTCGTGTTTTTAGTTGGGTTAATTATTTAAACCTGGTGGTGAAATCGAATTTATTCGCTTGTCACGAATCTCTTCGTTTCTCACGAAACATAACCAAACCATAATATGGCAATTATATTAAACCTATTTGATTCCAATTTAAACTGTTTTGTCTGCCATTACTTGGCTTAGATTTAAATGCTAGACGTTTCCACGTTTCCAAAGAGTGTGGGGTTTATGAGCACAAAAAATTCAATTTGTACCGGGCGTCACTGTGGAAATTTTATGGTAAGTAGGGAAGAGGTAAAAACTAGTAAGCAAAAGCAATGTTAGAAGGCCAGTTTTAATCCTTCATGTGGGAACCTTCATGAGAAAGTTGTATCCGGTGCGAACCTTATCGGTACTTACGAAAGTGGAATTGCAATTATCGAGTGCAGCTAACCTTTTATATGACTCTGCAAAATTGATCGATGATTATGTCGGGTGAGAGTGAAAGAGGAAGAGGATTTTCAATAAATGAATCAACGAGTAGCTTGAGTCTATGGCGAGTACTTAATATTTCTTAATATATCTTTAATTGTGGCTTGGGTTTCTAGTAAAACGATTGAAATTTCTGAGCTCCATTGAATTGGGCTGTCTTTCAAATAATAGTAATTTTTCCATAAAGACTATACTTTACAAAATATTTGTAAAATTCGAAAAACATAGATCAGTTAACACTTCTGAGCTGTAAAGGGCACAGAAAAAGTCTACACACAAACTCAGAGATTTTAAAAAAATGTTTTTCTTTTTAGTTTGGCGATAGAAGAAAACTTAAAGAAAAAGTGTTCATAATTATTTTATATTATTTTATAAAAGAAAAGAAAAAACGCATCGGCAAGTCTAGCACAACAATTATGTTACAATTACGGATTGCATCAGGCGTCAAAAATCTAAGCCGATTTATCCAAAGTAAGGAGCATAAACTACATTCCGATCATTGATATCGAGCGCTCAACGAGGTTAATGGCGTGATACTGACGAAAGGCCAGTTAACATCTTACCATATGCAGATTTGGATAATGTCTTCTTGCAAATTCTCGGCATTCGGATTTAATAAAGATCTGAACATTTTAACATCCAGCAAATAGAACTGTAAAATAATGTCAAGGGCCAATATGAGACTCCTATTTGAGTATTTTTTATATTAAAGTATTTTAGCTGAAATAATACTAAGCTCACAACCGGGTATTGGTGGGTATCACTTTAGTTCCCTTCTGGCTGTAAAAACTGTCTTGTCTTCTAAGACGATACAGTATTCGTAATAAGAGACAATAATCACCTGATTTTAACCAAAACCCCTTGGAAATTGCGATCAATTTTTCAGAGTTGAAGGATTGACTTCTTCACATTCAAATCACTCGACCACATTTAAAACATTTACATTTTCAAACATTTAAAAATACTTAATCGCAAGACTGGTCAATCGATGAACATCATCATCGTATACCCATTTAAATAAACACTTCAAATTAACAATTAACTGTAATCCGATGCTTAAACAAATGCTTAATCGTATTTACGAAACAGGAAGTTCTTTGTAAGGCCCAACTGCGACGAAACGTATGAATAACCGGGCGTACATTTAACTGGTTTGAAGATTAAGTGTTTATACTCTGATGTGACCATACAGTTAAACAGTTACGATGATATGGTCTTCAATGTTTTCGATGATTTGGGCGTAACCGTTTGGTTAATTTTCGAAAACTGTTTTCCTTTCCTGTTTTAATTGTCCCTTGCACGCAGAATTGAAATATTTTTCAAATAATTCAGTGCTATTTGAAGAATATTGCAATCCCCCATCTCTAGGAGTTAACGGGAGTATATCTACAACTATGATTTTAATGTCATCAATTGCGCCTCCTGCAAAATTATTTGCAATATTTTCATAGCCAGTAAGTTACTGTGGGAGTTATTTATTTAAACCTAAACTGTGGGAACTGTGATCTTCGTACTATCGTCATTAAGAAACGGAAATTAGTTCAAGTTAAAAGTTCTCACTAATCGTATACCTCACCATGATATTTTGAAAACCTATTGGTCAGGTTGCTTAATGTATAAAATAAAACCGCGTGGAAATCTCTAGGACCGGCCCAGAAAAACGAACTGATGTACTAAGCAGATTAATTCATTTAACATTTCCAAATGAAATGATAGTGCTTCTCACTACCGGTAAATCTTTAAGCGTGATTTTGACTGCCTCTTGGTCATGTTATTTAATTTATTTAATGAAACGGCGCAGAAGTATTAATTATGGGAACATATTGCACAACGTTTCCAACACAAAATATGGAATGAACTAAATTAAAACTAAAAATCGCCCCGGTTTAATTTTTTGTAATTTGTTAAAAAATTTAATTCACACTTGCGTAAATTCAAAAATAACAAATTTTGTTAAAATCGTTACACCGCTTATTTTGAGACAATGATTAATTGGTTACCGACCAAATGGCAAATTTGGTAAAGCTATGACGTTTGGATCAGAAGGTACTGCGTTTGATTTGCGGTAGGGACCTAACATCCATGTCGGTACTAAAAGTTAGCATAGAGCTATATAATAAGCATATTACTCTACGTTAATTAGACATATAGCCGTACATCCTCGATTTAGCTACTACACAAAGTAGGACGTGAAAAGTGAGCCGCGGAAGAATTGAATAGTTTCTGGCCCAAAAACATATTGAAAGAATTATCCACAACAGACTAACCAGTTAGAATTCAATTTACTGCCGTTAATACGTTTCTGATCAAAGTTTTTCAATAATGTAATAGATGCCGGATACTTTCAGACAATAGACGAATAATTTGATGATCTTAAGCGTCATAATACGACATTTTCTTTGGAAGCACTTGCATTGAAATATTAAATTAAATTTAATAATTCATAAAATTATAAGTAACATCACAACATTCTGATATTTTATCCACTTCACAAAACTGGGTCTCATTTGAGCCAATTGGCGCCTCCAAATCTATAACAACAATGCCTTTGGATAGTTCTGATTGTACAACTCCAAGATTCCGAGAGATACCAATTAAGGCTTTAGTATTATAAAGTAATACCAAAAATATTTTACATTTCGATTCCGCTAGTCATACCATTTGTCGTTTCAAGTGATTCATGATTGGTTAATTACTTTTTCTCTTTTTTGTGTTAATGTTATAAGTTAGTAATATAATTATTGTAAATATTCATGTGTACAAAAGCATTAGCTTAAACATATTTAATAAATATTATTATTATTATTATTATTATTATTCATTTTACTATGAGACCGTAGCCGGCTGCCTCACCAAAATAACAAATACGTCTATTAACGAAATCACTTAAAACGACAAATTGATAAACTGATGTTTGTTCTAGTCACCTCAAAATTTTGGTTGACTCGAAATAAAGGGCGTTTCATAACGGTTTCGTTGACTTTGCACTTCAAAAATTAAAATCCTTTATTTAACTTTTTATTTAAGTAAATACATTTTATTTCGATTAGGAATGTTCAATTTTATATAAATAGCTCAACATAGTCATAAAAACTATTTTTAAGTTATAAATCCAAAAAGCTAGAAACACGCTTAATGTGTAGTTTAGTTATCCGTAACACACATGCAACACGTTCCTCACGCGACTTTAATAAATGTAAATTATCAACATAATCTGCAAATCACGTTCGATGAAGCACCCATGGTAGCTACCACATCGGGTACACAGATCTCGACCAAATTTCACAAGGATCTCGCAATTAAGGGGAAATTGATTCCGAATAGTCAATCCGCCTGTTACAGTCCAGATCCCGAATTTTAGTGAAATACATTATTTTATCAAAATTCGTAATTTCCCGTAAAATTTAAACAAATGATCTGAACTAACTTTTATTAATCGTTTTTCATAAATGCCATATACTTTTCAAAATATTGGAAAACCCCGAAAAATCTCCTATGGAAGCTATCACACCTGGTGAGCGGATTTCAGCCAAATGTCACTGGGACCTCCAATTTATTAAAAAAGCTTAAACAATCGATGTAAACGAGGCAGGGGCGGAATTATGAACGCCGTACGCAATTATAGACGTAAATACAATTTTATATGGAAACCAAAAACAATTTTTGCCGGTTTTGCTCCATTGTTTCACAAAATATACATATAGCAAACCATAAAAATTCAAATCAGTCTCAGCTTTAGAGTAATCGAAATTTGTAAGGCTTTTTGAAACGACTGAATAAAATAATTGTGTTATTGCTGCTTTCCACATGACGTTCATGATACCGCCCCAAAACTTCAAATCAGTGGAATTTGATTGTTTAAACGCAGTCTGCGCTACTTTTTTGCATAGGAAACTGCCAAATTTTTAACAAAAAATTTCATATACACTTGAAATGGCAAACGACACGACGATGTGTAGTATAGTGTTCTGTCAAGACTCCGAACAAATTTTCTATAGGTCGGTAACTAATTAAACGATGATTTTGACGAATTCGTTACGACGGGTGTGATTCGGTTTACATGACTTACACTGTCTTTGCTGATTTGGTATAAGGAAAAATCTTGTACTGTTCTTTTGAAATTAAATGGTCGAACTTGGTTTTGAAGTAATAGTAATTTTAAGATTACCTTCGTCTGCTTTGGAGATTCTATTACAACCTCTGAAGTTTTAAGTAGATTGATATTTCGTTTTTGTAGTTGAGACCCTTATCAAACTTTATTACATAAAGTGGTCGTTTTAGATTATGTTTATCAATAGCAGGAAGTCATAAAATGGAATTAATTGAGAACATTTCTGTTTTCCTCTAAATAATATTATTTTGCTGGCGCTACATCCCATAGAGGAATTTGGCAACCACATTTCTGACATAATCTCTCTCTCCCTAATCAATATATATTTGGATCAATGGCGGGGTTGTTCCCTCTTCTATTTCTTTCTGCGCTGTTCCCATACAGTCACCCCAACTTGTATTAACAAAAACAATTGTTGCTTGACGTTGAGAGTGCAGTAGTTGTGGCTCTGCCAAACGCCACACATCGTCGAATATCTTTCATTTTGCTAATGCCTCTGTGCATTGTATTCATAGTTCTTGTAGAACTTAATTTTAAAGGTTTCTTGGCATAACAACTCTTCAACTTAGAAAAATTATGTAGAAAGACAGTGAGTATTCGTGTATTTCATCAATGAGTAGCGATTTGACACGCCGAATTTATTAAATATTACAAGTATCAAATGCTATTTTCAGAAACAGTGTAAAATCAAGTCCCAGATCGACTTTGAATTTCTGTATTTTACCTTCAATCTAAATGATCGTGCAATAATTTTCTACTTTGTCACTGAATTCTTGATTATTTCGAATTAGATAATTACGATAATTTGAGTTTTTAAGTTGAATTATTATAATTCAGTACGCTGTACGTACTTAAAATTTTCATTCTTGTAAGAACCTATATTAACGATTGCTGTTGTGCTGTTTGTGTAGAAAGAATGTTTAAATTGGTTGTCCATATGTCAAGATTATTTGTATTTTGGCGCTCGCTGCCAATAATAGAACTTTCCATACGTGTATTGTCAACAACAAGGTGCATCTAAACGAGCGTGTCCGCCATAGTCGAAATATTTTGTAGATTGTAGTTTGGGATAGTATTGAACACAATATGCGTAAATTACACATTACATACTTTACATATGGTACATGTAATTTCGTGAAAAGTTATTGACGATTGTAACCGTGACTTTAAATAATTTTTGTATGAAATCACAACTTATTTAATTTTCCGGCATACTATTTTATAGTCGTACTCACTTAATTCACCATTTATTTGGGCGGAATATTACAGTCAACGGTGAACTGTATAGATACATGATTTCTAACTTTCTTGTATCCCAATTGGCTGGCATAAATCTTGCTGATATGTGGTTCCAACAGGACGGTGTCACTAGCCACACAGCGCGGGATTCAATTAATTTACTCAAAGAAACATTTGATGAAAGCCTAATTTCACGTAAGGTCCTGTTAATTGGCCACCGAGATCGTGTGATCTAACTTCATTAGACTATTTTATTTGGGCATATATTAAGTCACTTGTCTACGCCGGTAAACCAGAGACGATTGAACACTTGGAACACAACATTCGGTAAGTTATTAGCGAGATACAGCGCAATTGCTGCGAAGAGTGATCGCAAATTGGAACTCCAGATTGCGGCGCATATCCAATAAAGCTAGTCTCACTGATATTCAAAATGTTTTTCGTTGTTCTATTATTTTAATTTAAACTTGAAAACCTCTAAAAAAACACCCTTTACATAAGCCTCTATTCTCTTAGTTGTATCACTTCATGCGACTTGACTATGGTTTCTCTTGGTTACTAGCATATAAAATCAAAACTTACTAAATAATTAGGAAGAAAACTCACAGTCAATATTTTTTAAATCTTAGTTGGCTGTCTTATTTTGAAAAAAATTCTATTTATTTGTCGCGTCAAAATTTCAAGTGATTAAAATTGTCGTTTGAAGTGATAGCAGTCGCAAGTAAATATTTATAAAGCAATATCTAAAGCTGTGTTACTTTGGGAAATTTACAACAACAATCCCTTATATGTTATTCCAAATTGGAACAGTTTTCTACTTTTATTTTAGTAGAACTTACTTTTTTTTTCTAATGTTGGCAATAAAAATATAAAAGTGATTTTTGTTATTTTGATATTGCATTTTTCTAAACAAGACGAGAAATTATAGCTACGATATGTAATAATATTCAATAATGTTCTAGCACATTACTATTTAATTGAATATATTTAGTTGCATTTTTACGTTATTTTGAAATTCAAAATGTAATTGTTACCAACTTATAAAAATAAATTTAAAAAATCTTTGGTTGTTACTTTGAGCACAATATTTATTCCTATTCAGAATGGGAATTGCTTACACCAAAGTAAGACCACATAAGAGTGTGTTTCAATTGGTTTTAAATACCGCATAAAAAGTTAAAAATGGAGGTGAATAAAAATGGCAAACTTTTGATCTGCTGCAAGAGCTGATAAAATTTGTATATGAGAAATATTTGGCTGACACAAAATAGTAGTTTGTAAACAGAAGTTTGCCATGTACAAAATTTGATAAAATCGTGATTTTTAGTTATAAACTGACCGTAATTGAAAGATAATACTGTGGGCAAAAAATAGTAAGACTTTGTTCATAATTTTAAAATTCTTTATTTATTTCTCCAAACCTATTTCGTCCTCCTCAAAGTAATCCCCCCGGCCTCAATACACTTGTGGCAACGTTTTTTCCAATCCTCGAAACAGTTGTTAAAGTCAATTTCCGGAATAGCCTCCAATGCGCGTAGCGATTCACGTTTAATGTCTTCAATTGACTCGAAACGGTTTCCCCGGAGCGATCGTTTGAGTTTACTGAACAAACAGAAGTCACACGGAGCTAAATCAGGCGTATACGGTGGTTGCGGAACGATATGGGTGGAATTATTGGCGAAAAAATCACGTTAAACCAATGCAGTATGAGAAGGTGCATTATCGTGGTGCAAAAACCAAGAGTTGTCGACCCATAATCCCGGCCTGTTTTTACGAATAGCTTCGCGCAAACGACGTATGGCACTCAAATAGTATTCCTTGTTAACAGTTTGGTCGGAAGGAATTCGGAGTGCACCACACCTCGATAATCGAAGAAAACTGTCAACATCACTTTGATTTTTGACTTGCTTTGACGTGGTTTTTTCGGCTTCGGCAGCTTAAGACAAGCGTATACTAAATACTAATGATTATTTTGATGTGACACTTGGCACAGATGTCACTGACAGTCATACCAACATAGAAAAAAAAATATTTCGACGAATGATTTTCCGCGCGAAATTTAAATTAAAAAGTCTTACTACTTTTTGCCCACAGTAGTATATTTTGAAATAGTTATAGTTAATTTTAATTATTATTATTATTTTTTAATTTTAATTCCATTTTTGGTCTTTTATACGTTCATAAATATATTAAGCAACCATACAATTGTCAAAAAATTGTAACCAATTGAATCAGATAAAAGTTTAAAAAGTTAAAAAATATACCACGAAGAAATTTTTAAATTTTTAACTTTTTATGTGGCATTTAAACCAATTGAAACACACACTTAGATTTAATTTAAAAAAACAACCACAACGAGTTTTGTAAATTTTGATTTATTAATCTAGCAGCCCAGAAGATCAGTTGTTACATGTCTTATTAATAATAAATATCGATTTGTTTCATATACGGAATTTTTTTTTTTTTTTGCATGTTGGCCCTATGCCACTAGATGCACAATAGAAAAACTCGAATATTTTTTGTGTAGGCTATTTATTCAAATAAGACTGCGGTCCAATTCGAGACTTAATTTTGTGGAAACTGACTTATTTGAAAGTCTACAATAAGCCTCCTGTAGGCTAGACTTATTATAAGCTTGGTTGACTTTTATGCGAGGATTGTGTCTTCAAAATAGTTCAAGCACGTTTCCAATAAGTCTATTTGACAGAAGACTAATTGTAAACTTTCAAATAAGTCACCACAAAATAGGTCACGAATTGCACCGCAATCTAAGCAATCTTGCGCTAGCATACTTAAGTTTAAGTAAGTCACCACAAATAAGTATTCGTTTCGGAAAAGGCCATAATGTAATATAAATCATCGACATAGTAACGGTTCAATCGTGTCCAGAACAAATATTATGCCATTCTGCCGTTCACCGTGATATTACATTACAGCAAACTTCATACCAAAGTACAATAACTGTAAATCGCCATATTGTAATAATTTAATGATCTCAACGATACTCACAGATACAATAATATTGAATTGGTACGAATGAAGACATGTTATCGTGTTATAATATAAAATTACAAAATTATTGTCCAACAATAATAAAAATTTATATTTTATATTAATTTCAAGGATATTGAATTTAAATTAAATATTGTATACAAGACGCCATTCTATTAATGCATTATAATTTTATTTTATAGATTTTTAATTGATTTCCATTTTTATCTCCAATTACAGATTGTGTACAAGACTACCACACACTAAAATGTACGAGAACATGGATACGAAGAATATACCGGCAATTAATATTGATCAAATTAATAAAAATAAGTAAATAAAACAAAAGAAAAACTATTACTAGTCAAAAATATGATAAGTGAATGAAGTGCGTACTGTTTTACGTTTTAAAATATTTATTAAGCCAAAATGAGCGGAGGCACATTGATTTTAATTAACTCTTAATAATTTTTGCTGAAACTGAAACCTGACTGTGCCTTCCTTATTAGCCAACTATAAATTTTCTGCCCGCTATACAAATTTAATGTATTACACCACTAGAATAAAATATTTTATAAATCGTACTCTATTAAAAAAAAAAATTAATCAAATTTTAGCTTGAATATTATTATTATATATGAGGCTAAATTAATTTGGAAATCTTAATTTTTTTTTAAACAAACTATGTATACTGAATAAATAAAATTTATATACTAATTATTATTATTATTATAATTCTGTGATTATAATTTAAATTAAATTAAAAATCAATTTTTTACACCAATCTTATTATTAGTCGCCCTATTATTATTAATATATATACATATATGGTACATATTATTTTTCAAAAACAACGTTCATTAATTAGTGCACAATTAAAAATCTTGTTTAAAAAAATCTTTAACCGACTTCAATCACCCCAGTGAAAATACTGCGCACAAAAAACAAGATAATTTAATTCAATTAATTTACGATTTTTATATAAATTTTTATGTTCATGTAAATAAATTAATTTTTTTTATTAATTATTGATTATTATATTATATATTATTGTATTCCTTAAATTTATTATTTATAATTTATCAATTAGCGAGAAAGCAAATTATATATATAAAAAAAAGCAAATCAATTAATTTTTAATGAAATGAAAAAATTAAATAAAAAACAAAATTTAATAATTTAAATAGTTAATTTAATTTAATGAGAATTACAAAAGAGGGGAGCGGCATTTAAATAATGGTAATATTGATTGACAAGGTAATTAGTTCTTCTGTAATAAAACAAAATGTGTGCCACATCATTTTGTCGTAAACAAACAACGCGGGCATTTTTCAGTTCATCTTTAACTGAATCATCACAATGCCATCTTTCAAGCCTCGGTATAATTTAGTTGTGCGCCAACAAAATATTTTTTAAACTTTTTAAGATCCATCTAGGTGTTCGATTGACTCAATTCAAATGTTACCGCAAAATACTTTGCCTAACTTCAAAGAAAAGTATAAAGTTTATAAGATGCGGCGGACAGTCATAAATACGATAATCCACACCGATAACATTAAAAATTTTGAGAATTGTCGCATGAGAAAACTGTCCAAGCGTTAGTTCATCGCTTGCTTACTTTGAAGCGTACTCATCAGATGGCCCTGTCAACGATGTTTTGTTTTCTAAGCTCAAAATTTGGCTCGGTTCGAACGACAAATACTTTCATCAAACAATGACCTTCTTGGTCATCTTAACCTTAGACGGCTGATGTTTAAATCAAAACACAAATTATTGTTTGCAGAGGTTAAAAGGTTATGTTGAAAAATGAAATTGCTTACTTAATCTAGCAGTACGGTCGCATATTAATAACAGGCACAATGATAACCCATTTTAATTTTTCAAACACGTCGTAAGTTAATGACGTGTAAATATGTGAACTTTCAATTATTTTACCTATGGGACTTTGTTGAATTCGATATAAAAATCGTTAAACCGCTCAATGAGCTCTTTCCATACATGACTGAAAACACATACGAATATATTCGCTCGTATGTAATTAACACAATAAAACTTGCGTCGAGAGTTTTCTACATAGAACCACTCCTACTAGTTTCAATCGTACCAAAGCCGTTATTGTTGCTGGCAATCGATTTCCAGATTCTTATAAGAACATGTATGTTTTACAACATACCCGACCTATATGTGTCTTCAAAGTTATGACCCTCGGGTTTAATTATTATGTTATATAAACTGCTTTACTGTTAAAATCAATCTGTGTAGAGACGGTATTTTTCCGCTTTACACAGTTATTGACTGTGGAAGAGAAGACTTTTCGTCTTCCCTCTTGCTAAAATTAAAACTGAATAGCGCCTTGTTCAATTCATTAAATGCATTTTGATTCAAAAACAGATTTTTATTGTGCCAGCCTCTATCATTCCGTTGCGCTCAATTTCCTTAAGTATGTCGGTTGTTTATCGAATTAGAGAGACATTTCCTAAAGATACATGATTTTAGCCTATCGCAATCACGCTTTAGAAAATGAACTCTTAAGAGACTTTTGTAAGTAATGAGTTGTGAGTAATTGAACATTGTAAGGGGTAGATGCAATCCAAACTAAATTTATGGGTGTAGAATTCTTTAAAACTTCATGATTCAGGCTACTTGAAAAGATATTATCATTACCTAATCCCACTATTAAGGAAACCAATAAGAAATACCTGAAGCGACGTTGTATTAACACAAAGTTGAATGATTGAACAAGATAAGGAGTAGATGTGATGCAGGTCAAATTTGATAATTCCACTGTTAAGGAAACCGATTAGAGAAGTTTGAAACGTATTACGCTAAAGTTGAGTGACACATAGGAAGGGGCCGGGCGATCCAGACCAAGGATGAAAAATTCATTAGAGCTTCTTGAATCGGCCGGGCAGTACAAATATTACCACTAACTAATACCATTATTAAGGAAACTGATGAAAAACACCTGAAATTGCATTTAGTATTGCGTGCAATTCAGGCCAATGGTAAAGTCTCACGTTTCAGTAAATATTGGATGAAAATAGCATTATGTACTTTGTTAGTAATAAAGCTTTGAAGATTTAATTAATTTTGATTATAAAACTAAATCAGTGAAAATTCGAAGAAACCTACCGATTAATTATGGAATAGAATTTTAGCCAAATAGCTGCTTCGCGTTGCTTTACAGTAACGCATCCTTTAAACTCAATTTCGGAGAAAAAAATTTTAAATTCCAGATGTGAACAAGGTAGATGATATAAAAAACGTGCAACGATATATAACAACATCTCAAACTGCTTGATCATCTTCAACATCATCGCCACAAAACAGCAACATAATATTATTATCACCTACAATATTCACAGGTACTGCAGAAAATCATCGCAACGTTATACAAGACGTTATAGTTTGAACTTGTTCAAGCCATTTTCCAAGGCTCGAGATTTACATGTACAAATTATTAATGTCCCGAATTCGAGGCATAATTACCTTTACACAAGACATCACTACTAAATCTCGTGAGGTGTTTCTAAATTTCAACACACTTAATATTATTTTAATATAGTTGGAACAGACAATATGAACATCCAAGATAAATTTCCGGTATTAGGGGACTTTAATCTTCCTGATCTATACTTTGAGCACAATAAAAAGATCTCACACAATAAGTATTCTCTAATTGAATTACATCGAAGAAAGTTTAATTATCCGCTTTATTCTAGTTCAGCAATATTCAGAACAGCTTGAACAAATAACTTGATTTGGGTTTTTCATCTATGCTAATATTTGTATACTGCCACAGACACTACCCTAATCCTTTCAAATATTGACTCTTATCATCCATCGACGTCAATTACATTTTACTATAGCCACTATTGGGTATAGCCACAATTTACTATGGGTACTATTAATTTTAGCATACTTTTAAATGTTGCGACATTGAGATATTAGCGGCTCGTTTTTACGCTGCAGTTTTTGAGTATATTACGAGTATGTGAAAGTAGTACCTTAGCACAGAAAAACAGATTCTCATCGCCGCCGTGGTATAGTAGCGAACTACGCACACTCCGTAATCTCGGAGTAAGATGGCTATTCTATTGACTGGACCTAGTCTTCATGTAGAGTGCCTTGTTATCAGATTTATCAAACCAAATCGAATTTATAAAAAAAGTAACTGAATTCGATTAGATTTCATAGGCCATGTCATACGAAACCCATAGCAAAACAAAAAACTAATAAAATTGTCCATCCATAACAAACCCATCGTATAGAGGAAGCAAGACCCAGGCTGACCTGACGTGATGACAGAGGAAAAGACCCACGTAAAGGGAAATATCGTAAACTCATAACTTTAGGCGAGAAGGGATGAAAACAGGGTATGGAAACCGTTTTTGTTGATGGTAAAATAAATGTATGACTTATAAAGAACAGAGACAGACAGAGTTATAAATAAGTATATTGCTGCTTATCATTATCTGTTCGAAATTTAGTATGATGTCCTGGTTAATGTGGAATTTTATAAACAATTGTTCTAAATAATTTTAGGTTGCTGAACTGTTTGACAAATGTATAAGGTAATTTCAGCTTAGCTCGACAATCTATAGTAAAAGTATATATAAAATACAATAATTAAAATACAGGGTGTCCACCCGAAAGGTTTGCCTATACAATTTTTTTAAATAAAAGAAAATAGAAATTTAAATTTAATGTTTACAGATCGTTTATTTAATGTTTGGAATTTTGCATGAAAAAGAATGCCATAATAGATAATACGATGTACATAATACATTTTGCATTACTTTTCCACACATTTCACCCAGTATCCTGTTAATTTCCTCTCTAATGTTCCTTTTAAGTTGTTCAATAGTATCTGGTTTATTTGCATAAACCTTACTTTTAAGATAACTCCATAAAAAGAAGTCGGGAACCGTTAAAACGGGTGACCGTGGAGGCCAATCCACATCACCAGATTTCGAAATTAACTATTGTGGAGACATTTCTCGTAACAATCCCATGCTGAACCATTTAGATTTTCGTAAAAATATGGTCCAATGATTACTCCAGTCCAAATTCATAGGGACATAATGATGATTGATGAATTATCTGTAAATTCTCTAGTGGCCAGAACCGGCTGTTTTGTTCGTTTACATGTCCGTGTTTGTTATTTATCCTCGTCAATCATAATTAACTTTTCAAAAATATCCGGATTGTCATTGTCAAGCAACACATTGCCAGCAAATATTGTCTTTAAAACGCTTTGTTCAATCGAATACTTGTTCATGATTAATTTGCCACGTGTGTACTTCACGACTGTCGAGTATGAATTATCAATGGCGGCAAAAAAAATTGTAAACTTTTCGGTTGGACACCCTTATAACTGTTGCCTATAAATCGAATCAGATATCAAATTTCATTATCTTATTCATTCTAGACTTCGATGCCATCTAGTGGATGACACAAGAACTAATATCATTTTGTATAGCGCATTAAAGATGAAATACACTAAGCAGCAGCAGCGGCCAGTAAATATAAATATTAGCTTATTCGCTTGTGTACTGATACAAAATTGAAGTTCGAGTGTCAATATAGGTATTTCCAATAAAATAAATCAAATATTTTGCATCTGCCACAGCATTAACAGGTTCCACATCTAGCCCCATCAATTTACTGTTCTGTGCTGCTACTCATAACCCCCACCCATACGCAGCCGCTAGTGTGAATTGTTTGGTAAGTGTAGATCTGCACTTGGTGTGATTGAAGGATGAAGCACACCAAGAGATGTTTGTTTTAGTTGTAAAATCGGATTGAGCCAATTTTATCGAGGTTATTAGTAGCAGTAAAGAACAGTAAATTGATGCTGCTAGGGGTGGAATCTATTGATGCCAGGACAGATGCAACTTCATTCAATATAATTTCTTTAAACTTAAATTTTTCTACTAAAATTACAAAATATTTGATTTGTTTTATTAAAAATGTCTATATTTATACTCAAATTATGATTTTGCATCATTACACAAGCGAATAAGCCAATATTTAAATTTGCTGCTCGTAGCTGCTGCTTGGTGCAGCGATTAAAGCAGAATTGTCAAAAGTTAAAAGATTTAATGTACATTGAGCCAAAATATCACACGATCAATATTTTATTAATTGTTTAATGTTACATATTAGTATCATTAAACGATCATAAAACGCAACTAAAAATAAAGTAAACACAAAAAATTAAGAATTTCGATGCTCCTCAAGAATATATTATATTATGTAGGTATGTATGTCCTCATACATATTGATTATATTTAACGCTTTTTAACATGTCTTACATGTGTTTAAATGTTTATCGTTTTAGAATATTAAATAGATTTTTCGTCTTACGTTTTATGTCTGTCTTGAAGACATCGTATTATTATGTTCATGGAACCAATCTTGAAATCAAATTTTTTTTTTGCTGTACATAAAAACGTCGTTGGTTCTGGTTCCAATGTGCACCACATCAAGCCTTTTTTTCGTTATCTATTGATCTCTTACATATTTTATACGTACATTCTGTTACCTTTTGCGTTTCTTTCTCAAAACTTATTTATAAGAAACAAAGAATTAAAAATGTCACAAAAAGATTTTTTTTATATAAACATTATTCACAAAATTCTATTTAATATTTATGATATTTTTGGTCAAGAATATTCGAAATATCTGAATTTGGGAAAGGTAAACGAAATTTTGTATGCTTTAGAATTTTGGGTTATCGTAAATCTATCATGAAATTTATGCGAATTGATTCTTTTCCGTTGCATACGCATTTGTGATCGATTTGAAACCGCACCAAGTCAAAATACCCATATAATCACGATGCAAGTTCGTTGATTTCCTAGGAATAAATATATAAGACACCAAATTATATTTCTATAAAATTGACGACATACCCCACGACGTTCGCGTAATTATATTTAAATTGCATGCAACATTTATCTATATAAAAAATGTAAGTTATGTAAAAGATGTCACAAATTTCTTATACTATTCGTTTGATGAAGACTAGACAAAACAACATTTTAATATACAATAACACTGTGCCCAGTAAAGCAGACAGCAACACAGTCGCATGATGCACCAAAGAACTCGTTAATTTTGAAAAATAAATTTACGATAATTGAAAAATTCTCGCTTTTTGTTGTTGCTTTGCGAAAATTAATATTTTATTTATCAAAATAAATTTGTAATATCAAGAGGAAAAATTGTTAATAATCGCATTATAAATAAACAACAAGCGATAAAAATTATTTGGTGTTTTACATTTTTTAAGTGTTTGTTGTGGTTTCTGTATGGCTTGTAAGACCACTTAAGTATGACACCTATAGACGAATTCAAAATAAATTTATTTAAAAAATTCGTACAATCTGCATGCGGATTAAATGGATCTGGGTTATCATAAATTTTAAATAATATAATTCAAAAGAACAAAATATCAAGTCATGGGAACATTTTATTATCGATATCACAAAAATATATCCAGAAAATCTTCCCATCCCATCAACCTCAGGCATATAATATTGTTCATTGTATTCAATATATGTTAGTATCCAAACCGCGAGACGTATATTATTCATAATTAAAAATGCAAACCTTTATCTTGCCAGCAATATTTATACATATTGACAATATAGTCATTTACATTAAATGATTTATTGGTAAATTTATTATGTTTGATTATTTTTGTTCACGGCAAAAAAATATTATGAATGTCTTTTATATACTTACGAAATTGTGTATTTGTTGTAGCAAATTGAAAATGTCATCGCAAAAGAATATTACACGTACAGACGTCTCTCGTAGGTCTTACAGCAAGTCAGGCAGCCATACAAATATATCAGGATATAAAATATCAATAAATTTAATTTTATTTGATTTTAAATGATGTTCGATACGTTTAACATTAAGAATATGATTACTTGATTGGAACTATTGGATTCATCATTAGTGGCCATGTATTATTGAAAAGACGGTATCAGACGCGACGTCACTATTTAATATTTTTAACAAAGGCAGTTTAATTTTTAAATTCTTTTTGTTGAAATTTATTTCAAAATATTGTGATCACATCAACCTCAAAGTCTACAGACGCCGTCGATGGGATCCGCCCATAATCTTGCTATCAGTAGTTGCGAACTGTTGATTGTAAGTATTCACCTCTATTGTGATTGTCGTGCCGATGGGTGCTGTGGTTAATGCTTCAGCACTTGGATCAGGTGATGTTAATAAATACAACTATGCAAACTATACAAACTACGTGTTAAGTATGGAGAAAACAAAAATTCTGTTATTAAGAGGATATTTTCCAATGTTTTTATGACAAGTTCGTCAGTAGGTAGTTATGAAAAAAAACTCTTGATAAAATGTTATATAAACATCTTTACAATTTTTACTGTTCATGCATTAGTGTTATTACTGAAAAGCACGGAAACCGATTTAAATTCAAAATATTTGTAGAAATAAAAATTTATTCAATCAAAATAATCGTTGTTATCGGATCTTAGATGCAACTAAACATCCCCCAAGAAACAGCAAATGAAAATTCTGTTTGGTGAGTTCTAAAGATTAAAGATAAAAAGACACCTACTATTACAATAATATATTTATGCTATCCAATTTTGAGAAAATAGGTCATGGCAATCCAAGATATATGATGCACCTTAGTCCCATTTTTAAATCATCAAATAAAAAAAATCCATAACTCATAAATAACAAACTCATAAAGATTTTGTTAAATAACCACCTACATAGATCTAAAAATACACCCCATATCTATAGTGATAGAATCCTAATTCGAAATTTTTCCACATAGCTATCTGCAGTGCAATAGACTGCAGTTATTAGATTTTGGGAAATGTCCGTTACATTTATCCGTAAGAAACAAGCCGTAAATTTAAGTACTGTGAAACAATTTAAGAGTTGTTTTCATAAATGGACCCTATACATAATGCAATAGATGGAAGCTATCCAGTATCAAAAAAATAGCCACCAAATAATACTATCTCGTTGTGGTCGAACTTTAATTTCCTGATTTTTACTGATTAAGATTTACGAACGTGCAAAAGATGAGTAGCCTTTGCAATATTTAGATGGCTAACGTAGTTAGTATATTTTTTTATTAATGATGATCTAAAGAATGAATCAAGAAGAGGCTTCCTGAAATTTGCATATATGGTGAGATTTTTCCAAAAATGGTTTGTTTCCACCTTCCCTGTACTATGGTACATGGCTATGCGGTTTATTCACTATAGGATACTAATGATAATAAAGTAAATCGACCAGATAGTCCTAATTTTAAAAAAATAACTTTCGTCAATATCTTCCAAACTAATGAGTTTCAAGGTCATTCAAAACTACTACTAACCGCCCACTTCGACACTGAACAATTTTCATTATAAGCAAGGGCTAGATTTAGCACTCTGAGATTTATTTTAACATCATAAAATGTAGTTTTGCCCCCAAAGGAGATTTAGCACTATTTCAATATTTCTAGCACCTACGAAAACCCCAGAATTTTATATAAAATATGAAATCATTTTTCTAAAACGCCTTCCAAAACGATGCTGTTTTTGAACTGAAAGAAATACTTAAAGTCTGCTTTTGCCCATTGAAATGTATTTATACTGGTTGCCATTGATTGCATTCTTAAAAGTGTTTTATGCACTAGAGCTAAAAACAAACTGCATACTCGATCGAAAATAAAATAAAAATTCAAACTGAAATTTTTTAGACAGAAAATTTAGAGCAACTGCCATTCTTTCTTTCATTATTTTTTGTGGGGAAAAGTTTACTTACGTACGGCTTCAAATATTTAGAAGAAATACATATAAATCAATCCTGCTTTTAGTTTAGATTTAAATCAAGATAACCGAACCAGTCGCTTTAGTTGTTTCTCTGTACATGCAGGGACGAGGCCCGCATAATTCTGGAATATATCTTGCACTCATATATAATTTGATATTTAGTTGTAGATATTCCAGGAATGTGCTATACATACCTGGGATCTCCGTTATGGTTGGCCTGTACATCTCTTATCATATCATATCTTATCATAGTGATACTAAAATAAATAGGCCAAGATAGAGCACCCTGATAATTTGCACATATAAGAGATATGTTTTCGAATTTGGTAACTTCCATCTAGTGCTCTAAATAGGCAAAATTTTTAAGATTTAGTCAACAGAATTTTTATCGCTGGATTCTTTGGAAGAAAAACCTTTAAGGTTTGTTTATGATAAGCTTATATCCCCGATTCCCTGCGTTCGTGGTAAAAGTGGTCGGACAGTAGAGTTATGAGTTTCTAGCAGTGTTGTTAAATTACTTGTTTATATCATAGTATTAGTAAACTGGAACCTCTAGGGCTCTATCAAATTATTTTTATTTTATAAGTTTATCTTTAAGTTTTCTGATTTCCATTGTCCAGCTGTCTCCTTACAGCTTAGTCCGAAGTTTTATTAAATTCATTATATGTTTAGCAATTTGATTAATTTTAGATTATTCGGGATGCTTTACGATGAAAATGATAACTTCCCTTAAATCAATTTTTTCGTTAAAATTAGTTTTCGTTTTATACAGATGAAAACGCTAATCCATAAACAACTACAAAAAAGTGTAAACGTTTCGTAAAAAAATTCAATATTTGTTTTTAACATAGACTTTGAACTTAAACTAGACCCATCTAAAATATTCCGGAAACATCAGTTCAAGTAGTCACACAGTTGCCAGTTTAAATTACGGTATATTGAAATGTTCTGACATGGAAAATTTCTCTCAGAAACATCGTTGTAACGCGGGAAGGAATGATTTGGGGGACCTTGCAACACGGCCGATGATAGCACTGCCTCCGAGGAGTTCCTTTAACTGGTGGTTCATACGAATGTGATTTTTGTTTCTCGCAACATTAATTAAATCAAAGATGGAACATATAACATCATTTAAAAAGTAGATTACATTCCACAGTCATTAGCGGTCAGGGTTCAGCTCTCACTTCCGAAAGCCAGCACAGATTTTGTGGGTGTTTTATAAAGTTTGAGTTTGAACTTACAGGACTGCAAAAGAGGTTAGAACAGGGTTTTATTTGTGTTTGTTGATTTTAATTATGGCCGTTGATTACGAGATTTGATATGCAGTTGCTCTTGGTTGCTGTATTGGATAAGAATTCATTTTCTGGGTATTAATAAGAAACTACATGGGACCCCTATATGTTGTTGATGTATGATTAAATTGTTCTCCCAACCTTTTTGCAGAACAATCCTCACAGGGGTTGAACGGTTTTGCAGAAAACCACACCGATAGTTGTCTATGATATACAACTTTAGCCAATATTCTGTATATGCAGTGCTCAGTAGAGATATGCCACGATAGTTTTCACATTTGAGACGGCCACCTCTTAGATGCAGCGGGCATATGAGCGCGGTTTTTTAATTCTCTGGCAACTCTTCGTGGTCCCACATAGAGACGACGAAATCGTATAGATTTGATACAAGAGTAGTAGCTCCGAGCTTAATTAATTCTGCGGAGATTCTGTCGAAACCTAGTAGCTGCGTCTACTATCTCTACTGTGAGATATTCGATCAGGATCTCTCCATTCTGGCCGAATTGCTCCAATAGCGGTCACTTGATCATTCTGATTTAGATAATTTTAAGAGTAGGGTTAGGGTGCAAGTCTTTATAGTGTGTTCCTGGCGTTAGCGAAACGGTCTCCTAAGTATCCTTGCTCTGCTTAGAAGCTGATGCTTTCGATGTATTTTCTGGTATGTTCACGCTTCTCTTCTTCACTGACCATCGAAAAAATTATTGAACTTCGGTGGTCAGCTCTATAGCGAGCTGTTTCTGTTTCTGCTGTTTCTGCTGTGATTGCCTATTGAATGTATATTACAGTTTATACTTATATTCAAAGATGACAAGCATATGATAAGTACTTCTGTCAAATATAACACCGGATATGGTGGTAGAGTATCTCTTAGAGATCATTACGTGATCAATTTGGGTTTCCATTCTTGCCTCATTCGATCTCTACGTTACTTTATTGATTCACGTGTGTGAAAAACGTACTTGATACAACTAAATTGTACATTACGTGAGTTGCAAGGTATTAAGGCCAACATGATATATTTCCTGTATTCCGAGATCGTGTTTGTGTTGATCTGATATGTTAATACGAAGCCTTTGTATAGGGTTCATAACATAGGTGTTTACGTGAGAAAGAATTCTTAATCTGCCGCTCGATCCGCCTGTTACGTGTGTGGAACACATTCTGGTGCATAATCTTAAAGCATCCAGCCCTTCCTTGAAAACATTTATATAGTAAGCCGCTTGATATAGACGCCCGCTTCAGCCGTCCCTAATCTGGAAAACAGACGCTCGCGGAGACATGTAGTGTTAGTTACTATAAGCAGAATGTTTCCTGCATCGTCTCTACTACACCACCTCATCCATTTAAAGTTATCCAAAGAATACCACTACGAGGACTTCGCACCTTCTCGCACACTTTTAGACACTATCTCACTGATCTTCAAAATTTGAAATATCCGAGTTTTTCTTTATTTAAGCGATGTACAATGTATTCGGCCTCCTCAAATTGATCCAACGGCTGTCGAATCATCTGAGCAGCAGGTGCCTGTTGCTGAATATATTTTTATCTGCATGACAAGTCAATTGATGCAATATATTTGATGTGCATTAAAACGATACCAGAACGTTATCGTGGTATGTATCGGAATTGTTACCGATGTTTTGGGGTATTTATTGGTACTGTTAGCATACCGTTTACTTTTGCGATTTGTCATTGCGCCATTTTACTATGAAAAGTATCATAAATTTCCCTTATACAGTATTAATAGTCAAAATATGTAATTTTCTGACCAACTCATCGGTACGTAAAAAATCTGTGTTTTGTTATTTTTCGCATTGAAAAGCATACAAATCGTTAGTAAAATGCATTCGCTTGAATTATAATACAGCTTGAGCTATTTATGTGGCTTCCACAATTTTCGTTGCAAACGATAGCAATTATAAAATAGCAGGCTGAAAAACCAACTAAAACTGAAGAGTCTGTATCGGTATTCGGAGGGTGTTCAATTCATGCAACTATTCTTAACGAATTATTTAGAATTTTGCCATTAGTTACTACGAGTAAACACCAGCAGACTAATATCTAAGGGTTTTATGCCAAGTTCTAAGTTGTAAAATTTTTGCTGGATCATTGTATTTTAAGTACTCTAGATCCGGCCGAAATTGTAACAGTTTACGTGAAAATTAGGATTTCGATAAGAAAATAATCAAACAAAAGAAAGAAATTTAAATCGCAAATCTTTATTTTTATCGAAATGAATTTAGTTTAGGCTTTATTTCAGAAATGCAATAATAACCCGTTAAACCTCCATTAAATATGGCGGTGGCTCCTAAAGTGACCTATTCCATTCTTAAAATCAACAGAAACCAGTAGAATGTAATACGAAACGTCCAAGGACGTTTAAAGACTACTAAAAAATTTACGAGTCCTGTGGCCATATTCTGGTTTTCCCGGAGACTTGGGACTTGATAATATATTTTGCTGCAATTACAAATTGCACTAATTCCTGAATATTTATTTCCCGTTCCCAAATGTTATAGCCAGACTGATTTTTATACACTAAAACACGTTTTGCGACCTTATTACAAGTTTAATTTATTTTTAAATATATATTTATTCGAAAACATAATGTTTAAAAATTCCAATTGCAGATTCCATTGAATCTCAATTACCAAAAAACATAATGGGGAAAAATTAACGCGAAAATCGCTATAAAATGTAATTATTTTTTCCCAATAAAAAAAATCCCTAAGCCCAAATACACTGTAGGGAATAAAAAATTCCCAAATGCTACAAAAACGTCAATAATTCTCAATTCCCTATTCCGGGGGGAAAGTCAGAATAGGGCCACTGAACATAAATGGAAATGAACCAATAAAACGCGTAATCAATCGCGGTTACATTTTTGATTTGGAGTTATCGAAAGAAATTAACAACTACAACAGGTGAGAAATGAATTATTTTCTATAAGAAAAAGATAAAATTCCTGCAACTATTATTTACTGGTGAAGTGCTGGGATTGTCTGGCATTTATTGTACGTAACGTGACACACGTAAGAGCGAATAACCCCAAAAATTGGTTTTAAATCGTGGGTAAGTTGATTTGAATATGGTTTGTTTTATAAAAACACCGCCAAGTAATGTTTCAATCTTAGAATGTCAGTTATCAGATAGCGATTCCGAATGTTCTCGTTAAACGGGATCGTTAAACGGAAACATTTGTATATCACCTGAATTCGACCAAAAGAATGGTCGAAACTTGATAACAAATCGGAAAGATGGGAAGAATCGAAACCCCAAATGCAGTTTTGGGATCGTGAACACTTAACTCTTTGAGAAATTAATAAATAAAACAAAGAACTTATCTCACAACCACAATATTTATCCCATAATTTCTCCTCCAACTCCTAACTTCATTGGGTTTTTGATTGTCTAGATGATATTGGTATAACAACGTGTACCGCTTCAAATCTAAACTAACATATATGAGAATCAGAAATTGAAAAATATTCCTAGATACCGGGCGATATTCTGGTAATTTTCGACTTATTGCTGGAATCTTTGTATACTAATTCAAAAGGCTCATCTTATCTAAAATAAAATTATAATACGGCATACTTGATTGAATAGCTTTATCGATATTTTTTCCCATCGCAAATCTGCTTACCCACAGTTTTCGGTTGATTAATTTTAGCTAGTTTCGTGTCGTGTAAAATACTTCAAACATATCGCAGCATGGTATACATAAGTATACATATTATTACATCGCACATCGTCGTATGTGGTCACATTAAACACATTAAAATAAACAAATTTTCATGATTTTTATCGCTATCCGAACTCAATATTCATCCAAATCACACAAATTATTTTAGATCGTCATATTAGAGAGGCTATAAAATTTCCACAACATTGAATGAAATAATCAAACCTATAAAAAACGTCTCATAACCATAATCATAAAACTAAATACGCGTACAGCAAAGAATAAGATGGAAAGCCTATACGACATGCCACGAAGAAAACTACAAATCACAAATTAATTACTTTTTCAAGCATTGGACAACAACACACTAAAAAAACAGAAATTAAAATTAAAATTATTTCCATTTTAAATGGTCGTTTTAGTGATTCAAAAGGTATATTATCATCCACCTACATTCTATTAAAAATCACATAAAAACTGTTAAGCCAAAGACATTTTAGAGAATAAAATTGATTTTTAAAAGATTTCATATAAGATCATATAACACATTGCCTGTAATCTGGTATTTGATATATGGCGCGCGGTTATTTATGGAGCTTTGTTATCTCATATTGTTTCATTAATACGTATGCAGCATTTCTTGCAAACGAATGCAATAAAATTCATTAATCAGTTAATTAGAAGAGAAACAAGTGTTATTATTGCGAGTGTGGGTAGACATAAGAAGAAGGAATTCGTACTCATTGAAATTGATTGGCCAATCAAATGGAAACATTCATTAAATAAAACTCTATTTTTTATATGCATTAATTAAAATTTATAATAAGAAAATTATAAGAAACATTTTATATTGTAAACAAGTCTAATACAAATACAATTTAATGAGGAGCAGGTAATTAAAAATATAAAATCACCACCAGTATGCAGAGAAGTTGTGAGGAATATTATAAGAATAAGAGATTGTGTACGATGTACGCACATATTACGAGTAGTTTAGGATGACAACTTATCTTCGCTTACATCAAACTGGGCTAATTCTAAAGAGGCTCATTCTTGGTGAATTTGACAAAGTATATAGTTTACTAAACGGAATTTCAAAAGTCATGGTGATTCTGTCATAATAAGAATAGCGATCCAGTTTTGAATTACAAATCATTTTATCGATAAAATGTGGAAATTTCACTCTGGGATACCGCACAAATGGAACGAACACATTTAATAGGTCGCATATCCGACTACTTTCAAAATATTCACGTACCAAAAGTGGTTGGAGGCCTAGTTCGCTAGATATAAATCTAGCTGGCTTTTGATACAATGTTTAAAGATTGCACTTTGCTGAATTATGCATTGATTTAAACAACAACAAAAAATTGGGATATTATTCAACTAAAATTTATTCGTGTGGTAGAATAAGGGTCGCCTTTAATAATGAGGGTTGCCTTTGTATTTGCCAAGAGAAGACAATTGCGGAATTTATATTTTTAAAGCATAATTCTGATTTGATGACAATTTAGACCCAAATTTCGAAGCCGGAAAAACATTTATTAAATCGTTTCAACTGATAGACTAAAATGTATTATTGTTATGTATAAATTCTAAATGATTGATCATATTCCGCGATCATCAAAAAAAAATTATCCCAAATGTTAAAATAAAACAATCACGAATCGAAAATTTTTTTGTTGATGACAATAAGACGATTCATTTTGATTCGAATACGGAATATAAAATGTCTAATTAAAAAAATAAATAAAATAATCGAATATAAAAAAAAATGTATTTATCATGTTCTTCAAGAACCTTTGAGAGATTATATCAAGAGGAGACCGACAAAAGCCTCTATAGCGATAAACGAACGAGTACAACAAAAATTTTATTTACAACAATTTGAGCAGTCAGATTCGAACAAAATACGTTTATATGTTATTCGTGGCGCGTTTCTTACTTTTTATATTTGAATTGTGCTTTCCAGGCGCCAATTTTAATTTTATTTTTTATTTATTTATATAATAAAAAATAAAAAAATTATAATAAAATGAAATATAAAAAAATTGACATGACTTTGATTAATAATCGTCAAAAAAGTATCCAAAAATTTTATATTCCAAAGGCGATATATTTGGACATCTCTTTTACGGTAATTTTATAAGTACAGCAAAAGTGTCGTGCCCCAAATTCAATAATATCGGAATTTTTTGTTGAATCGGTATTGTTTAGGTTGTTTATTAAACGTGAATTGTTTTGATGACATAAAATATCCACAAAGCCTTAAAAATCGCAGTAGCGTATTCCTGATGCTCTATTAAAAACTCCAACTACACTCTGAACCTTGTTGTGTACAATATCTGATGTAGTAACTTGGTTTCACACTACTTTCAGGATGATCGTTTCTTAGTGCCTCGTAATCTTTGATACAATGCTCTTCCTGACTCCTATAGTACTCTTAAATTAGTATTCTTATTTCTGCTCTTACAAGAGCTCTAATTTGCACAATGGCAACAGCTGATTTCATGGTGTCAGTTTCCGATTATTTCATTTAATCTACAATTTTCTTTCTTTTTTGAAAAATACTGTTGTATAAAATCACATTCTGGCATAAAAAAGTTGCATTCCTATTTTAAGATTAAGAGGTTTAAAGATTACCCAAAAGTTATAGTTCTTTCTACCAAATTGATGAAATTGATCCTCCCAGCAATATTCCTCCAATAAATTTAGCCCGAGTCGATGGGATATTAAATTAAATGTTTATCGAAATCTATAATATCGAATTTTCTCATATCAGTGTACAGCTCCTTCTTTACTTGGTCCTTGGTCCGAGCATCGTACGGATTTCTTACGTTGAAATTATAGTTTCTGAATGTATAAAGTCCAGGCCTTATCAAGGACTTGTCGATGTTCGCAGGTTTAGCAAAATGTTATGGGACTTATGACCAGATGCACAAAAAATGTCTAAATGGCAAAATTTACACTTTTTTTATTTCCTGAATTATCCAGGTTGATAATTTTTGGTACCAGAATAAAAAAAACTGCCTACAATGCCGTTTCGGTAGTTTGAACCACTAAGGAGTGTCAGCTTAATTTGTAACATTTTTTAAGAACGCTTGAATGATATCCGATTAATTTCATAATAAACGAATAATTTGCCAGCAGCATCAGAACGATGAATTTGTGAACTAAAGTCCTGATAACAGAATTATTGCCTCGTCCAAGACTTTTCAGGAGTTTTCAATTTATCGGCATCCATTACCAAAACGGTAGTTTTAAGTACTAAGGTTCAGTTAAATTGACATTCTCCAAGACCTTTTCTATTATATATAACATGAACAATTATTGTCAAAACGTCGGATTTGGGATTGAAAGCAATGGTCATTTAATTTCTAACTTTATTCAAGACATTTATATGCGACAAGTACTCGTATATGATATTGTATAATAAACGAATAATTTGCCAATAACGTCACGGCGGTGGATTTATGTACTAATGCAATATTGTTGAAATAACTGCCCGATCCAAGAACTTTCAAACGATATAGGTACTACGCGAGTTTATGGGAGTAATAAAAAGACTGCCACGTTATACTGTGGCGTCTGGTGGTTTCTTGTGTGATTTACTATGGCAAGTATCTAACCCTCTTGACGTACAGATCCCAAAAGCTTTCAATTCCTTGTATTAAAAATAGAAGAAATGGGTGAAAACATCTAGTCGCAAAAGCTATTCTCGAGGTCCCGATTCGATGTAGCATTAACCAAAAACAATTCCACAGGAAAAAGCGGGATAAGTACGAAGAGTTTTAGGGGGTGGTTTTGTAAAATAATTAAATGACAGAATGATTTAACTACACCCCTAAAAACTCCTCAAACTCTGGTATACATTACTATCTTCCAAAATCTTGAAAGCTTAACAATTTTAGTTTTAAATAAAATAAAATGGAGAGGTGCATATGTTATATCAACACACGACTTTCTTTTACCAAATTTATACAAAGATCTCGAATACATTACACTTGATTCCTAAAGCGAAACAAAAATTAAGCTTAATTAAGCTTAAAAGAACAACGTCAATTCTTGTTGGTTGAAAATGACATCTTTAAATTTATTTGAATCTTTTAATTCTTTATCGTTTTTTTGTAAATGTAAACTTTTCAACATCATTGCACAATCGAAAAGCTCGCATAGAAGCTGCCACTTCCGGTACCCATATTTCCCAAGGTTCTCCCAATTAATGGAAAAAGTTTAAGTATGAAGTTTTATTTTAAATAGTCAATTCGCTTGGACTAAAAGATGGCGAATTATGATGAAATGCAGTTTTTTTTATCAAAACTCGTCATTTCCGGTAAAATTTAAAATATGATGTGACCTAATTTTATTTGAAATTTAATTTACAATGTTTTTGTTTTAATTTTTTTTTCGTAATTGCTATATACACTTTCCAAAATATTTCCCTAAAATGGAAAGCTCCTATGGAAGTTGCATCTTTCGGTGGACCGATTTCGGCCAAAAATAACTTGAATCACAAAATTTATAGAAAAGCTTAAGTATGAAGGGTGTACAGCGGCCATTTATATTAAAATCAGATTATGTCTAACAAACGTCATTTCCGCTTAAGTTTTGGAGAAGTGATATGGACGTATTACGCACAAAAAGTAAAAAATGGTATTCAAAATAATACCAACTCAAACTCTTCACTCACTATACTACAAAATTATACATTGCACAGATTGACAATTAATTGAACGCCACTTTCGTTCCATTCTTTGGACAATTTACCATTTGTTACTACCGGCATTTTCATCATTTCCAACTATCGATTTTCAAGAAGTGTTTATGACCATTTACAATTCTATGGGTAATTCATAATTCTCAGAAACAAATTCGTGACGGGTTAGGGGTTGGTATTTGGGCTCGTCGAATGAGAAAACTGACTAGCTATTTAACTCCTAATCGGAATCTGATCAAAATCTCTGGTTAAAAGCATTAGTATGGCAATTTTACAATTCAACGGTATTTGAGAACCATATAGAAAAAAGATTTGTGAACACTTTGCGACCCGGGTCGACTCGTTTTTTATGAATTTTAAATAGCCTTGGAACTGCTAATAACCAAAAACTATAGCCCCTAACTCAGATCATGATTTTTTTCCAACAAATCTCAAATAGTCCTGTAGCTGTTAAATGGCAATTTATACTCCTTACCAGAGATTTTGCCTCAGGTTCCAATAGTGCGTTGAATAGCCTATTAAATACCTCATCGAAACGGGCGCAAATCCCTTCCACAAGAAGCCCTTTATAAACCCACATCTTACTGACTGCAAGAAATATGATTATGTTGTTCTTTGTTTCATTCAAAAAATCTAAACGCCTAGAGACACACAATCTTGTTGATCAATTCACAGGTTAGCGAGATATGTTTCTATAACTTATACTATGTACATATACTTGCCCAACCTGTCAAAACCATAAATCATCAAAACCAATATCATCCAGCTTAAATATAATTCATATTCTCGTTTCCTGTTGAATTGCGTTGCCCCCGTTTACAATTTTGCTACTTAACTGGCTCTAAGAAGTCTTTGTTTTGTCTATATTCTGCTGAATGTAATTTGTTAGCAGTAACCTATAACCTAGATGAACCATTGGCATATAAATTAAGATTTCTGCAGCCAAATCATTAGATCAATATGACTTGATTTGTGCATTTTGTCATTAATTTTGTGTTGGACTTGCTACGAAAAGATATTCAGTAGGATATTTTAGATAAATTACCTTGGTAAATATACTGAGGAGATACGAAAATACATATGCATTAATTCCTCAAGACATCTTTTAAACCATCCCCCAAAACATACCAATTTCTCTTCTATTATAGGCAAATAATTGTACTAAAATTAGTTAAGTAAATAACCTTGCTGAAATGGAACCAAGTTTCCAGCCTGTGCCTTGCTTAATCAATTTTATATATGGTGTAGTTCAACATTTAGCCACGTAACCTTCTGCAAAGAAGAAAGGGACATTGTGTTTGAAGTGACTTTAAGCTGTTCAGATTTTATTGCTCAGTACTGTAAATGCAAGCTGGTAAAAGCTAAGTTAATTTTGAAAACAAAAGATTAATTTATTCATTATTGTGAATTTACCGACATGTATATTTGTTTGTTTAAAAATGACAAGAAACAATTTAAAATTTTCCATTTGATCTTTTCATGTATAAAATAAGGTTGTGTGTACACGTTGTAAATATAATTAAAAATTTAAGAAAGTTTTGTATAAATTATCATCACTCGGTGCGAATAATAATTTATATTGTTACACACGTGATTAATTACACACATTATACGCGAATTTATGTTTTATAAAACACATTTTCCTCTCTCATACAGACACACACGAATGATGAATGGCACCGCGATCATTTGTGCGACTGTTTTTGAGAAAAGAAAATTCCGAAAACTAACTATGTGTAACCTGTTATTTTCACACTTAACTTGCGTCGTTTATGTATTTAATAAAAACAATAATTAATTCGTGATCTCGAGAATTCCATATAAGTGATATGTCGCTATCTCGATAGAATACAGCCCTGCGAATATATACAATATACAAAATATGAAAGGAAATACAAAAATATTTTCGATTTTGTAATTGATTTGAAGCGAATGGCATAAAATACATAAAACATTAAAGTAAAACATATTTTTTGATAAATTTATTATTTACAAAAGGAACGCCGAAATCATCATTATCGTTATTAAATTTTTTTTGTGCGTTTATTTGTGCATGAATTCCACGAGGACATAGCGGTGCGAGCTTTGATTAATGTATCTGGAATGGATTGAAAAAATTGATAAAATTCTTATTTTTCACTTGCTTCGAATACATTAGAATCATAATCATCGCATATAATAATTTATAACAATCGTGGTAAGCCAAGACATTTGTGTGAAAAGTTATAATCTGACCTTTGGTAGAGATGACTGTTGCACAGTAGTGTAGCTAGATGTCAGAAGAAAATTGGTTGAATTATATTATACAACAAATTACATTCTCACACAACTTCCAAACCAATTGGTGATGTCAGCGGGCAACTCAGAGGTCGCATCTTTTTCTATATTCTACACCAATAAACCAAAAACAAGACTTGGGTCACCGTTCAAGAATATTTTACGCTGGTATTTGATCTTAATATATCCACCCATGACTAATCCTAGGCATTCCTAAATTTAATGTAGAAGTAGGACTGCGCTGCTATTGCATCAGTACCGTAATCATTCATTTTCAACTGCTATGTTTATTCAACAGTTCACGAAGATAGGAAAGATTTAACTCTGAAGCCGGGGTAAGTTTATAAAAATCAGACTTTCAAGATATTGCCAGATGCACATCGATCTCACTATGCGAATTCAATTGATCTTAGTAAAATTTAATATGTGTTTGAGGCGAGTTTGATGCAGCTTGGGAGATAGAATTATGTTAAAGTTCATAATTGTATCGATAATAAAATGAATTTTCCAGATACACTTCGGATAGATTGTGTCAGTTCAATTACTCCAAATGTTCCAACATTTTATAAATTATACAACAGTAGTTCAAGGACTATGATCACTGGATTAAGAATATTTTAACTTGAGAATTAGGTATAACACTTTCGGTTCAGGTTTCATCGAAAACATAACGGTTTAAACAGTTCTAAGATATTCTCAACGGTTTTTATTCAGGATTTGACAAGACAAACATCGATTTTCGGCAGCAAAATTATGACCGCCCGCAAAATAAAACACACGTAGTTCTTCAAAAAAGATTAAAAAATTACTATCAGGAAATTGACGTTTGAAATAATTCGGAAAATTCAGGTGTAGATAATAGAACGAGTTTTTTAACAATTCATGATATAGGAGCGAATTTAATGTTTAAATTCCTTTCGACATAAAACTTAGAACGATGAAGTTTATACAAAGAGTTAAACTTATTACGGAGTTTTTCGACACATAGAATCGATTGTACCTTGACTTCGTGAATCGTGGTTCCATTTTTATTAAGGGAAGGTCGATTGAACACTTAAGTATTTAGCTTGTTATATCTTCGTTCTAAAAATGCCCAAATGTCCAAATGAGTCGGGATGCCCCATTGTTTGATATGAAAACGCGTTACTTAAAATACGGGTGGCTCCACAAGTACTATTAAAACATATTTAAGTTAAGAAAATCTCTACACATGGCTTGATTTAATCGAATGAGCATTCTAAGCTTATTAGGTCGAACGTAGAACCTAATGGTGGTCCTGCTGCCTGACCAAAATTTGGTATGATTCAAATGATAAATTGAATAGTCTGCGAAAGGGAAGCTCGATTAGGTTGAAAAGACTCTAAGTGAAGAGAAGATTACGTAGTAAAAAATTCAATATCACGATTTTCAAACCACATGCGCCAACTGATGATAAATCAGATGATGTGAAAGATTTATTCCTTGTTGAGCTGGAAGGCTATCCCTAATATCCCGCACGATATCAAAATCATAGTGGGCGACTTTAAAGCAAAAATCATAGTATGTGCAGAAAATCCTCATATATTCGTCCGAACAACTTGCATCAACTCAATAACAACAACTACCAACGCATCGCTAAACTTACTATAAAGTATAACCTAGTCGAATTGAGTACATTCTATCAACATCAGAAAATTCGCAAGATTACGTTCGATTGAAAAATAGAAAATGGGAAATCAAATGTAAGCAGAGTACAGGATTATACCCAAAATGACCAGTTGATGTCTACACCACCTATAGTACTACCAAAAAATTACGTTCCTGTTTTTCAAAAGCAAATAATTTAGGTTTCGAGATGAATAATGTTCTGGGCTTCGTCAGTTATAAACTAAATTTAAAATATTTGATTATTTCTCGCATTGCAGATTGCGTTGAAAGACTGGATGATTCGCGATGTTCCAGGCTGCCTATAATGCCAACTCGTTCGATGACATTAGGTCGGTGTCTGACGGTCGCCCAGAATAACCCAAAATTTCATATAACCCTTGAGGAATTTTTGTAATATCTGCAGAATTGTTAAATAAGCCTCCACACCATAATCCAATGGCCCGTCTTGCATATAGCTAAGTCACAAATTTTAAAATGGCAGATCAACTGCGGGTTACAACATTTGATGTGTGTGGAGAAAAAATCCAACCGAAAATTAATTTTACTAAATTATGTAACTGTTCATTTAAATTAAATAGTTAAATATCGGACATCAAATTGTCAGAAGTACAAGAGAAGTTACCTAGTAGAGATATACGTGATCAATCATTGACGAACAACATTTCTATTTATTTTAAATCTTCTAAGATGATTGATTTACGTGCTATGAGAATATTGTTCCCTCCCTTCCCATATCTTATATTGGAGTAATAATTTTACCTTACTGAACCCATTAAATTATGATTTATATATGAGTACCCTTTGGTACCGACTAATTAGTACTCTGTAAGTGTTAAATTAAACATAATTTGCATTCATTAGATGTGCGCATTCTTTTGTTAATTCATCTTATCGCAATACGAAAACTCAAAACAAGCAGAACGCATCTAAAATTTCATTGTTTGTTGTTGCATTTTGCGGCGCATCTTTGAGAAAAACGAAATAATTCTTATATGCTTTAGATTTTGTTTTTTGTGGTCCCCAAATACAGACCCAACAGCATAAATTTATAACCAGTTTGATAGGTGTAGCAAAAATATTTTGGTTTAATTTTATGTTTTTGTTTCAAGTCCGTACAAAAAATTATAAGACAAGGCGAACTGGAGCGGCTGATTATTCCGTTGTTTATACAAAATACAGTTTTTGTTTAGTATTGAGCAAAAAAATGACATTTCATATTATTATGATGTATATGTCTCGCTGACATTTGACAGTATAAAATTAAGAAAATTTTGTGATTAGAGAAGGACTGAAATAGAAATGTTAAATTTTGAATGAAAATCGTAATGATGTCTTTATGTTGTAACTAAAACACTGACAATTTAATACTTATCGGATTATGAAATATTTTATTCTGAATAATTATACTGATTTAATAAAAATTATTTAAAGATTAAAGAATATAGCACATACATTTTTTGGCATCTTTCAAAAATATTAAGACAAAAATTTTTATAATACTCGTATACATTGTTTATAACAATTAATTTGTTTTTCGTATATATAAATAAATAAGCGACGGTAAAATAATGAATCACATCATAATATTTATAGATTAAAATACTTAAAGTTTTTCGAATGCGCGACTATTTGTGAGTAGCTCCCGTGTTAATTTCCATACTTGCTTTGCGGCCATCTCGAGTGAATTGCCCGATTTGCCACGGAATAAATCAAGTGACGGTATAAAATAGTGTGGACATCGTTTACACTGAAGACATGAAATTAGCTGAAGAAATATACCATTTATTCGGTCAGCGAGACATGAATCGTCCCATTCCATTTCACGCGGATGTTTTTCACATTCGTACAGGAGTAAAGTTTTTAGATGATATGCTGTGATTGGATTACCGGGCAAGTCGAGATGTCGATCACGTAATGTTTTTAAAATACTTAAGCAACGTTTACGGCACCCGCCTTGAAGAAGGCGATTTTCTGCTTCTAGAAAACTAAGCACCCACGCATCGCCTTCGACACTCGAATTTTTTTGCTGTAGCGCCACACTCTCCTTGGATAATAAGTCAAACCCTTCTGTTTTTACTTCGGCGACTAGATTAGGATGTGGCCACGGAATATTTAATAGCGGCCAGTGAGATCCTGACCTGGGCCATATACCGGAACACTTAAACGCTGGAGTCACTTGCACCACATAACGTTCGCGAATTCGTAATTTAACTTCAGTTGTGTCTGCCACTAATTTCACAATATCACGATATATTGATTTATCAACAGCTTGTGCGACTAGAGTTTGAAAACGGGAACGTATTTTGCGCGCTGATAAATATCCTGATGCCGTAATAAATTCAACCCAAAGTGACATCGACCGCTTTCGACCATCGCTTAATTTTAGCACTGCACATCCGGGTAACGTACCATCATCGACGAAATTAAAAACTCCCATTTGGTTAAGGTACAAGACTACTTCAAATTCCCATGGCGATATAACGTCAACACCGTCGAATCGTCCATTACATTCAGCCAAACTCGATATAAATCTTGGTTCTTGTACTTCAACTTCACGTAACACGTCTTGCACAACTTTACACACTTCGCGTATCGTTTTCGAGATTTGGGTCACTCGCGTTTGTACTCGTTCCGCGTAATATTTATTTATTTGGTACATGAGTTTTGATTGTGCCGCAACCATATCAGGTGGGACCAACATTTTTTTTAAACACTTCTTGACACTTTAATTACTTATTTTATTAAATCACAAAAACGGTTTAAAACACGAATTATTATTTTAAAAAAAAATATAAATAAATGGCACTAAATTATTAATAAACAATGCCGACTTTTATGCGACAATGATGTTTAAAAATAAATGTCTAACAATGAACTGCATTCATGATATTCAGCGGAAATTGTCTCATCTCCGATTTTCTTTTGTTTTTCCACACACAAATCCGCAGTTCATATTCAAGGCAGAGGAAATACGAACACTTATACTCGTACGTACGAGATTAAAAGATGGGGAAATAAAACATTTTGTGAGGTATGTATTTGTGTGGTAACCTATTGCATGACAATGATCACTGTCACCTTGATCCACTTCTATCCCCCCATTGAATAAAGCATTGGCAGTCAACGTGTTATTTATATCGAATTTTTCACCACATAGAAACAAAACGCAACAATATAATAAAAATGTTCACACATAGATGGGCGACGCAGCGAGATAGGCGTATCTTTTTCATTATGTCCCGCCTATTTTTATATCTCTTTATCATTTATTTTTATCGATTGTATTTTATAATGTTATGTTTATGTTTTGGTGATATCAAAGTGTGTGTGTCAAGAAAAGAACCCCAATTTATTTATATACACATAAGTAAATCGATTTTTTTTTAATTTTGTTGGATTATAGTAATTATGTAATAAAAATGGAGCGAGTGTTAAACGTAACGTACATAGGATAGGCCCGCACATTTGATTCAAATGTTACTACATAGAGTTACTCTCACTCTCGCTATTTTTATTTTCAACATTTTTTATTGTAAATTTTTATTTTGTTAATCGGGTTGAAAATTGATGATAGTCATAAAAATAAAAACCGTATCGTAGGCGCGCGCTTCTTATATACGATAACAGTCTTTTGATTTTTTTCTAAAGTGGCGAGTTATGATTATAGTGAGGTTCATAAAATTTATAAAATAGAAAAATGGCACGTTTGGTGGCATATTCATTTGATATAATCGTTAATTTCAATGATTCTGTGCGGTTTTATTTGTTGTGTACTATAAAGCACTCGGAAATTTTGAAATGTGTTATAAAATTAGATGAAATGATACGTTGTTATGGTTTATTGCGTGTGATGGCTTAATTTTCGGCCGCTGTTTGATTGGTTAAAATTAGGAAAATATACGTATGAATCTTATAATTAACTGGCCTTCATAAATTTATGATGCAGCTGCGACGGAAAATGATTGGCGAGTTTAGGTTTGGCAACTTATTACGCCCCGTGTGTTTTAGAAATGTGCGTTTTGCGTAATACGCGGATCTAAATTCTTCAAATATTCACATAATAAGTAGGCGGAAGACTCATTATATTTGTATTTTCAATGCCACCTGGACAAAATTGCCTCAGAATCTTGCAATAATCTTTGATGGTACTTATAGAAGTTTATATATGCACTGCGTATATCCAACATTGTTTGGTGTTTAATTTAAAATGGCGGACTATGAGTATGGCTGACGGTGGTCTCACCTTCGGAAGGACTGTTCCTCCAATACATATTTCTGAATTGTTTCTTTTATTTTTATTAAAAAAAATTGGCATCTTGACATCCGTTCCTAGCTCTTTAATCCACTTTCATTTTCGTTCAAGGTAATTGGTTTATCAAGGGGAATACATTTGTTCATATTTGCGAGGATTGTGAAATACATGAATCTACATGGGTCAAGTGCGAAAGTTCTAATGGAATAGATGAAAATTAAATTAACAAAACCATTTGAAAAACGTTTAATCTAAGTCGATTGTGACAAATTAAACTCGTATTGTATATTTTAAATTTTTATTTCCCTGTTGTATATTGTATTAATGTTTGGTCCTAAACACGTAAAAATATTCTTCTTAGAAATTTGGAGCAATACCATTAAATACTTGATTTGCATCGAGTTCTTTAACACAAAATCGGATAAGTTTAATTAACTGAACAATAATAGCCAAAAAGTGTTTCTGAAGTAACTCACTTCAGCTTAAAATTGAGTAACTGAATTGGCTTAGGTACCTTAAGCTTTTAAGTTTATTGTATTAAAAATGTAAACTGATACCCAATCATATAAAACTCTGTATAAAAAACGGAGCGTCATTTTTGACGTTTGTCAAAATGACGAATATCAATCGAATAATATGTTTCCTTCAGATATTTATACACACATAGAATCTCGGTCAGCTAGTTGGTTCTTTTCTAGTTTACGTACATAGAGAACCAATCCAGCTCAAATAATAGCGGGTGTTGTTAATCTTGCTCTCCATCAGTGTGCTTTCAGTGTATCTCAAAAATCTGGTCACTAAATCTGAGATTGTAAAGAACCAGCTATGAATATTGGTGACAATGAGACACTGCGGATTCGAAATCTTATTTACATCAGTTGTCAGGGCAAGAGCTAAAAGAAAACAGCAATGCACATTTCGGTATAAATACAGGAGTAAGTAATAGTAGTACGTACTTACACATTCATCAGATTATTGATATTGTCTGATATAATTTGAAAGCAGCAACTGGTGAAACCCCGAGGAATAGAGTTCAAACACCGATGTATCGAGTTCAGCATAACCGAAGCACTTACCATCGGTTTAGGTTGTATAACTAATCATGAAATTGCGCTTTGCAGAAATTTGCAGGAAAAATTAATGTGGCATTGACATTAAATCTTGATTACCAGAAAAGAGCCGGTTATATCGTTTAAGTACGCCCCAAACTAAAACGGAATCCAATCTGAGAAGGAGAATAAGTAATATTATAAAGGTTAATATGACAGAGTAAAAACGAAATACGACCTATACGAGTAATATTTGCAGAAGGTGATTTGGTTTGGCTATAAAATCATAGGCGAAGGAAAATAAGTTATAATAAGAGACGAACCATAAAAACTTCAAGCAAAGCGTGATATAAATCAAATAAGAGTAATCCATAGTGATATATTGACAAAGAACAACGATAAAAAGTGGAAAGTCTGTTCGGGATAAACAGAATTAAGGTGCGGTAATATGAAGAATATCACTTCATGTGCAAGTACAGTAACTATAAAACAATTAATCGATGCCAAGTTGTAGTTAAGGTAAACAGCTTTATACTCAACTAACTAAATGAATTCTACAAAGACATTCCATATTTCTATTTAACTAGAGAACCTAATCGTGTAACGTTATGGCCATCAATATTTAAGGAATATTATAGGGTAAAGATAAACTAATGAATTAACCTAACCACAAAGAAAAAGTCGAATGGAGTTATATCGCATGATCTTTCTGTAGCGTTCTCCATATTGACGGTAACTGCAATACCATTTTCATTTTCAAAAAAATATGGGCCAATTACACCTCCAGACCATAAGCCACACCAAACTGTTAATTTTTGTGGAAGTAAACGTGTTTCATGAACGAATGTGGGATTTTCATCCAAATGCGATAATTGTGCTTATTTACGAAGCCATTTAACCAGAAAAAAGCTTCATCGCCGAAGACGATTTTTCCATAAAATAAATGAATCAGTTTCAAGCTGCTCTAAAGCCCAACCTGCAAAATTTCTCATTTGGTCATTTGGTTTAAGTTCTTGGGTCAACTGCATTTTATGCGCACGCAATATTCCATTTGCTGTCATAATAAGAAAATTCAAGTTCTTGAGAACGACGTCTATTTGATTGTCCTCGATTTTCATTCACACTTTGGTTCGCAGAATAATGTGCGAAACAATTTCTAAGCTCTGTGCAACTGTGTATCTTTCCATGGTGATTTGCCAACCAATACTGAACACAATCGTCAATTTTGAAGGGAATCTGAAAAAACGACCGCTAAAATAATCAACTTTCCTTATATTTATTTTCATTGTGATTGGAATAATTTTCAAATCAAGAATCAGTCAAACACGCTGCGAAAAGTGCCTGGATTTCTTAATCGATACACGTTAAAATCAAATTCATGTTGATAAATTATATTTTTAGAAATGTTGCTCCCTTAACAGGTTTTGGTGTAAATTTTGGACGACCAAGTCACCTCTTTCAAGATAATAAGAAGTGAGTGTACGTCTCTACATAAATACTCGTAGTTCAAAAAATTGCAAACAGGAAAAACCACAACGCCAGTTACAAATTATGAGACCTATTAAGGTTGATTTTAAAATCCTAAGTTGAAGAACACACTACACCTCATATGTGGTGATTTCACGAAGCAGATCGACAAGCACATTTCTTATACGAATTTCTTAAAAACCCCTGAACTCATCTCTCAAATATTTGATACAATTTTGAATTGAATCTTCAATAAAACTAATTAATTTTGCTAGTGTCACCACATTTAAAAAAATTTCAAAATGTAAAAAATAATATTCCTAGCCTATCGAATTGTGATGACCAGTTCATAATTTACGAGCAAGTTTGTGAAAGTAAAAATCCCATTTCATATGATCCTGTTTAATTTTAATATCAACTCAATGCTGACAAAAACTATTCTATTCATTCCTTTTTACTTCTCCATCTGCTGGATTCCGGAAAAAATCTAGTTCATATTCTTCCATTTACGATTTGAGTTTGAACAAAATTGGAAGCAACTCGAAAATTAAACAATCCGAAAACTAAAAATTTATTTTGGTCAAGGATACGAGTACGAATTGAATTCATCCATGAAAATTCTGTTTAATTAAATATTCTTACAAATTTGAAAGCCCACAACAGTTAATAAAAGCCACTCTAAACACTATGGCAAAATCAGAAACAAGCAATGCTTATTCCTAAATTGGCCTCTAATATTTTATTTCACAACAAAATAAAGCTTCTATTATAATCGCCTTGTAAGCACCGCTACATGTAACATGAGCCAAAAATGGTCAACATTTATTTCTAGTCAAAATCGCCTACTAAAATTAGTACAATAAAATCTGTAGGTGTCAGACACTTTGCGTTAAAAGGCGAATACTAAATACATATATGGAACAATTACTAGTTTGAAATACAAATTTAAATCACCAGTATCGCCAAATTCCAAAACTTTGTCATATTAAAAAATGGCAGAATTCTATTCATTAAGGCCAAATTTCAGAATTTGGTAAAAAGTGTTTTTTGGTAAAAAAGAATCCTAGCTCCGTTTTACACCCCGAATCTGGAATCATAAATGGCAGAATTCAATTGAACATGGCCAAATTCTATAACTTAAAAACAATTTTTAACATAACCCGTTGCGATCGCAAGCGAATTTGCTTGTTCCACAGATAATTTTATGCGAATTTTTATTACATTTGGCCAAATGAACTATTTTTGGTTATTTATTTAAATTCTCGTTAATCTCTATTTCCGCAAATAAAGTTATTCGTAATTCGCGTTTGGTGTGAATACCGCCTTAGGGTGGAAAAAAATTAATTCCATTTTCTTAAAAGTTTTTTACTGTTTTGGATAGTTTGTCATTCCGTGTATGAGATCAGATATTGGGTTGTAATTTTTACCTTTCAAAATGTGAATTCTTAGCCCTTTATATTTGAACTTCTTAAACTAACGTTAAACGATTTGTAAGGATATTAAAAATTCGTGTCAATGCAATTTAGATCGGGGTTAGAAATACATAATGAATGAGTCCTTCGTAATTAAAATATAATAATATTTAATTCCACCGATTTTCCTAGTTTTATTTCCGGAGGCCTTATTCTTGAAATCGGAATATAATTTGCTTTTATTTGATTTTATTCGAATTTCTCTCCGACTACTTAAATCTTTTTTTCAAATTTGTCTGCTTGTTTCTTAATTAATATAAGGAAAAAATTCCGACTGCGGATAAAACGATTCGAAATTATTCAGTACAAAGCTCTGCTCGAATACTCAATTGTTCTAAAACATTTGAATAGACAAACAAAAAAAAAATTAAAAATTGCTGAAAGCCGAAATATTTTGCATAAAAACACAAATAATTGAAAGATAATGACAAAATTGTAGAGTGTGCAAAATTGTATTCGCACCATTGGATTGATTTAGACGAGCAATTGTGATACGATACTTGAAAAGAACCGATCCAGCTACAATAAGTCAATTTCATGAAAATTTCGGATTATTTAGTGTCCATTATCAAGTGCGTACTTAAGATAAACAATTAAACTTAAAACTACACTATAGAAGTTTGGTGTATAAAATCCAATTAGAGTTTAATTAAAAAACGCGATAAAGAAACTTAAAAGAAAATTGTGATCGCCATTTGTGGCCTGCGACCTGACATTTTGCCATACAGACAGCGAAAGAGTATTTCCAAAGGTGGTATACGACGGATGGAGTTTCGAACTGTCAACTTTTAAATTATCAACGTTGGGGCTACCCATCATTATCATAAATTATGTTGTTGTGTGGTAAGTTCAAACTTGTCAATAAAGAAACAGGGTAATTTGAAAAACATTGTTGAAATTAGAGTTGTGTGTCGTGCGATCTTTTCCTACTAATTTTGTAAGTTCATGGCGGTGATGTACGATAGCGATGTGTACAGAGATTTCACCACCCAGGAGAATATGCGGTGGTTACTATATCGATTATGGGCAGATTGAATGAATAGACAAAATTAGTAGCACACTATAAAAAAATTATATATGGTAGGTTCAATTTCAATGGTTTTTACCACAATTTCTCCAACTTAATTCATATGTGACAAAAAATCGTTTAATAAATATTGTTTCGGCTGGGTCTCTATTACACTGTGAAAATAAATGTATCCTAAAGGTTTTTATCTATAGGAACTGCTAAAATTAATTATCATGTGTTCAGTTTTTTAGATAGTTTGGTTATAAAGTATTTTGTAAGAGTTTTGGATGCTGTCAGATTTTCATTTTATAGATTTTTTCTAAATGGATTTTCTTATTCATAAATTCTGCGCCGAATCACTATTTAACAGTTATTCTAATTGGTGTGGTTCTTCCAAGATAATCATTTGTGTTTTTAACGTTGTGGTCATATTCATTGCGCGCATAATGAAGAGAGGCATAATACAACGGGTGTCCAATCGTTGACACGACCGGTCTTGTGGGAACCTGTGGCTTGTGGATCCTTAGTGTATGTGGTAGACCATAAACTTTTGGTAAGATGTATGAGGACTGTGAGAAAGTTGATTGATTACGTTCAACGAGAATCCGAGGACAGTTATGTCTTGGTAGTTCATGATCGGTGGTCCCACCTTTAAGTGGTCTGGTATGATTCCCTTTTATTTTGCATTTTTGCTTCAAATCTCCCTATTTTTAATGATCGCGATTCCAATAACTCCCAATAACTCAAGATTATTTGTATTATAATAGTAATAGTTCGAATGGTGTCTGTTTGACATTGGTAATATTAGTCAAATTAATCACGAAATTGTCATTGTCCTTGAGGTTATGTTTATTTTTATATTGTTTTTTAAAATTCAAATTTCTTATTATTCAAACACTTTGTTGGTCGTACCTTGCATTTTTTGTTGAAGCTCGTTTGTAAATATTTGTAATTACAATGCCGGTAAAAATTTAATTTCGAAAATCTTCTAGAACCGATGGAAGAATGCTCTCAAAATAGATCTAATTAATTTTAATAATTTTTATTGAGTAAGTTTGAAAATATCTTTTAATCCGTAAAACTGTTCCTCCCTGCGGATCGTGGTATAGTTTTTAACAATACAAATTAATATACTTTATTCTCGTTGTTTAAACTAAATTAAATAATAATAATTAATTTATAATAACTAATAATTATCATACCTTACTATTTATTTAACGGTGCCGTTCAAGACGGCTCTAGTTAAATTTATGAACTAAATCCGACATAACTCAAAATAGATAACGCAATAAGAAACGTAACAATTATACTCCATTAATAGCAAAAAAAAAGTCGTATGAGGAATATATGGAATGAAGAAGCATTTGAAAATTTTCCCGATTATGTACTTTCATGGTAGATCGATAAGTAATAAGAACCATATACGAGTCGTGAATAGTAGTTTGAATGAGTGCTCTTTATCTCGTAGTAAATGTCAAAAGCTTTCAAGGAATAATATTTTTCACCGAATTTGAGCAGGACCATATTCGACTAACCATAAACCCATTTACACCACGGAAAATTTTAGAATGAAAATCAAACAATCCGCATATGGCGTATGATGGCCTTTTGATAGAAACTCCCACTCATTCAAATTAAAACAACCTTTCTGTAACTTTAAGCATATTTTTGTGACAGCACAATGTAACCTTGATACCATACAACTCGCTACAAAATTATATTAATTATGACTTAGTTTTCTAACAAGTTCAGCTGTTTCTTCATAAGTTAAACTACCTGTTGCCTAAACACATAAAATTAAGAAATGCATTAAAACAATTAATTTCACTCCTAAGTCGACAACAAAATTTACTTTGAAGCCGAACAGAACATAACATTTCCTTATTAATTTTAAATTGAGAGACTAATTAATTCCAACAGAAATAAAAATAAAATTTTTCCAGACGACATTAAACATCATGTGGAGTTTGTAATATATGGGGAAAATATTTATTAAAAACACGTGGATTTTGATTATTAAAATCTATTTTTAATTTACTCTGATTATGTACTGCAAAGGGTTCAACAATCGAACAAACATTTCCCTTTGAGATTTGATCCCCCTATACGGTGTACCTCTCTCTGCATACAAAACATTATGACAAATGCATTTTTCCAACGAAAATTCGTGATATCGGATAATTTGTAACAGATTGATATAGTGAGGAGGATTTCGACTATCATTTTTCTTAATTTCCAGATGAAAAATTATTATACGTTTACGTATTTTATATGAATATGTATCTAGAAGAAAAGCAATAACAATTTGTAGTTTGGTACACGTGAATGTAAGATATTGCTCTATACTATATTAAGATGAGAGGGGAGGATTTGAATGATCTCAAGGTAAATGTATATTATCATAAATCACCGGGATGTGAAGTAAAACATTTGTTATTAATTTTTAATAAGATTATTTTTCTATTAAGTGAATTGGAAAATGTTTTTATATGCGTATATATCACAAACTTAATGCAATGACGAGTATAAAAGTAACACTTTGTAGTCCAGAAAGACATTTAATGGTTTTGTTTTGCAGCTTAAAACATAAAATAGTTTTATTAACCAATCTACATTTTATGCCGTATAATTGCACACAGCGGGTAAAGAAATGGGTGGGCTATAAGTTTTTATTACAATCATATTTTTATGTTTTACTTGTGAGATACACACAAAATTGGATAATCCCATATTCTAATTAATCTAGAAGAAATTTTAGATTTGTTATTTTCATAAAACTGAATGATCTCGTTGAAATTTTGTTTAAACTTCGCAAACTTGTTTGAATCGTACTTATGTATAGAGTTTTCCAGCTTTGATCTAAATTTTGTTTGAAATCTAGTTTGTCCCCGAATCTGATCGTGCGTAAAGAATTACGGCTAATATTTTAATTGTGTTTTTCTACATATCAACAAATATCGCATACACCATAATTCACATATCGCACCTAGTTTTACTGAACAGAAAAGTTCATCGCAATATAAAAAATTTAAATAAACTGTGATAATGCGGAAAAAATTTGTTGATGGTAAAAATGTACTGGAGATTTGTTGAGAGAATAAAAAAAATATATTTTTTCGAAGAATCCCTGTAGAGGCAGAACACAAACGGAAATTTTTACATTCTGATTATGATCGGTGATGGAAATGAATACCAAAAAACAAAAGCGTACCTCGAGAGGTTGAGAGTGCTTCGGCCCCAAAACGGATTGTAAAGATTTTAAACAAACAAAGCAACAGATATTTGTTAGATTTTAAAGTAACAAGCCTCAAAATATGATAAAAATATAAGACGAGCAAGATCTTAAATAAATCCTAATCAACTATTTCAGTTAAATGGCCAAAGTTCACCTAAATATTTTGTATGAAAACTCAAGCAAACGAAAGGTTTAACGGTAAAATTGTATTCGACAAGTACCGGTGTCGTTCTGAAATGGTTTAAACATATCAACAATATTTCGAAAGTGATGCCGAGCATTCCGTCTCAAACTTGAAAGCACTTTAGACGTTTTAGAACCTTGATAAAACCCTGATTTATTTATTAAGAAACCCGAATTTCATCGAAGCTGATTTTATCAATACACAAATCAGTATGCAAAAGCAAAATTTACATTACTGATGTGATGTGAATACACATTGGATTTTTTCCGTTGACCATCAATATCGGTGGAATATAAATGTATGTGCTGGACTAATCTCCAATTTGGAACAACCTCCTGGAAACAATTAAGTTTAGTGTTTTCGAATAGAAGAAGAGAATGAATTGGAAGAAATAGATTGAAATTTTGTGCGTCCTTTCCAGCAAGATCAACGGAACATATTTAGCTTCTAATCGTTAGGCAAAAGTCAATAGTTTTGCCTATATGTTAATCAGACTACTGCTATACATATACCATAGACAGTTAATTGAAAATATCAAATTTTGCATTTTATATTATCTAACTAAATTTTGAAACTATTGTATAACTGGGGGAGATGAGGGATTTGATATACTGAATATTTTATTTTAATACGAAGTCATTCCTATCCAATGAAACCTGTTTTGGAACATTTTTTTTACCAACATAATTGTGAATATCTTGCTCATGGTCGTTGTTCTCAAAAATGCAAAGCTTTTAAATACATTTGAAAAAACAAAAAAGCTTCTACGGAAGCTTTAGGTGAACCGAGTGTAGTCACAAATCCTTGCGAGCTCCTAATTTATAAACAAAAACAGCTAAAGTCTGACGTTTTACCCTGAACAGTTAAATCTGTCCGGGTTACAGAAAGGCCACAAACATTCCGTATATACTCGGAACCTATGATATACCAACACAGGGTACTTTGATACCAACACAGGGTACTGATGATACCGTCAAGAACAACAAAGAGGTCCTTCTTTTGAGATCGTAGCTAACGTCGATGGTCATGAAATCACAGCAGTTCAATAGAAAGATACAAAAATCGTAACTCTCGTATCTACGATTATGGGTAAAAATCCCTTACATTTGGCATTAAGAGAAAAAAATTCTGGTAGTATTAACGTGGAATGCCCTTCGATTGTGAAGGAATTAAACAATTGTATGGAAGGTGAAAATCTGTTGGGCGCGAATTTGGGACGGTACAAAATTAAAATGCACTTCAAAAAGTGGTACATGAAAATGTTTTATCATATGCTGGATGTAACCACAGCAAATGCCTGGATATTTTACAAGTACAATAGTTGCATTAATAAAGTCATAATTTTCGTAATCATTATTCAATATTACATATTCTATAATTTTAGACGAGTCGAAAAATAACGTGGTACAAGCGATAAAGAAGTATTGCGGGTCTCGCTGATTTCAAGACGGAATTATCAAAAAAATTGATGAAGTTTGCAGATTCTACTTGTGTGGGGAGACCATCCAAAGAAACAAACGAACGCATCAATTTGAAACGAAAAAAAAGACACGGCTGCACAGTTATACCCCCAAAACAGATTAGGTTGGACAATATAGGTCATATTCCATATTGGACAGAAAAATGATTATCCTGCAAGCTCCTGGGATGCAACAAACTATAGATTTAATTAGCTGCTTGAAATGCAACGTCCAGTTGTGTTTAAACAAGGACAGACATTTTTTATGATTTTTAATTTATTTATTTTTCAATTAATTGAATTATTTATTTTATTTTACTATATTGAATTGTTTTGAATAAAATAAAATTTATTCATGGACATTATTTTTTTATTTTGTTCAATGCGCGACATATCATATATTAAAAACCCCGATTTTCCCGAAAACTAAATTTTTCTTCAACTTTTGGTGTTAATTTTTGTAATCAGAGATTACAATTACATCAATAAATAATTTTTAATAAGTAAATTAAGAGATCATGCGGTAAAGGGTTAACAGTAAAAGTATGTTTCGATTCAATTTTTCTTTGAAAATTGTACTAGATTTATAAATAATTTCGCTTCTTAATTAGGTTTAAAAGTAAAATATTCGAACTTCAATTTCGATCAAATTGAAACTGTAAATAACAGTTGTAGTATATCGATTTGGACCCGAGCTAACAAATATACTTTTCTTAGATTACAGCAGTACCTATTAGTTTACGAAATTAGAACACAATCCAAATGTCCGAGATTGACTTACATAGATTATTATTATTACCTTATATTTCTAATCACACACTACACTCAAACTACACATTCTACAATATTTCATTTGATATACACATTATTTCACATTTCTTATATTTTATTCAAACTTATTTATTTAATTTTACAATTTTATTTTACTTTTACACAACATTTCGTTCATATTTTGGTTGGCGACAAATGAAGGTAACGGTACTGAATTTGACATTTCTCAAATATTTGGTGGATGTACTAAAATGTAAAGTGAAATACGAAGTGGGATTCTAGTATAACGATCGAAAATTAAAAACGGATTCTGCGAGTATTTTGTATTTTAATGTTAGAAAATTGAAGATGAAGCTCAATGAATGGACTGACAACAAAGAAATGTTTCATATATAAATTGATGAGGTCTCACGATGAATAATGAGAATTCCAGTGTGGCTTACCTAGATACACAAATTATTGCCTATATTGTTTCATTTATTATCCGAGTTTCAAAGTAAATACTTGCAAGAGTTGCAAGTACTATAGTGAGTAGATGTTCACTGGAACTTTAGAAGTAAAATGTAAGAGATTTCGAGATGAGATCATAATTTTCCCTAATTATAGTGTATTTCATAGTCATCGAGATGGCAGGAGCTGTACATCTTTTATTTGGTTTATATTCAAAATACCTTCTGAAGTATTTTCTGGATAGGTTAGATGAAGAAGGCTGTTCTAAAGGATAGTTGGCGAAGCTCTAAAGTTAGCAAACAAAGGATATTCAAAGGTGTGGAATGGAAGAGAATCTCCAATTGCTTGAGTAGGTATACTCCTGAGCTTAGTGCATAAGAGATAGCAATTCGCTGCCATTTCATCAAAGACTTTATGCTCGCCAGATCATTTATTCGCCAGATCATCACGCGCAAAAGTTACTTTCTTAGTTTGCTATCCAAATTGAGACCCAGATTAAATTTTTACCATTTCAAGGCAAAAAACTGAGAAAGTTTATTTATTTTATTTTATTTAGTCCAACTGAGGTGAATATTAAGCACACTGTCCATGCACTCACTCAGAGAACGATAATATCTACCAAAGAAGCCGATAGCAACCCCTTCCACATAAGCAACCAGGCTTAGTAATAGGTTATGTATGACTAGGTTCCTGAGAATAACACTCTACTCATGAAATTATAATTTCATTTTTCCGCCTTTGAGCTTTTGTTAATACGCTTACTATGGATTGCAGGTTAGATGGCCTTCCCAATATACGAAAAATGACTGAAATTAAATGAAGAGTTTGCCAATCCATCGCATTGCTGCCCGTAATTATGCCAGCGTTGTAGGCTATTATTTAGTAAAACTATACTTAGGGTCTTTCTAGTGAGAATACAAGAACGAATCAGACCTCAATTCTACATAAGATGCAGTGTAAAGTTAGGAGTCCTAAGTTGAAGAACCCCAGTCCAATATTCTTGTAATAAAACAATAATTCTGAATTTATTTTGTATAAAAGAGCATCCGCGGACGACTTGCAGTAGTGAAGCCCACAACACAGTATCGTATCAGACTGTTCGCCTGACATTGAGTCCTCCTGGAATCTATAGCATGACCGAATTGCAGTAAATTTCGACGAGTCGGTCGAGAGTATTTTCACTTTTACGCTACTCTCTGACTGGACTTCATTTTTAACAACCATAGGTCCAGTATCACTGGATCAGATTTACTGATCTCGTAGCTGATCGCGCCTTGGTACTCTCCAGTGAAACGAGCCAATCTCTGTTTAATGCTATAGTGGTTGGCATTCTTTATCTCATTCAGCTTGGCCATCTCCCGATTAGAGGCCTGTATAGTTGATTTCGAAGCAAGTTCAAGATTTTCCCTCATGTTATTTAAACAGGTAGCTGCTATAGTGTCTTTCCACCTTATACAATTTGAAGCGTCATATGTCGTCATCTTAAGCCCTATCAAAGACAGAGAGGCTTAGTTGCAGTTACCTCCAACCTGGGCCTTTTCACCAACTTGGGTGATTGCAGATTTAAGTTTTTCAGTTGTAGCGAGGCATCTTTGTAAGGTGCTACTGCATAGAGTTAGCAAACTCCTAACTAATACAATTTGTAACGGCAAAATTTGGAGTTAAAAATTAGAACCACCTAATATTCGACGGATTCGACTCTCGGTTTGTTAATAAGTTTTTCTAATAGTTGTCAGCTTACTCTATAAAGTGTGGGGGAAGAATTCAAAGTATTTTGTAAAGCGCTAGGGTTGGAACTTGCAACTAAAAAACATTCACGATCGCATTTGGGAATGTTAAACAATTTTTACAGCGCAGAAAAAGGAGAATAAGTTGTGATCGAAGAATAAAATGAACTTCATGACAGCATGCCAAAGTTATACTGAAAGAGTTTTTAGATTTATTTCCCAAATTAAAAGCTATACGCTTAGGAGTGTATGCCACCGATGGAAGAGTAATTGATGGTGGGAGATGAGTGCTTCAAGAACAGTGTGAAATTGATTATTTTTTTTATTTTTGACAGTCATATAGTCGTCAATATCAATCAAAGTATGAGGTAGAATATTATTGGTGCACGAGAGACATGAGAGTGATACTAGCTGGGAACTTAAAGTGTCAACTTCATGCGAAGCTGTGGGAAAGTATTCTAGCCCAAAAACGAGGTCTCGAGAAGCATAAGCGGCATTAATAATGTTAATGTTTTGAATAAATTGTTTGTAGGAAGGTATGAAAGTGTGCGTGGCATTTACAAAAGGAGGCTTTATAGCGAAGCAGTTTGGTTCATTTTAAGTTGTGTAAGGTGATCTATGAAGATGCGAAGTAGAAAAGTGTCCAAAAACAAGAGATTACATTAATAAGCGTTCTAGAATTGCAGGTAAGATGACCTTCCAGGCTTACGGAAAAATGGCTGAAATTAGTCACCTTATTTGCACGACTTGGTTCATTTTAAGTCGTGCAAGGAGACCTATGAAGACGCGAAGAAGTGTAATGGAGGTTTAGCTGGAAAAAATGTATCTTAGATTGGATATGTTGATTGATGTGATGTGACATTTCCCTGCCATTTTTGGCCCCGAAGTGTGTTCAGGAGAAAACGAAAGTTCGCTAAGAGTCTTTTAAAATATCAAGAGAGGCAAATTATAGTTTATGGCCGTAAGTGAGTTATTAAACTCTGAACAAACCAATCTCTATCAAGTTATATTCAACCATTCAACGAATGCACTCAAAGGCGATCGAATTCTGGCAATAGATTCATGACCCAATCAATCAAAATCGTACTAGGTATGTTTAGCGCGGTTTTAAAAGCTCTAAAATTATTTGGTGAACGAAATTCTATAAGGGTTGTACAATTTTTGAACTGTGCTGACTGACGTTTGTGACACCACCATTCGTTCAATCGTATAGTGCGTGATGGCGCAGATGAAAAATAATAAGTGATCTTTTGAAAATTAAATAGTGTGGTGCTGCCAAGCAACATTAAACAAAAAAATCAACATAGGCCAACATTTTCCCCCAATTTGGCGTGAACTTCATTATTACCTGGTTCCATAAGCCTCTACTTGAAACTATCAACTTTAAGCAAACTAAGCTTTCCCCACAACAATCTGTTGTTATATGCCCATCCCGGACAATCTTGCGGTTATTCTCGATCGACTAGCTATACAAACAATAGCGAGAGATGTCGCAAGCAACGGTTGCCCTTATCGCAACAACTAGCCACGATCGACACTTTAACAAACAAACAAGCAAACTGGGGAGCAAACACCATCGATCGGCTTGACAAGGCTCAAGCAAACTCTAACTCGAAAACTACATTTCAAGTTTCGGAGTATTAGTCAACTTAAAGACCGATTAGACACAAAATTCGAGCTATTCACTGAACTTATGCAAATCATATGCTCACATTGAATAAGAACTACTGCCTAACATTAACAAGCAAAACACTCACCACCAAAAGTTAAATATCTTAAAGAACGGATATCTTCCGGTATCTCAATCAATAAATTAAACAAACAATTCGCAATAAATCGATCAGTTACTCTCTGTTCATCAGCAACAGACTGACGCCCATCATCACCACGAAACGAACCCTAAGTGGCCCGAAATTACTTGCTAAGTTGAAGTGAATCATGAATTTTCTTACAAAAGTGAAAGTATTTGGGGCAGTCCGCTGCTATATCACAAATCCTTTCGTGATTGAAAGAAAAGATCAGACCCAACAAGATCGATAATCTCAATAGTGCTGAGTTATTAGACCCTGAAATCGATTTTGTCACATAATTCACGGTGCCTGGGGCTTATTGAATACAAACTCATCTTTTATGAAAGATAGAAGGTGTTCAAAAAGGTTTCCGATAAAACTTGTCAGCGAGACTGTCACAGATGAAGATGAATACTTATCGCCGGCGGTCATCGGCTGAGGTTGGATCAACCAAACCCATATCAAACCAACCAACTACAAATGATCCTCCCGAATTATCGCACTTAAGGTCGAGATGTAGCGCAGGTGAAACGGTATTTATACCACACCACTTATTCCCAATAATTTTCAGTTTCAATTTAAACGAACAGTTGCCTGTAAGTGTTTACTTGACAAGATGGTGTCGATCTAAGGATCATAGCTGTTTCTCGCACGGTCAACTGTAGGTTGCTTGTTCTCGCGTCACCAACCCAGTTGATGAAAAACAGTTCTTCAAAAATTAGTATTTTTCCGAATACTTAAAACCACCGTCCATCCCTGTTCAAACGTGCAGTGTCGAATAAGAACAAAATTAATTTTTGCGTTTCTTGAATATAGAGAAAGTTATCCCTCAGTTCATAAAAACCGATAGGGGTGAGGAAGGAATCAGATCTTTTTCGTGTGGAATCTTTGCTTATACTGCCTGCATATAATAAAATTAGTAGTAATATCCTTTAATTTCCTTTCTGTTGAAGCAGAGTTGTAAAAGTTAAATAGACCGATTTGGACCAGATCAATAATTGAATTTGGCAGGCAATATATTAATAGAAACAAACTGGATTTATAAGAAGGACTTTTACTGGGTCCAGAAAAACCAAGCGATATGTGTCTTAAGAAATAATTGCTCATTTTTATTTGTAAATCTAAGTAGCTAAATCACTTCAAACGGAATTCAATAATTTGAAAATGTTTATCTCGATAATTAATCAATCAAATTTCTTCCCGAGAACTAAAAATCAACCCCCTATAAAATTAGTTTCACCACATCCGATGAAGGCATCTTTTTCAACAAACATAGGAATAAACCCAAAACAAATATTATAGCAGCGTGTGGCCTCCCATATTTGCGATAGGGCACGTTCAACAATCATCAGTATATACCTCTCGCGCTAATTAATATTCAAAGGCATGAAGTGGTTTCAATAACTGAAAACATTTCCTCTGTGTAGTTTGATGTGGTTTGTTATGATAACACATGTACAGTAAATAGAAAAAAAATGTAAATGTCATCACATAGCTAAGTAGTAGCACTGTATAGTAGTTGGTTGGACCAGACAATGCTATACAATCGAGACAAGGGTGTGCGTATGGTGAAATTACAAAATACAATAAAACAGCATGTATGCTGCTGTATAGGGTATTTATACATACAACCATATTACATTTTAAGGGTGAAATTGAATTAAGAAAATAAATCTTGTAATTTTATTTATGAATTTATGGAAGCGTAATAGAAAACAATGGGGATGCGATACATAATCGAATTGATTAGAAAATAATTGAATTTTCTTTATATAGGTTTTCAATGTGCACTGCTAAGATACAAATGCATCTTAATACAGACTCATTATAAATACATAATACTCGTATATAGGGGATGTTATGATTTTTCGGAAAATATTTAATGTAATTATGTTGATCTCATTTTCAGTTGAGTGGTTATGGATTAGTAGAGTACCAACAAAATTTTCGTCCGAAATTAAACCAAGCACTAAAGGATTACGTGTTCAAAATTATGATTTGTTGGTATATGAAATATTAAATTCCAGTTTTCTTAAATACGCTTTAAGTTTATTCGCCATAACTCCAATCGAATGTCTTATAATATAGAAATCGGTAACGCCCAGTAACCTAAAATCCGCAAATCTGCCAACTTTGTTGTATAAAACAAGCACCGTTAACAGTTGGACATAAAAAAAAATTTATTTTAATTTTGACAGTCACAAAATTTATGGCCAACTTATAATTTTCAAAACTATACAAAAATAAATTTATAAAATTTTCATCGTTGACGTGAAATTTTATGAGAGGACGATGTATCTAAGTTCATATAAATTCAAGACTGACAGGTTTCGAACGGAAAAGGATACAAATTTTCTATGTAATTTACAATCTTTGTATTGTACAACTATTTTTGGGTAACCAAAAAGCAACAACAATTCCGATACAAATAGAAATAAATTATGTATGTGGTACAATGTTGGCACATGGACAAATGTCAACTTGTAAATTTTATACCATTTATCGCGATATGGAACCACATGGTGTTAATTATATATGCTATAGTATTTTGTTGTTGTAAACGATATTCATGATTTTAATTTGTTTTCTCAAATCTTATGTCGTCACTCTGGGATTAGGTATAATCCTAAGAGATTACACTGGAAGATGTTTAAAATTATATGACGGGTTAAATCACAGGGATTTGTATACAATTTTATTGCCGATGCAATTAAAAAGCACATCAATCAGATGGATATAAGACGACGGCTGGGATAAAGGTGCACTAAAAATAGTTTACTATAAGTAAGTACCAAAAAAACATTAATCTAATGCAATTAAATTGTAAACTCGTACGTGAATATAAAATTAAAGTCGTTATGTCATTTCCTTAAAGACGGTTTTATGTTATAAAAAAACACCTTTAAATAATTATCGTAATAATTTAAAAATCTTGTCATTTTTATAATTAAATTAATTTTTTTTTGTTTCTAAATTTTAATTTGGAATTTCCCTTCTCGGTTTGTTTTTCTTGTGTTTGTTAATTCTTTTGTGCGAGTGCAGCACGACGACGTGTATTATAAATTTTCCAGTCAAGCGCAAGCCGACACGTGCTTTCATTTAATGCGGATTACAAAACTGTATAATAGGAAATTATTTTTATATGCATAACTATTTATGTTTAAGAACCAGCTATTGTCTGGTAATAAATTGAGACAGTAGAATCCGTGACTAATTTTAAAGAGTGGCTTATGAAAATAATTTCATGGAAGAGGCAATTTTATAATTTTTGTTGAATTGTTTTGTATGCGTATTACGAGTATGTTAGGGTGGTCGCCTTACAAAGCAAAGCATCGAGCAGTTAATCAACTTCATCGCCCGTTCAGAGCTATAAAAACATTGTGACTCTTCGCCTCACCAATAATTTAATAAAATGTCGCGTGTAATACGCTGCACCAAAGAGCGTTTCTATTAATCCATTTTCATCATTGACAGGTCAACTTTTGGAAGAATTTTGAAATATAAAAGGTTAAGCCCAACCCTATATAAGGTAATATTTACTGTACTATTAGGGTAAATTTTATCGAAACTCCCGAAAAATTATTTTAAACAAATCATATTACCGGAAATCTGCGTGTGTTTTCCAGATTAGGGGCAACTGTCTTGTAGCAACCGGGTCGCTATCTAAACGTATTTCAGGTATGACTGGGTGGGTACCTTAATATCGGTACGTCACGAAACATAGTAATAATGACCCATGGGGTCTTGCATACAAATTTGCCTTGAAGTTTTAAATACCATTAGGAAGGCAAATGGAGTCGTTACTGATATATGGCATTACACACGCTTGGAGTTACTTAACTTACTTCTATCGGACGAAACTGGGTGAAATGCGCGAGATCGCCGCCAACAGCAGTTCAACATCCACAGTTGCTGAAGACTCCCCACTTACGTATGGGAAAAGATCATCAGTGTTCTCAATTGCTTCAATCGTAACAAGTCACCAGAACTTAACAACTTGAACGTAGTAGTAGAAAATAGGTCATACAGGTCCACTTTCTTCGAGATTTTATAGACCCTTAGTGTTGCTACCGGTTATGGGGAAACTCCTAGGAAGATTACTAGCTATTCGAATTACACCGCGAATTCAACAGAGCGGATTGATGTCGGAAAAACAATTCCGTTTCCGACGTAGCATGTCTACTGAAGATGCGATCTCTTAGCGTCCGCCAAATCAACACCGTCAAAACCCAATTTTCAAAATATGTTATGGATATATTCTTGGATATCGCCAGAGCATTTGATAACCTTACGTTGCCTAGTGTCATTGCAAGTTTATCGGTCTATAATCTTCCTAGAAGCACTATGAATGTTCTTAGGAGTTACTTTAGTAATTGATCCGCTTTAATCAGAGACATGTATGGTTCTGTAAGCAAATCACAAAAGGATGTCCTCAAGGCTCTATTTTAGGTCCTCCAGTCTGGAATATCGTGTTTAACACAAGCATAATTAATGACTTCAAGACTCGAACTGCAGCGTTAGTAGCAAATAAAATGTCACTATCTGCAGAAAAACATTGATGCTGCTGTTCAAAGGTAAATTTGACTCTTGTCGACCTCCAACAATATCTTTAAATGGTCGATACATGTAAATGGTCATGTCTGTGAGATATCTAGGAGTTGATCTTAATGAACGTATGGGCGTAACAGCTCACGTTCTAAGAGCCTGTGAAAACGCTAAGAAGCTATTCCACTCCCCGAGTGGCAAGAGAGTGATGAGGATTGAATCACAAAACACTTGTAATAATTTACAAAGGTGTGGAGGAGGCGCTATTCACGTATGCCGCAGCTTGTTGGAACGATAGACTAAACTGTCACCACGTCCGATCATTACAAACTACTCAGAGAAATATCCTGCTAAGAGTAACAAAGACCTACCGAACAATGTCTAAAGATGCTGTTGTAGTTTTGGCCGGCGCACTCCCGGTAGAATTCTAATCAAAAAGGACTTGTATCACCTAATATAGGTGACATGCTGCTGCTAGTAAGCATAATCAATATAGAAATCAATCCGAAATAGAGGCAATGGCGATTGATCTATAGCAAAGAAGGTGGAGTGAATCGGTCAATGGTAGGCATACATTGGACTTCATTCCAGACATTAAAGCAAGACTCAAATTAAAATTATTTCTAACGCGCTCGATGAGCCAAGTAATCTCTGGACATGGTAAGTTTAAAGCCTACCTACAGGGATTTAAAATAACGGACCAATGTCAATTGTCAATGTGTGACCGTTGTGCCAGTAAAACAAAAGTGACTGGGTAATACGAACATACACGAATTACCACTACTGCTGTTATTATTACTAAGTGACGAAGTTCTTCCGAAGCTCAGGTAAAATTGTGCAAACTGATCAATATCTGAGGAGAACAGAACAGTGCGTTAGACTGGAAACCCGGACTGTACAGGTATCCACGCGACTAGGGATGGAATGTCACATTTTTTTTAAATTGTAAACGGCTAAATGTACAAAGCACTGATATCGGTTAACAATGATAATTGATACAACAATACATAATTGGCTATGCAAATCGATATAAATTTAAAATAATTCTTAGTTTAAGGTTAAACCTCGGTATAAGAGTTGATGCAAATTTTTCCTGAAATGTTGACGAGGATTAATAATGAATAACGGCCTTGAAGGATATAATAAAAATGTGACCATGGAAAATGTGAAGCCTTTAGAGACCTGGAGTACTTCAGAACCTTTCGAACCAGGCGAACACACTTGCACTATACAAGAACTCAGAAGTCCTTGGTGTGGGATCCATAATACTACCAATGACCACACTCTCCACTGCGGCCATCAGAATGAGGGAGAATTTGAAGTCGGCTTTCTCGTCCACCGGCGAGTGCAGCATATCATCGGCTTCCGTTCTGTCTACAAGTGGAAATATTCGGTTAGATTACGCAAAACAAAAAAGTTCAATAGTATGATTGTTCAATATACATGTGCCAACCGAAGACAAATCGCATGATATCAAAATTATCGTGGGCGAATTTAACGTAAAAATCGGTAGGAGCGCAGAAACTACATCATATACATATGCGTATAGAGCACGTTCCTTCCTTCATAAGAAAATCCAAAAGGTATCCAATGAATTAGTGAAGAACGGAAAATCAAATTGATCACGTCATGATCTCGAACAGACATTCCACCAGTATAACTAATGTTAGATCAAATAAAGGCACCTATACTGACAGTGATCGTATGCTTCGTATTTTCAAAAACAAATGCAAATTACCAGCGACATTTAATAAACAAGCAAAGAAGACCGTGCGCTGAAATATTGATGCACTAGAAAGTAAAGAATCCGTGTACAGTTACCAATTAGCTGTCACTAAGCATATAGACCAGCACATTGAGTGGCAAGCTATCCAGTCAGCCACAACAAGTGCAGCGGAAAAAGGCTACCTAGATAATGTAATGATTGGTTCCACGATCGGTTCCGTCAACCGTCAAAAATAAATTAAAGCTGCGTGACAAATTGTTGCCTTCTACCCAAAATTCACAGCCGTAAAAAACACGAATGGAGAGCTAAGAATAAACGTGAGTGATGTTTCTTCGGTATAGCAAACCAACTTTCAAAATCTACTAAATCGGTATGACGAAGTGCCCCCTATCCGAGCAATAGATATCCCACAATAGAGGAAGTATAGAAAAATGTAGGTTTTGAGGGGTCGGTTACTTGTTAGGCTAAAACTTGTAAAATTACAAAGATATTTAGAATTTTGTTATATTACATTTTACATTTGTAAAATGGTACGGGGTGGGCCATCTATTGGTTTGTTTTTAAATTATAGTCTGATATTCCGCGTCACGAAACAACCATGTTTTCGCTTGAGATACGCTTCGAAATATTGGAAACTTATTTCCTAAGCCACAAGACTGACTACATACAAGTCAGTCTTGTGTAGTCGAAATTGTGCGAATTTTGAAAAGAAATATGGGTCGCGAAAGAACGCCAAGCGAAACCGCTGCAGTGAAATTGGTGAAGAAAGTTCGTGAGAAAGGCTTGCTATTGGATGACGGTAGTGGGCCCAGCTTGGACAGTGCTCAGACCCGAGAATATTGCGGCTGTGGTCCATAGTGTAGGACAGAATCCATCGACCTCAGCTCGGCCCGATCGCAGAAAGTGGCCATTAGTCGCCCAAGCCTGAGGACAATACTGCACAAAGACCTCGGATTATAAGAAAACTAAATTAATTTTAAGAAAACTAAAAGAGTTGCATCGAACGATTAAAGAAGGGGCCACGAGTATAAGATTTTGCACGATGATGTGGGTGATTCCGAATAAAAAGCCAAGCATTCGACTGACGATGGGAGCAGATGTTGAAAATGACTGTTGGTGATAAGATGGAAACGGATGATGAAGATCGTGGAGTCGTGCCATTGTCGGGAGGAACCATTGGGTTTTGTAGAATCGAGTGATCGAGGAGATAGAAGATAGAATTAGCTGAGCCAGCTCAGAATTAGCTGAGCCAGAACAGTTGGCGGTGTACATGGTAATAGGATGACATGGACCACCTGGCGAAGATGGTTTCGATTATTTTGGTGCGGGGATTATTTATGTAACGGAGAACAACAGTAACCCAGTATTGTGCAGTAAACTTGAGGACAGTGATAATGCCAGAGTTGGATGGGATAGTGAGTTCTAACATGAGCGAAAACCGACTGAAACAAATTCAGAGTAATGCAGGAATCCACTTAGAATCGAATAGGAGTCCGTTGGCTAGGGCATTGAAAAGAGAGTAATCACAAGCGGTGATTGGCGATTAATAATTCGCGGGTTTGTGTTTATAGCGCAACGTTCCGTGGGCGGAAGAGAGATTTGTGCAGAAGTTGCAAAAATCAGAAAGGGATTCTACACATCCTTCGCAGAAGATCAACACGTTTTTATTTAATATAGGAAGTACCTTCAGTTGGAAAATAAGTAGAAAATATCTGCCAAGCTTGTTGTATGAACTCGCAGTGGCAAGTAAAAACCATATAGAGGGTGATCGACTTTAAGGACGGCCTATGGAAAAGAAGCACAATCGGCCAGGATTTTTTAAGAACAACAGCGATATTAAATGGAACGGGCTAGACCCAATATCGCTAAAATTCGAGAGGGTCAGACGACGTTAGCAATGGGGACTTTGATTGTTTTCAGTATATGTGAAGAGAAGTGCGAGCAGTGAAGACAAAATGGAAGTTGAATTGGTTAGCGCAATGAATTGGAATCTGTTAAGTGCGAACAAGCTTAGGTGATGCGTAACGTTAAAATCTCGCCTATTATTACGCATCAATTCAGCGTAGATTTGTTAATCAAGGGTTAGGAATTTAACGGCATTTACAAGTGGTGTTAAAGTGAAATTAGTGGTGTGATTCGAAATAGTTGGAATGTTGAAAAATAAATTAATAAATAATTTTCAAGAAATTACTGTTTTTTGGGAATCTTCCGAAAGTGGTGTGAACTACGAGAGTTGCTGTCATAAACGGTCAAATTATATAACGGCGTTCGCAATCCAGTGATACGATCCAGATTTGACAGCAAATTCGTAACAATATCATGTTATTCAATTGTACTCTTGAAACACAGATGGAACTTTGAGTAAATTTTCCAAATAAACTTCAAAACATAGTCCATGATTTAAAATTTATTCGACAAGCCAAAACCAAAATTGTAATATTTTATGGTTGGTCTTTTGAGGTTCACAGGTCACATTGTTGTTTTTTCACGGTTCTTGGAAGTAAACTAAATCTTATCCTAATGCGGACTATCGTCGCATTTGCTCTTCGAAGTCCTCCTTACCATTAAATTGCCGCAATCATTAAATCTAGATAACGAGGATAATGCTGAGGTCAACACCCGTGAATCGATCACTTACGTGATTAGACCTAGATTCTAAACCTGCGCACTGCAATCGTGCTTTCGGATCCGCCCCTTATCATCAGGAGTAAACCTTTTTCCAACACAACTAAGCTACAATAAAGTTAATGTAATTTGGTGTGGGAGATTACAGTTTTTACGATCTTATTTTTTGTGGCTGGACTTGTTCTATTCTTCGGTATTTTAGTAATCCAATCGTAAATTGAAGTGCAAAGGTGTCAAAAATTGCAGCAGTACTATGAGTTTTATATTACCAACGGAACATGACTTCGACTTCAGTTCAGGGCCTTCTAGATCATTATCATTTAGATTGTCACCTAAAGTGTATTAAGGAAAGTATCCGATCTGATAAAGGAAGCTAATTATTTTCCATGGTTTTAAGAATAAACTATGTGAAGTTAATAAATAAGTCTAGTCTATTGTCAAATATCATGAGGGGAGTTTTATCCTTTCAGTTGTGGTTGGCTTGACCTGATACAGCTGAATTAGCCGAAGTGATACAGCACTTCAGCATCACTGAAATATTATATGTTCGATGAAAATTTGTCATTTAAAAATTTGTTTTTTAAGTTCAGTTAGATTCGTTGATGATTTCCAGTAAACAATGAACAAGAAAATTAAAACACATAAGGAGTAGGCTCACTACATTGTACGTACTTATTTATCCTCAACGAAAGTAAAGCAAGGTGACTTGATATCATCCGAATGTCTTTAAGGGGATGTAATACTCTTTACCGAAATTCACAATATCCAATACTTGGCCCAGTGATGGAGCAGTATTGACCTATAAAACCATTTCAATAATAATTTTTCTGTTCAGTTCGCAAATTAAATTGCTAAACGAGCATTTGATATGTTGCCCAACAAAGCCATCCGTAACCAACATAAGAAAAGTTAGCTTGAACCAGGAAATCGTCAGCCGCAATTTAATATGTCAGTGAGAACCATTTTCAAGTGAACCCGATGTGCCCTTGGTCATTATGCTCTATCTACAATTTTAAAAGCAAAACCATTACAGTGCCATGCGAAACCATTAAATGCTATCTGAAACCAGAATACTTTACCAGCCCTTACCACAGCATTTGTGTAACTGCTTATAAGGTTTCAGCCGGAGGCATAACGAGGTCACCAGGATCCAGGTACAATGCCATGGGATATTGCGTAATGAAGCGTAATGCCTTTTAGATGGCTATGTAACACACAAGCTGTCAGCCAGACCGGTCATAAAGTTAAATAGAGTCGAGTCGCTACAATACCAGCGGGAACCAGCAAACGTCGTAGAAGGAACCGTATGAAATCAGTAGGAATTCGAATCATTACACAATGAACAATGCCAGCTATTTTTTTCCTGAAGCCATTTGGCACTTGCACAATAATATACAAAATATTTTGATAGGTGACCACTGACTTCATACAGTTCTGCTACCTGCCAATTCTAAGCCGACAATCACAATTTTAGCAATAAACTTATCGATAATCCCTATTAATTTTAAATGTAACATTTCACAGTTAAATGGACTTCGATTTTACTTTAGAATATATTTAAATAATTAATTTAAACAGTTTTGACTTTGCTCATCCTAGCCGCCATAATCACCTAAGTTTAGTAAAAGCTACTCATAAATAAATAATCACATCAAATACATTTTGTTATACAGCTTTGCGACTGGCATTTTATGTAGCAATAAAAGACACATAGCAACTTTTTAATTCGCCTAAATGTTGACTCAATCAAACACAAATTTTGATGCTTTTACCATCTTTTGCTCATTAAATAATGACAGCGAATATTTATTGATTTATGTTTTACTTTAAAATTAGTTATACATTTTATTTTATTAAAAGAATTAAATTTTATCCAAATCGCATAAAATAAATTTCCAAAATCAGTTCCATTAAAGCTCAAATTAAAAAGTGAAAGTGGCGAAAATTTAACAGTGTATTAAAATATGTTACATTCTATTCCATTTTGTAGTTGTGTACACAACATTCTATTATGGGATTTTTTTGAGAAATTGGCAACGTCAGTCAATTCGAGTACTGTCATCAACATCAAATTATATCGAACCGCGGTCTGTTACGCGGAGTTTAAACCCTCTGTGATTTTATTATAATAATAGAACTAAATTCCTTTTAAACATGATTCGAAGCAAGTGAAAATTGTGTTTACGTATTTATAACGATTGTGTACGTGTGTGTTTGTAAATATTTATATAGAAAAATAAGTGAAAATCCTACATAGCTCAAGATGGTGGAGAAGTTGGGTTCGCCACGGCAAGTGTTCTCGGTGCTAGTTCTTTGTGTACTCTGGTACATAGTGTCATCTAGTAATAACGTAATTGGGAAATGGGTTCTAAACGATTTTCCATTCCCAATGACCGTCACAATGGTTCAATTAACCAGCATAACACTGTACAGTGGTCCGTTCTTTAATCTATGGGGCGTTCGGAAATATGTACCAATCCCATGGAATTACTATATGAAACTGATTGTACCGTTGGCATTAGGTAAATTTTTAGCATCTGTTACATCACATATCTCAATATGGAAAGTTCCTGTCTCGTATGCTCACACAGGTAAGTTTTGTTTTTGTACCACTTTCACTTTTAATAATCTCCGTTCTGATGGTGCCCGCCTTTAAGATACACATACCACGGGGCCAGTATAATTAAAATTGTGCGGAACACTTGACCCATTTTATTTTGGTGCGTATGTAGGTGGCACATATTAGATTAAAATTTCATTATCACGCATCACAGTTTAAAAACTTGTTGATTTTGTGTGGCTGTGATTTAGCACAAATTTCGTTGAACCCCACACATATCCGGAAGTATGCAAATAGCGATAACCCTAGGGGTGATGATCACCACATATACAAAATTATTTAGTGAATCTTCTAGGTTGGCACGGACAAGTACATAAGCAAATTGGAACTATACGGCCCTGTTTAATAAAGCACACCGGCACACCTACGCAGTTTAGAATTTATTGCTGCATGTGAGAAATTCAGTTGCATTAGTTGTATAGATTTACGTATTTAACCCTTTAGTGACCAAGCTTTCATAACATAACTACATTACACATTTATTCGATTCAGAGTTTCTAAAGCCGAGGCACTCGATACAACACTCATATGGTTAGGCTCGTATTTAAGCTCTTAAAATTCTCATTCGGTCGCCATGAAAGGGTTAATATATAATAACAAAAAACTAAAAATACGAAAAATATAAACGGCAATACTTTCACAATTTTATTTACAATTTTGTGTGCCATTTCATAATAAATAACTTGACTGTCTTAGTTGGGACAGCAAATTGCTTTGTATTATGCAACTCAGCAATAAGATCTTAAAAATATTAAGAAATGATTTTCCGGTTTGGCGAGCCTGCATAATGTACATCAGAAATGCACCCAAATATTTTCAATGTCATGGGAAGTTCGCACGGTGCCAGCTATAGCAGAGATGATTCGATTTGTCGTACTGAGTAGTTTTCAATGTTCATTTTATCGTTATCAATTCGCTTATCTAATTGACACACGTGATCCTGGCATGTGACTCACCCGATAATTTGGTTTGCTTACGTATGCAGTATTTAAAATGTCTAGGCAATCGGAATTTTGTCAAGTATGCGATAAATGGTTAGTGTTACATATATTTCGATTACAATGAGATTCACTACGACCTACACCGAACTACCTTGAATGTATGCTATTTTGCTGACCAATATAATTTTTATGTTTATTTTCAGTTAAAGCCACAATGCCACTATTCACTGTGATATTGTCACGTGTTATCATGAAAGAGAAGCACTCGACGATCGTGTACCTAAGTCTTATACCGATAATTACCGGAGTTGGTATTGCTACTATGACCGAGCTCTCGTTCGATATGATCGGATTGATTAGTGCCCTAATTGCCACAATGGGATTTTCGTTACAAAATATTTTCTCGAAAAAAGTGTTGAAAGACACCGGAATACATCATTTGCGGCTGCTACACCTACTTGGACGCTTGGCGCTGTTTATGTTTTTACCAATTTGGTTCTACTTTGATTTCTTCAACATTCTGCAGCATAATGTTTTTGTGACAACGGATTATCGGGTAATCGCCCTACTATTTATCGATGGAGTTTTAAATTGGCTGCAAAATATAATCGCATTTAGCGTACTGTCTTTGGTGACGCCATTGACGTACGCGGTAGCGAGCGCTTCGAAACGAATATTTGTGATTGCGATATCGTTACTGATACTTGGAAATCCGGTGACTTGGATGAATATATTCGGCATGTTCTTAGCTATAGTCGGAGTGCTTTTATACAACAGAGTGAGTAAATATTTACTAATCCAACAATATAAAATTACTAATCTTACTGTAAATCTGATTTTAGGCGAAATTCATATCCAAAGAGAGACAAACTCAACTCCCATACACCAGTAAAAATTGGGATAAGTACAAACCCCTACAAAATTCGTATGGCGATTTTAACCATCAAAATGGTAAACACTATATGAATGGTTCGGTATCTAGTGCGATGTCACCATCGAGCTCTCTGCTATTTAACAACACATCCACGAATTCCACAGCAAATAAATTATTATTCGTGTAATAGTTGTGTAAATAGCTTTGTTTTAAGTTAGCCAATAAATTTAATGATAGACGACAGATAAGCGGGTTAGAATTTGTTGAAATTCTAAAGAAAAAACAACGTGAAGTATTGATGAAAGTGCCTGTATAAATTAAGTGTAAGCTAAGCTAATTATTTTTTCATTTTGTGAGTCGAAATACGCACATCCTTTAAGGTATTTTGTGCGACCAAGCAAATTCAACCCAATATTTCAAAAATAGTTTTTGGTTCGTTTTTTAGGACAAATGTACGTTTCGTTATAAATTTTTGTAAATATGCAAATTTTTAATTTTAAGTTTAGCAAAAATTTTATTTATGTATGTATAACGATAAGTGTAAAGGTTTATATAAACGATAAGGATCTATAAATAAATTAAGATAAGATTAATTGATATATTATTAAAAATTCCAGATGGTATTTCTAATTAATTGCATACGAAAGAAACGGGCTAACGGTTTGTCAAAGCAATAAAATGAACAAACACTAGTTGGAAGTCCGATTTCTGATCATCAATCGACACCATGAGTTTGGTTTTGGCTCTTTTACACAATAGAAACTGTATGGGAAGCTTTTACGGACGAGGAAATTCAAGAATTCCAGAATAATAGTACTTTTATTAGGAAGATGGGCTTTTCCAATCCGAATGATTTGGGACCTATTTTTTAATTCAACCTGAGCAAGCAGTGCAATGTTAAAAAATACTCTGTGTTTTTTATTCAACCTGAGGAATTTTATTCTGCACACTGTTTTTATTTGTGAACTGTGCTTAGACCGCACATACTCGGTTCTTCAAATTTTACTCTGAACAGAATGCCAGTGTACGAAGAGTATGCAAAGTAAACAAAAATATTACTCTATGTACACTGGATCATTTGGCACTGCACAACCTTTACGGGGTACTACGTTATCATGACAAACAGTCTTTTTAATGATTTCTTATCTACGTCTAAGTTCACTGGATACCTTCCTAAGCTGCAAATTAAGGAGATTTATAATTTTAAAAGATTGCAACAAACCATTGAAAACCATAACGAATTAAGATAAACTCTCTCGATTACTAGTAAAGTACAATTTGGTCTTCAGGTACCTTTCCTATAATTTTCTAAAAATATTTCAGAACCATTCCTCACTACAAATTTCGTCCTAATCGTGTAAAAATAGGCGTCGATGTTATTGTTTTCCCCAGGAATGTTATTTTTACAGGAATGTGAAACGTAATTCATGACACATTCGCGAGTGTAAAAGGACCAAGCGCGACTTATGATTCTAATGCTGCTCCAACACTAGTTGCCCCAACCAATGAAATATTAAAATTGGTTGGGACCCAAGGAGTTCCGCACTCAATACCAGGCAAGGTCCGTAGTGAAAATCGTGAAAATTATGTTACAATCCGCAAGTGCTCAACTGCCTTAGCAAATTAAATGAGCTTGAACGAAGGCGAGAAATACACTTAACCTAGCTCTGCACACTTGAGATCCTCTTCGAAGCATTCCTTTTTAAGGTATTTGTGCCAGGCTTATGCATTGCAGATGATCTTTCAAGCGGCCATCACCAGTGAACCCTAAGTTGGTGTTTCTTGAGTCAGGGCATCTTGCGGCTAGTGAAATTTTTAACAGCTTTCTTCTCCTTATTTAAATGTCTAAAAAGCCACTGGTTCGGGACTAATCAGCTTTATCTATAAGCCTGATTTATTCAGAGAATCAGAAACCTCATTGCTGGAAATGTTAAAATGAGCTGCAATTGCTAGAATCCTTGACATAGAAGTGGTATGAGGATTTTTTTAATGAATTGAGCGCAGCTTTAGATACACATAATGTATTCACTTAAATCAGCGAGATTAAAAGCAATTTGCTTTCTAATTGGAAATAAAGGTCAAAGATATAGTCCCCGTAAATGCCCTACAAGCAGCTTCCTGAAGGATATTCAAGTTTGTAACATAGAAATTCGATTTAACCACAAGCCGCTAACCAAACAAAAGTCATTTTGGGTTTAAAAATTAACTGGCAAAAAGAAAGGGGACCAGGATTTCTCTATGTATCTTGATCTTCGTCTACGAAAAACCATTACACTGGTATTATACGAATTACCGTATAATACCAGTGTAATGGTTTTTCGTAGACGAAGATCAAGATACATAGATCATTAACTTTCGACACCACTATTCCGCAATAACGAGTGCACCTTAGGTTATTCACATTTGTTTGAGCAACAAATGATGGTTGTAGTTTAATATGTAGGTTTCAGTGGTTGCTTACTGCACACTTAGGCCAATTTTTAGGCCCATTGTGATTGTGATACCACTCATTCACTCCACATCATTAACCCACCTACTTCACCTAGTCACAAAACTACAGTATAACACCTGCACATTGCAAGCTCCATGTCAACCATGGATTGACATGGAAGGTGGGTCGGCGCGTGACACGGAATTCTGCACTCCATTAGAGGGTCTTAGTTGTATTTATTAGCATCACCGATCGTAATCGATGATGAAAATTCGATTTGCATCTAGCCTCTGATGGGATTCGAACCCAGCACCTCCCGGTCCAAGTGCCGAAGCTTTAACCACTGCACCACTTGTCCGGTAGTTTCATCAATAATCAGGAACCAACGAAGAAGAGAAGCACGCCCCAGGTGACAACATTTTCAAATTATATTCTCTTTTTCGACCTCGACATATGTGACATACTCACGAATTCGATCCAAGTGACGATGGTTTTGTCAATTACCAATCTAGGACAGGCACTGACAATTGTAGAGAACGGATTATTACCAGAAACCCTCGCTATATCCAGAAAGCTGACCACAAGAAATGCGTTTGCTTGTGAGGGAATACATATTGAAGATTACTCAGAAAAATCTCATCCAGATCATCAATCAGGCGAACCAACATGAATATTCATAATATATCGTAACGTCGCATACGGGAAAGTGTATAGAATCTCTCCCGCGTGGTTGGTTAAAGTGGATTTTAAATGTTTCTTATATCATATATACTGAAGATTAGTTATTTTATTGACTCGAATTTTCTTTAGTAATAAGATTACAGGATATTACAATGTCCCCAAAATGAAAGAAACTAGGGATCAAGAAGATCTTCTAGTTGAGAGTCCAAATCAGTCTCTCTCTCGAAGTTAAAATTAAATCAATAATAATCACACAAACTGAAGTCAGTCACCTCCTGCCTTACAAAATTAACAAGAATTGGCTCACACCTTAAACAGAGATGATCGTTTATTATTGCAATCCAAACTGCCTACCTTAGGTTAGGTTAGGTTAGGTTTCAGTGGCTGCCATCGCACACTTAGGCCAGTTATGGCCCATTGTGATACCACAGGATCCGACATCATCAAACTCCTTAAACCCATTTAGTGCTATTAATATAGCGTAAAAGATCTCGCACATTGCAGCTTTCGAGATCAGAGAGGCTGTCCATGGTGTATTTGCCCAAGTGATCATGTCTTCTGCCAGCTAGCGCAGGGCATGAGCATAGAAAGTGAACAAGAGTCTCCTCCTCCTCATCGTCCCTGCAGCTTCTGCAGAAATCATTTGAATCTAGACCCAGCCTTCTCGCATGATCTCCGAAAAGGCAGTATCCGGTAAGTACCCTTACAATTCTACCTAAATCACGCTTTCCTAGTGTGATTAAGATCTTAGAGCGCTTCAAGTTCAGCACAGGCCATACTTGCTTCGCTATCCTACCGGTTGGACTCTCAAGTCTAGGTCTCCCTAAACATTCTCTCCCTGATTCCAGTTGGAGAGTTGTACCGTACCTTGCTAGCTCGTCTGCCCTGCAATTCCCCTCAACGTCAGAGTGACCCGGAACCCAGACCAACTGGATATTGAAATGCTCACTCATCTCGTTAAGAGATGTGTGACAATTCAATGCCACCCGTCACGCCAGGGAAACTGAATCCAGCGAAAGATCAAAAAAATAGTGATATCAATGCACGATATCACATTATGCTTCAACCAGTTCATGACCTTTTCGATCGCTATAACTTCAGCCTGGTACACGCTGCAGTAATCAGGTAGACGAAAAGATAAATTGACATTTAATTCCCCACAGAACACACCCGCTCCCACTCTACCATCGAGCTTGGTGAAGAAATTAACTGTCCCGGTCTCGATAAGGAGACCTCTGTTCCAATCCTCCCGAGAGGGGAGAATCACCTTAAAACGCTTGTCGAAGCACAACATGGGTATTTTTATTATTAACTGCCTACCTTAAATTTTGACGCAAAATCGTCTGAAAAAGGAAATGATGTGGTCAAAAATCGTTAATACTGTCATTCTCCATTGTTACTAACGCACAGAGCCTAATGCTTGTTGTTGTTGTAGGACATACGGGCTTTGACGCTTTCGTTCCATTCCATTATTCGCTTTCTTCAATGAGTTTCAAAGTCATTCATGATCACCACTAAACGTCTCCCTCGACACTGAACAATTTTCATTATAAGTAATTTTATCGGGTTCGGCTTGAAATCTCGTATTTCAAGATCCCGTAATTCGAATATCTCGTTAAATATTATAAAAATCCCGAAATTTTGATATTAGGTGTGTGTCTACTGTAGGACAATCAAAAGCGATAGTATCATGCGCCTCTACGTGGTGTGCAAATTATACCTGGTTAAATCACAAAAATGCTTCCATAAAGAATTATAGAATACTATCTTTTGTTCATGATATAAGACTGAGGTGCCCAGGGTAGGTCGACACAACCAAGACCTATCTGATGGTATACGCCGCTACTTGGATTTTCCCTTAAACTTGGCGTCAGAGAATTTAAAGCCTTCCTGGTATCAACATACTTTTGATTTACAACATTTTGGGCCGCTCCCATACGATCAGGATACAAAATTTACTACAATATGATATAATAGTTCGCTATTGGCCTGCAAACCCGGAAAAACCGTGAGTAAAAAATCTTAATTTTATAGTTCTAACCTTGAGGATTCTGAATATTAGGTTTCTAACCGAAATTTTCATTTTGAACAAATTCATGTCAACAAGGAATAGGTGTTAACACTACTGAAAATCAGACTTCAACTAATAAAGGTGCACCATACATTGACAACAGGAACCAAAAGTCACGTCACATATCCAAAAAAAAATTCCCCCCAAAAGTGCGGCGAGAGGGACGAATTATTTATCATGTTGGGAATTCAATCCTCATCCAAAAACATGTCTCATCTGTATCGTATTGCTCATATTTTTAACTTAACAGAAAAAATCAGTCTAGAATCAGTCTAGGTCCGATACCAACAGCAAACCCGAATTGTTTCTAAATTCCGAAACTTCATAATCTAATAACATAGAAACATAATCATGATTTATTAAGCAACAGTGGAGATTCCTCATGAGGATTAAAATTTTGAATCCCAATATCGATGGTCTTGATGCTAAACATATTAGGTTGAGGAATTACAGAGTTTCATGTAATAACGAACTTAATGGCCATATGTCAAAATCTGCTGAGTCTCACCAACTTAAACAAACATGGGCTAAATTTCAAAAATTCACAAAACGTGATTTTAACCCGCTCTCAATTTTCACCTACATTGGACCGTTACCGAGATAAAAACCAGACTTTTATTAAAAAACTCACCCTTGATAGTTATAGCAGTGGTTTGCGGGCTTTCACATTATTTTCCTTCTTTTCCTTTATGGTACCATATTGTTGTTGAATCGCATCATCCTCTTGGGGGTTTACATTTTGGCATCTGTAAGGTAAATAATGGGAAATGAAGGTATTTAAAAGAACAGTTTATTTTAATTCGTTACGTTAACCGAGAATCACCGCATATCAAGGACGAATAACCACCAAAACGATAAGTAAATTTTTGACTGATAAATCTTACTAAAAAACGATTCAAAAGCGATATACTGCGATACTTAAAGGAAGGAAACGTATGGGACACGTCTTCATACGTGAAGATGATAAGATGTCAGAAAGTCAAACACTAAATATCAGATAATTTTATTGCCAATTTAAAAGAACTTCACAATTTTAATAAAACTTATCCCTGTTGTTTCTTCATAAATATCCAGCTGTAGTTGTTCTTCATTGGAATTAGACTAAATTCAAGTTTTTCAAATGTATGCTCCGATACTTCGTTCGCACACACGATGAATGCGAGTACATCTAAATCATATTTGGTTGCAATTATTTTGCTCAAAGCTTTAATCACAAGTTTAGCATATCCTTTACCTCGATGCTCTGCTGCTGTGTGCACCATCCTAAAAATAAAACTTACCGGGCTAATTAATCAATTAAAGATTACAATGGAGTACTTACCCTAACCCAAATTGTTCATTGAGCAGTGCCCATGAACGTATTTGTCGATCATCTTTAGAAAATACCCCAATGGTATCGTTGATACCAATCAAACTTTTTAAATATTCCACTGAACCCGAATATCGATGCGGCCATACTGAATTGATTGCATACACATCATCAGCTCGTAAATTTTCTACCACCACATCATTGGGAATTTCATGTTCGTATTCTAAATTTTTGGCATCCTCTTTGGCTAGCACTCGCCCGGTATTTTTAATTTCTACGTCGATCTCGGCCTTGCGGTATTTAAACACATCGGTCAATATATGGCGATAGCGTCCCTCAAACGATATGAAAAATGGGCCAAGCGAATAATCGATTAAATTCGTATTCATTAAGCACTCACGTAATTCATTCTCGTCATTCGAATATACGTAGAGATTGTAATCTTTAGAGCCAGAAATCGAAATAAATGTACAATTTTCTACTTTACCGTCACGTTTTGTATAAATATCTCGACGGATATAATCCGATACGACAAGTTTATCATATTCGTCTGGATTTTTTTCGAAGTAATCACTCAGCTTTAGATTCATACGCAGAAAATTATAGCCACGAATACTCATCGGTAAATTTTGTGCACAAATTTTAATCATTTTTTTGATTTCATTGCGAGACAAGGGCCGCAATATATCGAGCTGAGGTGCACCTTCCATCTTATCGCGTGAAAATTTGAAACTAAACTGATTTATATGTCAGTAATGTAATTTAGGTATTTAATATAATAAATTACTTCGTTGAAGTGGTCTAAATAAGAAACAGTGGAGGGAGAATATACTAAATCTTTATTAATATTTTTTTCGTTTTTATTAGAGATAATGTTGAATTGGAGTAGGTTCAGCTGATAATTGTAATTTGCTTTGTTTACTATACTTAGAAACTAAACTTAAAACTACCAATGAAAATATATACGAGTTAGTTTAATTTCTAGTCGGTCGTTTTGTTCGGTACCATACGTACCCCGGCATTTCCATATCGACACGTTTAAATCCTAATTTTCTATAACACGCCTCAGAATTTTTATTGCCGTGTACGATATATGCGATTGTGTTTTCGTTGTGTTTAAGAGCGATTTGCTTTGCAATGTACTTGATCACTAAGCTGGCAAAACCTTTCCGTTGGTATTCGGGCCGCGTTGTTAAACAACCGGTCGCAAATTGATCATTAATCAAAACCCAAGCAACTAATTCACGTGTATCTCGCGTGAATACACCAGCGGACTCGTTTAATATAATCAGGCTGTGAATGAATTCGTACGAACCGGGATATCTGTATGGCCAATAGTGATCAATAACCTTAGCATCCGATTCCTGTAATTTTTCGACGACATAACCATCCGGTACTTTAATGTCGAATTTAAGAGATTCCGATTTATCAAGTACATAACCATCGTCGTCGATTACGGTAGTCACCTCAATATTTTTTTCCTTGAAAATCTCTTCCAAATACCGGCAATGTACTCCCTCGTGCGACACAAATTGTGGACCATATTCCCAATGTATCAATCGAGTTTCTCGAATGCATTCGGCCAACTCATCACAATCACGTGAAAATGCATAAACATCTAAATTATCATCGCGCGAAATCGATAAAAATGTACAATTTTCTAATTTACCGCCTCGTTTCGTATATACTTTACGAATTATTGAACCCGAAGTGATACGTTTCACGATCTCACTATTTTGAGGATCGTTAAAAAATTCAATCCACTCGATTTGAAAACGAAGATATGCATAACTACGAACACAGTATGGATAATTTTTAGCGCAAATGTCACGCATCGCGTACATTTCACTCACGGTTAATTCACGTAAAATATCGTCGGTCATTTTACCTCCTACCACGTATTTGTATTTAGTATCTCACACTGGACTAAAGTGATCGAATGACTGAGGTTTATTATAACATGCAATTATTAAATTTGGCCTAATAATACTACAAAACACATTATCTTTGATGACATTAATTGGATTGGCCTTGCCCCTGAGATCTACAGTACAACGAACTTGGTCTGGTTTGTATATCAAAATATAAAATGAACAAAAATAGAACATCTTAACTGTATTCGGTTATCAGACATAGTATAAATTATCTTAATGTATTACCTAGCAGATATATGTACATACAAATCTTATGTACATATAAACAACGTCAACTCTCCTTCTCCATCATCTAATGATAATGTCGTTATCGTGCGACATAACGAAATTAAATTTTGTCTACGTATTTCACACGGTATCTTATCAATTGAGTGAAGTACTTTTCTATTTCTAATTTTGCTTTAAATTCAAATAAGTATAGATTAGATACTTCTTTGGATGATTCTGTATGTGGTCATAGATACAGTGCATGAAATCAAAATTTTGATCCGCAACATGACTATAAAGACCATATTTTTAGAAAGATGGCTAGTCCATCACTTTATAGATAAAAGTTTCAAATATACCGCTCTCACTATCGCGGGGATTTCAAACCAAAATAGCAAAAAATAATTTGTTCATAAACTTTGATTGATTAGGCTATAAAAAAACTAGAGACATCTAGTGTCAACCAGCGCTTCTTTTATAATAGAAGGTTAACTTAGGGTTAGCGCTTCTTTTATAATAGAAGGTAATATACTTTGAACTCGATAAATTATTCTCCACTTTACAAAGGTCCAAACAATTGTTTCCATCACTGTATGCGATTTTTGTTCATATAATTTTATTTTATTTTGATTAAATTGCGTACAGGCATATTAAATAGTCGGCCGATCAAGCCGGTACAGTGTACAATAAAATAAATACCTATTGAGAGTTTTCTTAAAATTGTGTGTAGGCAACTGTGTCGCGACTTATATCAGAAACGCAGAAGTTCAAAACTATGAAAACTAAGTGGAGATTACCTGGTCTAAAAAAAACTAATTCGTAATGAAATTGAATATTTTTATAAGAATTATTTACGAGCACCTTTGTAAAAGTCGAAGAAATTAGCAAAATATCGTATAAAGTCAGGCACCACGGGCTAGATCATGAGTGACAAATGACAAATTAGCAATTTATTAATTAGTACTGCTGTAAAATGACAAAATATTTGTGAGTTCTAAAATCCGATTCGCATCAAGTACCAAGTAAAATTATTACCGAGCTGAATTTTGTCAGAATCGTAAATTTGTTGTGACAATTTTTTGATCCAATAAAAAATATCACCAAAAATTGTCATTTTCTCGAAATCTAGGCTCAATCTATATGAGGGTTGTTAAGATATATATTTATCAGTGCTAGCTAGCTGATAGTAATAAATGAAAAATATGATAATTTGTTTGCTTCGTTATCTCATTGATTGACACTTGAGACAGATAAAGATAACGTAAATTGTTTTAGTCGGGTAGCAAGTTACGTGTAGAATGATTAATAAAAATGAGTGTATTAAGACCGTATGGTACTCAGTCTAAGTGCCCTAGAAATCAGTTTTGCATTACCAATTGATCTAAAATTATTGCTCCTTATTCTCGTCCTAAGATTGGATATTGTATATTAGAGGAATTGATACACCTCCTTGGTAACCGGTTTTAGAAAATCACAAATCAATTTTATTATTGTGTTTTTGCTAAACCGTAAACAATTTTTATATCGGAGTGTTGCGAGATACAAAATCTAGCGATTAATACACTTAAATGGAAGTTAATACAATCTTTTGCCAATAAACTTAATTGTTGAGAGCTGATCAATTATTCCGATTTATTTGGTTGCTCCGCATTCCAGAATATGAACGCGTCGTGATATATCTAAAACGTGGCATCAACGAAAAGAAATTTTGTTGGCCGTTGCGGATGTTCGCGGTATATCAAACGAGTGTGATGAACGTAATTTTTGATCACATAGGCGCGTTAAATAATTTTCTACTTTACAATAAGCTCCAAATACATTTTATTTCCATCACTGTAATCGTTGAATGCAATTAATTAGTCTATCAGAGTATGCTTTGCTGGGTCTTTGTTAAGACGCGGTGCGCGGTAGTTTAAAAGCGAAAGTGAACAGTGGGAAAATTATTATGTATTTAAATATAAGTGGATAAATAATTAATTGTGGGTAGGTATTAGGAAAATTATTGAGAGAATATTTCTGGTATTCGGAAATTTTCCAAGATTATTTTCATATTTATCTCTCATATAACACTCCAAACTTGACATATTTAAACCGAACGTCAAATCTGTTTTTTTATATGGGTGTGAAACTAAGAGGAATAGTTTTGTGTAATTCCGGCTACAAGGTTTTGAACAACGTAGTTGCTGACAAGTTATCAATTTACAGCAAGCACATTTTGGGCGAATACTAGTGAGGTTTTCGTTCAGGCGGGTCGGCAACCGATCGCATTGTTTCTCTTCACTCTACATCTTCAATTCATAGAATTTTAGCAGGCGTATGATAGCATCCAGAAAAACATTATGGTATGTCTTGTCAGATTTAGGCATTCCTTCAAAATTGATAACTGGGATGTAGCACTATAGCGAAGAAGATGACAGACTGATAGGACGGAAACAGTCGCAAAGGCAATGCAGGTTCGGAACGGTAGATATAAGAGTCTTAGCGAGGGAAAATATCACCAGGAGTAGCGGTTTTATGTGGTGCAAACGTATTAGTGGTTGAAAAATCACGTTGCTACATTATCCAATAACGAGTTTCTGATCAACCGTCAGTTGATAAGTACAAAATTCATCAGACCGATATTGATGGAAATGGAAGCGACACTGAGACTCTTAAGTAACCAGGAAATCTAAGTGTAAAGTGCGGTTTCGGAGGACGACTCGCAGAAAGTTGACAAAAAAGCCTGGTGATGTTCATGTTGTTGCCTTCCTTATAAAACCAAATTTAGTTCCACTCTTTACGAACGAACAAGCGAAAGAATAAAGTAACAGCAAACAGGTTGGATACTAAATCTGAAAAGCTAAAACTTCCCATTAAGTGATTTTTAACTTTTACGTAAAGTGGGAAAAATAAATCTACATTTTCTCGCTAGATAGCTTTAGTTACATAAATCTCGTGATGTATTTGTCCCAGTATGACATACTTATACCCGGTATGAAGGGGGATTCATGTACTACAAAAATTCTCTTGTCTATGGTTTGATTGATCGATTCAGTTGTGAGTTATATCGTATCAAGGATGAAGGTAAACAAAGAGAAAATTCGCTAGATGCAAGTCACGCGGCTGAAATTGTGAATAGTGTCAATGGTTCTGATACTGTCACAATCATGCGCTATTTTGATTTCGTCGATTCCGTTCCGGTAATTTTGATATTAAAGATGCACCACGCACGCGTCGATAATTTCGATAAAATCCTGAAGATTATCGAAGTAGGTCGACATACGAGCAGTCGCAGCATCGCGCAGAGCTGTTTTTAAAACTGGTTTTAAAAAGAACCTCGATGCTTGCGTCCGACCGTGTTTCCATCTGGCGACGGGAAATGGGTCACTTATGACAATGTCAAGTGGAAACGATCATGGTCGAAGGCCGGTGGAGCGGGTCGAAACGGTGGCCAAAAAAGATTGACGGCCAGGAAGGTTTTGTTATATGTTTGGTATAGGATTTGAAGGGAATCATCTACTATGAGCTGCTGATCAATTGCCAAACGCTCAATTCGGACATCTAATGCCAGCAATCGGACCGACTGAATGCAGCAATCGACCAGAAGTGGCCAGAATTAGCCAATAGAGAAAGTGTCGTGTTCCACTAGGACAACACCCGGCCACCCGACGCTCTTGGTGCTGAAAAAATGACCTTAATGCCATAGACAGACTACTGGTTTCATAACTATAGTTTCGAGTTAACCATGATTTCGTTACTAGGTTTATAGATAGTTTCGGAATGAGATATTTTTTCTCACCCCGAGACATTTTTGTGCTCCTACCGTCGAATACATCAAAAATGGAGGTTCCGGACACTAATAGTTTACCAACCAAATCTAGTTTCCTTTGAATTTGCTATTTATCATTGGATATTTAGTTGGCGGGAACAACTTTTTTTCTGGTTTCTTCTGAGCGGCAATGTGAAAATCGAAAGCAACCTCTGGCAAGCCTTTGAAATGACATCAGTAGTACTGAGCAAGGTGATCCTATGGCCTAAATAGATCATAAATTAAATCTCTAGAGTATTTCGTCTGTCAACTCAACAAAGCCCAGCGCAGCTGTCTATATTTTAATTGTCGTTTATTACTAGACATTTTGACGGATCAGGTTGTAAAAGGAACTGCAGGGCGAAAAAATCGTTCGTCAAACAACATTTATGGCACCATGAAAAACCGAAGACCCATTCGATGACCACCCAAAATGATTTGAACAACCAATTGAAATCATTGTGGGAAGTTAAAGAATTTCACCAAGAAGGAACACTGATGGAACATGAAAGGCTATACGAATGTCGTAACGAACAGTCCCACAATAGAAATATCGATAGTCATTAAGTTCGGCTCTTCTGAAAACAAACCATTAACCGTAGGTATCCAGTTAAAATGGTAATTGGTAACTCTAGGCCGTACCGTATTGAGGTGGCCCAGCAGCAAGTAGTAAAATTTTGCACTCCGATTTTTACATAGACAACCTACTGAAAGGCAGCTATAACATTGGGCCTAAAGAGGTACAGAAACAATTCATAAACATGTTGAACCCCCTTTTAATATTGTTCGAGATGGAGGTTGTTTCTTGAACCGCTTTTAAAAGTTTAAGGGTGTTTTTAAGTATTTACTTCAAGGCTTTTAATTTGTTTTATAAAGAAATGTCTTGAAGTGAAAAAGTAAGAAAACCATACACGATGGATGGTCAATTAAACAATTTTTAGTTTTTATCACTATTTTTCACCCAAAATGATTTTTTATCTGTAACCAAACCAACCGGAATCAAAAAACCAAACATTGGATTTGTAACGTTGCCATTTAGAAGGCAATTTCATATGCCGCTTTTCTAAACCGCCTTGTCCCAATTAGCAAAAAAATGAAATAGCCAGTTTTGAGCAAGCCTCTTTTGAGGCCATTTTTTCACCACCAAGAGCGTTTGTCATGAGAGATGTTAATCGCAAGCTCCGGAGCATCTGTGTGTTCAGCACAATATTGCCGGAACTTCGTCGGAAGAACTTCGTCGCTTAGTACTGATGGCAGTGGTAATTAGTGTGTGTTCGTATTATCCAGCCACTTTTATTTTAGTGGCCAGACGGTCACCTCGTTACATTCGAAAAGTAGGTGCGTAATGTCTTCCACTTCAGTTAGGCTTTAAACTTACCATGTCCAGAGATAACTTGGCTCATCAAGCTCGTTAGTGGTAATTTTAATTTGAGCGTTGCTTTTATGTCTGGAATGAAGCCAAATGTATGCCTTCCATTGGCTGATTCATTCCACCTTCTTTGCTGCCATCCCTGTCTTAATGATCGAGTAACATCAAAAGGGTAACGAAACAAATTCGGCACAATCCAACAAGAAAAATAGCCCAAGAATTAAACATTTCTCAGTCACCAGCAGTTAATATTTTGATGAAACCTTCAACAATAAACATAAAATCCCGGAGTTTTAACAAACCGCAAAGAGAAACGGTATGAAAGATTATCTTCAATACTTAACTGGCACGTGAATCGGGTTACCCTATGTGTTAAGGAAAAACTAATTTCACAGAATTAGGGTTCAGGACTAATAATAATATTTATTCTGATATGAATTCGATATGGTGGTGAAAGTCGTATGAATATGAGATAATTTTATTATAAATTTAAAAGACTCTACAATTTTAATAAGCCATCACTGTTTCGTCATTAATATCCAACTGTAGTCGTCCTCTATTGAAATAAAAGCACATCTATCTTGCTCAAAGCACTAAATCCAAGATTAGTTTGCACCATGCTGAAAACAAAATTAAGTAAGTTTGATTAATGAATTCTGCTACCTTTACTTGCTATCTTAACAGGTGAATTGGTCCAGAAAGTAAAATTTCGAGAACTTTGGTGCATTTATTGTACTTAGAAACTTAAATGGTTTAGTTTCTAGTCGGACGTTTGGTTCGATACCACACGTACCCTGGCATTTCCATATCGACCCGTTTGAATCCTAATTTTCTATAGCATCCCTCTGATTTTTGATTATCATGTGCGATATATGCGACTGTGTTTTCGTTGTGTTTAATAGCGATTTGTTTTGCAATGTACTTGATCACTAAGCTGGCGAAACCCATTCGTTGGTATTCGGGCCGCGTTGTTAAACAACCGGTCGCAAATTGATCATTGATCAAAACCCATGCAACTAATTCACGTGTATCTCGCGTGAATACACCAGCAGATTCGTTTATTATAATTAGGCTGTGGATGAATTCGTACGAGCCAGGATATCTGTACGCCCAATAATGATCAACAATCTTAGCATCCGATTCCTGTAATTTTTCGACGACATAACCATCCGGTACATTAATGTTGAATTTAAGAGATTCCGATTTATCAAGTACATAACCATAGTCAGGGATTACGGTAGTCACCTCAATATTTTTTTCTTTAAAAATCTCTTCCAAATATCGGCAATTAAGTCCCTCATGGGATACAAATTGTGGACCATATTCCCAATGTATCAATCGTGTTTCTCGAATGCATTCGGCCAACTCATCACAATCACGTGAAAATGCATAAACATCTAAATTATCATCGCGCGAAATCGATAAAAATGTACAATTTTCTAATTTGCCGCCTCGTTTCGTATATACTTTACGATTTATTGAGCCCGAAGTGATACGTTTCACGATCTCACTATTTTTAGGATTGTTAAAAAATGCAATCCACTCGATTTGAAAACGAAGATATACATAACCGCGAACACAGTACGGATAGTTTTGAGCGCAAATGTCACGCATCACGCACATTTCACTCACAGTTAATTCACGTAAAATATCGTCAATCATTTTGCCCGGTATAATTAATATTTCACATTGGACTAAAGCAATCGAATGACTGAGGTTTATTATATCATGCAATTATTAAATTTGGGCTAATTTGCATTACACGTTATCTGTGTTGATATGGTGCAAAATGAATTAGATTGACCTTGTCCTTGACTCTGAGATCTACAGTACAACGAACTTGGTCTGGTTTGAAAAGCAAAAAAAAAGATGTAAATAGAACATTCTAAATGTAAAATATATAATCTTAATATATACACCAAGCAGTATACAAAATGTAAACCCTCTTACGCCAACGTCTAACGATAATGTCGTTATCGGACAACATACCGAAATATTGTTGTTTACGTATTTCATAAGGAGTCTTATCATTTGAGTGAAGTACTTTAATATTTCTAATTACATTTTCCAATTCTTTTAACAATAGATTAGATACTTCCTTTAATAATTGGATATTTGATTCCCGATACAGTTCGTGAAATCAAAAAATTTGTACATGCATGACGTAATTTTAATTTGAAATCTACGTATAATTCGGTTTACGTTGAATTCGTTAATTTACTTTTCACTTCTCATTAAGCTCTACATAAATTTTATTTCTATCACTGTACATGCTTTTAGTTCACATGTTTTATTTTCTCTTGATAAAATTGTGTATATGCGTTTCAATCAATCGGCCGAGCGAACAAGTACAGTGGAGTAATAAAAAAATGACATTTAACTGCTATTTTCTCAAAACCTGCAGTTGCGTCGTGATCGATTAGCGACCGTCACGTAAAACCTATATGGCTATATCAGGGTTGGTATAGGAGAGCTAAGCTCGCAAGTACTAATAAATCAAACATATGACATGCTTTAGCTCTACAAATTTACGTTTCATGGAATTATTTCTTGTGACTTAAGTAGCCGTAAATATAATGCCTTGATTTGTTATCTCAGATGAATTGCATTTGGAGATAAGGTTGCAAGATTTTATAGACCTGCATAAAAATTTAGAAATGCATGACTCGTTTTCCTAAGTTCATTTATAATGCTCCTGTTTATCTTATCCTTTATTCAATACTCTTCGCATAAAGGCGCTCATCACCAGGCAAACTGACAGAACTCGGATATTTTTTAACCTTCTTAACCAATTATGGCACATTGGGTGCGTAATTGTGTAGAACTCCTAGCTTATGATAATTATATCTGGGCTAAAATTATCAGAGGCGTTCCTATTGTTTTCACCACTTTGTGATCAACGTAGTTGTCAATAATAAAATTTCATTAGCAGGCTTGATATTACCAGTCTGGCATGCCAATAATGTCATTGGTAATTCTCCCGCAAAATTTATTATTAGATTAGAAATGCAACTCTTATCGTTAATTTTCCTACCACATTAACATTTGCAACTCAAATTATCTTTCAGTGTTGCATTCCACTCCACAAAACACATCGCAAATTTTTTTATCTCGGTTCAAAAACCTCCTACTCCGATCGTATCACTCAAGAAAATTGAAAAATATTTAAAATTAACAAATTAAAGCATCAGTTCAAAATAATCATTGAATATGGCAGCTTTACGCGATGCAGATATTTTAAGGCCACTGCAGCATGATGAAATCGAGAAAATTATCGCTCTGTGTGCTGAAGATTTGCCGATTAGCGCGCGAGGCTTTAATTTTCTGCGTATGCACATGAAAATGAAAAAATTGTACAGTGAGTATCCGGGTGAATACGAAAAGTTGGTGATATCGGACTACATGAAGCGTGAAATTTACACGAAATGGAATGGAATTATCGAAAACTGTACGTTTATATCGATATCGCGTGGTGTGAATTACAGTGTCTTTATCTTTTCGAAGAGCAACGAAGAGTTACACCAATGCTTAATGGAGACGAATTTGATTGATTACTCATTTTCCCCGGTTTTTATATCGGTCGAGGGTTGGCAGCGGCCAATTTTACTACAAGTTTTCGCATCAAAGAATGTAAATATTGTTGATGAACAATGGTGCACGTCACGGATTTTACCAAAAGCTGTAGCACTTAAATTCGAATATGAATTACCAGACGATGTTATAGAGCAAAACTTATCTGTGGAAGACGCAGATGTAGTTAATGAGGCATGGCCGCATCATTACTCTGGATCGTTAGATTTTATAAAAAGTTTGATTGGAGTAAACGATTCGGTTGGAATATTTGGTAAGGATACAGGAGAATTACGAGCATGGGGGCTACTAAACGATCAATTTGGACTTGGGTAATTAATTATAATATCCGCATATTCTTAAACTAACCGTGTTTGATGATTTTTAGGATGGTGCATACATTGCCAGCATGCCGCAAAAACGGTTACGCTAAAATTGTTATCAAATCATTATCACAAAAGATCGCACACAAACATGATATTGATATACAAATATTTGTGGTAAAAGGAAACACGTTGGCTGAACATTTGTTCGATAGATTAGGGTTTATAATAACCCCGATGCCGGGTGACTACAGCTGGATATTTACAAGAAGCCAGCTAATTTCAAATATACCCTAAAATAAAAACAAGATGGCATCATGGTCCATACTATTTTATTAATATATATTTTACAAATCAGTTTGAGTTACTTTAATCCAGATGAGGCCTTCGGGAACATCAACCTTCTGGAACCCTAATTTAGTAAAACATCGCTCCGAATTCGAGTTGCCGTGTGTTATAAAACAAAACGTCCCCATATCATACTTCTCGGCCAAATTCCGTGCTAGGCTTTTTATGACCAACGATGCGTACCCTTTTCGGCTATATTCCGATTTTGTGTGCAACATCGCCATGGAATACATCTCATCTACAAGACCCCAAGATTTTATTTCGTTCGTGTCTTTTGAATATACCGCAATATTCTCATTTAGTAGGATGAGGCACTTTATGTACTCATCTGAACCGGGATAGCAATACGTCCATAATTTATTTACGACATCATAATCTTTTTCGTATATCGAATCGAGTCGAATATCATTTGGCAGATCAATTTTATATTTTATAGCTGCGTCTCGAGGAAGATAATATCCATTCGTTGGTATGTCATACTCTAGCGCTAAACCTTTTCTACGAACTATGTCGACAATATTCTGATAGTGCTTACCTGCGAAACCGGCAAATGCTGGCCCCTTGGCCCAATTAATTAAGTTCGTGTGCTCAATGCACTGTTTTATTTCGTTGGGATCGTATGAGAATATAAATATTGTTAGATCACGCTCACCGGAAATTGATACGATTGTACAATTTTCAGCCACACCATCACGTTTTGTGTACACTTTACGCCAAACCGTATCGGAATTTAATTTCTTCACCAAATCGTGATTCTTTGGTTCGTTGATTATGCGCTGCCATTTAATATACATCCGGAGAAAGTTATACCCGAGCACCGAATTTGGTAGATCGCCACTAAATCGATCAACCATTGTGCGAATTTCATCATCTCGTAACAACCTTAGTATATCAGTGCTCATGTTCGCGAATCGTGTGTAACTGTACCTAAAATTATTTTATCAGATGCAAAATTTAATCATCATATCTGTTTACTTAGTGCAGTTCTAGATAAACTCCATGTTGATATAAATTGATTCTGAAATTATAAAGAAAATAGGCATGAACAAAATAAAACTAGTCGCTCCGCTTGCTACAACAGATATCGCTAAGTGTGCGCACGTGGAATAAATATGTTCGATTGAGATAATCAACTTTGGGTATGCTACAATCCACTTCTAGGAATTTTTGTACTTTGTTCTAAATTTTTAATATTTCGGCGTGAGACACAAAATCAATTCGTTTTTTTAATAAAGGTATAACTGGTTTTCGACACAAAATTATCTAACTGGTAGATACAGAATTTATAATTGGGTTAGAAACAAGCTAAATTTATGTATTTTTTGTTACGAGGTGGACGTTTTCTAGTAAAATGTGTTAATCAAAATATATTAATATTAAGTAAATAAATGTCATCTAATAAAAAATCACATCTCTTACGAAACAAGTTGAGATCGTGCGTTTACACTGTCCCCAAGGACAAGGAGGCTAATCCGAATTAAGTATAAGTATTTAGCAAATTTTAATAACCTTAGGCACACTGTTTTGCATTGATCGACACTAAGCAGCTAACAAGTTTCATATGAAATTTCCCAATAAATCTGTGTTGAAAACTTCTTTACTGGTCCTTCGTTATCAGATTAATGGAGTCATGAAAAATGCGAAAAAATTACTTTAGAGAAAAAACCTAATTACCTAATTTAAAAATATTACTTACCTTAATTTCGATCACTCTATATAGACCACATTAGCGACATAAGAGCTAAAAAATTCTCAGATTTTGCACACAGTAATATTTGATGTAGGTAATCGACACGACTACTTCGTTAAGAATGATAACTTTTTTTTAATTGGACGTGTATACATACGTAAGTTCATACATCTGTATGCATAGATAAGATTATTTTAAAGTGGTAATCGTAATAAATATTAATATGTAGTACAAAACATAAGCCATAAGTGGTTACATATACAAACATAAACGTATTTGTGTGCTGACACATTTACAATTTAAAGTTCAATGCACGACACGAAATTACTATAATCAGTCCTGATGATATTCATGAATGATGTAAGTACTCATTTCTTCCAATGCTTTTTATTGGTAGAATATCGAGATGCTCTCGATGACTACACTACTAAAAGTAACTTCGAAAACTCTACCAAGTCTGCAAAAATTTGGATGGACGAATTATATTTAATTGTGGAATATAATCGGATTATAAGTTGCACGGATGAGACGATCAAACTAAAAATTTTATTAATTTAATACGTCCGTCCAAATATCTTGTAATACAGTGTATAGGAAATTGATCGAGTTTTCCATAGTAAATTTGCTTGCCAACGTCTCACAAGTTGTTGTTGTTGTGCTCTATGGAAAATGCATTTCAATTTCACAATTAATGGCGTCGCTCTAATTGTATTTTGGATTTAAGTCCAGAAACAATGTTGGAACGCAGATTCTTCTTTATTTCCTTTATAAGATATTTGCTTGTTATAACATTTGACTGGCAATTTCATTGCATTACTTACTGCAAGGTTAAATTGCACTATCAACTATAACAAACGGTTGTTATAACCAGTATTTGTTACTTCTTACTACTTAGATGTTTGTATAAAAAACATCACCAACGGTCATATTAGTAGCAGTGCAATTTTGGGTCTTTTTTTTTTTTTTGTTTTCTGGACAAACTTATTAGTTGTCTAGCCTTAACTAGCACATACACCATCACAACCTTCCATAGTAGAATGTTATATATCATATGTGTTAGCATGCAATTTTAAATCAACTCTTCAGGCTTAATTCATCAATCTTGATGATTAACGCCATTTACGGCACTGCTATCGAATTACCAGGCGTGTAGGTATGAAACCTGAATTTACCAATAAATGGCGCCACCAGTCAATGTACCTTTCGACAAACCACGCCATCGGCGCTATTGTTTTCTTTCGACATCTGTCGACAAGATCCAATTCATAACCATACAAGTTTCATACAATAACGCATGTTTTTTACGTGTTAAAAATGTCGAGTCCAGAATCACATCGAATGCTTGTCAAAGCTTACGGTGAGCATGCTCTTGGTAAATCACAATGATATGAGTGGTTTAATAAAGTCAAAAGTGGTGATTTTTACGTGACTCGCGTTCTACGTTACGCGGAAGACCATCAAAAAAGTTTGAAGACAGATGAGGATGACGCTCAAACGCAAAAACAACTCAGAAAGATCCAAAAGCTGGGAAAATGGGTTCCGCATGAAAGGCTGACTGAAAGGCAACAGAAAAATAGAAAAACCACTTGTAAAATGTTGCTCGCCAGCTACAAATGAAAGTTATTTCTCCATCGAAATTTGACTGGCGATGAAAAATGGATCTATTTTGAGAATCCAAAGTGCAAAATATCTTGGGTTGATTCAGGACACCCATTGACATCGACTGTGTAAATACTTCGTAAATACAGAATGCTACCAACAACATATGATAAATTTGAATCTAGCTTTGCGTGAAAAACGTTCAGAATATGATAAAAGGCAACACAAAGTGATTTTGCTTGATGATAATGCACCATCACACAACGCAAAACCGGTCATGGAAACGTTGGAAGCACTTAATTGGGAAATACTTTCACATGCGGCTTACTCGCCAGACTTGGCTCCATCCGATTATCACTTATTTGCATCGATTGGGCACGGGCTTGCTGATGAGCACTTCACTTCCTACGAAAATGTACAAAAATGGCTCGATATAGTTTGCATCAAAAGGAGAACAGTTTTTTTGGCGTGGCATCCACACATTGCCTGAAAGATGGGAAACATGTATAACTAATAATGGCGAATACTTTGAATAAAATACGCTTAATCGTTATCAAACGATGAACGTGTACTTTTTACTTAAAAATTCCTGTTTCATATTTACACACCTCGTAATGGCTTGAAGTTGTATGAGTAAAAAATTACGCGAAACTCCTAAAAAAAATTACAAGAGTAATTACGTCTATGAAGGTACTGTTTCAAACTGCTTTTCTTTAATACCCTGTATAGAAGAATTTCAACTTATTTCGATTTATTTATCCATGTTTGGTGTGTGCGTTGAAAAGGGTAGAAAACAGTTGTGAACAAAATAATACTCCAATAGAAACAATTTTTTACTCAAAATTATAATCAAGGAATTACCCCATAAAATATGCGCACTCAATACGTAACACCATTTACATAAAATTTCATCCCTTGCACCAAAGTATTAGTCATCCAGAATTATTCAAAAAGCGTCATAATAATACTGTGGGCAAAAAGTAGTAAGACTTTTTAATTTAAATTTCGCGCGGAAAACCATTCGTCGAAATAAGCAAAAGTTGATGATAGATTCCATTACTTTCGACAAAACAGACAACAAAGCAATCGGTTGGTAGTTTGTAGGAGATGTAATATCGTTTTCAAAATTACAGGAAAGACACCAATCTTCATTGACAGGTAAAATAGTTTGCTAACCGGTCTACCAAAGGAATTGTAGCAATGTTTGAGTACAATTGCTGGAATACGGTCAGGGTCAATTACTTTGTTTCGATTAAGTTCCCTTATAATTTTGGAAACCACCTTGGAACAGAGAACTATTGTATTTTATCACATAGAGCGATTTTGAGTTCAGCTGTCACAAAAGAAAATTTGTACGTATGTACCCACCTTGTACTCATCGTTTAAAGGGATTATTGTTAATTAATAACATAATTAAAGCAATTTGTCCATAAAATCTTCCACGTGAAGGAGTTTATCGCCAACCATATAAGGCTGAATGAATGCGAGCACACTAAATTACACACTCGATACTTGAAGTTGCAAAGAAATTATGATTAAAGTTGACTGGAACCCAAAAAGTCCCTGGTGCATACCGAATGCTTAATGTCGCTAGCATAATTGATCTAATGCATAACCGAGGGCATCTGGCATCTCTAACTTTCTCAGTGAATCTCCTCTCACCACCTTCCTCATATGATCTCTAACACAGGTCGTCGAAAGTGATAAGCCTATGAGCTAAGCCGAATCCCTTATGAATATCGAAAGTAGTAACTTTGCAATTTCCCTATTAAAGAACAGACTGACCTGTTATCAAATTTAAAGGTTATCGTATTTACCGTACTGAAAGAACAAGCAGGTTTCGTTAGGTAAGATCATTGCACCAAAAAGACTTGTGCCGAATCTTTTATTTGGCAATAAAATGAAATATATATTTATAAAGAGCACACAGTAATATCCATCGCCTCGCTCCTTATAGAATTGACAAAGGTTAGATCATAGATTTTTTGGAGGATTTCAAGCTTAGAAGTATGTAGATAGTAAAATAGAGACGAAAGCCTTTTGTTGAAAATGTTGCTGCTCTGAAACTGATGCTGCCAACAGTGCTTTATATATTTTATAACGATTTGTTCTAGCATAGAATCAGCACCTCAAGAAGAAGTAAAATCAAGCACATCCAAGTGTTCATAAGAATCATTTTTGTAGCATAAAAAATACCAAAACGATTCCAATGAGTCTTGCGTTGAAATACTTAAGCATGAAACACTCAAATGAAGCGCCAACCAATACTTCAATAACAGTCGAACAAAATACAAACGGCGATAATAAACGCTACAGTGGCAAACCTGTCAATCTAAATCTGGAAATACGTAGCTGGATGATGTTCGCTAGCTTCAACTCAAGAAAACGATCGCGTGCGAACACGTAATCTCTCTCACACCTTAACACATAAGCAACGGTTATGGGGCCTCGAAACCTTCTAACTGAATCTAATGGCACAAATAACAAACTCAAATATTTATGCGAATGATGTGATCAATTTATTTATTTATTAAAGCTCAGACCAAATATTTACCTATCTTGAAAAGAAAGAAGCTGTGACATATCATGTATGAATTTAAATGAACATGAGGATAAACCGGAAAAAAAATTAAAATTCTGTACGATTCACTCGCACATTGGCGGCGTGTAAAAAATTTAACATTTTAATGTACTTAAGAATTTTCAAAATAATTAGGTGTGCAAGTAGAAACTCGGCTCTAAGTTGGTTGCATTAAAATGTAGTTGAACGCATCTAAATCGCCCACCATTTTGGATATATGTAGCTTAGTCGTTGCTGTTTTTATGACATAGGTTTCAGTCATTCACAAGCTGTCGTTCCGTCTGCAACATTTACGTCATTGACTTTGATATTCTGTGAGTCATTCAACGATAAAAAAATGGTTTGTAAAATTTCGTGATGGCAATTTTAGTCTTGAGGACGATCCATATCAATATCATCTCACCTATAACTCACCAAGCAATATCACTTCGATTGCATGCAATGGGAAAAATACAGAAGGAAGGAAAATGGGTTCCTCATGACCGAAGAAAACAAAAACCGAAGAGTTGACATCTGCATGGATTGACTTTCTTGGTACAAAAGAAAGAATTTCTTGCACAAAATCATTACGGGTGATGAAAAGTGGATTTTGTACGACGCCAAGAAAGTGTTACTGTGTGTCTGGTTGGATTGACAAGGAGTCATTTACTACGAGTTTCTGGAATCTGGTCAAACTGTTACACTTGAATGTTATCAGGCTCAATTGATCAAATTAAGTGATGCTCTGGAGGAAAAAATGCCATTTACGAGCCAAGGAAGGCGGAAGGTGATATTTCTGCATGCCAACGATTGTCCACATACAGCAACATAAACCCAGGAACTCATCTTCTCCTTAGACTTGGCTCTCTCTGATTACCACTTATTCAGATCGATGTCATCATATTTGAAAGACCAGCGGTTCACGAAAGTTTAAGATATGTAAAAATGGTTCGATTACTATTTTGCTTCGAAACCAGCCATGATAAATGGCAAAATACCATATATAGTAATGGCGAATATTTCGATAATTAATCTTTGTAACAATTATATGTTCAATAAAATTGACTTCAACAAAAAAAAACCGAGTTTCTACTTGCACACCTAATAATTAAACAAACAATTTATCATGATTTAACCATAAAACTAAATAAAACTCGCGGAACTCACTTAGCAACTTAACTCGATAATGCAAAATACTTAAGTATCTACTAACAATAAAAAAAAGTTTGATAACATAATTTCTAAAATTCACGAAATAATTTTGGAATTCAAAGTTCAATGTCGCAGGGGTACTACACGCGAGATTAATTATTTTGGTGGTATGCCAAAAATATTTAGTTAGATAAGCTAGCTAGTAAAGTGAAAGCAAATTATTATCAGCATATTTTACTATAAGCATCAGCTGCCCTAATTTAAATCTCACCAAACCTTCAAAATGTTGAATAATAAAATTACGACGTTAGAAAGCACGTGATGTACTCGTGAGCAAAATATGCTTTCTTCCGTCCAGCTTTTTCCTCGAAACTAAATTCTATAAAAATATTTTGATAATTAATTTGCCGAATAACAAAAACAACTTTTGGCATCATTTCAATTTGGCATCGTTCTTCATATACAATTTACCCCAAGTAGTTTTATTCTATATGTATGTATGTGTTATGCTGTGGCTTGGTGTTGCTCAACATAAAAAAAGAGAAAATTTCCACTTAAAAGCATAAAATTAAAAGACGTAAAAAATTCCATTCATTAAAAATGCGCGCGGAGCACATACGAGTACGTTTCCCCACCACTCTTTCTTTTTAATGTTTCGTTTAGGTAGAATTCTAACGTCTTAACTATTTTATTTTGAGTAAAATCCGATATTCATTCAGTCTTATAAAAATCGTGAAACAATCATCATTTAAAAATTAACAAGTGATTTAATAAAAAATAAAATTCATAATTTAAAATAAAATGGTTTTCTCAAATCAAGACATTTTGCGTCCGTTAAGTGATAACGAAATTTTCGGCATGATTAATTTACTCGCTAAAGATTTACCGCGCTCAGTAGTCGGTTACAACATGCTAAAAATGCATTTGCGGTGGAAAAAAATTATCGAAAATCCGAAAAATAGTGAACTAGTGAAACGGCTCGATTCTGATCTCGTATGGAAAACTGTATACACAAAACGTGGCGGAAAATTTGAAAATTGCACAATTTTATCAATATCGGGCGATCGAGATTTAAACATTTTGCTGTTTTCGTATGATCCGGACGAGCTGAAAGAATGTGTTCGTCGCACTAAGCTGATCAATTGGGCACGCGGACCACTGTTCCTGGCGATCGAGGATCGACACTATTCAAACATCACGGAAATTATTAAAGAAAAGCAAGGGAACATCGAATCAGTATTACATTGCTCGGCTAATTATCTACCCAAGGAGAAGGCGCTCAAATACACCGTCGATGTACCAGATAACGTCCATATCGAAAATATTTGGGAGGAATATGTAGCGGAAATTAGCGAATTCTGGCACGATAAATATCCCGGCTCAGATAAATACACAAAATGTCTGGTACTGTTGAACGACACACTGGCCGTATATTCAAACGAGACAAATGAAATTTTATCGTGGGCCGTGATTGATGAGCAATTTACTTGTGCAATGCTAAACACAAAACCAGAACAAACGCGAAAAGGTTATGCAACGACACTCATCAAACTGCTGGCACGGACACTCGCCGAAAAATATGATTTGGGGTCACTAGCGTACATAATCAAAGGTAACATTAAATCGGAACAGTGTTTCAAAAAATTGGGATACAATCGGCTGCAACAGGAATACTATTGGGTCCAGTTGGTTCGGAATTACCATAATTAATCATAAGTTTATTTAGACTAAGTATATTGTACGTGAGAAATAAAACTAGTTATTTAAATACAAGAACAAAACCTCTTTCATTTATTACTAAAACAGTAAAATGTGCTTTGATCAAAATATAATGAGGTAGGTAAGGCGATACGCGATCGTCACGTTTTTACGAACTGGAAATATATACAGACGACAGTATAAAAAATTATCAAATTTGGCAAAGAAGAGCACGCTATTTGTATTTTCATTATCGCACACGAGTTTCAAGGCGATCTTTGATTTATGTCGTATGCAAATGGGTTTTTTGATTTTTTTAAATTGATAAGCTTGATGACCTGCGCGTGATCGGATTTGATCAACATAATCGTCTATTTGGTTACATAGTATTAGAGTTTCCATAACATTAGATCGAGGCGACGATAAACACGTGAAATGCGATCTATGGCGCCCTTGAAATTGTTCTTGGTATATATGAACGGACACTGGGTGGTTTTTAGCTATGTCTGGTTCTAACTGGATCAAACTATGTTGTAATGTTTTCAGAAGATTTACATATTTTATTGATTATAAATTTAAATGAATGTCTTTTATTTTGAATTTCCGACAAATGCTATATAGCACCACATAGTTTAGCATAATTAACTGATAAATAAAATTATTTCTGAAACCGGTACCTTATCAGCATTGAGTCAACAATGTGCTCGTGTCAGTGGACTTTGATCGAATTTCGCAGTCGTCTTTATACAGTACAGGCAGGTATCACCCAGCCAGTTATTCTTCCACCAAAAAAGTCTTTAAGAAAATATTGGCTCTCATCTAAAATATCACCTTTAATATGACCAATGAATTAAACTTAAACCCAACGTTCAATCCTTGAAGAGGCACTAAACCAAAGTTTTGGTTATGTTACCGTTAAATGTTTTTATTTTGTCAATTCTAAAAAATTAGAATGTCAATAATAATTTAATCAACATTACCACGCGTTTGACGCCTGTTTGAAGAACGATGAGAGTGGGCAATAAACAAACCAAATTGTTTACAAACAAGTAAAAGTTGTTTATCATTTTCTTAAAATTAAAATGTTTTGTTTATCGTGGTTTACTTAGAAATTTTAGAAATTTTTTTTACTCAGGAAAAATTATGTAAGTGTTTTGAAACATTTATTAATTTTTACCATGTTTCTTCATTTGTTGTTATCTGTGCCATTTGATTTGGGTCCAAAGTCACCCTCACCTCTTTGGCTGTGAATACGTACGAATATACGCCCGCTTTCTGTTGAGCGTCTGATCATTAGGTCATAGAGATTTTCACTCTGTTTTAATTTTCATGGAAGTCATCATTAGCAGGGCTCATCGGTGCTCGGCGATAAAATTGCCCGTGGAAATAAGGGCGAAAGAGAAAACTCGATTAGAGAAGCAGTGGCGTCCAAAATCGATTCGCAGACATGCCAACGACAAGACTACCTTATCACTAAGTTTGCACAATGACAAATTTTACGCTGGACAAAATAAGCACGGTCGTTGCTTTTACAGTAGCTAAGAGCTTTACCCAAACTCTCAATACACAAGTGGATAAAAAGTGGCAAATCGAACAAGTCCATCTTCCTTCGCACAGATTTTGAGAGGAATAAAAAGAGATTAAGTTTTAGAGAGTGTGGGAGATAGTGCGACACGTTTCCGTAAAACAGGATTCGGTAAGAGATAATTCCCATATTCTTGAGATTTGGAATATCGATGACGTTACAACTAAGGAGATAGTTTTAACGGAATAGCTAAAGACTTCCAAGATAGAGTAAACCTTGATAATAATAGTAAGACCAGTCTTAGACCAGCGCACAAAGGGCCACACGTAATGTTTATTAAAGTACCAACGGTCGTATATCGAAAAATGACTGTTGGTAGGATCCGTTTAGTAGTAAACTCAATGAGACCGGGTCACATATCGGACCCATGCAAAAACGAGGCTGACCTATCAAATCTTTGTTCAGGTGTTGCACAGTCGGCCACACGGCAAAATATTATGAAAACGAACCACAATATTCATTTTGCTATATAGAAAATAGTGAAGCTGACGGAAACCATGTTAATGAAAGTGGTAAATGTCCAGTACGATAGGCCATATCTAACAACCGCAAAAAATGAAGTTACAATGCAAGACAGTAATTAAGGCATGTGCTGGTTTGGCCATCCACTTCCCACATTGTTTGGTTTTGAATTAGAAAGATCATAAACCAATTGAAATATTTATATATTTCAGTGGCACTACTGAGTGGGATAGCATCAGTTAAACAAATAGAAGAGGTCAGGCTCTACTATGGATGACTGTTTGGCCTAAAGTTTGTTAACTTATCTGTCGAAAAGAGGAATAAATTGGAAGGTTTTCGTCTTCTACACGTGGAAACGAAAGCCATAATTATTTGACAATTCCAGCTAATATACGCTAAACAATCTTACGATGCAATACTGGCGATGCTGGAAGACTCTCTGTGTTGAGGTCGAAGAGACAAATGAGGTAGGCTGTGCATGATTGTCGTCAATCGATGACTATTCATCTCAGTACCATCGAAGCGGATAACGTACCACCATTCACGATGAACTAATGTCTGCATTTAGGAGAACTAATAAGAAAGCTCCAGGACCGAACTACATACCTAGTTGGTGGTGGTGTATATAATACACAGACCAAGAAGTGGTGAAAGATCTGCTGGGTTTTGTACATGGCCAATTGGTTTCTTGAAGGCGCTGCCAGGAATGTGTCTTGCTACAGAAAGAGGATAATTGAAACTATTCTAATATCCGCAAGTGAAATAATTGTCGCAGTCCCTAAGCCAAGTACGATTTAGAGAGATTTTGCAAAGATGCTGTGTATATAATTTAAAAATGTCTGGCTATAAGAAGCCTATTGATATACTTAAAATATGAGATCTTCTTGGTTTCTTTGTAATAAAAGGAATTACAGAGGAGTATATGAGCAGCGATAACAGTGACGGGCTGTCATCTGACCTCACCATCATCTTGTCCATGACTCTGAGTACAATGATTATAAACAAAAACTAAATTCACAAATAATAAAACCAATTTGAATCTATTCAAAAATTTTGTGGAAAATAAAATAAATCTCTGGGTACTAAATACCTATAACAATTAGAATTAGAAGTATTTAATAATCCAGTTAAGAGCATGGGAAGGTTCCTCCATTTCTCAAACCAAATTCTTAAGAAATGAAAATTATTCTTTAGAGGTTAGAAACTTAGTTAGAGAGAAACAGAAAGCTTGATAATCTGGAAACTTTCTCGTGCTTCGCAACGAAAAAATAAGTTTAAATATAATTTAAGCGCCAGAAAAGCTCCGCAGGTTATTACAGGGTAAATTGAAAAGCCATTCACCATGTTACAGCTCGTAAAAATAGTTGCTCACTTAAATCGGAGTGAAATTTTTATACTAAAGTAAACCAAGTTGTTAAATTTTATTGTTGGCTTGCACTGGGCTTCAGCCCCTTGTAAACAATTATCTACAGTAATTTTACCACTTTAGTTGTTTGAAGGCTAAGAACAGCATAACAAAATTTCTAATAAGTTTACAGTACGAAATTCAAAGCTTTTTATTGAGATTTTCTAAGAAATTAAATTAGTCTAAATTTTTTGTTGCTGCCGAATATCTACAAATTTATCGAACTGAATTACTTTCGTTGTAATTAACGAATGATGGGTTCTAATTTTAAAATATTTTCTATGCTGCCAGGTGATCAAATTTTCCATTCCTAGTCTGCTTAGAGCAAAGAAAACAATTAATGTCTCTAATTAAACTTACCAAATTTTGATTCACTATTTTTTAAGCGATATATGCCATTAATTATTTCAAGGTCGTCTTGTATGGAAAATTTCTATTCGGACAAATGTCTGAAGAAAAGTCACTACTATGGAATTTGGATTTTGAGTGCGTCTAACTTCTTCCTATTCAGAAATTTTAAGTTATCCGTGTGCCAAGTACCTGCGGTAATTAGGTGGATTTACATGAAAAAAATGTATCTAATATCAAAATTGTAAATTTGCCAAGGCGATACGAAGGCCCCCTTTAATAATAATAAATAAAACGAGAATGACGTGACTTCGATTCTGCGATTTTATTCAAGTACCAGACCAACAAAAATTCTTAGAAGACAGCAACACATATAAAGCGAAATGAGTTGCACTAATTAATTAAACGATTTCTTAACTACGATTTCGTAACTTGTGAAGTAAGCGGAAGAGAAATGATTTAATTATTTACCATGTTCACTATAGAGACTTATTAAGATCTCGTGTTAAATTTAAATTATGCTTGAATTACTTTTTAGCGCTTTAAGCCGGTAACTTATCTTTTATATTTTTGAAATAACAAATTAAGAATTAATTTTAATTTAAGTTTTGAGCTGCACCAGTGTGATCACTGTAAAGTTTTTTTATGCCGTTTTGATTTTTTAAATTGCTTTAGGGGTTACTTAACGGTATAATAATTAATAAAATTTACTTGACCTCTAAGTGTCAGTGAAATCACTTGGTGGCGCTATTAGTGTAGTTTTTAAGATGAATTTAGTAACTTCGCGATGAGGCTTAGTCGAGGGATTTAGGGTTTTGGGCAACTTCTGATCAAATCTTGCAATACAAACGCCGCTCATGCTAGACAGCCTTCCTGTGAAATTCCAATCACCGCTTCCGATTACTCTGCCCTGGAAGTTATAAATGATGGCCCCTCTACAATCTCAACTCACCTTAGCCGGTATCTCCTCCAGATAATTTTCAATGTCTTAGCCTACGGACTTCCATCAGATCCTTAGTGGACCACTCCGCCAGTCTCAATTTGTTCTGACCGATATTCATTCAAATTATGAATCTCTATCCCGTCCAAGGTCTCACCACCTCTGGCATTTAAACATTCCTCATCCTTGGCAGGTGATCTGTTATCATCCCCATTCATCATGAACACCGTGTCTTTCGACTCCCGCTGACCAACAAATGGCTTACTACGCGACGTCGACTCTGCATACGGATGGGCATTCAAAATTCCGAGCAGTTTGTATCTCTCTTCTTGTTGTGTGAATCTTCTGCTTCGTATCACCTACATCATAATCATTCGTTTGCTATTTATTATGTCTCTCATTTGATCCATTTGCTTCTCGATGTTTTCGTTGCCTATTTTAATTTCTTGTTTCATTTCTCGGGTCAAACCTTGTATAGTTCGTTGGGTCTTCTTGTTTTGTTGATCAAATTTTTGCGTTAACACAGTCAATAATTGTACCACATCGAACGTTCTAGGTATCCCGGCCTCTACCATCTCAAGTTTATCATCTAATTTTAATTGGAATTTTAAATCAGTAACCGTGTAAATCATCCATCATCTAATATTCACAATCTCAGCGCAGTTCCCAGTTATTACGAATTTGTCCTGCCAAATTCGGTTTGTATCACTAGATTGTGAATACCGCTATATAATTTGAAGAAATATTCCCACAATAATTTTTCCACTATTAACCAGCAACACTAAAACACCACAAAAAAATGTTCACTAATATTTATTGATTCGCCATTTACAATTACTTTTTATCACACCACTAATTTCACTTTTACACCATTTATTTTTTTCCCGGTACTCACTTTTGCTTTTACACTATCGCGTAACTAGAACACCAAAAACTAACTAAGTTTCTGCAATACCACTCAAACTGTTATAAAACTACTTCTAATGTTACTATTTAAACCTAGATGTCACTATATTTTATAAACGACATGAAACTGTTAATGGCTCGGCCAAATGTCCAATCCACGCGGATTTCATTTCACTCAAATCGATAGGTGAGATTGTAACAATTTATTTATTTTGAGTAAAATTTTAACGCAGGAACGCCAAAACAAAATTTGTAAATTTTATGTGATTGTTATGATAAATCTTAGCTAATTTCATTTCAAAGTGGGGTAAATTTTTCAGGAGAATTTTGACGCATGTAATATAAATTCAACTTAAAGGTATACTAAATATAGAGAGATATAGCGACAAGTGACGGCGCCTGTCAAATTAACACAATCATCACTAACACAACCAATGTCGCTGGCGGCGACGACTGATTTTGTCATCGCCGCCGCAGTGCTACCAACTAGTTTGAGATTATTAGGTTATCAAATTTTTTAGAACTGTTATTAAATAAATTTCAAACAAACTTGAATGTTGCATACAATTTTTTCTGTACAAAAGTTAAAAAAGAATCGACACAAAGATAAATGAAATATTATAGAGTTTATTGTTAATATTTTTCTTGTTTTGTCGCTTCGACGCTTACACTCTTGTTGTGTTTATCAAAACGACATCGCCGCCAGGCAAATGTATTTTGTCGACGTATCTTATCGCTTAACAAAAACCGATGTTGTTCTCGTTTTGCGTGATACGATTTGGGCCAAACATTTCAGAAATGTGTTATTCGAGATGGCATAAAACTGTAAATTAAACTTTGTCAGTGAAATTAATTGATTATTTTCAGATAATAAAACGAGAGTTGAGATTACAGATAGTCAGTTATGAGTTTCACAGAAAGCTCGACAATGGAAAGGAGCCTTGTGTAGAAGTCACAGACATCAAAGAAGAGATGGGTCAACTTGGGTTATAATTCGGAAATTCAATATACCAAGCTCCCTTAGCAAAGTTGTTGGAAATAGTAGGAGAGCCGTGGCAAATGGGCGCCGTTGGTTGGTGTGATGGATGACCGTTAAATGGTTAAATGAGGGATAGTGGAGTAAAGGATTTTGGAGGAGCGAGTGTGATACAGGATATCGGAAATGGGAGAAACAAAACCCTATATCTCTAATATTACAGGCGTGTCAGCGAAGAAGTGTTGTGCTCATGGAAGGCTTTCTACCAACTAATGCTTTATTTGAACTTCACTATGCGTTTACGTGTTCAGCTCTATCAATCATGCAGTTTGAGTTTTCAAATCACCGATATTTACCAAGATCCTCAATTTTTTACTCTACCACAATATTAGGACAGATTATGGAAGAAAATCAATCACATTTGTTGGGGTGAGATACAGTAGGGAATTTTGTGTAAATTTCTAATTCGACAGCTTTTTATCAGGTCAGCATCATTAGGTCAGCTTTAATTGTTATGATTTCAAACTGATCGGCTTTAAAGGACTGAAATCCATTAGCTGGTCCGTCACTGGAGTTAATTGTAATTCACATCGTTTTGTAATAAATTGTGATGTTGTGTGAACATTAATGAATTTTACCAATTTCTTGGGATTTTATCCAGAAAAACGAATTTCCATTTTAAATATGTCTTGATTTTGATTATTAGACTGACCTTGACCGATTGACAATATTTGACTCACTTGACATGGGCAAATTAAATTTAATTTGCAGTGCTGAGAGAAGTGTAAAGAAGTACTGTTTTATGGCTGTAGTGATACATTTTCTTTGTGCTATCCGCCCGCGAACAACTCCACATCCCGGTTGTTACTGACTTTTCTGATCTTACTTCTATATGTACGAAAATGAAAATTACAACTGACACCAATAGCAAAATAGAACGGTGAACGTTCATTGTTCTTCTCTTCTCATAAACATACCTAGATTTCAACCTGGCACTGAATAATTCGCAGCGTCACAACTAAGGCTCCACAATCGTTTTTTTTCCAAAGAATTTTGTCGTAAAGCGTTACTGAATTTTCATATCTCACCTCCAGTCGAAATTTTACGTAGGGGAATAAAGCAGATTGTAATCAGCAAACGCCCAATCGAAAAGAAATTCTGGTCTATTACAGGTAAACCTCATTACTTAGGGAACTGTTTAGAGTAATACCTGTTGCAAAGCTGGCATTGATTGGAGCTGAAAGTGCTAATTTTAGCACCATTCAACAACCTTAGAAAACGAAATTGGATCTTTTAATTGGTAACATTTAAAACCACCTACGATTTTCTAATGGCTGTTCAACTAACTAGTTTTAAAAGTCAACCGCTAATGCTATTTGTAAATAAAAATTTAATATGTGTTGATCAACAAGCACACGGATCATGTCCGATTCATCACCATTTTACAACAACCGCATAATCGGATTATTTTGTACTGAATTAAACCCGCGACCTCTGTGGAAAATTATGCAGGAAGCATAAAATCAATACAAGTTTTATTTAATAGTGATTTAAAATTTCAATATCAGCTGTTTCTACCATAAGAAATGAAAAGAAGAAAGTAAAAGAAACAAAATATTTTATCGTTAAGAACATAAAATTCTCAGCGTTTAGATTCAAATATTTAAATTTTACCTATAATGTTGATATAAATTTGACCTTAGTATCTTTACATTGTTGTTGTTTAAATATGTTTTATGTTTACTGTTTACAACTGAACCAGTGCTCTTGATGGTTCGACGCTCAAATTTCCATAATTTAAATTTATAATTTTTATGTATTTCGAGACGGCACTTCCCATTGTACGTGCAACAAACACCGTAGATGGAAAATTACTGGCTTTACCCAAGGTGATACATAATTACACATATAGCTAGCTACCTACGTAGATAGGAAAATGTGGCTTATATTTAACAGAGCACCAAAAATAATTTATTGCCATCAAAATATGTAATCTGAGCACCAAATATACTGTTTGTTTTTGTGGTGCCCCTTAAAAAAACGTTAAGGACAAAATAATTTAATTGCAATGCGTGATGCCGATAAGAAAATTTGCAATGCATTAAAATAACCGGTATGAAAAAATTGTGACTCACGCACGATCGATCTTCTCACCGTTATGAAATTAGAAGAACGAAAATTCTGTTTCTTTCTATTATCTTCTTCTACTCGAATAACAGAAGTTATAGTAAGTTTTTAAAGGGACTGGTTCTTGAAAATAAAAAATCGAATTGACGATGAAAACAAACATAAATTACGTTTAACGAGTTATATGATCGCAGGTGAGATTATCGTGTGTCGCCGAGATCTTAGGCAAACGGTAAAGAAAACTTTTGTCCCACACCAATTGACCACACCTGATATTTTTTCTATTCGATTCTTGTTCATACGATTCAACGGGTTCATCGGCCTTAGACACCTAAAAAGCGTTATGATACGGGTTTTTATTTTACGTGTACGCCTCGATCGAAAACTATAAAAGCCGTTGTCGAACTCGATAAAGCTTTATTTTGGTAAAAACTGTCGAAAAGTGTGTTTCAAGTATTACGCGAGTGTGCAAACAGTTTTAGTGAAGTGATCTAAATGTAACGGTGCTTCAACAAAATTTGGGAATGTTGTGGCTTAAATTGTTTATGATAGTCACTTTGCTGGCAAATAGATATGACTGTGCTTTGGATGAAGCAGCGATTAAATGGAAAGTGATTAAGTACGCAAATGCACCGAGATTAAGTAAGCGATTGTGTGTGATATCTCAAAAGCGGTCATTCAATAATTTATTTGTTATTATCTAGGCAGCTACAAGGTTGGTTCAGCTGATTACTACATTCCGGCAAATAACATACCAACTGGAATAGCAGTCTATAAAAATAAACTGTTCGTAACGGTGCCTCGATTGGATCATGGTATTCCATCCTCATTAAATTATGTGAATTTGAAAGATGTGAAGCATAATCGAAGCCCACCGGTGCAGGCATATCCAGATTATGAAACAAACGAGATCCGGCAAGATTCTCGAAATAGATTGTTGCCAGATCCATCACGTATCATTTCAGTGCATCGAGTGAAAATTGATGACTGTAATCGGTTATGGTTTGTTGATACCGGAGTTATAAAGTCGACAGTTAAGCTACCAAGAAGGAAAACAAGACAAGCATTAAGTAGTTCAGGGAATGGAAGCTCCTCTGGATCTAACGGAACTGGAAGTTCCGCCAAATCTGGAGGTGATGGTTTAGCAGGAGATCGTAGTTTGTCAGAAGGTGGTGGTTTAGGTGAAGGCAATGGAAGTTCCAGAGAAAATAACGATTCTAAAAAAATCAGCGGCTCAGGAAGTGAAAATTTAAATGGATCTGGTACTGGAGGAACTAGTAGCTCAGGCAATGATTCCGGAGTTGGACCAAGTGGAAGTGGCGATGTCAGTGATAGCTCCGGCGGAAATAAAGGAAGTTATCGTAGAGGTTCCAGAGCAAATGGAAGAAACGAAGGTATTGTTTCAGGAGACAGTCGAGGAAACGGAGGAGGTAATTCTGGCGGAAATGGTGGAGGCTTTGATGGGAGTGGGAGCAACTTTGAAGGAAATGTGGCAGGGGAATCCGGTGCAAATGGTGGTGGTAGGACAAGAGGAGACGGAGATGGCTCTATCGGAAATGGAGATAGCTCTGGCGGAAATGGAGGAGGTTCCGGTGGTGGTTCTGAAAACGGAGAAGATGGTGGAGGCGGACTAGGAGGAAAAGGAAATGATGCTGGCTCTGGTGGAAGTGGAGGTAGCTCTGGCGGTGATGGAGATGGCTCTAGTGGAAATGGAAGCTGTTCCGAGGTTGGTTCTGAAAATGGAGGTGATTCTGGCAAAATTGGAACTGCTTCTGACGGAAACGGAGGTGCGACTGGAGGAAATGGAGGTGGTTCTGGTGGAAATGTATCGGGATATAATAGAGGTAATAATTCTGGAGGAAATGGAGGAGGTAATTTTGACGGAAACAGAGCAGGTAATCCAGGGGGAAATGGAGGAGGTAGGTCTGGTAAAAATGGAGGAGGTGGATCTGTCGCAAATGGAGGTGGTTCTGGAGAAAATGGAGGTAGTTCCAGCGGAAACGGAGGAGGAAATGAAGGAGGAAGTGCTGGTGAAAATGGAGATGGTTCTGTGGTAAATGGAGATGGTTCTGGGGGAATTGGTGATGGGTCTGCAGGAACTGGAGATGGTTCGGGAGGAAACGGAAATGAAGCAGGAGGAAACGGTGAAGGTTCTGGAGGAACTGGGGGTGGTTCCGGAGGAAATGGAGGTGGTTCTGGAGGGAATGGAGTCGGTGGTTCTGGTGGAAATGAAGGGGGCGATTCTGGAGGAAACGAAGGAGGCGGTTCTGAAGGGAACGGAGGAGGTGGTTCTGGAAGCAATGGAAGTGGTTCCGGAGGGACTGGAGGTGATTCCGGAGAGAATGGAGGTGGTTCTGGAGGAAATGGCGGTGGTTCTGGAGGAAATGGAGGAGGTGGTTCTAATGGAAATGGAGGTGGTTCTGGAGAAAATGGAGGTGGTCTTGGAGAAAATGATTCCGGTGGAAACGGAGGAGGCAGTTCTGGAGAAAACGAAGGGGGCATTTCTGAAGGAAATGGAGATGGTTCAGGCGGAACAGGAGGTGGTACCGGAGGGAATGGTGGTGGTTCTGTAGGAAATGGAGGTAATTCTGGAGGAAATGAAGGAGGTGGCTCAGGAGGAAATGGAGAGGGTGGTTCTGGAGCAAATGAAGGTGGTTCCGGAGGAAATGGAGGTGGTTCCGGAGCAACTGAAGGTGGTTCTGAAGGTAATGGAGGTGGAGATGGTTCTGGTGGAGGAAATGTAGACGGTTCGGGAGAAAACGGAGGCGGTGGTTCTGGAGGAAGTGGAGGTGGTTCCGGAGAAAATGGAAGTAGTTCCGGAGGAAATGGAGGTGATTCCGGAGGAAATAGCGGTGGTTCCGGAGGGAATGGAGGTGATTCTGGAGGAAATGGAGACAGTTCTGGAGGAAATGGAGGTGGTTCCGGAGGTAATGGAGGTGGCTCCGTAGGAAATGGTGGAGGTTCCGGAGGAAATGGTGGTAGTTCCGGAGGAAATGGAGGCGGTCCCGGAGGAAATGAGGGTGGTGCTGGAGGAAATGGCGGTGGTTCTGGAGGAAACGGAGGGGGTGATTCTGGAGGAAATGGAAGTGGCTCGGAAGGAAATGGAGGTGGTTCCGGAGGTAATGGAGGTGGCTCGGGAGGAAACGGAGGGGATGGTTCTGGAGGAAATGGAGGTGGTTCTGGAGAAAATGGAGGTAGTTCCGGAGGTAATGGAGGTGATTCCGGAGGTAATGGAGGTGGTTCCGGAGGAAATGGGGGTGGTTCCGGAGGAAATGGAGGTGGTTCTGGAGGAAATGGAGGTGGTTCTGGAGGAAACGGGGGTGGTTCCGGAGGTAATGGAGGTGGTTCCGAAGGTAATGGGGGTGGTTCCGGAGGAACTGGCGGTGGTTCCGGAGGAAATGACGGTGATTCCGGAGGAAATGGCGGTGGTTCCGGAGGAAATGGCGGTGGTTCCGCAGGAAATGGCGGTGGTTCTGGAGGGAATGGAGGGAGTGGTTCTGGAGGAAATGGAGCTGGCTCGGCAGGAAACGGAGGTGGTTCCGGAGGTAATGGAGGTGGTTCCGGAGGAAATGGAGGTGGTTCTGGAGGGAATATAGGGAGTGGTTCTGGAGGAAATGGAGGTGGTTCGGGAGGAAACGGAGGTGGTTCCGGAGGTAATGGAGGAGGTTCCGGAGGAACTGGCGGTGGTTCTGGAGGAAATGACGGTGGTTCCGGAGGAAATGGCGGTGGTTCTGGAGGGAATGGAGGGAGTGGTTCTGGAGGAAATGGAGGTGGCTCGGCAGGAAACGGAGGTGGTTCCGGAGGTAATGGAGGTGGTTCCGGAGGAAGTGGCGTTGGTTCTGGAGGGAATGGAGGGAATGGAGGGAGTGGTTCTGGAGGAAATGGAGGTGGCTCGGGAGGAAACGGAGGTGGTTCCGGAGGTGGTTCCGGAGGAAATGGCGATGGTTCCGGAGGAAATGGCGGTGGTTCCGGAGGTAATGGAGGTGGTTCCGGAGGAAATGGAGGTGGTTCTGGAGGAAATGGAGATGGTTCTGGAGGAAACGGAGGGGGCAACTCTGGAGGAAATGGTTGTCCAGGTGGAGGAGGTAATTCTGGCGGAGGTGGTTCTGGAGAAAATTTTGTTAGTAATGGATCGGGCGAAGGTGGTAGTGGTTCTGAAAATGAAGGATGTGGTAATGGGGGAGCTAGCAATAGTTGTGCACCTGAAGATGGTGACGATAATGAAAATGGTGATCCCAGTCGTCCACTAGGTAAGGCATTACATTAAAAACAACTAGGTACGTTATATAAATAATGCTACTCTATATTGTTTTTATTTCAGATCAAATCAAAATCATACGTATTCAACCACCTTCAATTTGGATTTTCGATTTGAAGAGAGATCAATTAATTCGCCGTTTCGAAATCCCTGAAGAATATGCCCAAAATCCAGATGGATTGATTAATATTAATGTGGATGTGAATAAAACGCAATGTGACCGAGCTTTTGCCTATATTCCAAATAGTAAAACGCCATCGATTCTCGTGTACAGCTTCAAAACAAACCGCGTGTGGTCACATTTCGATCCCACATTTAAAAATGATCGAATTGAGAGTGGTTTGCGAGTACACCCGGTCGATTTAACGAATATTAACTCAATTGCGCTAGGAAAGCGAGATCGGAGTATTCGGCAACGAATAGCGTATTATCATCCAATGGCTAGTTTCAATCAGTTTGGAGTTTATACTTCGGTTCTGCAGGATGAGAATCGTTCGAAATGGTTACATTCTCACAGACCAGACTTTAGGTTTATCGGCAGCAAAGGAGATCGGTCGCAAGCACTGGTGCATGAAGTGGATCCGAAAACTGGTGTCATGTTTTATGCTTACATACGCAGAAACGCAATTGCCTGTTGGGATACAAAAAAAATATTGGTTCCGCGAAATGTTGCTATCTTGACTGAGGATCCTTCACTAATGAGGTATCCATCAGACATGAAGGTATAATAAGCTTCTTATAAGCATTTACGTAGGTAAATATTTTAATCAATTTAATTTTAGATTGATTCACGCGGATATCTGTGGTATTTAACTAATCGCCAGTATGACACTGCATGCGGCCGTCTCAAACCCAATATATTCAACTTCCATATATTTTCGCAAAAAATTAGACCGGCTATCGAAGGTACGGTCTGTGATTCTAGATACAAAGATACGACTGATGAAAGTGAGGATGAACGTCAAAGAAATTCAATACAACCTGAACATCAAAATCAGTATCAACCAAATCGGAGAGATTGGACAGATGATAAACGGGACAAACCGAAAGAATTATCAGGCGGTTTGTCGACAGATCATTATAATGCTCAAGAACAGAGCGATGCAGTTTTTAGAATTTTAAACGACCAAAATACTAATAAAACGATTTTACAATTTTAAGAGGCACGTTTAACATCTGGGGTAATTGTGAACGATTTAAAACCGAATGCAAAAATGTATTGATATTTACTTACTTAGACGATTCCAATATGTAACGTAGAAATTTTTAGTAACCAAATAATTTCGTCAAATAAAATATTGTGTTATAAATAAATTACAAAAGGAAAATACGGAATAAAAATAAAATTCCACTGCTAAATAACACAACTGACGTTTCTAGCGCATAATCAAAATGTTAGTTCGCTATTGTCCGCTATTTTTATTTTGGCGCTACTATGCTATAATAATCTCAAAAATTTTTTAGCGCATAAATTTACTAAACTGTATTGATGTGATTTATTTAAGTATTTTAAAATTTATGATGCATTATAAATCAGTACAACTTAACTACCTACTACCTAATGGTAGAAAACTTAAAATTAAATCTAGACTGAATAAATTTAGTAGAGACACATTTGGATATTATTCCGGTGTGATTTTAGATTCAGTAAAGTAAGTAAATTCGCGCGCAGTTGCCAATCGTAATTTAGAAGTCTTCAGTTTTCTAATTTATTTGAAGTTATAAAAATTGAATATGTTTAGATGTCAATATTTATTGATCTTGCCTAATCCAGTGGTCATCGTGTTTATTTCTTGTGTTTGACAACAATATAATTCCCTCTTACCTTTCAATATCATGGTGTTTTCTGCATGGATTTAAAGGGTTTCATATTTCCATATTTTGCGTTTCTCAAGAAAATATAACGTACGTTCTATTTGGTCCTGGGAATTGAATCCTTTTGTGGTATCTTGGCTCTTAATTACCGGCCTTGACTAATAATTACATTTAAACGACACTTATCAAGTTAAGTCTGAACTGAACTGAAATACTGGACTAGTGTCAACCATCGAGGAATAAATATATAAGAGAAATCAAGTAGTGCAAATTTTATAAGCTATTTGTCCGAGGTTAATTTTATTTTATAGTTTTGATATATTTATATATTCAAATTTAATTGTTTGCTATATTTAATCCATATATACGTATCTTATAAACATATCGGCATAGTTATTTTATAGTTCATTATTCTTGTTAGGCTTATACAGATTGCCAATGGTAAAATAGATTAACCAACTGATTTTTTCATTTAATAGTGAAGTAATGCGCCTAAATCCATCAAATTAGGTAGAACTAAACTTGACAACGAATCTCCTAAATAAACGATTCCACTTTTATGATCATGTGAGAACATGGAACGTCCTTCGTCTTTTGAAAACAGAAGCCATCCGATCCAGACTTAATCTGTGCTTAGTATGAAGCGAACAATAGGTAAACTCTAACAACATAAATCATATCGTTACCGGAGGAAAATTTTGGTATACTCTGCAGCGCCAGAGACCTGTTACTTCCTCTCTTGATACTTTAGAACTCAGGGGAAATATTGATTGCCCTTTAAAGGCAGCTAATCAACTGCCGTTTACGATTTTATTTCGACTTATGTATAAAAGAGGTGAAACCTCGATTGCCTGAACCTTTTAGAAATTTTTATAATACGGATTTGCCTTAGTCCTTTCCGATGGCAGGGCCCAACATTTTACAATGTTTTTGTTTACTTAGAATTATCTGCTTTTGAGGAATCATATAGTTACTGGTCTTTCTCTCTTAGGCTTAATTCACAAGGATTTTACAGATGAAAGCGTAAAGAAGAGAAAAGAATACACAACTATGGCTTGAGCTATTTAGAAAACGTACATACATATAACAGATAGACACATTAGAAACACCCAGTTGTAAATTTTGTCTGGTTATCACCGGAAATCAAACTTAGGACCCTCGAGCATAGCAGATCAAGCACTCTACATATCCTGCTGTCGAGGGCAATATACAATTAAACTGGAACCAAGTTCAAAGTTCACAGGGATTGGAAATATGTACTGACATAACAAGAAAGATACAAGTAGAAAACTTACAAGTAGAAAATGTTCGTCCGAAGTTTTCATTGGACTACATTCACTAACAACCCAGCCGACAATTTCGAGGAATTTAATGCGATTGTAAATTGATTTACGTGTTTAATACTTATGTGGAAAGACACATTAGCCATCAATATACCATAAATAAAGCTGACAATCAACTATAGTTACTCAGTCTGAATGTACCTATCCAAACGAATATGGGGCACAACAAATAATGCCAACATAAATCGGTCGTCCGTAATTGTTATAATTTGTTTTAAGTTTCTTTTGTTTCAAACTACAACGTTTGCACTCGTTTAAATGCATCTTTTCGGTTGTCGTGTGGAAAGGCCCAATTACATTGAACAATAATTTTCTTGTGGCCCGCAGTCCACCTATAACCTATATGTTTGTCAGTTTCTTGTCGGTTTCAAATCATATGTGAATAATCGCGAGTGAGTATATTGGCGTTTTCTGAAGTGATGCAACATTTCAAAATCCTGACCAGTTACGTAAAGATGCCAATAAATCGAAAGCAGATATCGACAATTTGGTGTGATGTGATGTTAGTCTCTAGTCTGTCCTAGATAATGCTATACAACCGAACTGTGTTCGGACCGAATGATGGACGGACGACATTTTTGATTTAGAGAAAATCCTGTATATTGCGCTCACCGTCGATCTAACATGGAATATACCGTTAATGGATATTGCCCCTTTTACGAAGAACAGATCCAGAGTAATCGTTGGAGAATAGGCGCGAGTTGTTATAGAGTATTTTTATGGCAAACAGTTAAGATCATGACTTCCTTCTGTTAGATAGACACAGATCTAATTATGATGATAATGAACTACTGAACATGATAAACAATAAGGGTTTTAATAAATTAGATGATTTATTTGATTTTTGCTTGAGTAAGGGTAATTATATACGCAGATTGAAGCGATTGTGTAACCCGAACGTCTAGACTTAGAAGTTTATAACTATCAATAATTAAACTTTAATGTAACCTCAAGTCAAAGTTATAAACTTATCATAATGAAAATAAATAAATCGCGTTCAATATATTTTATGAAATCTGGATTGTGCCTGTCCTGTCAAGATACACAAAGCTGCGAATGTTTAAAATCAACATCGGTTACATATGCTGAGAGAGAATATAATCACATGACTTGAATGCCCCATGTAAATGCAATCCGCAAGGGAAATAAATGATAAAGTTACTGTAGGTCGTAAAAAAAGCCAAGCTGATGCAAAACAACTCGATAAAACGTGATAGGAATTTGAAGCAATATCACTGAGTAAAGTGAGCCTTCTTGCCGATGTATTATCCTCTGCTTCAGCATATAGTTCTAGACTTACTCTTATCTAAAATCGAAATTGGTAATGTTTGTGTTTTATTAAGACATGCATTTTCCTAAGCTATAATTAGTTTAGTTTGACCTTACATCATATTCGGGTAAGTAATGGTTAAATTTATGCAACCGTTGGTGATCATTCGCACGGATACTTGAAAGAACCGTGTTCACCTATGTGGCAGATTCAACTATTAGATTTTAAACGTGATCCGTCTCCAAAACATTTTTCATAACTGTATGTACATAAAATGATTGTGATGCAGGACATGAAACGAGCTTATTTCTTAACTAGAATTATGAAGGTTTGTGAGGTATATGAGATTGAGAAAGATTATTAAAATAGGTTTTGGACGATGGTCTGATACCCCGGGTGATTTTTGAAGCTTTCAAATGTCTCGGAAAATAAGCACTATACGATAAAAATGTACATTATCAAAATTTAATCAACCCGGTGGGGGGGGGGGGGCATCCATTAGTGCTAAAATTGGGGCGGGGGTAACTTTGAAATTAAAATAGGAACCCATATTTTTTATTGCAGATTTAGATACTGAATAAAGACTTATCAAGAAACTACTATTATAGTAACCCAGGAAGATGCGATTAAATCTGCTTTCAAATAAATGATTTGTTTTGTATTTTGTTTTAAAAATATCTAAATAACTGGGGAAATTGTTACCTGTAGAAATGTAATTGGCTGGTGAATAAACTACTTTCAGCGTAATCCAGGAACAACATCGTGGACGTAGTAATCGTATGCATAGGTTCTCAGTAAGAGAAATCGAAAAAAAATAATATAAATTTAATTTAACAGCGCCAACTGTTAAACCACTTACTTTAAGCCGTAGAATCCGAATCTGCAATAAAAAAATAGGGATTCCTATTTTAATTTCATAGTTAGCCCTCGTATCACCTACAAGAAGGGGAGGAGGAATACTAATTTTAGCACTAATGTATAATGTTGATAATGAATATTTTTTCGTAGAGTTTTAAGATATTTGAAAGTTTCAGCTTAAAAAAATCACCCGGTATAACCATTTGGGGCAAAACCAAGCATTTCTCTGGCAACTGTACCCAGAGAACGGGGATTAAATTAAGTTTTTTGACCAATTAACAAATAACAGTCAAACAACGTAAGGAAATTGGTGATCGGTTTCTCCATGGAACCTGACACTAATGCAATTCTTATATTAACGTAACCCTGAAGTACTAGACCCCAATATACATGTTTTCCCAACTCGGAGTAGACTATGTTGTTAGTAGACACTAAAAGATAAGTTGTAGAGTTCCTGCTATTATAGGTAATAATTATTTTTATACTAAATGAGATGACACACTCCTAATTAGAGATATATCTCGGCATTAGTATGTCATTGGTAATTGAATATTTGCTTTTCAAATTTTTGCTTGTATTGTAAAGCCTACCATGGGTTTGTTGCAGGTTTTACTAATATGATGACAACTTCCACTTATTTATTAAATATTTATACTAATAACGTGAGATACTTCGAGCTAGAGAATCATGTCTTCCGTCGCCTGTCATAGGCGAGCGGCGCTTCCTACTATATATGAAATACGTCGATTAGTTCATGATAAATGAATTTCAACACCACAATCACAACTAAAGGCGTTGCTCTAATTGTGTTTTGAATATTTTATATGTAAGCCACTACTGCGACAACTTAAGTTTAGGCACGCAACGTAGAATGCAGTTTTCCTGTTACCAATTTCCTTTACTCCAAAAATAAAAGATGGTTCTAAAGATAATGGCGAATGCTGAACGGCCGTTTTCTAAGGAACGAAGTCAATGATAAAAATATAACATACATTTCTCGGCTCTCTTATACCCTTCTAGATTTCAAATAAATCTTTACAATGAAATATTTGGTCTGAAATGTGATAACAAAATTACGAAATTGATGTCTTTTTGTTATTGAATAAGTTTCTCTAATTTTGAATACAGTTGCCAGGTGGAGACACTATTATTTAAATTTTGAAAATCTTTAAGAGAATCTTTAGACTTAAGGATCTTTAATATATGCCGTAATAAAATTTAATTATTACTCAAATATTTTTTTTGTCGTGTTTTCTTTATTTTTAGCAAATTTTTCTTAATATACATAAAATTATGTCTATATAATAAAAGCATAGTTTATTTATTTATTTCTTTTATATAATTATAATAATATATAATTTTTTTTTATTAAATTTTGTTTCATTTTTTGTTTAGTTCACATCTCCTCATTTATTTATTTTTTATTTTGTGTAAATTTACAAATTATAAGAAAAAAATAGTTTTAAGCATTATTTAAAAAAAATATCACGTGCACTTATATTTTTTTGTTTATTTCTCATTTTTAAAAATTTAAAACATTTTTAATTAAAACTGAAAAATAAAATTTCTTTATTTATTTATACAGACAAATTAATTAATAAATTAGCACCAAAAATATAATATATATAAAATAAAAAATTTGTGACTAATTTATAAAAGAAAATGTACAGATGCTTGAAAATTACTTGGCAGTTTCACATTTAACTGAATATTTTTGCAACATTATGCTATCGAAACATCTTTATTATGTGTGTTATGTAATTTAATCGGTGTAGAGAAATCGATTTATTTAATTAAATTTAAAAGTGAATTAATTTTTTTTAAATATATTATCTCGTCAATCGTGTATGTGTAATTGTAATTAATTTTAACATAATTAATCAATAAAATAAATAAATTTTTTATCTAATATGCACGCTAAATATATTTAATTTATTTATCGTACACTAATTATTTTTTTTTAATTTTTTACAATTATTTTTAAAATAACAAAAAATAATAATTATATATAATAGTTTTGTATTTGCATTTAATTATATTTTTGTTGATGTATTTACCTTAAAAACTATATAAAAATATATTATTAAATTAAAAATTAAAAAAAAACGCGCCATGATCGTTGTATTTTTAATTAATTTTTTAAATGATACAATATAATAACGTGACATTTAAAATTAATAAAATGAAAATATAATTGGTAAAAAATATTATTTAATTAATAAAAATAATAGTGATGTTTTTCAATGTATACCTATTATTATAAAGTAGCTCAAAAGCACGCAGATATTATAAAAGACACAATATATTAAAAATCCAAAATAAATTAATTATCGCTTGAGCAGACAAAATATTTAATTTTAAATCGCACAAATAAGCGCTTTTCAATATATCTTTGAAATTAAATTAAAAATTAAAATAAAAGAAAACGAAAAACATCGGACAAATTTGGATATTTGTAGGTTTGTATTATATTAAAATAATTTATTTTCTACTTCCATTGAAGAAACCCATGGTGTAGTTTCTAGCAAAGTGTCCAATACGACGTTGTCGCCCAGCTGAAAACAGTATAATAAAATCGGCATTAATCATCTAGAAGAGTATAATAATTATTAATTAACGAAACACAGCAACCAAAATAAATAAATCAACATTAAAAATAGACTACCAACACCCTAAAAATAAATTATTTATAAACAAAATTATTTAATAAATTAATTAAAAAGAAAACAATAATTAAAAAAATTATTTATATATAAATAAATTATTAAGCCTGAAATAAGCGCTGAAATGAACGACATATTGTGTGTGGCCACTTAAAAATGATGTTTTGTGATGTTTATGATTTTGCGTATTATGTATATTAGAGCATTTTAATTACTTACCAAACCTAATTAAGTAATATTAATTTTTTTAATTGAGATAAGGAATGGTTTTATAATCTACCTATAAAAACAAGGTTAGAGAAATTTTATTTATTTTTGGCTAATTTGGGATAATGATTTTTATAACTCAAATCGAAAAAGGATGGCGATTCGATATTCCAGATTTGGTGCGTAAACATTTTTAAAGGAAGATTTATCCGCTTCTTTTATTGAATAAGTAAATTGTTTTACATGTACTGTTTTACTTGATGTAAAATTGATGCATTTAATTGTGTAACAGTGCATACTTAGCGTAACGAAACGGAAAAAGGTACTTAGTTCATAGCTACGCAGAGGCAGCTCAATGTGAACAACTGTAATTCTATCACTTAATTATAGAGTGCGCCACAGTAGGGTCAGCACAACCTTTCGCAGCAAATTATCCCTGCATATGCAGTTTTATTTTATAAAACAAATAAAATAACGGCTAATATTTATATCTTCACAATAGTTTTAGCTTGACGATTTATCTGGAATTATTTTGCAAATTGTGGAAACCATGCCTGCATCATACCACGAGCTGGTTTGTTCCGCTCAGTAAGAGCTATACTAATAAAAGCAAATAGTATCAAGAGAAGAAGAATGCCGGGCCGAAACCAATATACATACTCTCACACACTGGCCCCCTCTATCAACTACCTTCAAAAAGAAAGGAAAACATTTACAAATAGTTAATCGAAGATATGGTGAAGGGACTGAATAATCTGCAGGCAGTTAGTTTCCAATCATTATTTTTTTAATGAAATGGTAATTTTCCCGAGCACGTCAACTAACATCTGTACAAGGATTTTGAATATTTGCATCTGGTATCCGTATAAAACAACAGCGGAAGTCCCGACTCGAGCGTCTGAGTTTACGGACAAAATATAGCTACCAAAGACATCCGAATACGTCGTCTTCGAAGGGAAATTCGCTCTTCGGAAAATTTAATGGACACTGACAGCAAATTCAACTGAAGAACATAGATTGGTTGACATCAGGTTCAGGACATATTCGGATTCCTTTTAACATCAGTCAGAAATAGAAAACAAAGCAAACCTGCATCACGTGAAAAACTGATACGCAAGGTAAAGGGCTGGAAGATCGAATACCACAAATTCATGAATACTTCACGTATTTATCAGCTACATGTTGTTATAAAATATAAAAGAGACAGTAAAACAACGAAGTTGAGACTAGAAGTTTTCGAGGCCTCCTGTAAACCAACTACAGGGACGCCATCGATTGGTTTGTTTTTAAATTATAGATTATGGTAACACTTTTGATTGAAATTTTGACAGCTCGTCAGTCTGATAATCCGCGTCACGAAGCAATCATGTTTTCGCTTGAGGAGCGTTTCGAAATATTGAAAAATTATTTTCAAAGTCAGTGATGTGTAGCCGAAACCGTGCGAATTTGGAAAAAATATGGGTCATGAACAACATTTTACAGCGTTTTTAAAAACAAACTTTTGAATGGCCCACCCCAAACAAATGTTTCTATCAACCATAGAGAATGTCTTAACAGTATACAAGTAGCGATGGCAATAAGCAAAAAGAACGACTTACTCCAATCAGTTAAATAAATTTCGATGAGTGTCTCTCATCGAATTTATTTGTTTCATTTAAGCTGCAAACTAGGATCATCTGAAGCCACATGAATAGGATAAAAAGTTTGGAATCCAATACATGGATTTTCTTCTTAACAGGAGAAACAGTTTTGAACGGAGTTGGCAACTTCAGTTTCTTCTTGATCTGTGGATTAATCATATTATTTGTCTGCCTCTTATAATTATTACACAGAGATTAATTATTCTCAGTTATTTTCTACATGAAGATAAAACAACAAACTCAAATACTAAGGAGGATCTCTCCTTCGGACAACTCTAGTTTCGAATTCTAAACTATTGAGTTATGTATATCAATCAATAAAATCCTGAATATGTTGTGCCATCATTTAATTTCAGCCAATTTTAATTTTTATAAAACTCGAAATTTTATTTATTAAAATTAGAATAAAATTGATTTCAATACTAAATTGTTATTAATTAATTAAAATTAATAAAAAATCTAGAACCAACGGGCGCACTAATCGCAAAATAGATAGACATATAGATAGTGCTCGGAAATTGATTGGTGTGAAAATTTGTTAACACTGCTAGTTCTGAATAGTAATCGTTATCTGCCGATGGATTTGTGAGATACCTACACACACAAAGAAGTTAAAGGTAACAAAACAGCAGACCAAAGGAAACTTTTCAAGAACGACAAAGAACATATTAACCTATCTCGGATATTTTCCAATACCTGGGAGTCTCCATAAAAAATATTTTAAATGGTTTGTGAACACTCTTAAGCATTATTATAAATTAGAATATCTTTATGTTGTAAGAGTTTAACGTTTTCTATACAAATGCTTACAATTTGTAAGCACCAGGAAGCCTGTTCTTGTTTTCGCCTTTTAAGGTATAATAAAACTGAAAATCTATCTTAAGGCCTAAGTCTTTGACGTTACTCTTATTTATCCCATGAAAATTTTGGTTTAATGAAAATTTGAAAAATTAATTAAGAGTTATCATTCACAAAAATATCCTTAATTACGAATTTGAACTAACTTTGCAATTTAGAACTTTGTAAATATCAATCATATTTTTGGTTTTGAGTCTCTAATACATCGTTCAATAATCAGTTTGAACTAAATATTAATTTATTTAGCCGAAATTTTAAACAAAAATTTAGACAACAACTGAAAAATATACCGTAAAATATACCGTAGTGAGCATGCTGTGTGAAATTATTTAAGACAGTGCATCACATGGAAGCAACTACCAAGGAAGGTCGGCGACAGTTCGGTACGCCGCAAGATAATATACATAATATAATATGGGCTTCATGCCAGCAAATCAACAGTTCGTAGAGAAATGTTAAGTACTTCATTTTTAAAATTAAAAAAATTAAAAAAACACCCTTAAATCATGTACGCAAGCAACCCAGATTGGAATTCGCCAAGTAGCAGATGACTTGGGATGTGCATCCGCAAGCAATGAGCAATGAATTGGAAAAGTTGTTTTTTAGATGGAACAGATGGCTATAATTATTATTTTCGTAACATTCGCAAATAAGAACAATTTTTGACTCGCCATCATGCCTGAAAAGGGGGAATAATGGTATGAAGTGCAATTTTATATTGGGGTGGTATTAAAATAAATTTTGTTTCCAATAAAATGACTGGAAATTCATATAATGATATCAGTTTTTACAAAAATTCAGGAGATATTTGAGCCTCTTCAGTGGATTTTCCCAAAGGATAATGCGCCCATACATAATGCCCAGTCAAAACTTTATTACCATGGCCACCTTATTCCCCTGATCTAAATATCATCGAAAACGTTTGGGGCTGGCTCAGTCGGAAAGTTTATAAAGGGGACAAACAATACGAATCCAACGAAGAGCTGATTGCAGAAACTGAAGTTGCCTGGTCGGAGATTTCGTTGGACTACTACTTTACTCGAGAAAAGCTTATTTTATTGCTCTAACACAAGGTACGGCAATCCATTTGAATGCTCCTTACTTATAAACAAATAAAATGTTCAAATACCGGACGGCAATAAAACATTTGAAGTTCGACTAAATTTTTACCATTTTGAAGTCGTTGGCACCCACTTATGACACAAAAATCTGCAATGCGTTTACTAGTTAAGTTACTTATTATTCTAAACTAAACTGTCCGGTCTTTCGAATTTCTTGTTTACTGTTCTGGTACAACGCACAAACGAAAATTTTTCGGATTGCGACAAGAAATGTTGCTACGTCTTACTATCATACAAGTTTCAGTGGAACAATAGACTGATACAAAGAGGGGCCGATTGCTCCTTAAAATTGAAAAAATTTGTTGAAATAAAGCTAAAACTTCCTATAACAATCAGTTTCCAAATACAATTTCAGAGTTATCGAATTCTGAATGGAACCTGGAATGGAATTTGTTATCTCTGATGCAAAGCGGAACATCGAACAACATCTTTTAAATGTTATTGGAGTTTGTTCTATAGTCGATAAACGTGTGATCGCTGACAATTAAAGTTACATAAACAACAATATTTTTGCTTCTCGTTTCGTTGTGCAGCGACATTTGAATCGTAAGGAGTTTGCACGTGGTTGTTACGGTAGGATTGTTAAAAAATAAAACTAAGATCATTACTGCTGTTTCTAGCCCCTTGCTCATTGAAAACAATAAAATAAGGCAATCTGATGAAACCATTCGAACATCAACAAAATAATAGGATTTGCATCCACCTTAAAAACTACATTAATAGATAAACTCTAAATACATACATATTTACAATAATAAGATTAAGACAAAACCAATTAAAATACCCCCACCATCAAAAATGTGAAAATATAATTAGAAAGCATATTTACGCCAAAAAATTATGTATAACTAAAAAGCAGAGAAAGCCTATAAAATTAAAAACAAAAATGGATAATAAAATGAAGTACGTACTGTTTTTCATAATTTTCTTGTTTTATTTCAATATAATTCAACATTTATATAGATTTTGTATTTTTGTTTGACTTTTGTATTAATATTTTTAGATGTCACTTTATTTATGCTGGTTCAGGCGGGATTGGCGTACTGCAAAACACATATTGGAATACATAGTTTAGAAATTGTATATAACAAAAAATAAAATTTTAATAAACAGTGATCAGTATGCACTAGAAAACCTTTATTAATAACAAAACAAATTAACAATTATTTATTAATTTAATTTATATAAATTATGTTAAACAATCGAAATCGAACACACACACAACAACATAAATTTATTACTTGGAAAGAACTAGCTGTAAATATAAAAAATAGTTAGTACGTTAAACTTCAGGTCATTTTTATTACATCATGCTGGATTACGTCCGAAATTTGACGAACAATTCTGTAAATTAACTAGGTATACGAACACATTGCTTTCGAAGTTAGTCGATGCACCAATGGAAATGGTAAGCGGTTATGCTTTTATCTACCCAGTGTACGTGGTTTTGCAAATTTCCATTTTTTTTAAATATAGGAGAAAATTTATTAAATAATTAATATTAGAATATTGAAAATTTAAGATAACTAAGAAATAATATTTACAAACATTTCTTTAACAAAGTTAAACAACTTAAATTTGTTTTTGCTTTCTAATCTATCTTGTCAACTGAAAATTTTTAAGCTCCTCTTATTAAATCCTACAAAAAATATAATGATATAAAAGAGAGATAGTAGATCGAAATGTATTAGTGTTAAAAGGTGATAAAAAACTAACTTGTACCTTGTGTATTATGTAATGTTTTGATGTTACTAGATCTGTTTTTCGATTTTAGTTTTTTAATTAGGCAAGCGGCACATGCTAAGGTAATATTAGGAAGTTTAAGAAGCGCGCAAAATCTTCCCAAATTATTTTTAATTTATAGTAATTGCTGTATAAAAATTCTTGAAGCCTATCGAATTTAATAAACAAATTTCGAAGTACCTCTCAACTTGTGTATGTGTTCATTGAATCATTGTTTCCTTCCTATGTAGATTATTAAAAAATCTGAATTGTAGACGTAAATCAAGATCTTTTCTTACTGCAATTACACACATAGACAGAGAAAGAGAACGAGAAAAAAAAGAAAAAACATCCATATTTCATTTAAAATCTCGTCCAAAATTTAAAAATATTGTGGTTATTAATTATTTACACATTCAAGGAAATAATTATATTAATTAATAAAAATTATACTTATATAAGATAAAAATTCATTAGATTTATATAATAAAATAATTTAATTAAGAAAATATGTAAAATATAAAACCCAGAAAAAATTTTCAAATGTTTTCCAAGGTGGGTGAACGGACATCACGTAAAAGAACAACATCCTTTAACAATAAACAACACGCTAAACATAAAAAAACATATAAAATTCTGAAAAATAATTAAAAACAAAATTAGTTAAATTTAATTAAAAAATAAAAATTAAAGAACATTAGATCATATTTACTTCACTAAATTAACAAAAAAATTAATATAAATCTAATGAACTTTTTTTCTTTGGACTGAACACGTTATTCATTAATATAATGTAATTTGAGATTAAGTTTTAACACAGAAAAATATTAAACGCGTACCTATCCTTTAAGAAAAGGAAGGACATACAAAAAAATATTCTTCTGTCTTTAAAAAAAAATATTAATAACTCGCTGTAAATGAAAGATAGTTAACGACAATAATATTATTAATAGTTAATTAATTTACAATGATGAGCACAATATTCTTGTGACTGTACAGGATTAATATTATATTTGGAAGGCTAAAAAAGGATTCAAAAATCAAATAAAAAAGAGACAAAAAATATTTAAAAGGAAACTTCAAAAATATATGGTGGTGGTCGGTATATCTAGAGTATCATGAAAACAGATAGTATTAGTTTTGTGTGGTTGTGTAATCGATTATCGTCAATTTAGGAAAACCCAAAAGTTTTTTTTGGTGGAAAGCTAATAGAGTAAGTGGATATTAGTATGGTTAATGGTGTAAGATGTTCGCAAGAACAAGACTGTGCTGAGGTAGTTGATAGAAGTTAAATTTTTGGGGAACATTAAGATCTCGAGGAAAATTTTAAAATTCGATAGAAATTCAACATATTTAAGAAACAATTTTGGGCTGCAATACGTTTTTGTATCAAGTTATGGAGATCGGAGCTAGTTACTGCTATTCTACTGAAAATTAATTTTATAGGCCATTGTGTAAATTTAAAAATGCATGGTCACTGCAAAAATAACTGAATTAACTGCCTGTTTCCTCCAGAGTTTATTAATAAAAGTAGTAGGAAGGTTTTCGATCGGATAGAATACCAATTTAAGTAAATTTATGCTCTTCTTATAAAAATTTTCAAAACATCGGACAAACAGTGAATTATGTGCATTATAATCAGTAAATCATTTATGTTGTTCCATAACCGGTTTAAGCCTCAAAACTTGATAGAACACAGAAATATTTGAGATACAGATTAGGTGCTTGAACGAGGTTGTTTTGAAATAATAATCTTTGGTCATCAAAATATTTTAGGACATCAGTTTCGATATTTTTAAATGACATAAGACCGACTTCGTAATTAAAAGTCTTCCACAAACAAAGAACACCCTTAACCACTTAATAACTAAAATTGTTATCAAAATCATGAACCCTGTTGTTTTCCATATTCCGGGATTCAAAAAATTCTGCTATAAAAGGACTTCCCATATTTGGTTAGTCCTACTCAACGTCATCTAAGGTTTTCTTAAATCTTAACTGACGTGATAACTGTCTAAATGTCGGACTTAACATTAAGGTTAGCTTCCGTAATGTTTCTCAATCGGAACCTCTCCTGGAGGTCAAAATGATAAAATAAGCCAGAGGGTGAGAGCATATCATGAAAATTTAAATAGAAAAATATGATAGACAAATGTAGGTTTGCAATTTAAAAATTTGTTCTATTTAAAAAGTACTTTACTTCATTTTTGTTATGGGCAACCATTTGAATCCAAGGTATTAATAAGTGTAATTAGATTTTATAATTATAGTTCAACTAACACATTAGCATCTGCAATTTTGAATTTTGATATTTTGATCTCGTATTGAAAATCATTCAAATGCAAAACTATTCGAAGCTGAATTTTCACGCCGATTCTAATTGCGATTTATTATCCTCTTACCCGTGGAAAAAGATTAGTTAAATCGTATAACCCCACGATGGGCGCCAAAAAATTTAATGTGCAGATAATCGATTACACTACCACAAATAATTAATCAATATTAATAAAATGAAAACAAGAGAATTTAATTATAATTTCAGATCTAGGAGTGAATGACGTGTAATGTACTCTTTTCGGTAAAAAATCAAAATTGGTAATTTGTGGAAAATCTATATCCAATGCTGTAGCTTGTGTAGTAAAACATAAACAAATTAGTATACAGTACATAGTTTAGTATATTTTCCAAAATGTATGGAAATAAATGTATGTTGTATGTTTTTTATTGTTTTATGTACATTTATATACTTCATTCTTTTAAATAATAGTTATAAAACTCACACTAATTGTTTGTATTATTTATAGATAATAAAGTAAATAGATATATAAATAGTTTGGATTATAATAAATTATTTATTATTCATGATCAAAATCAGGCTCTGGCGTTGGTGATTTTGATGAAATCGGACTGCCTCGTATGACCATATTATCCGGATCAACTTCTTGTTCAATATCAACTTGCAGTAAATTTGGTTCGGGCGTCGTTGAACACATTAATTCTATAACTTCGCGATCATTTTCGTCATCGTCCTCATCATCGGGGGATGTTATATACGAATATGGAATAGGTTGATTACCTCGTGGACCACCACTACCATAGGTTTGTGTTAAATTTTTATTATTTAACCGTGCTTTACAAATTGAATGGAGAGTTCGCGAATTAGGTTGGTGGAAGAATATAAAGAAAGAAATTAATTTACGATAATTTAAAAAACAAAAACATTAAGTAATAAATTAATTAATATAAAATAAATCTTGGGTTAGTAAAATATATGTAATGGGGTTAATTATTTATTTATAAATTATTTAAAATATGTTAAAGGACTGTGTGTACGGTGTCCACCTTGCAAACATTTAAAATAAATAACTTTTAGGGGCTGGGAACTGTTATATACTGAAACAAAAAATATTGTGTATATTTGATAAATATATATGTAAAAATGTTCAAGTGTCCTAAAATTACATTTATTCAAATCAAAAACTCAAAACCAACATTTAAACGCGACTTTGAACAAATAAAATAACAATTTGAACGAACACATTTGGCACACGCAAAACTCTCCTGACTAAACAAAGAAAACGAAATAACTTCCTAGATGTATAAAATCCAAATGTTTTGTAATCACGACACAAGGTTAGGAAAACTGTATTTTTTAAATTTGACCGACAAAAACAACACAAAAATTTATTTTTAGCGCGTTTCTCTTACAAAAATAAAGTAAAATTAAGACGTTTATATATTTAGAATTTCAGTTTTGAAGATTAAAACACGACAAAAGATTTTTTGGGGGAGGAAAACTCGTACAATTTACCTTATTCTCAAGAAAAAAAAACTATAAAATAAAATAAAAATTTAGTCGGAATTAATTTCGAGAATACCAATGTTATGGAGAAAATTTGCGGAAAATTAATTTCGACTAAATACAACGCTCTTAAATAATTTTATCGGAGGAGGTCGTATTTAGCTCAGAATTATGAGTCTCCATGATTTGATGAATAATGTTTGATTCATCATCGCATTGGGTCGAATTAAATGAAGGTGACGAAGATGGTTTAATGAATGTGGTTGGTGTAGTATTTAAATCAGGGCCGCCTTCCAAATTACCAGCATTTTGTGATGTAGCTTTACTATTATTATCACCTAAATATGAATTAAAGTTTTATATATTTTAATCGGCTAAAGTTAAATTTCATTATAAAAAGAATTATATGGTATCCTGCGGCTGACGGGGTGCACGTTACATTTACCTGAGCTTTATATACGACTAAATAAAATGTTTTAAATACTAAATTGTACTTACTTCTGTCAATGTTGCGTTGCAAATGTGCTGCAATTCTATGGCGGGCATCATTGAACTCGAAATGTAAACCTAATCGTAGAAGTGATGTATTTTTTTCTACCAATTCTGTTATTTCCATTTCTATTTTATTCCCTAGAACCGACGATCGTTGATTTGACGCCCGGAATTCTTCAACTCTTTTAGCTTGTAATAGCGCTTTAACCAGTCTAACAATTAAGGGTGGATTTATAAAATTTGTTTCCACGTTCACTACTCGCAGGGTTTCATTCTTTTCAATTGAGTCTGCGAGCACCGTAGCTGTTCGATCGGTTAAGCCAACGTTTGTTAAGGATAACACTTCCAAATGTGTATTACCGGTGACTGCCTCGAATAGCTGCTCAAATTTCTCATCGGAAATATTCTGGAATCGCAAAAAAAATATTTTAGCTACCAAGGTACCGGTTGTCTCCTATACGTGCAATCCTACTTTTATATTATTTAAATTTAATTCAATTAGTTTAGAGTCATCATCCTTCACCCGTTTAATTGAATCATCAATATCGGTCGAGTTTGGTGGTTCATGTGGATAAATTTTTTGTTTAGACGATTTTGTGATACCATCCCATCCCAAACCGACCGGTTGTCCTTTATTTAAGAGAGATGCATGGTATTGATCTTGATTCATCATCGAGTGGAACCCAAGGATAGCGGCCAAATCAATGATTTCTTCCTGCGACGCATCAGTCAATGCCTGTTCATACTCTTCACCCATATCGATTGCAATTTGCTCCTCTGCTTCGCGCATTCGATCTTCAGGTGGGGGTGGAATCCACTAAAATAAACAAAATCATATTTTAAAAACATGTTTAACTAATAGCCTAACAAAATATTTTCTATTATCTCAAAGATCACTAACCTTTTTCCCTCTAACCATACCTTGAACGTATGGTTCGATATCAGGTATGTCAGGTGTCTCCATTGCTTGTTTATTAATATGTGTAATTAATTTTTTACGATCCAATGGCCCCGTAGCCTCTTTATCACATTCGTAGCTGTGTCTTTGACTTGGTGGAAGAAAATTATCCTAATGAATAAATTTTTTTGTTTTTGAAAATTTTTTAATAAATACACACGATTTTTTTAATTTTTTTCGTACACAAAATGATTAAATTTCAAAAAATTAAAAATAGAATTTTATATAAACACAAATACAAGTACAACGTGCGAATTTTATATACACGACTAAACTGTATACTTACATCGGGATCAACTTCTTTTGCCAAGATATTTATTTCTTCTGGTGACAATTGTGACAACAACTCATCGACGTCGATTTCATCATATTCACTAAGGTCTTTGCCGTATAATTTGGCAGGTGTTGTAAGAGTTGTTGTTTTTGTTGTTGAGGAAGTCTATAAAACAGATAAAAAAGAAAATAAGAAAATTATTTAATTTGACATTCTAAAAACTACCATAAATTCTTAATTAGCCGACGAGATTCGAACTTTCACTTCAATTAATGTCGTATACCTAATTTGCGGTTTCAAACCATCGAATCAAGTAATTTAATTAATTTATGAATGGCTTTCAATTGCAACCAACATAAAACCTCAAATTAGAAATTAACATAAAAATGCTTGACTATATAAACTGTTAAATAAATTACTCAACATTTCACTAACGTACAAATATGTCACGATAAATCTTAAATTATAAATCGCATTGGACTAAGCATACATTAAAGATGGTCCAATCAATACATCAAACGATTGATCAGTCAAGATCAAAAAATTAAATTAAATTATGCAACATAACAGATTTCGAGTTAATTTATTATTGATGTTATTTGATTTGCAGGTTTAATAGATTCAACATTTTCGCTTATCGATAAACATTGACGTCAACTTCATTGTAATCAGATTTCAATTTGGTGTTAAAGACTAATTAAAATTTTATATTTATAATAATTTTTTTTTTAAATTTAGAACGTGATTTAATTCGTTTTATATATCTCTGATTGATGATGTTGGTTTGAATTCACTGATCTTCATTGATTTTCACAATATTCTAAATTAATAATGAAGCTAATATGATTTAAATAGATTTTAATCTAATTTGCACAGAATTAGACTAACTTTGACCCAGGTTTGATTTAGTTTGAAAGACAACTAACAACCTCAAATTGTTAGAAAAAAATTTAATTTTAACTACTCCAAAGTATAATTTCATTACATTCACCATTCTTTTATCAAAATTTTCGATAACATTCTAGCATAATTGCAGCCCACTTTCTTAAATACCATTAATAATATTAACCTTTAGATAATCAATCGGATCGTTGGCATATACTTTTGCCTTCAAATAGCTAATTTATGATTAACACTATCGGGCTTTGTTTTTATGGATGGGTTTATTTATTGAATAGTCTGAGCCTTGTATCCCTTCAAATGAAGATCTTTGTGCAAAATTCTAAATGCATCACTTTGGTTGGTGGAATGTGTAATTGCTGTAACCGACGAAAAATTGTGTTTGGACACTTATTAAAACAGCACGTACAGCAGCAATATTTTCGTCTGATCGACTACGATGGTATACAGTTTGCTTTTTTCGTCCTTTACCGAACTAGTTTCCACAAATTTTTGCAACAATTTTTCGAATGGCCGCAATAGACGGACAATTTTCTCTCGTATACTCTCTACGAAATTTTCTTTCAACTTCTGTATAACTTTCACGAAATTTTAAATAATTTTTAACAATAAACGCATTGTTTAATCATGCAACAAAAAATAATGTAATTTATACCACTTCTAGAAAAAAGATTTAATTGTCACTGTTCGTTGGATAACATATTTTTCAATGATGGTTAATGAATTACTAATTTAATTAAGTTAAGTGGTCGAGGTTATGAATTTAATTATATAAAGTGGCTCTTAATACTTTAATGCGTATCATATTTTGAATTATGATTTGATAGGTGTTAGAAAGAAGCTCTCAAATCAGTTATGAATACAAATTTAAATCAACTGGACTCCACTAAAGTAAAATAATAAATATTATTATTCTATTTGATATTGAAGTAACTTTAATCTAGTTTGAACATAAATTAATTTGTTTGACACAATTTGATTTGGTTTAAAAAAAATTAAACAGCTTCGGTTAGAGATAACAAATTTTCTTAGAAACTGATTTCACTCTTTTGGTTAAATTTTTTATTATTCGTTGATGGTGGCGCAGTGGTTTGATTACAAGTTTAAACGACAATGACCAATATGGCTATCATGATATAGTGTAAAAATTTAAACTGAGAGTAATCGGTTAACAATTTCAGCCTTGATTATAGCGTGGTTAAAATCATAATTGAATTAAACCAAAAAATATTTTGAAATAGTTTGATAATAAATTATATAACAATCGTCAAGTTATTATTAAATATATATTAAATTTGCACCGTCGATATTTCCGATCAGGATGTTTTAGAACAGTTCGATCATAAACCATTTTAGTGCAGACTTAATTAGTAATTTAATCGTAGAACACTGGTTAAGATGACGGAAAATGACTTTTCTGCCCTAGTTTGGAAAAAAATTGTCTTCTTTGACACAGGGTATAAGTCAATTAATATTTTTCCACGAAAGAGAGTATTATGTTCGAAAGTAAGCTGTGCCGACCAAACGGCACAGGGGTTAAAGTATGCAAAAGGGTATTTTCATCGATTTCCAAATTACGACCTGCGATGAAAAAGAACACAACTATGACCCGCCGTTGGAGTGCAACTCAGGGATCGACCCATCTTCCATGTCCAGTAATATAGAATGGCATGGAGCTATGCAATGTGCAGATGGTTCTACGAAAATCGGACCTATAGCCGTATGCTCTCGAATTGGCGAGTAACGACGTACAAGTAAGGACGAGAAAAGAGAACTGTGCAAGAGTTGGAAGAGCCTCGGCCCCAGAACAGGTTGCAAAGATAAAAAGTAAGTAGTTGTCTTAGTGTTTTAAACCAATATCAACTGTTTTTTGATTGAATGGGCGCGTTCAGGACCGCCAACTGTTGGCATCATGATTAGTGAAATCTAGTCGATACTAAACATTTATCGATCTAATCGATACTAAACATTTTCAAAACGTTGGCTTTGATTTTACTCAACATGTTCCAAACTGTTGAGTGCCCTGAATGCGCCCATTTACTATCGAAACAAATAATTGAACCACTGAGCACCGTATAAGTGACACACCGAGAGCATCGAAAGAACCAGTAATTTGTAAATAACACGATTTGCAAATAACGTAACAAATTTTTGTTGTTTGAATATATTATTACATATCAGTAAATTCTGAATTACGCGTCCGAAAAATTCTAGAGAGATCGCCTTATTTAGCCCAAAAAATAATATCGATTTTGTCGAAAAATTAGTATTCATAAATAACATTATCGCAAAATAAGACATCGAACATAGATTTAAACGAACTTAAAGCAATTTATGAATTTTCTAAACAATAGGTAGTAGGCCTAATGCTAAACGGCTTTGGGGAGTTACGCATAAAAACTCAATTTTATATTCAAATATTAAAACAATTAAATTGCTCAAAATTATGAAAATTGAAGAAGAGGGGAGGGGGGGCGGTTTAGGGCACCAGCTCCATCCTCTAAGGTAAACAACGCGTCAAACTAGCCTTAACAATATAGCGAGACTTTTCGACAAAGTTTCGATCACAAAGTCGATGAAAAACACTTGAAATTGTTTTCGACATATTTTCTCGATTACAATTTTCTCAAATGAATAGTCGTTTTCGGTGAATTATTAATTTCGGTGAAATGTTATTTTCGATGAATTATCGGTTTTAGTAGTACAAGACAAAAAAAATAAACAATTTCTTCGCTAATGACCTGTTTCTGTCTATTACAGAATTTTTTCTAAAAACCACTTTAGAGTCCCATTTACAACCTACATTACCTGTTTGATAATGATCGGTTAAGAAGTGGGCTGGTCCCTTGCTAGTTGGTTATATTTTAGAATTTCTTCCATTCTAGATTCCTAATTCCATCCTACATACCCAGTTTCATCATAATCGCTTAAATGTACTAGATCCGCCTCAGTTGGCCAAATTCCAGAATTTGTTCCAAAAATTATTTAAAAACCCCATTCTCATAATAAATTCACAATCTTGTTATGATCGTTTAAATCATGGTTTAGTTTCGTCCCGTTTGGACATATTCTAAAATACTACAAAATAAAAACATCATTTTAGAATTCCATTGCTTTTTAACCAGGAAAAACCGAACCCATGCATAAAGGATAGATGCCCTAAACGAGTTTTCCAGAAATCAGGACCCTTGGCTCTTTACATTTTTTTTTATCAAAATCGTTCAACAGAAATATGATACAATATACAAACCGGAGTAACTACTCATTTGACATGTTTTCGGTGAATTGCAATTTTTGGCAAATTATCGATCTCGGAGAGCTATCGTTTTTGGCTAACAGTCGTTTTCGATAAATTGTAGATTTCGGTTAATTGTCGTTTTTGATGAATTGTTTCGGCGAGCTGTCGTTTTTCGGGAATTATCGTTTTCGATAATCTGTCGTTTGCATTTATTTGCTCTAAAAATGATCCTCCCAAGCAAGTGTTGCAACATAAATAATGAAGCAGCTTATTTTCAAAGGATTTTCAATCAACGCGAACAACAATTGATTGTATAACAGTGGTTTGATCAACACTAAGTTGGCAACCAATCCAGATTTTCATAATTTTGGGATTTCTTTCAAAACTACTAAGTGTTTTGTAAACTTAACTGTTTTTCTAACGGATCGGAAAGCTGATTTGATAACGAGAAGGAAATCGGCAATGTGTGTGAATAGAACTAGTATGACGCAAAAACAGCTGGTCGTATAGTTAATTGTAATTGTAACAGAAACGGATATTTGTTTACTTAGTTTTCACAAGTTCGATTTACTTTCAAAGTACATAAAGCACCTACTAGAAAGGCTATTATTTAGTTAAATTTTAATGTTTACAAGATCCGTTTACCTACTTACAAATTGAAAATTTAAACCGATGTAATTGTGATTTATTCCGACATTTATTTTGTCGCCTCCGGTAGCTTAGTAAGTAGAGTGCTTGCTCTATTATTCGGGGGTAATTTAACTTGAGTGTAATTTTATTTAGTTTGATTAAACTTCGGATTGATTAACCTCATTTTTAGTTTGACAACGGCTTGATTTATTGTTGAATGATATACGGCTTTGATTAGTTCGCATTTACATTGCATCTAAAAAAAGACACTAAATATTCACAGCCAACATCAAATCAATCTTTGTAAGTCTGATTAATTACAAATTTGATTCTATTTTGAACATAATTTGATTTAGTTTGACACTGGTTTGATTTGGTTACAAAAATTATGCACCTTAAAGTCATTTAACGCTTTTAATTAGTTGATTTGATGCTTTTTCATGGATAAAAGTTCCGCATTTAGTTAGTATTATACACTATGTAGATTTCCCGTCTATTTCGATCACCGTACAAAATAATTAATAAATTCTCTTTATACATATTGTTTCACCTCGCGCGTAATTTTCAATATACGACTGAAATTAAAAATAAAAGTAAAAGCCAATAACAACAATAATATGTATAAAGAAAATCGTGCAACGCTGAAACAATAAGAATTGAAAGCAGCCCAAAGAAATGAATATACAAATAAAGAACTAAAGAGACAATAGTTCTTTCGCGGTTGTGACCATTTTCAATTTTTGAAGAATTCATAAGAATATATAAAAAGTTCGTCATTATGATAGATTTTCACGCATGGTGATTCATAAATTATATATAGTCTATTCTTTCAGAAACACTTGAGCTATATAAAATTGTTCGTATCTTTACGACTTCCTGGAATTGTATCAATTATAATTTATTCTGTTCGTTTGTATACACAGTTGGTATACAAATGCAGTTTACTAATTCGAATCGATTGATTAGGGGCGGTATTCGCTTTCTACGTGTTATCGTTGCTTTCTAAAATCATTTAAGATTTATTATGATTAAATTTGCAGGCTGGTGCCAAGTGAAATTTGACAAGATGTCGATTATAAATTTAGGTAACGTATTCACAAAACATAACTAAAATATTTTATATTCAGTTAGAATACAAATTTATAAATTCTGTCAACATGTTGCACAATAATCACAAAACTAACTAACAGAAAGGGTATACAGCTTGTCAACTTATTTCAAGTGAAACATGCATTAGACCGTATATATGAGAAACCGATTAAATTCAAGATTGCATAAGAATTTTTTTTAATACTTATGTTTTAAATGCCTGGACCCTTCTTTGTTAAAATATATAAAACTTAATTGTTTCGTTGTTGCTATAAAATTAAAATGTATAAGCTAAATTTCGTAATGTAACAATGTTGTTGAAGTTTTGACTATTAGGGCAATAAATTGTAAAGAACCGGTGTGGCAAGCAGCATATATGACTTGTACATTACAACATTTCTTACAATTACATATCTTATGTAACTGTTTTATTCATAAACACATATCTCAAGACGACTTCATTAACTGTAACATAAATAGCGAAACATGTTTGTTACACTATTACTGAATAAACTATAACTTGATTGAATTTAAATATTATCTTAATATAGAATTTTATATAAAGCAAGTTACTCATCATCATCATCATCGTATGTTTATATGTAAATATGCTTTGTTGTTGTATATATAGTTTGATGGACACTATTCTAAGTTGTTTTGATTTGTGGTGCTCCGCAAACTTACCTAGAAAGAAAATAAATAGAAAATCAAAATTAGAACACACGTTCTAGACAAAAAAAAATAATCGAAATTTTAAAATTAAGAGGAGAATGTGCTCATGCACCGAGAAAGTAAATAAACGATTTAATTTAATTTTTTTTTAAATTTTTGGGGAAACTGAAGCTTTGCAATCGGTAAGGTAAAATAAAATTATAGTATGTAAGAAGCTATATTTATAATCAATACGGGTATATCAATTATTGAATCTACAAGTCAGATGTGCAATACCTGTAGCGAAACATTTGTATTTCCAACTATTTTTACGATTGTCATGATGTGTTAAAATATTTTAAAATTTAATTTCTAAAACCACTTAAAACTAATTTCATTCACTTTATCTTAGTTTTACGGCAAATCGCCCGTAAACTGTAAAAATTTCCATTAAATAATTAGAATTATCTGAAAATGCAATTCAGATTAACCGTCGATTTCATTCATAATATTTAATGATATTATGTTCAAATTGTGTTGCGATTTACTGTAAATTTGACTGAATAATTTCATAATTGGTTTTGCCGGTTAAATATCTGACAATAGGAAAAAAAGGAATTCTATGTCTTAAGGGGCAAGTACGAAAATCATTGGCATAGTGGCATGAGGCGAGGCCAATTTGCTCATAATGCAGCCTAAATTGAGCGTTCATTAAACAGCAGTTGTATCTTATCTTACAGGACTCATGTAAGATGATGAAATCACATGCCCGATGGCCAACGCCCAAGCGCATCTATGAATAATTTCATGTAGTTTTTAACTTCTAGACCTAGCTTGCCTGTCGTTGGTAAATGTCTTCGGTAATTTATTTTCTCGTTCAACATATTAAAACTAGCTATAACTACGAGGCTGTTTGATAAATTACTGAGTTTGAAATGAATCACAACGCAGTATCCATATTTGGAAAGAGAAATGTCACACGAGACCAATTCTGGAGGATAGGGTGGAAGAGGAAGCCGTGCTACTTCAATTCGACAATATTGGCAATCACAATAAGCAGAAGTTTTTCTTCGCCAAATGTGGCTCTATTCTAACAATTCAAACAACCTGAATCCGAGACGACTGTGTCCATGATCTTACCATTATTGCCTTTTTCGTAGCAGGTTCGTCGGGAGAAATCCATTATTTTAATTGCTTTATTTTAAATGTGTAATAATGAATTCATAATTTTAATTGGTCGCACGTTTCCGGTTTTAGTCAATTATGAGCAAACGGCACCCATCTTGACGACGATGCATCTTGACTAAATGTCCTACTTAGCTATCTCACGTATCTCTACTTTGGCGGCCGCCCAACACTATATTATCGATTTTTTTATTTCAGTTGTGGTTTCTTTTTGGCGTCCCAGGCTTTCAGCATAGTTGTTTGATTTTTTTTTTAAATTTTGAAATTAAAGAACATCACATTACTTTGGACACAAATTTCATTCATATTCCAATGGGAATAATTGCGGTCTTACTTTGGCAAATATTATTCCTATTCGGATAGGAATGAAATTTGTGTCCAAAGTAAGAGCAAAGCACGCACTTTTTGTTTACTTCTAAACAAAGCAATAATAAGTAATAAAAGCAAACGAAGACAAACAATTATGGAAAATATAAAATACATTTTCGACGTAAATATTTCTTATTTGTGAGTTTAAGGTATCGTTGAAGTCCTTCTTATATTATTTAGTTTATTTCATTTGGTTCCTTTTGCAAGAAAAATAAAAAGCCGGATAATTTACATGTCCACCTATAAAATTATAATTTTCGAAAAAATTGCTCAATGGTAGTGGTCAATAGAATAACTTTGCGTAGAATAATTTTATTCCTATTCCTACAAAAACTTGGTATAAAACTATTCTGATTGGAATGAAATGTATCGCATTGTTGTTGTAAAATTGCTAAAGTAAGACGCGTAATATTTCCAAAAATAGGACCACAAATGTCAGCTTAAAAACGCTTTACTTATGCGATTCAGAACGCTATAAAAAATTTTATTTGATGCTTTAAAACTCTTTTATATCTGCCTGGGACGAACGATATGGGTTAACTAAAACGGCAAGTATGAGAAATAAAATTTTACTGAAATATGAGTATTATCTTTTGTGAAAGCTACCCACTTATCAATTAATATGCTCAATTTTGGAAGGACTATTCAATTAAATATTAAGAAAAATAAATGATAAGCACTTAAGTATTGAAATGATCTTTAAGACTGTAGTGTCTACAATTTATGGCCAGGCGTGGCTTAGTGCGTCTATCTATGTGTACTGAAACATTTTACCACACAAATTTTGCGCGCAATCAATTGTTGCATGCACTTTAATATATTTGCGGTTTATATTCTGTTTCAGCAATTTATTTTGATTGGTTTCTCCCCAGAATGCTTTAATTAATTATGTACAAAGGTTTCGTGGAAAATATAACCTTTCCCAAAAAACTTTCATCTCTTTTCGTACGAGATAACCTTCCCAAAAAAAACTTTCACTCCTAAATTGTTCAAAGTATATCAAAAAGGTTTTAAAGTAAATGCTTTTCCAGAACCAAGTTCCAAAAATATTTCGGCTCATCTTCTATAGAATAAAGCTATAGAAAGAAGTAAAATAACTGAACAGACAAAACTATACAGAATTGAAAAATTATCGTAAAATAGATAATAAATATCTTGATAAAAATTTGTTCTCTTTGCAAAAAACGTGTCATCTGAATCAATTTTACAGTTTCTTACGAATCTAAACGATATGATCATAAAATAATTATTATGTGCAATTTACTACAATTATCTTACATTTTCTTTAAACATCTTACTCAAAATACGTCTTACAGTATAATATCGTAGTCATGCAAACGAGTGAAAGTTCAATTATAGTTTTAAACATAATTATTATAAATATTAGTGCGTTTCTTTTTTAATTATTCCAATATAAATACTGAATTCTTTACTATGCATATGCATACCTTCAGATTCAAAGACGATGAAGTCGTCTTATGATATAAAAGATAAAGAATTTCCAGTTTTTTTTATTAGATAACTTGTAATAATATTATGCATTACCAAGGCTTTCAAGAAGCTCGAAACTATGTCAATATGTTATAATCGGTCGTTGTCGTATATATCCAGTTCTGGGTATACGATACACTGTTACATACCCTTAAGACATGGAAAGGAAGTTGTAAATTGGCATAGATTTCAAAACAAGTTACACAATTAGCATTTTCTGTGTATTAAAACAAAGAACCTTGATGTATCTTCTTTTTAAATCAAAGACTATGTATACTATATATCGAATTTCCTTGAACTTAACTCTTTTGATGAATTTGCTAATTTTATAATTTGAATTAATTCGTAAACAAAAATGATGAGTCACAAGAAGTTACGATACTAAATCCTATATACGGCAAACCCATCAAGGGGTTTCTTACTTAAGCGTAAGATGATTATCTTACAAAATATTTTGATTATGAAATCATATATACAAGTTTCACATCATCATTAAATATTAATGCCCAGCCGACCCCAACCAAACCAAAACAAAAACAAATCATAAATTATTATCGCAACAACTGTATTAAAATAAACTAAACACATTCCGTTGAACTTCGTTTAATAAACTGGCCATAAATTACCTTGAACAATAACATAATTTCTGCCCACATGAAGATGTTGTAACAAATCCACAATTGCAACAGAAGTTTAATTTTAATTTTTTCTGTACTCTCGTATGAAAAACTGATTATTTTCGACAGACGTACGTATGGATATAACAACCAAGTTAATTAAATTACACAATGGTGAATGGTAATGTACGAGTAAGCGACGCCTACCATAAATTAATATAATGAGTTGGACGAATCGTGATTGTTGTTGTATGTAAAGGCACTCGAACGGTTGGTGAAATATAGAAAATGTAATAGAAATCAATAATCTTTGGATTAAGTCATTGATTTAATCTCCAATTTGGAAATACTTATAGGCCGGGCCATGCAAATTAGTTGAGGGCTATTATAGTCCTGCACTCATGAATTATCGAATAGGTCCGCTGGACTGGCATTAAGTTTACATTGCTTGGAGTGTTTCTAAATTTTTATTAGACACTTGCTGAATGATAAGAGCAATATAAATTTATATTTTGGTTATAGTGTCCTTCGCTGTTGTTTAATATTTGCTCTTCTTGCTTGATGTAGATGAGGTCTTTTATGTACTTTTTCTTCTTCTTTATTATTACGATCTTCAGTTAGTTACAAAATTCTTGGGAATGCTTCTCACTTAATTTTAATCATTCCTCACCAATTTTGATTACTTGGAGTAAGTTTTTCTTCTTCATTTCCTGAAATTTTACCAATTTTGTAATTTAGTATACAAGAATTAAGTGCAAAACAATAAGTAGGATAATATTTATATATTGGGGTGATAAATGTTTCAACATTTTTCTAGGAACATTTCAAAGATATAAGAGCATAACCAGAAAAAATATACACATAGAATTGAAACCAATAACTCAAATCTCAAGGAGAATTTGGAGGAAAAGGAACCCGGTTCCAGATTTAACCAAATTGCAATTGAATGATTTTAAAAGAATTAAGTCGATAAAGTTAGCCCAAAATTAATGGGCTAATTATATACAACGATTTCTTAGTAAAACTTTTAAATTAAGGTTTGTCATCGCCTGATAAGGCTATCAAATGCGGAACCAATAAACGTGTAAAAATACTTTTTGGAAAACAGTACATTGCCATCACATAAATACTTCGCTTAAAATGTTGAAAAATGTTATAATTTGAATATAATTGCTTCAAACCTTGTATGCGTGAGTATCTGAAATAGCCAATCGCATTCACTGACAGATCATGATCATGAAAGCGATTGGAGCAATTGTCAGTTAAAGACCTACAATCATTTATTCTACATCGGTGGGATTACGATTTTCGAAGGTGTGTTGCCCGATTTCGTGAGCGAATGCGTGTAAAAATTTGATTTTTGCACAATTGGGCTAAATTCGGTTTAAACAACGTTTATTTGTCTTTTTGAGGAAATAAAACGCTATAGACTAGATTTTGAAAATAGTTTTCGTATTAAAAAATTCTAGAATATTATTATAATTTAATAGCACCCTAGTAAAATTGTATGATAGGCATTGCTTCTTCAAGAATAGGACCACAAATTAGAACGTACTCCACCACATAGGATAAGCCTGTAAACTACAGCGTTCGAGACCTCAAAATCAGATTAACTTCTAAAACTAGTTAGAACATTACATATCTTATGGCAAGGTGATTTTAGCGACCAAGATCCATGCGAAAAGAGGTGGTCCGATCTTTAGATGAAAATTAACATTTCGACCGAAGAATAACTAATGCTCAGGGAGTTTCATATCCCAAAATTCTCCAATGTTCGGTAATCCAGCTCCTATTGTGTCTGAAGGAGGTATGTTATTTACTTCAGGAAAATTTAGACAATAGTGTCAACGAGAGAATATCAATCAGTGGGTAATTAAAACTGGCGTACAAATTGGTAACGGCCTGGTTGAACGTATCAGTAAAATTATTAAAACTGCCCAACCAAACGAAAATCCATGACATTAGTATAAACATGCTGCTGTCCTTCTAAGATCAAGTCAGCAACAATTAGTAGAAGTAATTGAACAAGAAATAGCCAAAATGTTTTGTGCAGAGTGGATCAATAGCCACTAAACGAGGGTTGTCTGAAAAGTTTCCGAACTCGACATGAACATGGCAGCACTCGTCAACAAAAGTGTTTGCGCGTTGAAAGAAACCGAAATATTAGCCATTTTGAACGCACTGTTGTTTAACAATCGTTTGAGTGGGTCGATGTGAGTGTTTATGTGAAAATGGAAAAAGTCGAGTATCGAGTACTCGTTAAATATTAATTTTTGAAAGGCAACGCCTATGCAAATACGGGGACTTTGCTCCTTCATTTACCACCGTGAAATTTGGGCAGTAGTCGTACCAGTTTGGGAGACGTTCAACGTTCGGGACGTCCAAAAATTACAACCACTGACGATAATTTCGCTCAAGTTCACCAAATGGTGCTAGACAACCATTGAATTATATGTAGAGAGATAGAAGAGGCTAATGAATATGTGCAAAGAATGTGTTTGTCACATACTGAAACACGATTTAGGCATGAGAAAGCTGACCGCGCGTTATGGGTACCGCGTTTGCTCACTTTGGTCCAAAAACGTATTCGAATGAACATTTCCAACGCTCTGTTGACGCAGTTTAGGTGCAATAAATCAGAGTTTAGGCACCGGCTAATTACTGTTGATGAAATTTTGATACACTATTACACTCAACTGTTTTTTGGGACAGTCAAGGAATTATCTTAATCGATTATCTTCAAAATGGAAAACCATTACAGATACGCATCATTAATTGACAAGCTGTAAGCAGAAATTGCGGAAAAACGGCCATGATTGTAGAAAAAGAATCTTCCTCTACCAAGACAATGCACCATCTAACATTTCAGCGGTTGTCATGGCGAAAATCCATGAATTATGGTTTGGGCTGCTTGACTAACCTCCTTACTCACCAAATTTAGCCCCAAGTGACTTTTTTCTGTTCTCTAAGGACCCATCACTATTTAAACAACTATTTTGCCGAGAAAGACGCTGATTATTATGTATTTGGACGGGTTGAAGAGATGGAAGTATTTTTGTCAGGTTGGAAACTTTTCAGACAATCACCAGGAATAAAATTATATACTTATGAGGTTAGAAAAGTTGAAGCATAATTAATTCAAGGCAAGAAGAGTAGGTAACAAAAAAGAATAAAGGTTTGCATTAAAGAAAGTTATGAAATTATAGTTTGACAATATTTCTGACATTCCGGAGGTTAATGAAAAAGAAGTTGAAGTCACAGGAAATAATACATGCGAGTTGAATGGATGCTCAGGATGGTTGTTTGGCGATGGAAAGCCCTAATTATGGGTACCATTGGTTCTGTTATACAAAACGTAATTCTACACATTAAATAAGCTTGTTGTTGAAATAAGATTGAGCTGAGTTGTATAGAATATAAATTTAAATTTTCCGATTTTTCATGATTTTTTCCATGAAAAGTTGATGAAAAGAAAAGCATTCTTGACTTAAACGTAATAAACACTTGCAAGTGTATACTTTGCCGTTTTAATCGAATGTGTGAGTTACATACTTCAATTTAATTTTCGTTCCAAACAGAAGAAGTGGTCTAAGGAGTTAAACCAAAATTGGTACAGTTTAATAAATATAATTCACGAGGTTTTAAGGCGAATTCAACATAGTTCCTGATGAATTATGATGAATATTAGACGTCCTCATAAATTTGTTTGGGACGAATAAAATTAATGTTAATTTATTATTACGAATAAGATGTTCATCTCTCAGTTTCAGTGAGCGTTGATAGTTTAGAACATATAGCACATGGGTTCTAATTGCTTTGATACCACAACAGTTGGAGATGAACAAAAAGCGGCTGACCGAAATAATCGTTAAAACGACTATGACTATGTAGCAATACGAAATTGTTACCAAGAATCTCATTTAGATCTTAGAAGGATAAACTCCACCAGCGGCACTGCAATAACTCTGTGAATAATCCATTCTCCATTAAACTCAAACGAAACGAGAGCACTACCTAGAGTAATTAATATTGAACTTCACACTTCCTTTTCTCACCATATCAACACAAACGTTATCTTGTCGGTGACTTACATAAAATGCAGAAGTTTGTTGTATGTAATTTTGATATATTGATTGAAGTAAATCTATCAATGTATATAAAAAATAAACATCTTTGATAAGAAAATTAATTATAACAGTTGCGTGATTGTTTTATCATTGTCTATATATGAAATATTGTAAAGGAGACATGAACGAATAACATTGCAACCCCCAAAAATGAATCAAAAGATTGTGAATATGGCTTCGTATTTTCGGTGTCGGGCTTGTTTTTCGCTAACAAGTGTGTCTGTGGTGAAAAAATATGTATGCCCATATAATCTGTAATTATAAGTATTTTGTTTCAAAGCCTATTAATTTTTTGAGATCAATCCGTAAGATTGACGAGGCTGAAGAAGAGGCCTTGCCTTCATTCAATAGTAGATATAATATATATTAGTGAATGTAGCAGCAAAACAACAAATGTTGAAAAATTTAGAAGGTCATTGAACCAAATAATTTATTACCAACCTGTTAAATTTATTATTAAAATAATCTGTAGCAAAATTAATATTTTATAGTTAAAGTGCGACCGCGGACAATTCACCATAGCAATATTATGGAGAATAGTAGTGCACAGCACTGTAACACACCGAAAAAGTAAGCCCTTTTACTCGGCATAAGAATAATTAATATTGAACTTAATAATTCCTTTTAAGAACATTATATCAACACAAAAGTTATCTTGGCGTCGTCTTACATATAATAAAATTCAGAAGTTTGTTGTATCGTGTATGTAATTTTGATATATCGGTTGAAGTAAATCTATATATAGAAAATAAACAACTGTGATAAGAAAATTAATTATTATACAGTGGAGTGATTTTCTTATCATTGTCTTTAGATTCAACACGTACAGCTCAAGTATACTGTTTAACCTGCTAAATGTATAGAAAAAGCCTCAACTAAGTATAGCTATATAGTCGCAACAAATATATTGATAAATTATGTAAATTAGAAATTATTTAATTTTTATTGTATAGTGGTCGCGGCGTTAAAACCAGGGTCGCGAACGGATGAATCATCATATACAAATTTAAATTAAAACAAGAACGGTGTAATGTCAACAAACAAACAATCGGGTTTGATAAATGTCATTACAGTAAACAAAACCAATTTTATAATGTGGCCTATCTATAACACTATGATTAATATAGATTTGGTGTCCGTCTCTATATTTCGTCACTTAAGTATATTGTGACATAATTTCTGTTTATGTATCGTGTTAATATAAAATATTAAATTAGAACAAAATTGTGTATTGTGTAGGAATGAATTGAAAGAACTTATAAAATGTATTATACGGGGTACACCAAATATTTCGCGCACCTTAACTATTTAATTATCTTGTTCAACAATATACAAGTTATTTCAATTATGCGTGGGCATCGATATAAACAAACCCGAACATGTGAACCCAATGCACATTATTATAGTGCCAAGCCTAATTGACCATGATATGATTTTCTCCATTGTATGCCGATTGAATTGATAGCAGAACATAAAACATAACCATAAGTTCTTTTAATTGGATTGAGTTTATTAGTCTCGACTGTACATATAGAATTCGGTACGTGAGCGTTAAATATTATAAAATGTCTCGTCTAAGCCGATATAAGTATAAGTATATTGAAGACAATTTGAAATATTAAATTATGTTATTATTTGAAGCCATAGCAAAAAAGGTCACTTTGAATCCCGCGAACAAATCAATTTACCACGATTCAATAAAAGTAGGTAAAGTGAACGGGGTGTATAAGTTCAATATAACTGTAGCATGTTTCTGCGCAAGATAAACAAAAAAAATTGTTCTAAGAATTTTATCTAAAATTCATTGTTATTGTGAAGATATATCGCGATTATTGTTTGGGTTTGCGGTTTTGTTGATTCGACATTTTTAAAAGGTGGTATGCTGATATGGCGATGGGAAAAAATTATTGTTGTGATACAGGAATGGTGACAAAGCATGACATAGTATTTATCGACACAATTTGTAAAAGTCTGTATTTATAGTTAGGAAACTCTGTAAAATATGTTTTTTACATTTATCTTGTTTATTATTCGATCCGAAATTAAATTCGGCGAGTCACAGTTGCTTTTTCATATTCAATGTTAAACTGCATCGGACACACTAAACCTGCAGTCGAAATTTAGTAGAAAGAGGATGAGAAAGTTTTGTTTCAATGATTGAAAATACAATTATAGTGCGTGTGCAAAGTCTTAGGAATTGACCGAATTCATTGATGCAATTGGTTCGTTTAGCAAAGTAATATATTCAATAGATTTGTTACTATTTTGTTTAATTAGACAACACGGTTAAATCACAACTAAATCCAAGATCATTGCTTGAGTGATTGAACTAAAAAAACTAAAAGGGACATCTCTGTCTCTCATGAATTGACTATTAGTTAACCAACCACCTCCCTAACACTCTTTTCCTTCATAATAAACCTTTCCTTTAGCATTTCACCAACATTGAATTAGTCAAATCACCTGTAGTTACGAACCTTATTCGGGATAACTTGAACTTTATTTCATGTAGAAATACATCTCACTATAACGATTATGAACGAAAGCCCATGAAGTACTTATGTAAATTTAAAAATTTTCTTTCCTAATTTTACACTTACCCAAATAAAATTAACCAACGATTTCAACAGTAATTAATGACTTAATGAGTATTTTATCTAGGATTCTAATGTTTTTCGTAAAAATGCGAAGAAGAGGCGTTATCATAAATCAACTTTGATTGCTGCTGGTTATTCCAAACACAAATTATAATCAGATGATTTATTTTAAGATCAAGAAGGGTTCTATGATTAAAAATATTTATGTTCTGTGTTTCTATTCGCTATTTCCAACAAAGTGCGGATATCTGGTGAACAAGACGCGAATCACAGTTTGCTTTGACGCAAGGAAGATCAAAACAGTGGATTTGATAATTCTCGCCCCTCCTGGAAATCGTGAAAATTCGTGCGCCCAGTCTTGTCGACCTCGAACAGATCTTCGTGAATCTTTAAAATAAACTATATTTAATGATAACTATAATGAAAATAATGAAGACCGGCAAATTTGATATAGTGTTTTGGCTTCAACCAATAACAGAACGTGTTTCAGAAAATAATTTAATCCACTCTACCGTCTTGTAGTATATCATGCAACAATTTTAATGATTTAGGATACATTGTTTTCCACGTATAAAGAAAAAAATTCGTTATATGTTATCCCGTTATGAAATGTTCTGTATAACCGTTCTGTATAAATAGGTGGAGATTAAAGAACATCACATCGGATACATCTATATCCGGCGTTAATAAAAAACGCGACACTTACTGCGTTCTTTATTCGCTATCCGGAGCGGGCTATTGAGAGCTGACTAGGAAATTATCTATTATAATTGTTATCCGTACTGTCGCTTTACTAATGAGTTCAAATGTCGTTTCGATCATTGATTGTGCTTTCGACCCGACGGCCACTCTGCATATATGATGGAGCTAAATAGTTTTTCTACCAAGTTTTCGCTGAGCAGTTGAATTAAAAAGTTCAGTTTAGTGTTTAAATAATGATTGCACCAGTAGAAGCAAGCTCAATAGAAAAGAAGATTCAGTTAAGAAAATTCATTGCTCCGGATGCACCTATCAGACGTTAATAAAAAACGCGACAACTGTAGCGGTTAATTTATTTAAATTTAAATAATTTCAATCGCACATCATTCATAATTGTTAAATTCAAATTTGTAATTGGAAATTCACCGAACTATGTATCCTGACTTGAGTGCCAACTGTACCAATGGTAAAAGAACAAAATATAACAGCCCAAAGTGTTATCGGCGGGTTCTTATATTTAGGTGTATCACCAGTGTTAAAACCACACATTCAGATCGCGGACGTTCCTTCTTGCATGCTTTTACGGAATATTTCTTAAACTATATTGTTCTCTAGAACAACACGCACTTAATAATTACATCATCCTTATGTAGTGATGAACGCGGACCCAAAGGATTTCCGGCATATCATAAACTTTAAGAAAAAAATAGAAACTACCAAATGCAACAATATTAGTTAACAAGAGCAACACAATAAAGGATAATTTTTTTACTGGTTATGATAGTTAGCCATCTGTCTCTAAAAATTGTATTGGTAAACTGGTTAAACCTATTAAGGCTCCTTTCCAAAACTCAATCTCACTAAGTATATTTCCATTAATTTAAAAGGACCCGTTTATAGCTCCCAACCACAAGACGGTGCCGTAAATCAGAGGACTTTAACAATAGGCCTTTTGCAAACGTGACCAGTATTCCTAAGCTTATTGAAAGTATCGTGTACGATTTTCTTTATTTGCTTATTGTAAACCATTGCTCCTAGATACTTACGGTTTATTTTTTATTTAGAATAAGTGTTCTAAAAATTATAAAATTGCTATGCCAAATAAGTAACTTGAGGTGAAAGAAACACTTGAAATGCCACAATTAGCGTAATCGATGATCTTTCTTCCAATGGTCTTATTAAAAGGATTATATACAGAATAACGGGAAAATAGCATTATAATGAATTAGTTATGGTAAAATCTAAATTCTCAAAACTTTTCAAAACTAGTTAACGAAATGTTTAAAATGTTGTGTTGCGCCACTTAGGTCGATTTTTGGGATGCACTTCTGATCTAGTCATCTTTGAACAGCCATCTAAGTATAAAGAAGCTCCGAATGCTCCAAATGAGATATGCATTTTACTAAACATAAAGGAATAAGTTAAAATTCTAAGATATGGCCCCAAGTTTTAGTGAATCTAATCGTGACTTATTATGATAAAATTTGATATATTTGACTATAAAAGGTTTTCAAATATTTTTGAACTACATTCTGGGACTTCGTCAACTGAAACGAAGCTTTAGAATGAGCTAGCGTTTATCAGTAATGATAAAATATGTTATTAGACACCAACCGGATTCTTACATGAGTTTAGGCGAAGTTCTGGAAGTTTGTCAAAAAATGCATCGGGATTGATTTTTTTTATCAAACTTTTTGAACGAAACTCTTTACTTTGTCTGAGATGATCATGATAAAATTCGGTTTAAATGAGACTTGAACGTAATTTAAAAAAATACATTGTCGTTTTTTATAAAACTCACTATGGTCTAAAGAAAATCGAGTCAGACTAAATCTTTAGTGATTGGTGAAATTTGGTTTGTACGGAGGTAGCTGATCATTATTTTTGAGTCGGTCCAGACACACTTTATGAAACAACAATGGACTTGTAATACGAACTTTAGTTTTGATTTATAATTTGGAATGGTTGTAGCAATAACTCTCCATAAAAGCGCATTCATAAAGGCACGGAAATCAAAACCAGCAAAGCCAGTTATCAAATTTACCGCGTTGCAATATGGAAAAGACATTTCTACAAAGCACAAACCATAATAAAAATGCCGTTTCTTTTCAAGGGGCTGTTTATCGTATTCAACATGATCAGTTACCAGGGTTAACTTCGAGACTACTTTATATGGGAATGGGATCATAAAGAAGAATCCGATTCTCGACTTCGTAGAAGATCAATGGCAGATTTAAAAAAAACATCCAAACCACAAAAACTGATTAGATGAAGATTGCAATTCAGGAGAAGCATAAAAGTTATATCATTACGATAATTTGACCGCAAGGAGAACGATCGAATCGGCTATACAGACAAACAAGACATATATAGGACAAATAACGAGTTAGACACTCAGAAATGACTTGACAGAAATAAAAACAATTGTATGTAAAATTGTTTGTAGCGCCAATTAGTTATAAGTTAGTCACTTTACGACCTCTAAGCCACACTTTTTTTTAATAACGTCTTGAAGGCGTTCAAATGACCGTCAAAATTGATATCAATTATTGTAAAATATTTACAGCAGGAGTATATTATTCAAGATAAATATTAGCTTGATGATAGCATTTTGGATCGCAGAAGTTCCATTGCAATAAGAGTTTAGAAATTTGCCAAACCAAAATTAGTTTCTAAATTCCGCTTTCGAGGTAACCATTAAATCCTTCATAAGTCTCGCAACATATTGCTCCAGCTAAAACTGAACATTTATAAGGCTTTAATAATGCCATAGTTGTTACTTCATTGCCATCTTTGACTACGAGTTGGGGTCAAGTCGAGTGAGATAACTGAAGAAGTAGCTACATCTGAATTAACTGAAGTGAAGATAATGTTCGATTGGCAACTCTTCACTTGAGTAATTGCTTTTCAGTTGGCGGTAATTTTATTAATAAAAATTATTTTATACCATAATTGTATTAAATAATGTAATGATTAAATCATAATTATTTATTATATCTGAAGAGTATCAAACGCATAGCTGCCTTCTCTTCAGTAACTCAATTAAATGAAACCAACCCAATTTCTGAAGTGAGGAGTTATAGCTCTTCAGTTGAAACGAAAACTCCAATAGCCACAAAATGATTAGTGCACCAGAAACTACATTTAATTACAGCATTACAGGAACTGGGGAGGGCTGAAAATAATGTTTCCAAACTAACTTTCAATAGACTAAGGAAAAGAACAGACAGTAAATGGTTGCAAAATAGCCTGAGTGAAATTTATAGAAGCTTACTTATGACAAACATTATGGATATCATATAGTCCAAGAAACAAACAATAGGGCGCAGCAGAAAGAAGCACGGTAGTATCAACCTTCTTACTTACATATTACTCCTACCAAATCAAATTTAGTACAGTAGAATTCATAAAACTCTCAAGATTGAGAGGGCTGGAATATGTTCAAGGTCGATCAAAGCTACGAACTCTAAGGATAACCACAATAACAAGCGCTTTTCTCTTATAATCTACCGGCCCAATTTTTTCTGGGATATATAGCACCAGCGAGGAGAAACAAAGGAATTATTTAAAGCAACTGTTTTCAGATTCTATCTGATTTGACATTAGTTAATTAGTTAGCGGCTATCACCAGATAGGAACAAGGCCTAAACTTATCGTTATACCGAAAGAGCTTATAAATCATGTTACGGCTACATTATAAATTATTTAGTTTAACAAAACGCGTTTAATTATTTTTTGAGATTAATCGTATCGTGTGCCAATAAGTGAATCAATACTAATTAGATACCGAGCTAGAAACTAATTTAAATACGAGCTAGTGTGTAAACGAAATTAATCTTACGCAACAAGAAAGTGTACAAAATTCTAACCATCATCTTGTTATGATAAAATACAAGCATGTGATACCAAGTTGTGTTAATTAAACTACTCGTTCTTACTTAATTCGGTAAGAATATAGAGAATGAATCACTCAAAACAAAACATGATGTCAAACATCACATGAAGTGGGCCACGACAATAAACACCTCATACAATCTTGATTAATTTCAATATCAAAATATTATTTAGAATTTCGAATATTTGGTATTGTACTGCTGATAACTAAAAATACAATCAAATTTAAAAATCATTTTCTTCAAGAACTTGGCACGATAATTTAATGGCTTATTATAAAACAATCTTATCAAGACGGCGATACTGATACAATTGAATTTTTTTTTTGTGTAAAAGTGTTGGACTCTATATGCTTTAAGATACAATAAAATATTTTCACATGTATTTTGTGAAAATCTGCTGTTTGGTTTATGTATCCGCTCGCCGAAAAATACAGGTTTTTTAACTTTAACCATACACACACCAAAATGTGCGGTGTATATAGCATAAATGTAAAAATTCGAACATAAAACATTAAATGTTTTCCCAATTAAGACAATATTCTTATATCCTTTTATGGATTTGCGTCTAAACTAAATACCAAAAAAATATTTTAAAGTGAAATTGTTTGGAACCACCATAAACTCTCTAGTTTATTCCGAGCGGCCTTCTGGCGAAATTATCAATTAATCTAAATTATATAAGCTCTTTCGCTAAACATTGATTTAAGACGTTAGAAAGTTTTGACCATAAAAATAAAAGCTTAATGCTTAACATTTTTTTTTTCAGATTAGACGTTTGCCCATCTTTTATACATTTATATGCGAGCATCAAAATTATTATGACTTGTGAGCTGACATAATGATATACCTACTCGTAGATCTTAAGTTTCATGCTGTTATTTCTCACACTCGCTTAAATTTTATTTTTATTTCAAGTATCATCGTCTTGATGCTTGAAATTAAAAGTAAATTTTCTGGTGGTTTTGAATTTTTGATTATAAGAAATAGTTTTGACCTTAAGATGTTTCTGAAGGTTTTGTGAAATATTAAATAATGGCGGAAATTGTTTAATGGTTTGTTAGAAGCGTTAACTAGAGTTAATTGGTACTACAGTCGGAACTGCGAATTAGTATTCAATTATAAATCAAATAAAATCGAATGAAGGTGTAAGCCAAACTAACCTTACAAAATTAATAGTGTGGTGTCGGAGACGTTTTCAAAATATCCACCAATACATTAAAAAATGTAAAAACGCTTTACAAAAAGCCGCACTTTATTCCATTCTTACAGCAACATTTGATACAAATTATTCTGATCCATAATTTATGCAAATAAATAATCGCCTATCCTACCATAACACATATAACCTTTTTGACAGCTGACAACAAACTAAACATCCAATATGGCTAACATGTTTACCGACACCACAACGAAAAAATCATGCGAATCAGACTACTATACAATGCGTGAAATTACAAAATACCCGTTACTTTCTAAACACACCGGATATGTGGATGACATAAAACTGAATATCTTGATAAGCACAATGCTTTGACTACCAGAACCACCAGCGTAAATACAGGGCGGGCCATCTGTTGGTAATGTTTTCAATCGATGAATTCTAGTACTTAATGTTATCTGTTCTATAAAATTCTTTGACATATAAAAAGTCAAAAATATGCCATTTATCATCATGCAGTCGCTAACACACAACAACGCATTTTGATTGGCCAAATTTATTATGAAAATAATCGTTCAAAACCAACAACATTTCGTAAATTACATGAAAGTTTTGATCGTCATGGACGTCCTACTGTGCATGCTCTATTGGTAAAATTATTGATCGTTTTGAAGAAACTGGTTCAGTAGAAGGTCGTAGACAGTATCAACATGTTCATCCAGTTCGTACTTTTGATGCAGTGGCAGCGTTAGTGAAGGTGTTCATAATGAACCAAGCACATCAACCAGGCATCAACAACAACACCCACATTTGCCTCCATACAAATTTCAACTAACGCAAAAATTGAAGCCACCAGACCATTTAAATCGTCTTCGTTTTGTTAATTGGATGCTTGAACGAAATGAAGGTTTTTCATCAAAAATTATCTTTTAATTATTTTTAGTGGGGTTATTGAACGATACGGAGTATGCTAATCATCCACAAACAAATCTAACAACTTCAAACATCATTCGAGCTGAAATTGAGGTCATACATAAATAACATAAAACCACCTTTCATTATCAATAAAAAATTTTGACTTTTCATCCCAAACAAATGAAAAAAGCACTAACAGATGGCCCATCCTGTACTAACTTTAAAGTTAGTGATGGAAAGTTACTCACGGTTCAATACACATAACCCATCCTCTGTGACTCTCTAATGAATTATGGAAAATACGATAAATATTACGACACTGGTACAACATTTTGTTAAACCGCGCAAAAAACAAGGCCGTGGATGGTATATTTATTTAATCAAATTGACCATTTCAAAAGCTTTATATCAACTTTTTGTGTCCTTAGCTACACCACCAATGTTTCGATTTACATATCGTCATCATTTTGGGCCATTTTACAAGACGGTATTGCCCTGCTTTCGGTGCCAAAGTTTGTGAATTTTTGGAAAGGAAAGTATTCTAAATGTTTGGTGTGCCAGAAATACTCTTCTCAAGCAATGACTTGCTATTTAAGTCTATTCTGTTAAGAATAAAGCTAGAATAAAGCTTCTACAAAGTGATGCCGTTTCTACGTTTCCAGTTTTCTACAGAAGATTATCTTCTTCTCGATTTTACACGAGCTTGTATGAAAATAGAATTACGATTTGACGGCTTTGAACCTGTCTGTAGTAAAACTGAAAATAAGAAGAAAATCGATCTGTAGCGATCTTAATGATTACGAATTTTGTCAGTACACACTTAGCTCTGGTGTTACACCATAGAAGTATTAATGCAGTAATCAGGTCTTAAATCTATATTGGCAGGAATTACACCTTACACATTATTGCTTCTCTAAGCATTAGCTGGAGTTTGGCTATTACTAAGTCCACCATAGGTCAATATAATAGTCGCGGGTCAAAAACTGTATATGGCGCAATTTTGACCAAAGTTGTGTTCACAATAATTTTGAAAGCAAATTTGCATTGTTATTTGAATGAAACGGTTGTTTACTTATCTGAAAACATCGCTGCATCTCGTCGTTCACAAGAACTTGCCCTTTCTGCGGCTTTAACTTGGCGAATTTTTCATTGGGATTTGGGTTGGCATCCGTATAAAATCTATCCCTGACCCGGGAACTTAAGATAAACAACCATACACAACGACGTCTGCTCGCTGATTGGGCTCTGTAGCAGTTGAAAGTTGACCCAAATTTCACCAAAAGAAATCATCTTTAGCGATGAAGCCCATTTATGTGAACAAGAAAAATTTTCGGAAATGCATCACGAGTCACTGTTTGATGTGGATTTTGGTCTGGCAGAGTTATCGGTTCGTACTTCTTCCAAAACGATGATAAACAACTTCTTGTGGCCGAAACTGGATAATATGGATGCCGACGACTGTGGATTCAACAGAACGGTGCTCTGTCTCACACAGCACATACTACGATGGACATTATGCACGAGCGATTTGAGGTCATGGTTATCTCGCGCGGCGGCGACGTGAACTGGTCACCGAGATCGTGCGATTTAGCGCGTTTAGACTTCTTTATTTGGAGCTATCTTAAATCGCAGGTCTATGTGAATAGCGAACGACATCCAGAAAATTCAGCCAGATTTATACAACAAAGTCATCGAAAATTGGACCTCCCGAATACGTGCCACCAAGTAAAGGGCGACGTTATATTCCATGCTTAATGGCATAAAATATTATTTCAATTCAAAAAAATTGAGTGGATATCTCACACACAACTTGTTTTATTTACATTTAAAATTCGAGTGTGTTTATAGGAAGGAAGGCCCTTTATATTTTTTAGATCCGACTTTTTGAAAATTTAAGCCAGTTTGTATTTCAACAGTGAACAACATATGCCGGAAACATGATTTTTATATATTTTGTGGTGGTATCTTTAATAATAGGGACACGCGATAGAGAAATATAATGCGACAACAATTAGGCCATCAACGTCAAGCAACCGCGTAGTTGCATGGCTAATCGAAAATACGTGCTCATTACAATTGTCAACTCTTTGATGCTGATAAAATTCGAGATGCATAGACACAAGAGCATAATTCAAATCGCTCTTATAAATACAATGATTCAACAAAAGGCTTAGTTTAATTTGGAAGATGGAAACAAAGCCTAATGGGAATTCATTATTTTGGAAATTTTTAAACATTGCTAACCTGATGAATTTATTAGAGAAGCAATTGTTGAAGACCAATACCATAATTTTCCATTAAACCTATTAAGCCTTTATCCTTCCGCTAGTAGATTAGAAGTAGATTAGAATTGTGTTGTGCCATACGATCGCTAGATGTCTGAAACCGGATCGTTCTGTCCCAAAAAAAAAAAAAAACCTTTCCTATCCTCCCTATTGTTATGTGTAAACAGGCTGTAGGAATTATCCGGGGCGTTATCCGGGACACTTGTCCAGTACTTGATTCTACAGTCCAATCAATCAATCAATCAAATTGCTAACCTGATAAATTTATATTTAAAATGAAGTAAGCTTAATTTACACTTTGTAATTAGTAAACTATTTATCCAAATCCCTGCGAAGACCAGAATAAAGCCATAGGAGTAAATGAAGCATTGAAACAGATACGCAGCGAAATGGATATAAGCAGAGTCATATATAACCTGTAGAATACGGGAACATGCAATTTTTGAAACTTCTGTACTTTAAGTTGTTGTTGATACCAATCAGATCAAATTGTATATAAGATCTAAATTATGTTGTGGACCTCAAAATTCGATTTAAAATCAATAGCAAGCTTACAGCTGACATTGAAGTCCATTGTGTTATTGTACTCGAATTTTTAAATCACATCAGGGTGAGCTTTAATAGCTATATTTCACCCATTTTAGCTTTGATAACTAAAAAACTGAGGACTATGACCGTAATTCATAGCTCGTATTCAAAAAATAGCTCAAGCGGGCAACAGGCTTTATATAGTTTTACATTACACCAATAACTAGTATTGCGGCTCTTTCACTTAAAATACGCAATATGTAGACATACACACCTTCTACTTTATACCACTGTACATTTATTTAATACCAACTGGATAAAACTATTTCTAATAAGCAGAATAATAGTTGTATACAACTTTAAATTCGTCATAAATTATGTTGTTCAGTTGTGAAATATGAAATGATTGTGTTATTTTTTACAATCTGTCGACAAAAAAAAATACAAATCTAAAAATCAAATCAATCAATATAATAGTGCTTTGGTATAACAACAACAACGTCTATTTATAAATAAAAAATATCAAATCATAAAATAATTTAGAAATGAATTCTTTTATACATACATAATTTTAAGGCCATGAACTTATTTAGCTTAACTTTCAATTTTTCCAGCATGTGAAAAAAAATTGTGCGGGAATTGTATCCGAAGGTGTGACAAGCAATGTGATTATCATCTGGCTTATGTAGACCGTTGACTTGGGTTGTTTAATTAGATTTACTTAATGCATTTATAAAAGTGAAACAGAGCAATTACACGTAACATTTTACTTATAATCGTATACAAGTGCCGTAATGTACGTTTACACCATTTCATTAGCTATTTTTACATGGCTATACGAGTATATCATGGTATTTCAGGGACAGACATATTTTTGTATTTTTCTTAGTAAATTTTATTATATTAAATGCCATGTCGGCATTGAAGTGTTTTAGGGAACGTCTCAGAAAAAAATATGGGTTTCAAATTTACTTAATTATAAAAACTTTGTGTGTCGACTATACTTGCAGACAGAAAAAGTGTAGGTGAAAGTTGTGTTACTCAATTGAAATAAATCATTGTAGAATTTTTTGTGTATCTTAATTTTGATGGGATTGTCGTCAAATCTGTACAATTTATCATATTTATGTTTTCACTTTGTATTATAAAAATAATTTATTTAACTGCATATCTACGTAACTTTTTAAATCACCATTAATTTTATCAATAGAAGTATGTTAAGCTAAATCTTACACATCGTAAAAGTTTATTTATTTTATCTATTTTATTTTAACCATTAGCCAATTTCCGATCCTTTACACAATTATGTATAACGTAACGCTTATATGTAGGTACCAACTTGAATTGTGTAGTATATTATATCGTCTGAAAAGTTCCCAGTCTGGCGCATAGCTAGTGCCACAAATTTAAAACCCATATGGTTTCTTAAATTACCTTGGGAAAAAAAAAAATTCGACTGGTAGTTATGCTGAATTTAAACGTGGTCGTACAACCACCGATGATGCACCACGCTCTGGATGCCCAAATGAGGCTGTGACTCCAGAAAATATAAAAAGAAATTACGAAATTATTTTGAAAGACCGTCAAGTGACGATGCGCGAGATAGCTGAGATTGTAAAGATATCAATGGAACGTGTTGGCCATATTGCGCACGAACATTAGTCGAAGAAAAAAATGTTCTTTCACCAAGACAGTGCACTATTACACAAGCAATTTCACACGATTTTAATAAAATGTCGGAACTCATTTTCTGAGCCTTTCACACAGAAAGAAAAAACATTTAGGCAGGCAATTCTATACTATTCTCTACGTTTCACCATAAGTGTCAGCTTTATGAACTTAAGAACCTATTTTCGTGGAAATGGATAATTTCGGTTTTAATAGGATTTACTTTGATGTTCTATTTTCTTGCGTAGTTGGAATACCTGCGTAGATAATCTGAAAGGCTATTGGTTGGCTTCCTATAGCACTAATGGAAGAGGTGAATATTCGACACATGTTTGACTTGTGGTTTCCATAACCGACCCCCGTGCGATTACCGTGAGTACTGTTTTGATGGTGGAAGAATAGTTATTCAAGTAACATGGAATTTTCGGTTACTGAGGTAAGAAAAAGTCAGCTTGATATGATAGTAAGAATGCCACGATTGATTATTTCGATTATACCATTGTAACAAACTGCGTCGAAAACCTTTTCTATATCGAGAAAAGCAGCGATTGTCGATCGTACGAACCGCTTGGAGTTTTTAATTCTATTCTTGAACCTCATAACAGCTTGGGTGGTACAGTGCCTAGTACTTTTCTTAATCAGATGTGTTCAATTTCATTAGGCGACTTCCTAGATTTAGGGATAGGGATTACGTTGACGATTTCCCAGCCATCTGGAGATGCGTAAATTGGTTAATTGCTTTAACCAATTTACGCATCTCCTTAAGATGCTTGAGGATGTCGGTACTTTTTTCTTCTTATAATGGTGCAAAGATTGGGTTGCCAATGCAATGAATGATTGGTAATGTTTATGGATTGTTTAAAGTTAGAATAGACTTTCTCGATGTGGGACTCAATGTGTCTTATGATCTGTTCTGGCGTGTGGATGTTGTGCGATCTGATTGTGTGTTTTGCATTAAGTATCGTATCTCATTAAATAGCAAACGGGAATAATCAGGTACTCTTTTCTGTCTGTTTTTGAAATCCTTATTCATCAGTTTTTGAACCAGAAGGAAATTAATTTGGATTGGAAGGTAATTTCGAGGCGTTGTAGTTTGGCTTTTAAGATTGTTTTATGGGTGGCTTGCTGGATGGTTTTGGAAAACTTGGATTTGGCTTATCGTGAATATGGGAGGAGTATTAGGAAGGTTTTGATGGATATTTACTTTAAATTTTTCCCAGTTTGGTAAGGAATAATTTCGGAATACTTTTGGTGGGCTAGTTAAGGTTTTGAATGGGACTCTGAATATTACTGGGAAGTAATCGGAACAAAATTCTAGCAGTACTTGTCGCTGGTTGGTTAGGATTATGTTCTTGGTGGGAACTAGGTCGAGAATTGAGGAGGACCTTGGGGATGTGCGTTCGTGAGCAGCGTTTAGCTACGGATTTGACACCATGCAGATTTTTTAGAGTTCATCTCTATTCTTGTTATTAGTGCAGTAATTCCACAAAGCAGTTTGGGAGTTGAAGTTCAACGCCAATAAGGTTTGTGCACTATAACTTCATGCGAATATTTTATACTTATATTTACTCTATTATTTGTTTTGCTCAGATACATATTTTAGTAAATTTTAAATTGGATTCAATGATCAAAGACAGTTAATTAGTTAATTAATTAAATTAATGTATTATGCTGAACAAACAACGAGCTGCAGGAATCGTGATTCATACTACCACATCTAGATGAGGAAGAGACAGCGAAAGATATGCAGCAGAGATTATTAGCTTAAATTATTAATAAAAAGTGAAAAAACACCGTCACAACTACCTAGTTAATGTATCGGTTTCTGCGAAAGCAATCTACCAACGACTTAAACAACAATATCTAAGTGCCCCAAAAGCTAGAAAATTCTTTTTAGAAAGCCAATAGAAAACGGATAATATCTATATTATCGGTTAGTTTTAAACGATTGATCGAACAATATTTAGAACAGAAGAAAATGATTTAAACGATTATTGCCCTTTGTTGGGCAAATTCTCCCAGTGAAAGCCACATCTTGCAGGAAAATAGCAGCTTCTCTTAAAGTTCATATCTATTTCAAAGTTTAACTTTGCCTTGAATGGAGGTGAAAGAATGTGCAATAAATTTTCTATTCTATATTAGAAGTTAGGTTTTTCGGTAGAAATGGTATAAAACCAGTTTGAGGGTAAAATCTTTAATGTAAAGTCAAAATCTGTTAGAAAAAAAAACATTTCGACCAAAATTTGTCAAAGTAGGCTTTTTAAAAAACTAATCTTATTCGATGAATCTTTAGATCGTCAACATCTGTGCTCTGTCTCACGTCCTCTGGCGTACCAAAGATCACCCCTAATTTTATTCTGATCATTATCGTCGTGGAAAAACTGAAACACCTTTTTTTACATCGATGCATGAACAATCTTAGAAAAATATTACCCCCAATAAAGGCACATCACCTTTAGAGTGACTAAATTACATTGACGTAATTTATCCCTGAAAGCGAATATATATCCACCTAGAGAAACCCATCCGTAATTGTGAGGTATAGTTTGTGATAGGAGACTAGATTACATAAATAAACAAACCAATTTCCTTCTTTCGGTTTTATGAAGGGTTGATCTAAAAAATATTCTAATCCACATGTTAGACCTTTGCCTATAACTATTCCAAGCAAGTGTAATCACCTACCAATAGAACCGAAGCGGCATAGTGTAGAACTGTCGTTTTTGCGGTACGCGGTTCTACGATCGCTTAACTATGGTTTTCGCCGGCTGACCTATATTAAAATATTAACCACCTAAGTGTTTACTGTTTTTCCCCATACATTAGAAAACTCCAGTTAGAAGCTAGTATGATCCCAGAATTCTATCGTCATTTTTATGCAACGGATGGTTTGAAGTACTATCGTCCCTTTGATTTGTTCTCACAGGACAAAATCTGGGAATCATTAATTAACAAATTTTGAGAGATTATTCTTAAGTAAATCCAAAAAATAGTATTATATATACAACTCCAGAACATTTAGAATAACCTTTATATTCCGGCACGAAGGTAAAATTCAGCAATCATTCGACGATACCATTGAAAGCGAATTATTTTAAAAAGTTCCAGATATTAATGTTTTGCAATTTTGAAGTTTAATCCCAATTTTCGTTAGAACAAATTATCGTGAATCAAACACTTAAATAGCTTGGAACCAAACACAATCTTAAGATGTTAAATCCTGTTGAATGATATGAACACATTATCCCGGCCATACTAAATATTTAGCATACTCAGAATATATTGGCCACCCGCCAAATTTAGAGGTTATTCTTCATTCGTATTGAGACGTCTCAATTGATTGGCTCAAATCGTAACATGAAGTTTTAAAATTTGGTTGTCAAATAGTAATACTTTTACAATTTGAAGAAATATTAAAACAAAAATAAATGAGCATTATGAGGTTCTTTTGCCATCCTCTGTTAAATTTGCAAATTCCGTTCAAGGGGATACCAATTCCTTTCATGGGAATACATTTAAACAAATCATTACAAGTAATTCTGCTTCAATTTTGCTCATTTCAATCTGTCTAGGCAGAGTTCGTCATACAAATAAAAAGCGTGACTTTAGTTTCGATCAATACCAAATGCAATAAAAAATGCTTTCCCTTTTTATTTTCCTTGCGCTATAAAGGGTGGATTAGGGACGGTTAGGGTGTATGTCATGTACAGAAAAAAAATCGATTTTTCATTGTGAGTTACGCAGAGTTTACCAACCTTATTCTAATCATTTCAGACAAAGGATCAATTTTCTTGTTTTGCGTACTTACGTCATCAAAAGACGAGCCACGAGAGAAGTGTATAAAACTAGCAACAGTTTGTGCCATTCAATCTTGAAGTTGCTTTTGTTGTATTTACCTAAGTAATATATTTTCATTGGGAAACACGATCTAGTCTAGACGGAATGCTGGCGATTCACCGCATATGCCCGCCTTAGGGTGAAATATTATAACTCTTTTTCGCATCTGTACTATACCGGTTTCGAGCAATTGTATCAAATTTTACGATGGGCGGCTCAATAAAAACGAGCTCACTGATTAGGATAGAAAGCTTGAGGTATTTATTCAACTTACTTAAATATTTCCAAAACGTTATCGATTTTTGTATACTTACAATTTCATACAGCATTATTATTAATTCTTTAAGCAAACAAAAAATATTTAAAGAAGTCAACAAAATAATGTAAAAGACACAAAATCATGTGAAAGGTTTCTTTTGAGTAGGCTGCTCTTGATTTCATGTGTTGTTTTGAGAAAACGCTAATTATCTCATTTATGTTGCATTGTTTTAAAATAAAAGTGAGACGTTTTGATTTCACCTTAATACATCAATGTACATAGTAAGTATTTTATAGGTCGTTAATATAGTACAATGTTTTTTTTAAAGAAATTTGTCTTATCTTTTTTACGTACGTAAGAAAATAAACTTGGGTTGGGTCTTTCTTGATATAAGACCGAAAAACTGATATCATAATATTAGATACTTAAATTAATTTACAACAATGATATAATATAATTTATAATTTATTTACCATTTCTTTAATATAAAATAATCACAAAAACTATTTGTTTAATTTATTTCGCCTTAAAACAACCAAAATAAAAAAAACGCCAAAGAAACCACAGAAATGACGTAATGCAGGGCTGTTCCGAATAAAATATAAATTTTTCGTTGACACACACACAAAATATAATACACAACACAAAATTTATAAATTAAAAATGATAAAACTGCACTACTCTCACACACGAAAATTAGTAAAAATTGTTTTTAATTAATAATTTAATTAACCAAATAATAAAAAAAAACGCGACACGGGAACGTCTTATAAAATATACGTGTTTGACAGCTACGAATACACATAACAAAATGTCTGAATCTGGCAGAAATGTTTTGTTTCTAATCAAATTGTAAATTCTGTCTCAAATATTTTGTTTATATCTCTCCCCCTTTATTGTGCGTGTGAACGATACCAAACTACGGAATTTATTTGTGTAAGAGTAGTGCAATTATTTATACCTTATATGGTCAAGAGTACGATGCATATATATTAGAAGAATACAAGTATAGTTTTGGTTTCAGCATAATATGCTGAACTGCGGATTATATTTTACAGGTGGTTTGTAACTTTGGTGTCACACAGCTTTTTGGAATGATTTATCGTTTTTACGATGTTCGAATGTAGAGGGATACAACCACTTGTTGTGTAAATACTAAACCTTTCAGGCCTAAGTATTTTTGAGTGAACGGATAAAAAAATATTTACTGAAATTTTAATATTATGTTATTACAAATGGAGTCATGTATCAGACCGCCATTCAGATTTGTTTCTAAAATTGAGTAATATTGCTGACGTTGAAGAATATGAAATGTACTTCCCCATGAAACTGGTAAGATGAAAGGGTGGTTAACAAGGAAGGTGAAAGGAATAGTTGATTTAGGATTTTGCCTTGGGCTAAAAACTTAAAGGGTCATAGAGCCAGCAGTAACTAAGTAATTTAAAGTAAAACTGTTCTGTGAAAAACGTCGAGAATCCTTGAAGGATATTAAACGATTTAGCGAGAGAATATTGGTCAAATAAGATTTAATATAAACAAGCAAAAGGACACAACTGGAGATCATCTGAAGGTGATATCACAATTAGGCCAGCTATTTTATTATTGGTTCTCTTTATTGGTAAAAATACTGCGCATCATCACTTAACAAAGTAACAGCTTAATAACAATTATTAGTTATTACTGCAACTATTGTTAGTCAGTTGTTAGTGTGATACGACCACAGTCCGTTAGAATCACACACAGACCTGCCAACAAAATTTGTTTGGTTCAATGGTCCATTCCACTCTGCGACACATAAACCGCATGTAATCAAGAAGTCTCTGCATAATAACACAAGTGTTTCAGTAAAAGAGGTTCAAGGTAACATTTGAGCCTCAAACTTAGGAAGTTAAGACACAAAGAGACTAAATGCTATGGTTGAGTCGAGGAACATTAAGAAAATATATTAGAACAGCGTATTTGAAAATCTAGTTCCTTTGCTGATAGAAGGCCATATGGTAAAACAACGGAAATAAAGACTGAAAATCGCTCATGCCGAGAATAATTGACTGTTCGGTTGGAAAGCCATACAAATAAAATATTTAACTGCTGAGCGAGTTTCGAGATTAAATAACCTTATCAATACAATTTCGAAGCTAATTCTGGAGCCATCAGAGATTCTGAAGGAGTTGGAAAGTCAAAATCTAGAACAAAAACTGACAGATGGATGATATTTTTGCCCAAAAGTGGAAGGTGTAGGTCAGGGCAGTGACCTAGAACAAGACCTATGATTCTATAAATATATTTCAAACAGAGTAGACAAGGTTTCAGGAGAACTTGCTCCTCACTGTAACATCTCTTCTGGTGTATGTAATACCTTGCTTCCAAAATACGTCTTCTTGGTTCAAAAACAATGGATTGATTGAGGCAAAATCGACGAATTTAATTCAGTGAACTCAGGTTCTGCTTTATCAAGTAATATCTGTTTACTTTCCATATAATTCCAAATTTAAGTGAGCTTTCTGTGGTCATTCTAAAATTACTATCGGAACTCTAGAAAAGATAGATGAGACTTTTACGAGAATCAGTCAAGATGGTTGTTTTATTAAATGCTCATTTCCGAGGGAGTTGGAATCCCAGCAGAGTAGAAGAAAATCTACCCATCGACCAAAGCGAAGTACTAGAGAATGGCAATTGGCTGCTAAAGAAGAATTACGATACAGCATCTTTCGTTTCTCGAAGTTCACTTCCTAATGCACAGATAGTTCCCATTTTGCCTATTTTGGCTTTGAGTACTTTCCACAAGCGTGGAGGTAGAGGAAATTAAAAGGTGGCTTTAATATCTAAAAATAAGGATAAGGATATCCAACCTAAGAGTTTCCGACCTACAGGTAGGTCGTCAATGTTACTAAAATGTTTAGAATCGTCGTTCATTATTCATTTTGGATAACGTGTAGAAGAAGAAGTCTATTGACAGAGTGCTGATGGTGAAGTTAGATAAATTGTAAAATCTTGAACAACAAATTATTTGCCCTGGGATACTTCCTGTATATTGACGACGCATGACAATGTCAATGCTATGATTTTTGCAGCCTTAAGATATTTCATAGAGCGCACTATTGCAAAGTGGTTTGATACCATCTTAGATCTCCCACTTCGTGATCTCCGTATTGAAGTATGAATAAAGCGTTCATAAACAATAGCATGTGACAATTTGGCAACCTTGCTGTAGTAGATTGTGCTATTGAACCCCCTTGGAGGGAATTTAGCAAACTTCCTAGTCAGTAAGCGGTCAACTGTCGAGTGTCAAACTGCATCATCTAACCTCAGGGGAATTTATCATATTCTCTTGGGCAGTATTCCACTGTTTTTCAAGCAGAAATTGTTTAAATGTTTAAATCCGCTGCCTATGCGAAATTTTGAAATTCATCAGATGAAAACCCGGTTTTTGGGGCTTAGTGTATCCCCAGGGTTTGCTACCATGACGCGTTTAGCAATTGAGACTGCTAGCACTCCTTTTGGTTATGTTATTGGGCTTCGAATAAATTAAAGCTAAAAACTTTAAATTATAAATTAAATTATAAGAAGCTTACTAACGGGGACTCATTAGAGGAAATATGGAGTCATCCTGAGAAGCGTTGCAAATTCACATTTCACAATCTGGGGAAGTACGGATTTGAACAAGGAAGGTTACTGCACCTGGACGTGGATCGTCCTCAAGACTAAAATTGTCATCACGAAAACTTGCAAACTACGCAGCATTTTCTTCATTTGAAAACAGAACAGAATGCAATGACGTAAATGTTGCTTATCGACATCCATCTCGTAAATTGATGCACTCAAAACCACAGCTTGTAAATTACTGAAACTAGAGCCCACCATTAAATTTATTTAATAAAATCCAAACCTACTAAGGATGCCCTCAGAATTATTGTAATGACCCGTTAAAGAAAGAACTCCAAATGACCCGTTAAAAATGTGAGTAGCTCATCACAAAACCAAGAAAGCCAATGCATGGAGACTATACTGTATTTAAATATGGGAGTTCTGACATCCCGAATTATCTCCAACGACCGGTTAGACAAATTCGCTTCAAATTCGCGCCGCAAGTGTCAAGACGCCTAGGGCCCCGGGGCTCGTAGATCAAATAAAAAATAGGAAGTAAATCATGCGGTCAATAATCAACCCTGCGGAAGACCCAAAAATCTTACACTATAAGTTTATTCTTTTTCTCCTAAACTTGAAAAGGCAAATAGAACCTCATGTACCGGATGGTCCATAGAAGCTACGTTGCACTCTCCTATTTGCCCTATTGAGAAATCTCTTGAGAATAAGGAATGTTTTATAATAACTTTTGTCGAAAACGCGGGGGCTAATAACAACGTCAGGCCGGGAGGGCTACTCTGGCAGTTACTTGCCTGGTCTTGGGCGAGTCACTCTTAGGCCGGATAGATCGGGAGCTGAAAAGCATCATCGTAATGGCTAGTCTGGATGGATCCACCATTAACAAATTTGTTAGTAGCGGTACACCGTGGAATGTTATCTTCTCTTCTTTGGAACTTGTTTGTTAATGAAATGGCTGCGGTATACGGGTGGTAAATATCCTAGCACCCTAAGCGGAAGCATGTAAAGCGCGTTTCATATTCTTCAATTGTGCCAACAACTGCTTTTTGATGGTCAATTAACACAAGACTGAGTTGATCTTTTTCTATGAGAAGTACATCCTCCAATTGTATTGAGGTGGAGACCTAATATATTGTAACGGGTGGAGAGAGCCACCCCATATCGCTTTCGTGTAAAAGTGTCATTGCAAAAAGATTAGGTTTAAAGGTTCATATTGTACACTATGTGTTTAAACTATTTGGTTAAATCAGCACGCGTTCAGATGCACTCCACTCAATCACAATAGATTATCTTTCCTCTCACAATCTTGGATATTCTAGGTAAAGACTGGCATAAGCTCACCTATAAGGCTCAACTCCATCTCCAAATGAATAGTCCTTTGAGCAAAGGTAAAGAAGTGATATTCTCACTAATGAAGGGGAACTGGGTGATGAAAGTTTTTCTGAATCTGAAAGGTATTCACTTCTTCACTGAGTGAAGTGTTCTGTAGTGGGTTCAAACCTAATTTTCCGCCTTCCCAACCACTGCAGCGTGCGTGTTCCTAGATGAATAATAATAATTGCGAAAAGAGACGCTGTAGATTGATTGAGCTATAATGTAATGCTTGAAAGGGATTTTCACAATTTTGTAGACAGTCACGTTTAAATAAAGCGGTAAAATTAGTCTTCTTTACTGCAAAATCAGCGTAAATATGTGGTGCGCTTGCAGCCAAAATGTGTTCATGCCAGTAATTTAGAACAACTTCCATCACCTTCTTCACCTAATAACCCTTTTCCTCTCATTCGCGTTTCGCTTGGGTTAAAAATATACGAAAAAGGTGATATTTGGTTATTGGGTGATTGGATTCAACAGTACAGTGGCTTTGCGGTACATTTTCTTTCCATTTGTTTATGCCGAAAGAAACTAAGCTTGAAAATTTGGCTTGAGCAGTACCTAATCACAGTTTATTATTGCGATGATCAGAAAGCTGGAAATAACAATAAAAGGTCAGATGCTTTTGCATCCGTGTGAATTAATAAATAATTTTGTTAATCAATTCCAGTTCCATAAATAGGGTATCAACAATTTTCTTTGCTTAATTTATCACATCCGTAAATCGCAATCGCTACAGTAAGCCTCTTAAAAATGAATTTTCCGTAAGATTTTCTTTGTTTGTTTTCCAAATTTCGGTGTATGAATACACAAATCAACTTATCCTATATGTGTAAACCAATTTAAAAAAAATCCTCGGGAAAACACAAAGAAAAATGTCTAATATATAAATTCGCAATAAATCTAAATGGAAAATTTAATTTCCACGTGTTCTAAATTTAAATAAAAATTTCCAGTCATTATAATCCAATTAATGTCATGTCATGTTGATATGTACCAGTATTTTACTCTTCATATGTAAGAAAAACAAAGAAAATGCACATCGCACACGGAAGGTTCAGTCGGAAAATGAATTAAAAACAAAAACTAAAGAAAACCGAGATTGTTTTGTTATGATTATAGCGGTCTTTGTCTTTCTCACATCATATGCGCGTAAATAAAATTATTATAGCCTTAATTTTCTAACATTTTATTTTATTTTTCCAAGATTTTCATGCAACAAATTTACGAGACAAAAAAAAATAAAGAAACATTTTCTTCTTTGTATACGATTTTTCACTATGTACAAACGTCGTGTTGTGTGTATATATAACGTGTGTTGGAAAATTCATTTTCTACACGTATTTTCCGATGTCTATGTAGCTGTAACAATCATTTTTTAGTTGAATACTGATGGTTATAAATAATTTCGACGAAATAGACGCGCGATGATCTCCAAGTATAGACCTTTGGGAAATTGCCAAAGCGCTGGGATGCGCAAATATACATGCGCGACGCATATGAATATATATAAATGAAAAACATGAAAAAAAATAAAAAAAAGTTCCCTCAAATAAAAAAGAAAATTGTATATAAATTTTCACTAATACATTGATGTGGCCGTGCAATTCATGTGTAAATATACTGAGTTTTTCACTCAAACACATTTTTTGACTAAATAATAAAAATTAAAATCAATTATTTATTTATTTGGAAAATTTATGTGTTATTTTTATGAAATTGGCTTTAAAATCATCAATGGAAAACATAAATTTATGTTCATATTATCATAAATTTATGAGCGCGTGCGAGAGAGGGAGAGCGGGAAAATGGCCGAACCGTATCAAAATAATACTAAAAAAAATATTTACATTACCTAAATAATTTTCATGTAAACAGATTTTTCTAACAATGCGCGAATCGGATTTTTCGTGAAAAATGAGGAAAATTTATAACGAGTAAATATTTTGAAATGCAGTTTTGTGGTAACATTTAACCGGAGCTATGTGCTGAAACATGAATATTAATGAGATTATATGTTGTGCGTGGTTGAAATATTTTGCTAGTTTTTTCTAGCGCTGTGGTGCAGATCATTGTGTTGTAGAGGAATGACCATTTTGCACCCTATCAAAAATAAAGTTGTTTACATCTGATTATATAAAGTCATTCAACTGAGGATTGTCAGCACCTTGCCAAATTACGGGCTATAAAATTAAATTCGTTATTTATAGCCATACACATTGATTGCATTCGTAACTGTAGCAGGTAAATCGGATTTCTGTTCGACCAATTTCGGATTAGAACAAAGTTAGACCTCGACTTCGTGCTAGTTTTTGGCTAGAATTTTGATTTGATTTTTGACATCTGTTTACCACATGGCTTATAATTATGAAAAACCTCACGAGGTATGGTACACGCGGACCAAAATTTATTATTACTCTATATATGCCATAAAAAAGTCGTAAAAAATGTTGACATCTAATTTTATTGTCTGAAAGGCTTGAAGTGTTATAATGTTACGAGTATACCGTGGGCTTTCTAAAAAAAAAAAAAAATACTGCGAATTGTTCGCCTGCCAACAGAATATAAAATTGTCAATCAAATTCATTGTGACAATAACAAAACAACTCACTCATTTTTATTAAATCACCTTGAAGTGCAACCGGCTTATTTACCTACAAATTATTTATCAAAATTACACTTGAATAATGTTTTATTACATAATTAAATTAATTCATTGCTAATCAACAAACAAATTTTATTATGTACAGTGTTTAAAAATAAATAACGAGTTTTCTTTATATAAAAAAGATTTTTCCTTTGTAATACGAATACGTACAACAGCTGACATTTGTTTATAATTTGAAAATATTAGGTAGTTGTTGTTGTAAATTTTCACTGCCGCCGCCAATATAACGATCATAAAAAATAGTCGTAGTATAGTAACAGCAATAATAATAATAATAATATTAAGAAAAATGTCTTAAAGGTGATTATGAGTACATATTTTTGAGTAAATACGTATACTACCGCAAAATTAGTAAAAAAAAATATTATTGGCTCACTATACTATAGACAGTGACGAATTAGGTATACATACGATAATTAGATAAAATTAATTAATCCGTACCGAGTACAGTGTTGACAAATTTAGTTCCGAATATAAACAAATTATTGCACACAAGACGTTTGCAATAATAAAAAGACGAATTAATTGCTTTGTGAGGCTCTATACTAGCCAAAAAAATTGAATTATTAATAATTTGGCAAAAGGATAAAAGTCAGATTTCCTGTGTACACCATGACAACAATTTTTGTCAGGTGTGACCAATTCATAAAATAATTTTTTTCATACGAAGCTTCCAAGTCTATTTCACGAGTATTTGACATTTTTAGTAAGTGTTGTTGAAAATTGGTTGAAATTCAATTATTTAACCAACTAATTCTAAATAAATTGGTAACAATTTCACAAATTGAAAAACTCCCGTGAAAGCCCCACTTCCGGTTTCCGGATTCTCACCAAATTTCGCAATGATATCTTAATTAACGGAGAAAGTTTAATTATGAAGTCCGGATAGCTTAGAAATGCTGAATTTTGGTGAAATAATGTTTTTTGTATGAAAGCTTGTTATTTCCGGTAAAATTGCAAAAACCGATCCTTTTATTTTTAATCGTTTTTTGAAAATGCAAAGTACTTTTCAAAATATATAATTGTAATAAAATGAAAAGGCTCATAAGGTAGCTACCACTTCCGGTACCGATTTCGACCAAACATCCTTAAGTCTGAAGTTTCATCTCGATCAATCAACCTGTCTGGGCCTGCACAGACGCCGAATTTAAACTGAAAAACATTTTTTTGTCAATAATTTCATTCCAAACAGAAGTCTTAAATAAACAACAACTTAAACAAATTGTAAAACAAAGTGCTTCCTAAATTTGCTAATTTAAAATCTAATGATAAAAGTGCCAAGGTGGTGACGTCTCGAGGAAATATAATTTGGATGAAGTGTGAATTGAATGAAAAATATAGACAATTAGCTGTGTAAGATTTGTGCTCCTGCATCTCAAAATACTAAAAACTTGTTATGGAGATGACATGATGTGTACCATCGGTTGGCTTAGTTCCGATCGCCTTGTGAAGAGGAAAAGTGATTATGTACAAATTGGCATGAAACTGACACATCAAAATAAATTAAAACCGCTACAAATCTTGAATAAAGGTTTAAATTTTGCGGTTAAACCGATACGTCCTATACTTATGGAAATAGTTGAAGATTTCGACACCGATTTAAAGAAACTTAATATCCAAATTAAATCAAAATTACGATTTGAGGTTAAACAATTTTTGTTAAATAACTCATTAAACACTTCAAAAGGATTTTCCTGAATGAAATCACCCAATGATAAAGGATTACGATATATATTAAGATAGGCAACAAAGAAAATGTTGCGCTAATAGCTTCCAACAGATCAACACCTACGGAGATGATGGCCACTCGGTTGATGAATGAACTAAAAAATCCCCTATTGATTATAGCTTCTCATTACAGAATTCGGTTGATTTAACTAGGAAACTACAAAATACCTTGATAGAATGTAATCCAAATGTATCAGTTGACCCAGCAACTGATTGCACGGAAAACCATCTTTTAGATTTGAACGTGCCATTTTGTAAAATTATTGCACCCAGAAAAATAGCAAACAATTTTATGAATGGTAATTTCATGTTTGGGATACATCAGAATCTATCACGGGTAATCAATCATGTTGACAACTTTTAGACTAGAGATTAAGGAGCTAGTACAAGGGATTTGTCAACCTTTTGGCCTTATATTGCTAACGGTATAAATAAAATTTTTGGAAAAGTAAATATTGAAACTGTCAATCGAAGCTCCTTCTCAATTAAACGGAATATATTTGCAATAATAAAAATAAAGTCATTTCCGAGAATGTTTCAGGCGTCCATCAAATTGTATGTCAGGATTATGATTTAAAGTGTATTGGGCAAATATTTAGGCCATTTTCAGTTTGACTCAATGAGTACTATGTGGATAAAATAAACTCTAAACCAGTAATGCCCATCCAACAATCCTGGAAACTAGATGGTCGCGGTCGAGATAAATAAAATAATTTGTTGTTGTGGAATTAAGTTGGCGTGTTTGCTTTACAACTTAAAATTCTCAGTGAAAAATCTTAATTTCCGCTTAAAATTTGGAAAACTGATTTGAATAGATATTGTGGCAAACAATTTAGAATATTTTAGTTCACAGTCATTTTTCTAGTAAATGATATACTTTCCAAAATATTTGCAAAAATCGGAAACCACATTTGAAAGCTGCCACTTCAGGTAGACCGATTTCAGCCATTAATTGGAGGAAGCTGAAGTATAAAGTTTCACCCGATCAATCAATCCATTTGGACTGTACAGAGGCCGCATTTTTGTTGAAAACAGTTTTTTGTTAGAAATCGTCATTTCCGCTTAAATTATTTTAGAATCTTTTAGCTAATTAATAGTCGTTTGTCTCGTAAATTAACGTTTTGAACAGATTTGCAAAAATAAAAAGCCCCTCTGAAACCAGCTACTTCGACCAAAAATCACTGGGATCTCCCAATGTATGGACAAAGCTAAATCATGAATTTTTACTCCGATAATCAATCCGTCTGCATTCGGTAGCGAATGGTAAATCTGCAAAATAGAAAATACCAATATGGTATTGGTATTACCTAACACATTATTATAGTGTGAAAACTTTAATTGGCTAAATTATCGTATGCTCTGTCAATTGGATGGCTCTGGCGATTTTGGAACATTTTCAATGGATTGAAAATTTTACTTTATTACAGAAGTGCCAAAATTTTTCTCATTGAGCTTTATTCGCCATCTCTTCGCCTAGTAACAATAATAGTAGCTCTTTTAAATTTGCTTATGAATGCTTCCATGCTGTTAGCGACTGCTAAGATGGCTGCCTCATTCGCAAACTTATAGCTATTCTTGTCTCGCCTAAAGGGTAATGAATGACGAATGATCGTTTTTAAACATTTGTGTACTTTCTGAAAGTCGGAGTCCCGTTGAAAATTAAATGACACTCTAAAATATCTCCATTTTAAAAACTGTCAAAAAATATCCCTGGCATCCATATATATTTTGTTAATCATATATATTTTGTTGGGGATGCTTTAACCCATCAAAGTGGCAAAATATTCTCCCGGAATTGATGGGATGCTATCTGTCAGACAATTTCATGATTTGTGAAAGTGCAAATGAAGAAGCTTACTAGATTTCTGAAAACGATTACCAATTGGTTGTCGATGATCTTATCATATGAACACACATTTTAAAAACCGGGATTATCTGAGGCCTCTAGTATATTCGTATATTAACGAACATAGGACTGATGAACCCGCGAATGTGAACTAAAGCTGGGAAGGTTGTCCGATAAAAACGCAAAGCCAATCAACACACCATTATCTTCCGGGTTAACTCAAAAATTTTCGAGCCCGTTACTGGTTCCAGAAACTCATTACAATACGTTTTGAACACAATTTTCTTCAAGATCATCTATATGACCTACAGATCGTTTCTATTTAATTTCTACTGCTTCCAGTGATCTTATGGGAGCTTGCTTATTTGGTAAACAGATATTTTTCTAATTCAGCCTGAATAAGAAAAGCCTCGGTATAGTTACTTGCTTCGCGAGCGCGAATACTATTTGGAGTAATACAAATATTGATGATAGAAGAGACGCTTTAATTGAAGATCATATGCTGTTTTTTTTCCAAGACCGCGTGTCATTTAGTTTCATTCCTATAGGTCGTGGATAATGTGCAGATTCGTTTTATACCTAAAACTAACAAGCCTAATTATACTGAACATAAGAGTTTTCGTCCCATAAGTCTCTCCTCAGAGTCGTCAGAAAGAATCTTTGTAGACTCGTTAGAGACCACTTCTTGGCTCTGTGGGTTAGCAGATACTATAAAACGGCGCTACGTGCGTGATCTTGCATTCCTTTATCATATGGTGATAAATCACAACAATTTCGTTTTAAGCTTGTTAATGCAGTAACTGTGGCTACCGCATGTGATGACTGCGCTTAGAGGCAAACGATGATAGCATTCATGTAGCTGTCCTGCATTTTTGACTCACATTTCACGTATTTAGTTCTAACTTGGTTTATGGAAGTTAATTGAAATTTCTACCTTCTCGTCTAAACTTATTCTTTTCCGGGATTGCGTGTGAGTTGCGATACCTGGTTGGGTTCCAACAAACCTAACAACATCATAAAGCAACAAATACCAAAGAAACTAAACATACATACTTTTAGAAATATAAATACACATAAATCTATTGGGCTGAGCTTTTATGCTCAGCAACTTCTCAATACTTCCTAATATTGAAAAATACTCCGTACGATATTATAAGCGTGTAAAGCTAGCACTCTCAAATACAAAATGTAAGTATTGCGCTATGTCATAGTTGTACCCAGATTTTGCCCAGTTTTGCTCACCCATTTAAAGGATTCGGCCATCCCACAAAAACACTAAAAATGAGTTTCATTTGAGTCAGCACCCTAAAATTTAATTTAAAGAAGTTAGTTATGCCATAGTTTAGTCAACATGTCACTCTCTAAAGCACTCTCAAATTTCCATATAAGTTATTTAGTTATGTTTTAAAATCTTATTCTTATTATATGAATGCATTTTGTTCACCAAGAGATTGGTTTTGCCCACCATGTGTACGGAATAATAGAATTTTACGTAAACTTTCTATTTAAAGCATAAGGAAGTCCATAAATAAATATTTTTAGCCCACCCCCATTAATCTATATACGGAATATTAAAATTTCCACTTAACCAATATCTATTTTATCAATATTTCATTTGATTAATCATTGGGTGAACCAAATTCATCAGCAGACAAACAATTCTAAAATATAAATCTTGAACATGCTTTTAACACAAAAGTTTACGTAAAATTTTATTATTCCGTAAATAAGGTGGACAAAATCAGTTATTTATTTGGTGGACAAAATGTATCTACATAATATGTATAATTTTAAAACATAACACTAATTTAATTTAAATGATGTTTGAGATTGCTTTGCACAACATTGATGTATTTAACACCAACTCACTTCTCAAAATTCCCTTCTGAGAGTGCAGGCTCAAAATTTACCAAATTCTTTTAGCGCTATTAGAGGGTGGGCAAATATGGGTAAATGAAGTAAAACAACGGAATAACTAATTTAAGTTCGCTTTGGTTCTGGGCAAAATGTAGTGGCAAATTATGACATAACTCACTTCTTAATATTTTCATTTAAGAGTGCTAACTTCAGATGTCTGTTGGTAAATAAAAATAATTAGTTATACAAGCATTCGTGGCTAAGAGATACAAAGCTAAACCAACTAGATATTGAAATTATAAATGACTCCCTAAACGACTTTAAGAAGTTTATCCGCCTATCGGCCGTTTGTGCTAGTTGATAATTAGACTTTGAATTTTGATTCAGAACGTAAATTACTAACTAAAGTTCTTCATATTTTATTGATATCTTCATTCATTTGGTAAACTGTCCAACAAATCGTCTCCTGCAGATTTTAGTGATATCTACACGTGCGAAAAACAATTAACATTGCTAATTTTTAGCGTAACGTTTTGTAGTTTTTTGTATATTGGTATCTGCGTTTCATGGTTTTAAATTGTTGTTGGTTTTGGTTCCATTTCAATAATAAAGCTGTTAATATTTTCAAATGTCAAGGACTCCATGCGGAGGACACTACTCACTTAAGTGATGTTTTAAGGAGAATCATCTGGAAAGCAGACCTGTTTAGATTTAATAAATTGCATTAACATTACGGATCATAAATCCTGCTTGAATTGTAAAAGGGTTTGTAATCAAACATAGGAAGTAGGAAATTTTATGAACAAGGAGAAGCAAGGCTAAAATAGTTAATAGCAGGAAGACTAAAACAGAATGAAGAAAGGCATAGAAAGATAATTAAAACTGGCGAAGTGGAAGAGTGAGGTGGAAAGAGGTACAGTTTTTGATAATATTTTATAATAAGGAATAGAAAAAAGAAAATAATAAATAAGCAACTCCGAAAAGTAAACAACTATAACGGATTTAAGGAGAATCAAAATGTATAAGGACGACATATAAAAAATGAAAGTGCGTACATGACATCGGGGGTTAGTTAGGAAAAATAACATGGTATCGTACAGAACGTATTAAAACAACAACAAAGTTAAAAATATTTCAACTCGAGTGCGGAACTAGTAGGCGGGGCAAAACGCATTTTACGAAATAAAGCCGCAATACAATTGGGAACTTAGCGGTTAAAAATAGAAAACATATAATATTTATAACGCAAATTTTGAAACAGGGGATCCAAGGGATTATTCTCTGTTGTATTAGAAACTTTTGAGAAATAAATAAATGATCTTTGAATCAATTCAATATAGAATAAAAAAAATCGGTCAATAGCTCATCAAGTTATGGTCACCAGAAATTCAATAGTATCGTACGAATTATCCTAACAATTCAAAGAATGAGAAACTGCTTTTTCCACAAAGCGGGATCCTCCAAAGGAATCCTAACGAAATCTGCAATTTTTGCATGTATTTACATCTCTGAAAAGGATTAAGCCCAATATAAGGGCCAAATTGATAATAAACTATATAAATTGCTGTATTAACCTTAAGTTTGACGAATTAATCTAAATGTAAGTTAAATTTAATATAAAAGTAACATTTATGTTAGATTAAAAAATAATATTTGCATACTTATCCATGTCGTAATAAAAATAAACCAAATTCGTGTAATCCATCAACTTGCGTACATTGTGTCTTGTGTGTTTAACTTACCTAAAATGAAACAAGAAAAAAAGAAAGAATTATGTTACGAATACCAACAATATACACTTCATGTTCTAGGTCACCCACAAATATTTTTTCCATCAATGTCAGCCGCCTTCAATTTTGCGAACAAGCATATTGCCTTAACAAAAAAAAAAAGAATATCAAAAATAATCTAGCTGTAGACCAACGTCTCATAGACGCGTATTCTGACATTGCAGAATTTATTAAGTTTTTGTCTTTCCTATGTAAATAACTACACACACATCTACAACGTATGAAGATGAAAATTCACGTAATTTTCCTACGTCTATTGAAATATTTCCATTAATTTTTTTAATGATTAATTGTCTCTTGCTCTAAAAATACCACTACATGTTATGTACACATATGATAAGAAGAAATGGCGCCAAATCTCTTAGAATACTCGTAATTTAATAATTTTTTCGATCGGAAAAATAACAAACAAATATCGGAAAATGTATATAAAATGTGTGGGCGCGAGTGAAAAATTATGTATATGTACCTACCTATTTATAAAGGTGTACAGATCGTGAAATTAGACATTTTTCCTGACAATTTTTCATCATTACACGAAATGTATAACGCGAAAAGCGGAAAATGTATATTAAATAAAGAAATACATTTATTTGATTGATTCTGGAGATAATTTTGTTGTGTCCCCCCTTTTTTATACTAACAACATACATTTTTCCTCTTCTTTGTGCTCAAAATCAATATTTGTGTGTTTGTACAATGTCTTACTTATTTTTTTGACTTCTTTGTTTGTATGTACCTAACATACATTAAGATTACAAACACAGGGCGATACGTATTCAATTATTTTGAAACGGCCTTCTAACGTCTTACAGTGATGCTCTTGATGTCTCAATGCTATACGAACTTAATTAAAAAGGTTATCAAATTTTTGGTTGTAACGTCTTAATGCAGTGTTCGTTAACTGTGTTCTGCGAGCCAAAAATTGCTGCAGTACAAAATAGTAAAGAAAGTGGTATTAGCTTGATTTGATAAAATATTGAGAAAAATTTGACAAATTCTTAGTTTGTCTCTTGTGGTTCTGGAATCCGGAGGCGTATGAAATAAATATTAGTCACATATAAATGAAGTGAAGTAAAATTTTCCCGCAAATTCAATGCTTGCCTTATTGGAAGGATGAGTACTTTAGTCACATTTAGAGATGTTTGCAGAATCACTTCTGCTTTCACCTGCTGATCCTGATTAATTTGTAAATTTTAATATCTTTATCTGGACTCGTAATAATGCAAAATGTAACAAAAAATTCGTTTTCGTTTTCTTTTTGTGAACAAGACACACCCTAGTGTGTACATCAGATTTAAAATGCAAAATTTCAACTGATAAAGATGCTTTTTTGAACGGCTAGAATGTAAACTCATTGTTAAATTGCGAGATTTGAAGACTTGAGTTTAAAATATGAAGTGCTATATATACGAGTAATACGGAGGTGTATTCATCTTACCTAGAAAATTGTACAATAGAAAAATTCAAGGAAGTGAATCAATAATCGAAAAAAGGAAAGTGCACCGCCAAAGAAAGCACCAATCCGCCGGATAATAAGTCCCGAGGCTGACACAAAGATGGCGCATCTAATAAAAATCTCATATTATTTTTAGGAAGTGCCAACCTTCAAACGATTCGTATCAACATTTTATGAAAATCCGACGATTAGTTTACAAGTTACAGTGATCTTAATAACACTACTTTTATTATTTTAAAAGCAATGGAAAACAATGAAATTCCGCGTGTTGATTAAATACTGTTTTACTATGGGAAAAACTACCGTTCAAGCTAAGCAATGGCTTGAAAAGTGTTATAGAGACTCTGCTTTATCTAACGCAACGGTCGAACGTTGGTTTGCTGAGTTTAAACGTGGCCGTACAAACATTGAAGAAGCTGAACGCTCTGGTCGCCCGAATTCGGCCGTTATTCCAGAAAATATACAAAAGTACACGAAATCCGTTTTGAAAGACACCGTAAAGTGAAATTGCGTGCGATAGCTGGCACCTTAAAGATATCAAAAGGTAGTATTTTGCATGAACATTAATTCATGAGAAAGCTTTGTTTAAAGTGGGTTGCACGCTTGTTCATATTAGATCAAAAGTAGCAACGCGTTGATGATTCAGAGTGCTGTTTGTAGTTGGATAACCATAATAATATTGTATCACGGTTTGTCGATATGTGACAATGGATGTAACATGGATAAACCACTAGATTTCGGAATGAAATTGCCAGCCCCAAATGCAAAAGAAAAAAATGCTCTTTCATCAAGACAATGCACCGTATCACAAGTCGTTGGCTACGATGACAAAATTGCTTGAATTGAAGTTCCAATTACTTCCCAATCCTTCAGGATCTGACAATGCGTTCTAAACTAGCAATTTACCAATTTAATTTATTTTTGATTTAAGTTAGCTATCTAAGTCAATTGAAATGGGAATTAGAAATAAAAAATCATTACAATATTAGCTGGTGAGACGGTTACCAACATTACGCTTACCAAAATTATCGGGAAAGGTTTCAATAGTTAAAGGTTATAAACAGCAGAATTAATCTTCGCATTCTACGCCTCATGAGAGGAAGTATGTAAACGGTATGATAAATAGCAACTCATATTAAACTCGATAATTAAATCAACTTAGGAACAAACCAGGTGGAAGTAAGACGGATTCAGATAATAGTGAGGCAACGGCACTTAAAACAGTGAACAAAGATTACCTACTCATCTTACAATGAATTTTTGATTTGCCAAATTTCATCATTTACAACTCATAAATTCACGGTCTGAATGTGTCTATTGTAAAAAAGGACTAAATCTGTATCATTGTGAAAGTGTTTAAAAACCTGAAGTGACGAATTCAACCAAGTTGAACACATAACCTAAGTTGTGTGGAACTACTCCAAGTTCCATTTCAAATACAGTGATAGCTTGTTTAGAAGAGATACGCTATCCATCGTCTAAACCGCTTCATCGTATAAAATCTAATTTATGTGGGATTAAAATTATTTTTTCAACTCTAAAAACCAACAATACTGTTGATATGAGCTGGACTACTATTTAATTTGGGACTTTAAGCGTTCTTCCATTGAAGGAAATGCGACGTCAACGATGTGGCTCATGGGCAGGACAAATTAATTAAAATTAAATATAACTAAATTTATATAAGCTATTGCAATGGCTATTTTCCGAAAATGATTTATTATCATGTGTACAGTGGAATTATCAGTATTTATTTAATGCTGTTGTAGATATATATATATGTGTGTGTATGTATATGTGTGTGTATGTGTGTGTGTGTATGTGTGTGTGTATGTATATATATATGTATGTATGTAATTTTTTTCTGATTTATTTATTTTATAATTAAAGCATTGAACCATATAATTGGGTTATTTGATTATCATGGATCCTACAGATGTGCTAGCTACTTATTATTAATTCTGTTATCTTACAGATTCCTGATTACTTTAATAGTTTTATTTAATTTTGGTTGAATTTGTTTAGGTATTGGGGATTCTAAAGCTGTGAAAAACATTCATTATTAATACATTACCTTACAGATTCCAGATTAGCTGTTTTTGGAACCAGTTTTCGTTTGGTCATTTTCTATTTTTATAAATAAACATATTTGTATTAGATTAGGGATGACAAGGACAAGTGACTTTCATAAATATTTTTTTATAAATAAATCCATCAAATCAACAGACTTAGAAGTTAGGAAGGCCGTGCGTGCCTTTCCTGGATTCGATTTATTTTATTTGTTTTATGAGAACCAAATTAATTTAGTTAATACTAATCGTTACTTTACATTTATTTTATTCAAGTATAATTTTATTATATTGTATATATATTGTCCTAAATATACTAATGAATTTTAGAATTATTTTGAATATAGTTCAAATAACTTTGGTTTCAGGAAATTCGACTGTAAGTTGCGGAGTTGCAGAATGATTAAATTAATAAATGTTTCAATTATTTAGGAAGCCGGAAAATATGAATGTAGAATTAAATTTTAGGAAATTTACAGATGCTTGTGAATTAATGCTTCATTGTAATTGCTGATTGTGTAGTTTAGAATTGTGTTGTCATTTTATTACTAACGACTTTACATAGGTGTCTGTAACGGGTCGAGTCAACCAATTTTGGTTAGGAAGCCGAAAAGTATTAATAGAATTAAATTTCAGGAAAATTCCAGATGCATGTGAAATAATAATATTTTTTCTTAGGTTGCCGTTTTAAAGAAGCAATTGTTGAAGACCAATACCATCGTTATCCATTAACCTATTAAGCCTTTATCCTTCATCTAGTAGATTAGAATTGTGTTGTCTTTGTGTTACTAACTATCGGCTATACCTAGGTGTCTGTAACCGGGCCGATTCTGTCCCACTTAACTAACCTATCCAATCCTTCGGTTTTGTTATGTGTAAAAAAGGGTGTACGGTGGACCCGGCGTCATCCGGGAACTCAAGCCTAAGAACTTGGTCGTACATTCAAAATCAATCAATCAATCAATCAATGTGTACAGTGGAATTATCAGTGAACGAGAATTTCCCGCTTCTAATAAAATTGTATAAGCTATAATTTTGCAAATAGTTTCTACGGGCAGTGAGGTCAAACAATCCAGAAGAATCTTACAACGAAATTTTTTATCTTTCTCATCATGGAGTATTTCGTAAAAGTCAAAACTGGGCTACAGTAAAATCTCGATTTAACAAACCCCCAATTAACTTACTTCAGAGTTAATCGACGATGGCTTTCTATTGATTCTCGGTTTTTTTTTTCTAAGACTAAACAAGAAGAATACATTTATAATTCAAAGGGTATGCATACTGAGCGAGGGTATGAACACTGTACGATTGATTTTAAGTATATCGAGTTGGTGATCCTAAACATATTCCACTAACAATCCTTTGGAAATTTCCGAAGTAATGAATGGCATTGCTTAGCTTTATGCCTATATTGTAATGTTAAGGTCGCAGCTAAAGGACTAATGTGGTAATTTAGGCGAATTTGACAATCGATAAAATGAATATGTTTTCTCAAAACGAAAGTTCATGAAATACCATTCCTATATTACTACAAAATCAATCGTCTGGTGATTCGGGTTCATTTCGCAATCAACGAATTTTTCGGGCAGTGGGTAATGAAATAGGTTGATGCGACTCAGTTCTATCTAGAAACCATCACTAGAATGCTGCGAAATAAATTAAGTGAACTTTGATGAACGACAGTATAAAGGTTTTGGCGCCCCCCCTCCCGCTGTTCCCCGAAACAACAAAAATATATATTCTATACTCGGTATAGAATTGGCGGTTTTAATAAAATTTAGTAAAAAAAAATTTCGGAATACATTTTGGATTCATTGAAGGTTTTATAGGGCATTTTTGAACGATCAGGTATTAGTCTGGTCAGGATACGCTGATCAGCTTTCGTAGTCACAAGGTAGCCGGTGGACATAGCGAAGCATACCATCACTCGAAAAAACTCATTTGTAAAATGCCAGTATATCCAGAAAACTCAATTTGAGTTACTGTAATCGAGTGACTATAAGGGTTCCATTTCTGGCAACTTGCATCTTAGCCTGGAGAGCAGAAAAGCAACATCTTAGAGCAAGTTGAATAATTTCTAGAAGCAAGTCTTAATATTTTTCTAAGAACTTGCCCCGATTCAGTTATGGCTGCAATAAGATATCAGACTGTTTTGAATCATTTTCTGCCAGCTGAATTTTGAATAGGTGTCGGTGTAAGCTTTTCAAACTTATTGGGCTTATATTTTTAAAAGCGCTTAAGCTGATAAAGTCATTCCTATATATTTATGCACAGTCGAGATAATTTTGGACTGGGTTTAAACATTTTAAAATAAATCTTTAGGACACGTCATCAGTTAAAATTTTAATTAAAACAAAAATTTTAGAACTTTATATACACACATGGATTAGCTCAGTCCAAGAAAAAGGGCTTTATTCGAGAACCTTTAACACCCTTCTGTGGGTTCATTATTGAAGTTCTTCTTAACTATACCTAATGTACTGATTGACCTCAATAAAACTACTTGTTCGAGAGGTTGGTGAGTGTTAAAGAATATCGATGCATCTAATTATGGAAAAGGTCAACAACCTCTGACCTAGTTTTCCCGATTTACAAACGGATTCATTCACACGGTATCTTCTTGAATCCAAACAAATCAAATTTTGTTTACACCCGTCGATAATTATGAGTTTCTATCATTATCAAACCCATATGTTTCTTAATAATGCAGTTTCTTTTATTTTTGTATCACATACTCGGTGTGTACGAGTGTAATAAATAATTTAGAATAAAACGGATGTTTCATCATCATCATCATCATCTTCAAAAATGAAAATTTATTTTTAATTTAACAACCAAAACTAAAAATAAAAGTTAATAGCGCAAAAAAAGAAGAAAACCATTTTTCCTATTTTTAAAAAATAATTTGTTTTTGTTCTTCTTATAATATATTTTTGTGTATTTCTAAATAACATTTATTTCTTCTATTTTTGGAAAAATAAAGAAAACTTTCAAATATAAAACAAGTTACACCAACAACAGTAACAAAAAGAAACAATAAATAATGTGGTGGAAGAACGGAAAACATAATAATGTAGATTTGCTTCTTCTTTATTCTTAAATTTTGAGAACGTCTTCTTACTTGTTTTCTTATTTATTTAAAAATTTATTTTATTTTTATAATGGAAGTTAATTGTATAATTAATATATAAACAACCAAACGTAAAATTTTCTATAGATCCTTGAACTTTAAGCTTTTTTTGGGGGTTAATTAACATCAAAATTTTTTGAGGTTATGCATAATCTGTTGTTGGGAGTCTAGTTACAACAAAGAGGTTAATTATTATAATTAAGATATTTAGTTTTTGTGTTGTTTAATTTCAATCAAATTAAAAAAAATGTTTTTCAAAATTATTTTTTTAAGCCTCATAAAATATTATTAATTTAAGGTGATGGTTCATTTAAGTTTTCCCCCTATTTAAAGAAGAAAGTATCGACGAACATGCTTGCCAACGTGCTATTTGTAGTGTTTATAGGTTCGCATGTTTGCAAGAAATACTTTTATTAGAATGGCAACAATCTTGCGGATATAAGCATAGCAGTATAATATTTAAGGAATGGAGGAGCTCAAAATTACAAAAAATATTTTTTGGAATATTTTTAACGGAAATAATCTGGAACCTCAGACTGATTATTTACTGTGTTCGCTCTCGGAGGTCTTGTACATCTACATCAAAATTTATAAAGGATTGCTTGTTGAAGATAAGATTATTAAGTTTTGGGGAATAATTCCTGGCGATTTAATTCAAAAAAAAAATTAAATTAATTTATGTTCCCAACACTCGAGATTTGTTAATAGTTCTTTTAAATATTAATTACTAAACTAATTAATTTGTAATTTTCAAAACCACATTTCCTCATTTTGAATTGCTTTGGATTTTCTAGGCAAAGGGTAGCGGATCCTAATAAAATTCGTTTTTGTTGATTGAGATTTTGATTTGTTTTTGTGTTAAATTCTGAAGTAGAGCAAATATGGATCATTCTAACTGAAACTTGTTCAATAATTGGAATTTTAAATTTGGTCTAATAATAATGCCTATGTGTAGGTATGGGATATGGAAGAAAGTTTGGAAATATGACCAACACTCGTGGGGTGGTCATGTTAAACAGAAATCGCCCATTATTCAAGCGATTTTGTTCAAATTCGGGTTGATTCCATATTAAGTATTTATGAAGTTTTGAAATATGGTTTCTCTTGCCCTTAGTAAATGGAAGTCTGCCAGTTTACAGCGATTTTGGTAAAGTTCGATTGTATTCAAGATTTAATGCGTTTTTCAAATGGATTTGGAAATCAAATCTGATACAGAACGTTTGAGAAATAGTCGATTTCCGGGGCCAAAATTAGACATTCGCAAAATGTTCTTAGTATTAACATATAAAGCGAATTTAACAAAATTCGTCAATATCAACCGTCAAACAATATCAATATCAACCGTCAAATAATATCAATATCAACCGTCAAATAATATCATATATTGTTAAAATTAACATACACACCAAATTTTATAAAAGTCGGGTAACAATTCAGCAAAGATATTTAACTTAAAATTTATAGCCATATATTTAGGAAGTTCACAAAAAATCAATTAAAAATGTTAATTCCAACATATAAACCAATTTTATCAAAACCATTCAAGAAACGGCAATTTTTCATTTATTTGGTTAAATATTGGTCCACATTCTTTAAATTCCAGGCCAAATTCCAGAGCTTTCTCAATAAAATACTTTAAAATTTAAAATCTCATATTAAGAAATGACCGAGTTCTAATTAAAACGGACCCTGTTGGCCACATTCCGGAACATCTCAACGGAATCATGTCCGAATTCGGATTAAAAGATGTCGGAAACTCGACGAAGAAAAGGACGGACAGCCACATTGTTTAGGGTAATTTTTTTTGGAAATTATAGGGCGCCCCATTAAGACCCCCTATTTAGAATTTAGCGCCAATATTTTGTGTCGGTATAGCGTATTTTTTGGCAGCTCATTTGTGAACGTTGTGTGATTAGTAGAATTTGTAAAAATTCACTACCGAAATGGGGAGATTTTCATGCAGACGGTTCGAAAATATCGTGTATTTTTCAGTTACCATAACGCAACTTCTCGCCGTACAGTGATCCGATTTATCGAGAAATTTGAAGCGATTGGATCAGTTCAAACCCAGAAGTGACCTTCCCGCATTTGTGTAGTTCGGTCTAATGAAAACATTGCAGCAGTTAGTGAGAGTGTTAATCAGAATCCTTACACCTCGATTCGCATTCATTATCAGCAATTAAGACTTTTACGAATCAGTTTACAGCGAATTTTAACTAAATATATGGATTTGCATGCTTACAAGATTCAGTTGGCATATTTGATGCCAGCAGACTATGGGAAGCGCCGAACGCTCACAGAATGGATCGTAGAGCAACAACAAATGAATGCTGATTTTTCGAAGAAAATCGCAATTTATCACGGTGTCCAGGTAGGAGGATGAAATAGAAGAAGTAGTAAATCAAGAAGTATTCTGTGCGGTTTCTTCAAATTTGCAAAGGAACCCTGGACTGATCAAGTCATCATTAAAATCGGTCGGATTATCTTATTTTCACACATGCCCTGGAAATAATTTTACTTCATAAACACGAAAACGTTTGAAAGATATGACCAAAGCCTCTTTAGTCACAAAAAACTATTTTAACAAAATGGTGGCCACTTGAAATTGTAAGTTATACTTGTTTTATTCTGATGTTCGTGAAGAACATGAAAGCAAACATTTCGAGTGCAGCAAATATCCTGAGGAAGGAGGTAGATCAACTTTGTAAGAGTAAGGGGTTCACTAAAATTTATTCTACGAGATGACTATAAAAGACAAATAATTATATTCTGGCAGGTTTGAAAATTTAGTATCTCAGTGTGCAGAGAACCCCAGTTACTGTACATTTGTTTACTCGGTTTATTTCTAAATTAACCTGTGGCCCTATTCTGGAAATTTCCCGAGAACAGGGAATTGGGGAAGAGCTTCTAATAATTTAAATTATTTTTTTCTGGCATACTAAGGTAAACATTTTTTTTTGTCCAGTGGATTTACTGTCCTTTGAAGGTCAACTAATACTCTCCATTTCAAACAATTATACCACCTGTACATTGCAAACTCCATGTCAACCGTGGCGCTGAATTCTGCACTCCAATAGAGGGTCTTAGTTGTGTTTATTAACATCACCGATCGTAATCGATGACGAAAATTCGCTTGCATCCAGCCCTTTGGAGGGATTCGAACCCAGCAGCTCTCGATCGAAGTGCCGAAGCTTTAACCATTGCATCACTTGTCCTGAGCTAAAGTTAGTAATAAACTGAGAATAATTTTCCCTGCCGCTTTCGCTGTGGAAAAATATTTCTCAATTAGGTCAGATAAAAATTTAGATAAAAAGTTTTGTAATTTCTTTTCCCAATTCGCTATTTCCAGGGAATTATCAGAATAGGCTCACTGGTGGCTTGAATTGTGAATAAAAAAAACTCAAACTAAAGAAACCTCATTTTGAAAATATTGCTTTGTTCGACCATTCAGAGGAATTAAATGCCTGCTAGAACTGAATAGAAGTTTTATAAAATACATTTTTTCACTAAAATTGACGCTTGGTTGAGTTTTGCTCAATAATACTGATTTTGGAATGTTCACCAGTCGAGCCTTGTTTAGTTCTCAAACAAGAGTTACCGACCAAATGGCACAGTGGTTAAAGCTTTGGCGTTTGGATCGGGAGGTACCGGGTTCGAAACCCGATAGGGGCAGGATGCAAAAGGGAATTTTCATCAGCAGATTACGATCTGGGATGAAATGGAATACAACTATGACTCCCTGTCGGAGTGCAGAACTCATGGGCCGACCCATCTTCCATGCCAGTATAGGCTGGCGTGGAGCCATGCAATGTGCAGATGGCGACCAAAATCGTACCTATATCCGTACGTTCTCGATTTGACACAAATGCGTAAGGCAAGGACGTAAATAAGCGAACTGCGAAAGAGTTGGGAGTACTTCGACCCCATAAAAGATTGCAAAGATTAAAAAAAAACAAGAGTTATCTCAAACAAGAGGTGGCCTGGAGAACAGTATTCTCACTGTAATATTACTACGACCGTCGCTAATAGTGGATGTTAAACTGGTTTCGGGTGAGATATCGTTAAATGCTCGTATACAGAATTAGTGATTGCTGGAGTAAACAAGTTTAATGAGCTTGCAAGGCCTCCATACATGAATCCGGAAGAACATGCCCCAATCGGTAAATTTGCGTCCGTGAACATTTGAACAATAAAATTTATTTCATTGACATTCTAGTAGGTCTGATTTGATCATAGGTATTTTGATCTTAGACTGTGTGATTTAAAATTACTTTTCATATTTTCATGGAAGAATTTCCACCCAGGGCAGAAATCCAGAAGTTCAAAACAAGGAAGAGATTCGAAGTACACTCTTAACAGAATTTACCTCAAGAAACGTTTGTGGAAACCATAATATGGTTTTATTTTGTTTTATTTTAATCTCTCAGCTATAGGTAATCCTTTCATAAAAAGTGGGATATTGCATTAGTCATAGTCTTTCGTGATTTTTCAATAAAAATTTTACTTTACTCTCTGTTCCACTAAATATGCACGCTGTGTGTGCAATAATCATATGTGGTAAGTAGTAATACTGAGATCTTGCCGCTTCAGCCGTTCTTCTTCGAAACAATTTATTATATTCTTGCATCTTATTCCTAACTTAAAATCACATACATCAGAGTACACTGTAACAACAATGCAACATTCAAAAAGCGAACATAGTTTATCTATAAATCTGGAACTCACTAAAGAATCACGAAATATAAAGTGAGGGGTTAATGTTTCATCGCAATATCCTTTTAGAAAAGAATTTATCCATATCATTTATGAAATTGGAGGGTTCGAACACACAACCTTGAAGAATCACATACTTTACTTCGCAATAGTTGTTGAACATGTCGCTGGCCCACATAAATTCTTTTCGATTTGAGAAATAGTTTACCATTTGCTCGCATCAAGAAACTCCAGAAAGAGAGCGAATTGCAGTAATGAACAATCGAAGTAATTATTCAAATCAATCGTTTCATCTAAATAACATCGGGACTGCGTTTACTCTTACATGAATAAGTAAGAATTGCCAACAATTTGTCTAATAATTTATCAATCATCGGTAATATACTCGTAGACATTGGCCCGTTTTTGGATAATATTTTTGAAAACTGGAATGACTTTGGAGAATTTTAAACTTATATCAGCTAAGACCCTCTAAGGAGTGCAGAATTCAGCGTTGACAAACCGTCTATGTCAATGTACAGATCGGCATGGAGTTTGCAATGTGCAGATGGACTGTAATTGTGTGAATGGGTGGGTGTGTGCGTGAATGAAAAGAGGACATTATAAAGGCCTCTTTCAATTGTTTTTTGCTTCGAAATCAATTAATTAAACTGCAAATTCCCGAAGTAAGGTAGTTTTAATAGTACAAATAATATTGTTACACATACTGAATTTGAAAATAGTTTTGGTGTTATGACCAGTCAGTTAATCTAACATCCAAAAACATTTTTTTAAATTACTATTTACTAATACTAAACCTCTTTCGAAAGAGGTACCCGGTATTATACTTTTCATGGTTTATGTATAACTCTTACGTAATACAGGAGGAGACATTTAAACGTTTACTGACTTTTCAATAACGTTAGTATTTTTCATATTTTTTGCTGTGAATAAAAAAGTTTACATGCTCGGCGTCTCATTTGTTACTCATCAGTTGTGCTCTCATAAATATTGTAATCAAGCCCTGGTATAATGAAACTGAATATTTGAGTTATCGTAACGGTGAACTACAGTTTTAATTAATCCAAATTTTGTTTTATTTGTAATATAACGAACCGTCATCGGAAGTTTGGTTTTGACCGCCGACTAGAACAGACGAATGTCGAACAATGAAAGTGTGACAATGAATAAATTAAATTTATTCTATTTCATAGTGGATATATACTAAGTAGTGATAATTTTAATAGTGTTAATGAATAGACATTTTGCACAAATAACTTTTACAGTGTACTAAATAGTGTTAACATAGTTTAGAATTGTTTTTATAATTTCGAATGAAGGCCCTAACGGTGTAATCCAACTTGTACCCAGGTATTCTCATCTCGTGTAGTTCTTTACATGAGATGGGATTTATGATTAAATTTATTAGATATTAGCTGTAAAAATAAAAATAAAATTAAAAAAAATTTTGTACATCAAGCATTTTCTATTTGATGAAACAAAAGTTGGTGCATTTTTACCGATCACGTGTTCTTTTGCTGTAGAACGAATTAACAGAATGTACATGCATTCAAATGTTTTGTATTTCTTATTCCATTTGCGTTTCTGTTTAGAAACGTAGCGGGATAATATTGACAGCGTTAGTATACGGCCATATCACAGTGAATGGAGTTTGTATGGATGCAGGCCTGTAAGGCGTAAACGCGAACGGTAGTTTCATACAAATGCTATGGAATTTGTTGGTATGCCGAGGCAGAGGAGCGAATTTTCATTTTCCTGCGGGCGTGAACTTTGCTTGTTTATCTTTAATTTCGATAAATTGTTTTTAATTTAGTTTTCGTTCACAATTTCCCATTTATTCGCAGTGTGGTATGTGGAGCGGAGTTTCCATGTATGCATGAAGAGTAGTTATTTAAGTGTTAAGGACATCATGATAAATAGGTGAAGGGTTCTAAATGGGAACTGCCTTGAACAAGGTCCACGTTCAGAAGGGTGAAATTTTGTTTTTCTGTCATAGTTGATAGATAAAAATGAATAAAGCCAACGAAAACAAAAGAGTGTCAGTTCTTGGGCAAGCACGTATGTATTTATGAATATGAGCCTTTCAAAATGTATTGAGCTCGGCGCATCTTTAAAATGGTTTAAAAGGGCACATGTAGTTTGGCATATAGTTACCTACTTTACATAGAGTAAATCCAATTTAGTGAAGAGCCTGAAACATTTTAGAAAAGAATGTAACAATTGCGAGTACTCGTTTGGTTTGTCTTTTTGCTGTCATGATGTGATGTGCTCAACACTCGTGTGGAAAGGTACTATGAGTATATGAATAACGAGATGTTTTCCTCTGCAAGTGCAACACATTGTACGTGTATGGTTCTGTGAGCTCGATTATATGTTATTCTGACGAGGGATTATCGTTCATTACCGATGATTTAGAAAATGTTTCTGAATATTTTTTGCTTTTTATCTGAATCGACTTACTTTCGTCAGCTTGTTTTCATGAATGTGGGTTGGATGGTAGGACTGCAATGGACATATTTATTTGTTACATATTTTTAGCGATTGAGAAAGGAACAAATCGATATACATAGTAGGAGTAATGCTGGCAGTGGCGGCGAGGATACGGTGGAACTGAATTGGAATAAGTTTTTCTTGACATTTAAGGTACTTTAAACGGGTTTTCGTAGTTTTACATATAGAGCGATTGCCTGGGGTTTTATTATGCAATGTTTTTTTATGATCTTTAGATAATGTGCAATGTTTTGGTATGGTTAATGGTTAGTCGTTCGCCGGAATTTTTGAGTTCGTTAAAGAGTTACCAGGTTGCGTTTATAATGTGTCATGGACTTATCACGGCTTTGTAAAACATAAATTTTGTTGAAAGGTGACGTTGCTGGAGAACTTTATATGTCACAGTTTAAGGTTTGTTTGGAGTTTGTTCTAGAAACGCAAGTATCGAGTACTACTGGGTAAACATTATTAATTAACATCATTATTAACATTATAAAAATTAAACTTTTCATATTATGGTTTCGGAGATTAACTAATGTTATTAATATTCCTTTATCTAATTAATTAACTTATTGACTAATAAATTATTATAATTATGTATTTTCGTTCAACTTGATTATAAATTTAGAGATCTTTTAGTTGAGGTTTACTAAAATATTTTAGTTCAGAGTTGTTTTCGTGGTATGTTGCAACTTGTCGAAATATGGCTTTGGGCTGAGAACTACTAATTATTTTGAAGCAATAAATCAGTTTTTCCGCCCGTCTGCCGAAACGAAAAATCTTTCGGATTGAGACTAAACGTTAGATTGAGGCTATACAGATTTGGGATAGACATACAAACAGCTTAATTTTTGAAAGATTTCAAGAAGATCGGTATGTTGTAACTTGCCGTAATATGGCTCTGGTCTGAGAACTTTTAAGCATTTTCGAGCAATAAAATTGGTTTAATTTCTTTCAAATAGTTTTCAATATATTTTAAATGACTAATATATTTTGCTAAGGAAGATAATTTAAATTTAAATCTTAATTGTGCAAGATCTTAGTGGATTTAATATTCAATATAAAGTATTTTATAATGTGTATTTAACACAAAATAATTATAAATATTTCAGCTTAAAACACATTTAGTTTATAGGCATACGCTAAATTTAATTTAACGAAAGTAAACCTGATTGATGATTAGAGAAGAATTGTGTTTAGAATTGTGATAGAGATTAGAATTGTGTTATCGGCTATACTTAGGTGTCTGTAATTGGGTCGGTTCTGTCCGAACTATAATTAATAAATCCAATCCTTCGGAATCTATGTTGAACCAAACAATTTGTGATATAGCCAACCGTCATCAGTTCTATCACCTACAAAACTTCCGCATTTTTACGCAAGTCTCGTTGAGTCAATTATGACATAAAAACTTCAGTAAAAATAATTTGGTAATGCAATAACCTCGCGGGCTTAAAAAACCGTTGTGCACAAAACAAAAACTTGCAATTTAATTTTTGTGACGTTATACCAAACAGCCATCTCAAATTATATTCACGTCATTTAAATTAATTTGCCAAAAATGTTAAATCTCAAATAATTTTCTTTTAATATATTCATGTACGCAAAGTGAAAATGACAATTATATTTCCAGTGACTAAGAGTCTGTATCTCATATAAAATATTTGTTAACGACCTGACGATGAATCACTATATTATTTGATGAATAATTTTAATTTACATTGTGGTGTGGTGTTTAAAAAAATAAATGCCGGGCGCGTATTTTCCGCAATTAAATCATACTCTCTACGACGGCTCGGGTGAAGGTACCACCAAATAGAAATTTTAATTTAGTGTTTATTATTTAAAAAAAATAAAATAAAATAAATTAAAATTAAAAAAAAAATACTGAATAAAAATGGCGTCTACTTTTAACAAATATAAATTAAAAACACTTTGCGCTCGCTATCTCTTTTGTTTTTCTTATACATTTTCATTTTTTTTATAGGAAACGATGAAAACTCGCCTACTGATTCAAATTCAAACAAGAAAAATAACAGAATAGCGCAAATTCGTAGAAATTATAATAATTTTTATTTTTATTTTCTATTTAACTTTTCTAGTTGATTTTCATTTATAATTAATATTTAATTATTGTAATTTTTCCTTCGTTTATAAATTAATTATTTTGGTGTTCTCGAGTCGACCAAAAATTTTTATGTTAATTTCCATAACCATGAATAATTTTTTGGTTATATTTATTTATAATTAAAAATAGTTTAGAGGGAGAGTTATATAAATAATCGGATGTGAACATTTTATGAAAAATTTTCTCACACAAAAATAGAAAAATTCCGATTTATAAATAAATTTTTTTTTTTTTGGTTAATTTATTATTATGTAGGTCAATTTTTTTAAGCGGTTTCGCCAAAATTATTTGTTTACAAAGTCCAGGCTGGTATTTGGGGAACCTCCAAATGATTATTTTAATGCCATATCCAATTTAACTGTTAATTACCTGTCAGTTTAATAATAGCCCCCATTTAGTTAATAGAATTTTAATTATGTGGTCTAGTTTGAAACATTGTTTCAATCTGAGAATTTTGTAGACTATTTACACATATGCATGTTTAAAGCTACAAAAATATTTATTTTATATAGACTCAGACTAATTGTAATTGACATGATTGTTATTTTTATAAAATTCTAAAATTCCCATTCAAATGCAGTTAATTACATTCTTCGTTTAGTTTCTTATAATATTTATTTTCAAACCGAGTGATGTTATTGGGAATATCCATTGCATTATTTTAAATGAGTTTATAGCTTTAATCATAAATCTTCTTAACATAACGATCAGTTCATCTTGTACTAAGCGTACAAAGTTGATCAGAAAAAACAATTCTCGTCTCTGATTTTGAAGTGTGAAGTGTAACTGAAAGCAGATCGTTTAAACCTAACCGCGCGATCATACGCGACTTTAAACCTATTTCAAAAATCCTTACACCCTATAAAATTATATTTACTTCTGTGTATGTTAAAAAGCAAACATTAATATATTTTAAGCCAAGGTAAACAAAACGTTTTCCATATGACTTTAAAAGATTGCGAAAATTTTAATTTTGTTTAACAAATTAGATTTTTTTTTAACATTGGCCTTGGCTGTTGATGTTTTATGCCGAGATATTAGGTGATGGAGAAATATTACTAGGCTTAATAATTAACATGGTAAAGTGTGGCGTGTGTAAAAGAAAAAAAAAACGCAAAATTTACATACCTTGGTAATAGTTTCCTTACGCCACTCTTTTCTAACCTCCACTTCCATATTTGGTAAATTTTCTTTTTTCATATAAACAGCCGATTGAAAAAACTTTTGCTCTCAAAAAATATAAATAATAAAGATAATATTAAGAAGAAGAATAAAATTTCTTGATCAAAATTTTCCACACACAAAAAATATAAGAATTTTCTTTTTTTCCACAGACGAACATTTAGATACACATATTTTCTTTTATGATAATTGACTTTCTTATAAAACACTAATACACCAAACACAAAACAAATACGAAAATAATTTTTCCAAAAAATCAAATAATTTTCTTTTATTTAAGAAAATATTTTAAACATTTTGTTCAAAAATATTTTGTGGCTTTGTGGTATATACAGGGGATGGAAAGGTATATAATATTTTGTCACACGCACTGTATAAAATACTTTTATCCACCTAGTTTTTCACACTACTCGCTCGTAACACGCACTTTTTGGAAAAATCCATTATTTAAATATTTTTAAAATAAAAATCTGGAATATTTCGCCACTTAACACACAAAATATAAAATTTTTTTCTCTCAGTTCTCTACATTTATGTATTTACGGGTAATAATACAAAAATGTTGAAAGTCTTTCACCTACAACACTCAAAACTATACTAAACTACTTTAAATGTGAGTATGGAAGAAGAATCATCATCATAACATCAACAAGAAGATCGTTATATTTTTTGTGTCTTTCAAATTTTTTTTTTTTGTTTTTTTTTTCAAGAAAATCAAGAAAAATTTCTTGTTGAGATTTTAAAGATATGTAAAATATTAAATTGGATTGTGTCTTAGAAATCAGTAGAAATATGTTATTGTCCAGAAGAAATGTGCTGTACAGAAGAGAAAAAATTAGACGTCGGGAATTTGCTCTTGACTATTTTCCAAGGTATTCGAGGAAAACCTTGTAGTATTTTTGGTTAATATAGAGCAGGTGGTGGCATGTGAAAATTAATAGGTGTCGCGAATTTTTATTATTTATAAACAATATACAATATTATGTTATATAATTTGGAATGTACTAATCTATATTGTTATATAGAATTTCGTCAACATTTTGCATTGGCGCTAATTAGAATCATTGATAAATAAAATTGATGGGTTGTTGAGTAATATGATTTGTTTCTAGCTGATAGACATGTCGCTATTTATTTGCATTACTATACAGCGAACAAAAGCACCTTTAAATGCGAGTTACAAAAAATGATTACCTCATATAGTTTTGCGAAAGTGTTCCTCCTCAATGAAATATTACGTTTTTCTAAATGACGTTGTGAAATTGTGATTTACATATTTGAGTAACTTGCATGCAGCGCTATTAAATGGTAATATAATGTAATAGTTGATTTTCATAGACAAAACCGTCATCTTTTTTCTATTTCCAAACTATGAAATCGGATTTTGCCAGGTTGGGCAAACCTAATTGTCAAATTCTAAAAAAAAACATGCCGAAGCAAATGTATTATACCAGTAGATCAGTACAAGGGTAGAATGTTTTATGAAATAGTCTGGAAAATATCCAGTGTTTTGAAGTGGAATGAATGTTGGAACTCTTGTAAAGGCATATGGTAAGAATATAGATTTTTAGCACAGAAAATAATCGAATATCAATGTATCGTCGAACTTCTAAATTATTATTCCTTTCACACTCGTGACACAACTTATTCTCAATTTCACCACATTCCACTCGGTTTGAAATAATTGAGTGGCATTAACCTCCCAATTGTACAAAATATCTCTATTTAAATTTTATTATCTTTGATAATATTGTGATCATCATTAGAAGGCTTTGGATATCAGTGCCTTTATTGGGTTCCATCTGCATTCAAAATAGCTCTCGATAATGCCGGGGTTAGTAGTTCGAAATGTACTAAGCAACTGAGGCATTCCGTTTGTTACAATAAACACACGTTAGACGTCTCTTCAGCAAAAGTAAACTAAAAGTTGCTAGAACTAAGTTTTAACGAAAATTAACAGTTTGAAAATTAGTTCTGTTGATTGCAACATAAGCCAGTTTGATAGAAGTCAAGGTGATAACTTTTCATCTACAAAAATATTTTACCAACAAAATGTTTAAATGTACATAGATCCCTCAGTTTAAAGCACTTTTGAGCTAAAATTTCGACGTTTGTGACTGACAATCAGTGGCAATAGTGACAATAAGCATCAAAATAATGAGCCTGCAACTATAGTAAATAAATCATGCACTACGAGTAAGCCAGAATAGGCCAGGGGTATAACCTAAACTCTCAGTATTAGTGACAATCGAAGTAACGATGGTAGAGTTGAAGTATCCCAAAGGATAAGAATGCTTTGTCAGATCGATTGCCGAATTATGACTTATGTTAAAATATTTCTTAGGTGATAAAATCAAGTTCAGTAGCAGTATTATACCTCGTCCCAAGTAGGTAGGGAGTTTTTAAGCACCTACGAATTATTGGTGTCATTTTTCTAGGTAAGGTAGCTAAATATTAATTTCAAATTTTGAGGATTACATAATTCGTTAATCAAATGTCAATCATTCTTGTTGAGTTGAGTTCTGATACGAAAAAGCACAGGGACACTGTATATAGTAAATTTTTCGTAATATTTGAGGAGGTTTTTGAATTATTTTTGACTGGGCATTTTTAGTCTTGTGTGTAACACAAATATCAGAGGTCTTACGTAAAGGCCTCTTAATATAGTTACATGACGCATCTAGTTAGTTTAATGTGTTGAAGGCTTTTTGTTCATTTTCGCTAATGAAATTGTATTGTAACGGATTTCGCTACACAACAACATCACACTTGGTGGTTGAGATTACCACTAATCTAGAGGCTGTTTTTGGCTGTTATCCTGTTAATTATGCTCCGTTATTGCCTCACCAAGTATTACTCTAGTACTGAAAGGAAATTGGATTTAACAATGACTTTGAAAAAATATATTTCAGAGCCCTGAGCTTTTGAGAACGGATTTTCAGGCGAAGCAGCAATTATTAAACGTTTTAAAATCAGAGCAATTTAAGTTTAATGATTCGGGGAGAAGTCGAAAGAAAGTATCGACAAGAAAACACCGAAGGTACCAGTTGAAGAGCAAAAATTTCAGATGATGGATGAATCATTCCAGATGATGGATGAATTTCCAGATGATACGGTGAAACACCAAAATCAAGTTGTTCTAGTAAGCGACCCTGTCGCGATAAGGTGAAAAATAAAGAGCCATATTTACGAGCTAGGTGCTAGGTGTTAAATTAGACAAACTATATGCCAAATTGGAGGAGTAAGCTGGTGAGTTTGCATAAACAACGGAACGCGTAGACTGAAAAGTCAGGTCAACTACGTGATGAGCAGCAGATCGTAAAACTCCTTCAAATTATACGACCTCAAAATGAAAGGTCTGTTTCAGTCTATTGTGATGAAAGTGTAATTTGAAAACAGATGTGACAACCGAGCTCGTGATACAGATTCAGCAGGAGATAAAAAGTAAATTTAACGCATTTGAGGCCAGCTTGGAGATGCAATTCTCACATACCGAAGACTGAAGTCTGCAGTTTATACGTGCGACTCAATACCGCGACTCAAAAGAAGTTTGAAACCTTTGACTTTGGATGATACAGCTCCATTCGTGGACTTTAGGGTAAAGTTTCAAGAGACATGTAGCACAATGATTCACGGGGCAGTACAGCAAATTTGCTGAAAACAATATCCAAGGCAAAGGAAAATTACGAACGAAGGAGGTCTGCCCACCGATCTAATACTATATTCAAGAAAGTTAGCAACAATAGAATGATCGTTTTACGAAGCAGCCTGATTCCCGAGTGAAAACTGAAGAAAGTGAAAACTGGTGAGAAGGACAGACACCGGAGATTCGAAAACCATAGAGTGTTCAAGAAACGATAACCAGGAGCGAATGTGTAGTCTAATAATGAGAACAGAAAAACTGCGAGAAAAGTGTGAGCAGAAAAAAAGAGGACGAATTCGATTACCAAGAAGAGGAAAGATTCTTAGTGGTAGCTCAGCCGAAGATTCCAGTACGATTGTTAAAAGTGAGCCCGGCAGGGATTATGATCCATAGGTTGAAACATTTCTACACTGGATGTGTCTGTTTGGGACAACCATAATGCTCGATGGTCGAGGTTTTAAGGTGTATATATCATCAAGTATTATCATCCAAGCCGTCGCTGGTTTTGTCCCAGGTCAGAGACTGATTCTCCTAATTATGCATCAATATTACCTTATCAAGTATTCCTCCAATCCTGAATCGAAATTGAATTTTCAATGACATTCCATGGTTGAAGGGAGACTCACCCAGAAGGTTTAAAATATATTGTGATTCACATTCATCAATGGAATTATTAAATGGAATAATCTCAAGCAGTGGTACACAAGTATATACTCGCGAGCCAATTGTAATGCAGTCACAGTTTAAAGTCATCAGTTGTGTAGTTTAAAACCATCAGTGTAAAGCAGAGATACAACGTGATAATAGTGAACTAGGAATTTGTGTAAGAATCGTAAATGGTGTTAATAAATAAAGTTTGGAACTTTATGCGGAAATCGGAAATTCAAAAACTTTGTTCAAAATACAGATTACAAAAAAAGAAACTCCCTTGACGAGTGACGACAAAAATTCATTGAAAGCTTAGCCAGCTATGATGATGGATTAATGGAAAAGTAATTTACTTATCTTTTCCTCCGTTCTTTGTGGTTTTTCATTTAAATTTATAAATGAAAAAATAAAATCCTTTTTGCTTCTACTGGGCTATTGAATTTCTCAGATCTCATATAAGTAGCTCGCTGTCACGTTTATAAGATTCAACGTATTTCCTTTAGCTTGGAAGATTATATGTAGATCTTAAAACTAATTTTTAGGAAGGTATTGCGAATTTCTAACTAACGGATTTGACCTGGTGTTATATGAGGTTAGAATATGTGCTTGATACATACTACGTTACCTAAGTATTTTCCAGGTATTTAGCTTCAAATTCCGTGGTATTGAGGTGAGATTAAAAATGATTTTTTAATGTCGAATATATCTATCTAATTTTAAAGGATCTGACAGGTAAACTGCTAAGGTCTACAGGAAACTTAAGGAGATTGTAATAAAGCGGGTATTCCTTATATTAACAAACCATTTATCGCCATCTTCATTTTATTGCTTCTATTTACATATAAGAGCGCGTGTAGGAATTTTTATGGATTTCCAATAGTCATGGAATATTATTTAAATCTTACCCAAGTTCTCAATGTCGTTACTGGGGCACTATTTCAGTGCAATCGATTTAGTGATATGTATACAGAAAACTGTTGATTATAAACTGCGGTGGAGTATTGAAAACGATGACACTGGCGAGACTCGAACCTTCAACAAAACGTATATGATAATAAATTGATTCCAAGATAATTTTAAATGTTATCAAGATAGTTAGCATTATTTTTAGTGGTACTGAATAGGTAACCCCACAACAATTCTATATTTTCCAATTATTAAGATTCAGCTTTGGAAGTATTGTTGGAGTGCTTTGATCTCAAAGAGCATTTTCCTTAAACGTCTACAGACCCTTCTTTAGATCTAATTAACCAAGCAACTGAAGTTAGATGCTGATGTCTTGGAGATTAAGAAAAGGTCATAAGTCCTCTAAGGCAACACCCAGTCGGGCTCATTAAGTTCTCATAAAACTCCCATAAAGACTTGTTGAGCAGTATTATTGAATTTGATGCGAAATACTTTCAAAACATTAAAGTATGATAAGACTGACTTAGGAATGCATATATAACCGATTTAATCAATATATTGCTCAATACCATGGGACAAACTATCCGACTAATTAGATATTCATGAAATATTCCTATAGACACTTTTTAAGATTACGCTAAATGCCTGCAGAAAAATAATTACTTTGAAATGCATCTTCTATTTTGTTGTTGCATTTTGTATCTCTTTAGATGCATTTTCTTCGCAGTTTAGAATAAAACTGAAAATTTTGAAACTTAACTATTGTCTACGGTTAATCAACTTTTTAGTGACGGTTCATTCCAAAATATTTATTTCAATGAGATGTTTTCTTGTTTGTAACGAATTTCAGCGTTCATGCTAGCTCAGTAATTCCGAATTACTTTTCTGGTGCCAATATATTTGAGATTTATTGTTTGAAAGATTTACTTCAATCTATTTTAGGAAGTTCTAAATTGCTTCTAATATTGAATGTGGTCTGTCTATCAAAGTATTGAGTAATAAAATGTAAATCATTTATGTAAATTATCATTTGAGGTACCTCATGCAAATTATTAATTCGTCACTCGATCTTTTGAAATAAATTTGTATATTCTGAACATTAAAAAGTGTGCGCCTTTAAAAAGTGAGAAAGCAAGTGGACATTATTCGTTTATCAAAATGGGTGTTGATATAAACATATAAACAGATAAGATTAATGCCTTTGTATTTTCTAACATTACCTAGCATCAACTCATAGCACGATGGAAGAAGAAAACCTCATTCTGAGGTCTGACCTCAAATAAATCACGGGTTCAAAGGTCTTGTAACGGCAGGGTCGACTTACTAAGGTGGATGCAAGATACGCCTTTTCCGTTCAGGTGGTGTGTCTCATATTTCAAGTTTAATTAATGAATTATGAATAGAATTATTAATTAACATGTAATTTAATTATTATGTACCCGTTGAATGCTATTAAGTCATGATTAATGCAAACGATTTAGGTGCACAGAGGAGATATAATAAATTATGTAGAACGAAAAAAGATGACTTGTATCCGGGAAATACATATAGTAGTGGAAATATACATTTTCTTTTAACTCGCAAACTGAATTGTTTATTTACCGTTTCTGTGACGTAATACCGCGATTTTTTTGCTAATAAACGTAAGTAAATGTACTACCTTGGCCTTAAATTCTAAAATTAGTGCGGCACTATGATCTATTGTATCGTATACGATTGTATACGATGATGAGCACAACAATTTAAAAGGTCGAAGAAAAGGGAAGATTAATGAGGCAGACAAGAATTCGTATAACAAAACACAATGCATACACTAAATGTGTTTAGAAACATCCATAAGCCGGTTCATATCATACATATTTTATGCTGAGATATTCTCGATTAAATTAAGGGATTAACCGCAGTAGATTGACATGGAAAATAAAGATTAATGAACTTCAGATGTGCAGGGTGGGTGATAATACTGTGCGCAGACTACGAATTTAATCTAAATTAGTCTGATCCTTTTTTAGTTCTTAATCGAAATCAGCAAACATATCACGCCGAAAAATTGGAAATGGAATTTTCTTGTCTACCGATATTTTCGACCGAATTGGGTTTTGTAAAATAATTGGGTTTTGTGAAATTTTGGCTTCATTTTGCTGGCACGGTGAACTCTTGAATAATATTCGCAGTTTAGATAATTTTGCTATGCGGAGTAACGACTAATAATTCTTAATATGGTAAATTAGATCGCCTAATTGTCTCCGGATTCGCTTGATCAAAATCAAGCGACAGTATTCTAAAGCGACGAAAGTTGGGCTAGGCACGATCTACAATAGAAGAGTTAAATGGTAAAATAAGCATTTTGTTATTTTCAATGTCTGATGTTGTTGTAAGGTTGCTATGAGAGCCGTTAATCAATGGAAACCGTTATTTTGTGAGTAAAATTTTTTAAAATTTATTACAGCAGATCAAATGTATCAAATTATCTTTCTGTTCACGTAATACCCAGGACAGAAATTATTAAAACAGCCCACGCCCCTCCGAAACCGAATACCACACGAAGTAAACAGATACAGGCATTACTTCAACCTACACACTCTCGCAAATTTACAATTCACCGCATTGCTCTAATGGCTACCCTCGACTTTATTACAACAACCCAGACCTTTAAATAAATAATCGTATTAGCATAATATCGAAAGTGGTCAATACGTGTACAGGAAGGTAACTCTAGCTAAAATCGATCTATGGGAGTGTGGTCTCTTGTTTTAATTTCTAGCGTGATCAAGTAAAGTGATTCTGCTTTGCTATCGATTCATTGGATTCATTGGCGGTGTGTATAGGGTAACCATTATGCGCACAAAACGGCAGCTTCACATTTTATAATCGAATTTTGAGGGTGTATTTTTTTAAATAAATTCAAGCGAAGGCGTGATGTTTACTGGAAGACAATTCTATTAAGTTACCTATTTAGTAGATCAAAGCGATGAATTATGACTGATCTGAATTGTAGCAGTTCGCTTAAAAATGGTAATTATCATTTTTTAATTAGTTGTCCAGTCCAATTAGTTGTTTAATTAGTTTAATTACATATTCCAGAAATTAAACCTCAAATTAGTTTAGAATATCTATTTAATCTTATTAAGCGAATTAAAAATAGGCAAATTTGAGAATTGGGGGCGCTTGACAGAAAAAGATAATGCGTCAACATTATAAACAGCAAGCAACCGTTACTTAAGCTAGCACAAAATTGGGGGACTGCATGTGAACAGCATAAAATATAAACTGAAATTGTAAAATGATGGGAAACGAGATTGTAACTGCCCCTCCCCCCGGATTTAACGGATTAGCATTCTGAAGATAATTTTATTATTTGATTATTTGAGCCTCGATAATTAGGCAGCAAAATAAATTCGAGAAATGTCCCCAAAATGTTATACAATGAGTTAGCAATTGGAACACTTCTAACAACAAGTAGGAATAAATACGAAGTCTAATTGATAACCTAATTTTCTTAGATATTGGTTAAAGATAGAGAAAGATAGATGCCTCAAATTAATTTAATTTTAGATAGAATAAATAAATTATACTCCTTAAAAATTGGGGAATGGTATAAAGTTCAACTAACAATTGTCTAAATAGTCTACTAATAATCGATATCGCTTATACCTGAACCAACTGTCTCGTTTTGGTAGAACAGTGGTCGTTTCGAAGTGCAGAATTTCCTTTTGTATTCAATAGGAAAGCCGACCAAACGGCATAGTGGTTAAGCTTTGGCTTAGGAAGTACCGGTTTTGAATCCCGATAGGGGCAGGATGCAAAAGGAATTTTTCATCATCAGATTACGATATGTGATGAAAATCACCAATCAATAGTATAGGCTGGCATGGAGCTATGCAATGTGCAGATAGTTCTATACACGAAAATTGGATCTATAGCCGTACGTCCTCGAATTGGTGTAAAAAGCAAACGGCGAAAGAGTTGGCAGTGCCTAGGCCCCAGAACAGATTACAGATAAAAAATTGCAAAATACTATTGTTGAAGTTGATTTTTCAAATTTTCTGGCGGTAGTAGTTCCATGAGCAAGTGAGTAATTATATATTTAAAAAATATTTTAATAATTTAGTTTCTGAATTTCTAACTAGATACATTCAGTTATCATGATCAGATCCAAACTCCAATAAGTTTTTGTTAAAAATTAAGAATTGGTAAACATTAATTGATAACTTTTGTACGAGTATGAGATTCATCAAATTTCGTCAGATGTTTACAGATGTTTTTTCGTGAAAAAACGTAATGAATTTTTGTATTAATTCCATTAAAACGGCTTCGTTGCTTATTTCGAGAAATGCATTGCAACTCTTTTTGGATAAAAAAAAAATGAAATACCTGTTGGCTAATCTTAATATTCTCGAAAATCCAACAATCGGAATAGTTCGTCCATCTATCATGGGGGATTATTTGATAGTTCTTTTCGGTTAGTCATCCCTACGTAGGGATTTATTGAGAAAATTCAATGTGTGGAAATGTTGAGTTTTTAACGAGTTAACACAATAAATCGGTAACCATATGAAATCAACTTGCGAAAATTTGTAAAACTAATAGGATTTTTCAGACTTCCAGAGCTGAGCAGTCCTCATCGTGCGTGCAGAAATGATGAATTCTAAACGAGTTTTCTCGTACAGAATCATAAAGGAATTTTATTACACTAATAACACATCATTTCTACACGATTAAGACTGTTTGGCTTTGAAATATTGGCCAAACCTATTATTTTAACAAATCCAATCATCGAAGCGTTTGGCCATCTGTTCGTGAATAACCAGTTCTAATCATTTCGTCATCCTAACGTAAAGAATTACTTGATCGTACGTCTGCCTGAAAGCGTCTCGTGTTTAGAATCATGTTACGAAAATCAAACTATCTAGAAAACATTTGCCAATCAGGTTTTGGATAAGGATAACGGGAACTGTTTACTGTTGATCCCATATCTTGTGATTGTGAAAGTTCCAAACATTTCAAACAACTTCAAAATCATAATTGTACGAACGAGTAATCTTAGCTCCTAAGAATGATGAAGCCTACCACTGAAATATAAGTCTATTGACACAGTTATTGATAAGGATCAAATTGTCAATTATCAAATAGAGTTTCTTAATTCTTAGGAGTCATCTGGAATTTAATCACAATTACTATTTTTGAAAGAGAGTTCAACAATAATACTTCTCCGTAATTTAGATCCACCGAAATTGTGTAACGGAATACGGTTTTGTGTAAAGAATCTGATGAAGAATGTGATTATAGCAGCTACTACTGCTGGTAAAAATAAAGGATGTGCTAATTCTGAGCAATTCAATAATTTCCACCGCCTTCCGAATTCAAGCGAGCACAATTTCCAGTGCGCCTTGTTTTCGTAATTTCAATCAATAACGTCTAGGGTCAGGCCCCAAAAATTGCTGGTGTGAATTTGGAAAATCCATGCTTTTCACATGGTTAACTACATGTTGCTTGCACCAGAGTGTGAACACCAAAATTTATTCATGTTAAAGTCGAAAATCGGTAAATGTTCGAAATTTAATTTTTTAAATTCGTTTACACTATTAAAAACCGAGAGAGAGTTAGTACAGCCGTTGGTCCTTTCTATTTCAAATGACTTTGCACTAATACCATAAAAAGATACGTCGTGGGGTGAAGCGTGAACCACTTCGAAAATATTTCATAGATTTCGAAGCAATACAACCAACAATTATATTACCAAGTAATATAAACATAGGTCACCGTAAGTATTAAACATGTGAAAGATTATTGTACAAAAAATTAATAATAAAGGTTTGTAAGAAGGAACTTTGATTATTTGACATTTTTATCAATAATGAACCTGTCCCTATAAACAGGATGTGGAATAATATCATTACAAAATGTTCTATAACATTACAGTATTTCTGTCACATATGGTTGCCACTACTTCAAAATAGTTCTAATTTATCCCGTGCAACGTTGGGGTAAATCAGCTAGTCTCCCTATATTTTCCACGGCAGTGCAGTATACTATAGATAGACTACTGGTTTCGTAACTGTAGTTTCGAGTTAATCAGGATCTGGTTATCATACGGCTAACCATGATTTACAACTTGTTTTAATCATAGTTCCGGGATGAGATACTTTTCTCCCTAGTTTTCTTTGAATTTTCTTGTTTTTCATTGCGAAATTTTGTTGCGGGAACGATATTTTTCTGTTCTATCACTATAAAATTCATTTCTGACATCTTAAAAGAGAATTAAATATTCGTTGCTATTTTCAAACTAAATTTGAAGACAAAATAAATTGAGCTGTGTCTTGAGTGCTCGGAATTATAGTTACAAAGCTTGTACTATTATAGTGCACCCAATTTGTTTTCCAGATAAAAGCCGCCTGAAGAAAATTGTTTCAAGATTCAAACATTTTTGATACTTTACTCTTATTACCTGGACTAGCCATTCAATTATGACTTCTCATCATCGTATGAGTATGAGCCAGCATTTAACGGATGCGCTATTTTCGTAGGTCCCATCCCATTTCCGTCATACATTTTTATACCTGACTGCCTAATAATGTGCCCACATGATATATTCATCAAACCGAAAAAAATGAAAAACAAAAAAAAATTATTTTGATTTTCAGATAATTTTACAAAAAATTTTCACGAAAATGTTTTATTTGAAAAGCAAAAAAAAATTCGAAAAATGAAAAAAAATATAATTTTATAACATTCGACGGCAACTAGGAGATGAACATTTGAAACAATTAATTATACTTTTTCAAATTCATTCGGCTTTTCTAGATGCGTCTGTATGGGTCTTGAATGTATGATGCGTACGAGTAAAAAATAAAATTTGTGAGAGATTTAAGTCAGGTGTGGCATTTCACGTGAGATTCTTTATGCAGTCGATGTTATAATTAACTCTCGGCGTTTACTACACACGTACAAATCCTACTTGTGTATATAGATAAACGTCTTAGAAGTAGGTATCATGTTAATTTTATTTACTGTACATTTTAAATGCATAATGAATTTTCTACTTTTCCTGAACAGCAACTGCATGCAATAAATTTAAATCTCACATCGTGTCTGGCAGCAACTTTCGTTCATTTTACATTCATGTCTTTTGTATGTATACCGAAGTATTTGTATTTAGTTTTCATTCAATAAAAAAATCCCCTAATAAACTAGTGATTAATTGCACTATTTAATTAAATCACAATATTTAAATTATCGAAAACAGTTGGTGTTTAGCACGCTATAGAAAAATGTAGTGCGGTCAGAATAGTACGACTACTGAGTGTCGACGCTCCGCTCAGCTGCGAATTCAAATAAATCAATTTGCAACAAAAAAAAAAATAAAAAGCAAAACTAAAAAACACAAATTTATTCAACTGTAAAAAATAATAATTAATTTTAATTTAATTTATTTTCATGTAACAAACATTTTACAATTAATTACGAACCACATGACGGGACATATTACATACGAGTACATCGTATTTTCTAATTTTGGTTACATTTCCAAATAGAACATTTTTCTATTTTGTCGTTAAATACGCGAAATAATAATTATTTTGCGCTAATAATTTAATTTTTAAAAATTTTGTTGTGAGTGTCGTAAAATTTTGGATTAATACCAAAATTTATTTATTTGACTTTTTGATGTGATGGGTTTTTTGCTAAAAACAATTCAAATTAACATTTAATTTATCATTTGAACACATCACAACATGAATTATTATTATGTTATGTGTGTGTATATGTAATGAGCATGAGATTATGTTTATGCCCGGAGACATGAAAAATGCGAAATGTTGGTCGCACACACAGCATTCAACTGTCAACGACGTTATAAAATTTGACTCATTAAAATTTGATTTTGTGGTCATTTATCATGCACTATGTGACGAAATGGCACGTGTCTAATAAAACTTACTCTTTTGCAAAGATCTCGAACTTACCTGAAAGTAAGAGAAAAATATATCAGATTAGTGTTTAGTGTTTACAAAATAATATCGTTTCGTGATTCGCACATCCCTCGCAACATTACGATTTGTTTGATTATTTTGTAGCACTCCCACAAAGACATTTATTATGTTATTGCTTTTAAAATTAAATATTTATTTATTCACCTTAAAGATGCCTGTCCCATTTTATTTGTATCGCAATAATACATAAGAATATTAGGCTGAACCTGTTTATATCATATAGACTACCTTCCGGAATTTTTTGCTTTTGGAACAAATTAACTCGAAATATAAGATAATACCCATATACGATTGAATGAAGGAAGCAACTCTTTCTTTGATGATTTTATATCTTAATTTGTGGACGTAAACGAAACCAATGGCAGGCAAATTTTGCCAGAAATAAATTTATTCGACCCGAAGATGCGCATTTCATTTTCATGTGAAAAAAACGTCGTTTTAAGATTCACTTCTACCCTCTTGCCACCGGAAAAACGTCTATGCGTTGTAGACGAATAGTATGCCTACCCTGCGTTGTATTCAAATACAACCACCCAGGCGTTATATTACGAAGATTTTACAAACAGTTTCAGTTTTTGATAAAATTGGTTAAAACATTTTGAAATTAAAAGTAATATTGGGTTAACAATCTTTCAAAAATATTACTTGATCTTTATCATTTTTTTCCAACCACGTAACATTCATAATCTATCGATGTCATTTTACATGTACATTTTATATATCACTACTACATCTGGCTATTTAGCAAAATTGTTAGTTCATTGAATGCTTAACCAAATTTTGTATTTTAAAAGTATTTGGTTTGGCCCTTAACAAATTCAACTTCTCTATTAGAATGCTTTGAAAAAATTAAAATGATACACGACAATTTAAAAGTAATTTTGATTGACCGACAAATTTCTAATAGATTGTGTACAATATTAAAATTGCACATTTTTTTTGAACGCTCGGTGTTCTATTCGGAAAGCGTACACATTGCCTCAATTTAAAAATTTTTTAAACGATGTAGATTCTCGAGCACAACGCCTACGCGTTATTTTCTTGGGACGGCGGTAGTTACTAACAATTTCATGGAATGAGAAACCTGGGAAATATTCTTATTTCGAAAGTGTGCAGCTAAAATTGATCGAATGCTAGTATAATCGACAACATAAATTTTCCTACGGTTAGCTACCAGCTCAAATCAAATAGTCTCAAATTAGTCTCATCATACTCACGGTTAACCCTCTTATTCCAAACATATAAAACGCACATATCGTTCAATTAAATATTTTAAAGAAGAATGGGATCATGTAGACGATTAACTGTCTTCTATCTTTAGAATGATTTCTTTCAAAAACGACTCCATGTGCTGAACTACAATAGCTTATGCAAAACTACCATAAATTCTTCTCTAAAAGAAAAACTTCTGATGATACCGAAAACAAAATCGATGTCTGGCTGCCAGTGAGCTTTGATGCAAGAACTGAAAGTATTAAGTTTTGTACACGCAAACCACTCTAATTTTCTTAATATCTTAACTTTTTACCGCCAAGTTGCTAATCTTGTTCCTATGTAGAGACAGAAGTCCTTTTACAACAAAATATGCCGGATATTCAGCTTGAGACCCAAACAAATTTAGTAAGAGTGCTTGGTGTATCCGTTGACAGCAGGTCGCAAGGCAATGAAACATTTCTCGAAGTACGTCAGCTTAACACCAAGGATTTACTTAAAAGACTGGTCCTTGATTAGGCACCATAAAAAAAGGTGTCGACTGTTGGTATAATTTACAACACTGGGGTTCCTATTACACGTACAGACTGGATGGTACATGTATACGGACGCTATTTTAGTAAATTACACATATAAATATAAAATTTAAATGTGTGCACCCCATAGGCGTGGTTTTTTAGGAGTTGGACCTGTTTCATAGTAGTTGGCATAAAAGTACAGGTGAAGCGGTAAGGTCATCTTAGAAACCGAGTTAAACTCGATAACCAACCAACCAACAGTATGCGACCTGATTAGCAGATTGGTTAGACATATTGGAAAGGCAATAAAAAATGTTAGTACTCGACACAATATATCTATCTTATGTATTGTGATAGCACTGAGGACTTGCCAAACTATATACCTAAAATTGATTGGACCCAAATTCGGACATTTCAAAATTAAATTATATCTGTTATGAAGGATTGGGTAAAAATATCACTGAAGTTCTTATTAACTAGCCAGGTTTACCTCAACTTAATCTTTATTCTGGTAGCATATAAATAAACAAGAAGCTTTACTGTTAGATGTTTCTGAATTTAAATTTTCGATTCTCTCCCTACTTAGACTGGATTAATAAAAAATTATGAACCTATGTTAGCTAGTAGAAAAGGTTACGATTGTATAATAAGTTGGCAACTAAAGCTCACAGAAAGTGTGATATGGTACTTCTAGACCTACTCATACTCATTCCACTTCCTTCAGGAACCACTTCCTTAGGAACGATTAATAAACCAACTTTTCCCATATTTTGTAGGCTAGGTTATATTACTTTTGCCTTTATTTCCTGCAATGATGTATTTCCGTCATTTTTTTACTGTTATGTTCAGGAGAATAACCGCAATCTTGAGTGTCTCCCTAACTTCAATGACTTCGGTAGAGATAACCGTAAGACCTTACTTCTTTCTTATGGTGTCTTGTTTTTACATTATTGGCTCTCCAGTTAAATTATCTTACGTTTATTTTTCGATTTTACTGTACTTTCGAACACCTATATTGCAAGACGTCACCATGTGAAGGACACGTAAGCTCAAGAAAATTTCCTATGCAAACTTGATCAATCTGCTGTATAGCCTATTGAATACTATACATGTAAATCTTGTTTGGCAGAGTATTGAAAAATCGAACCTGAAAACCAAATTAATTTAAAACTTATTTGATTGCTCGGTTCTAGGCCCTCCCATAGAATAGAGGTGGCCGGTAAGTTGGATAGAGAGGGAACATCGAGCTTGCGTTCATTTTTACCGGACACGTTATGATAAACAGACATTTGGGTAGAGTGCCGGTTTGTGAGAATTCAAATTCCGAGCGTTACGATGGAGTAGATAATTGTTGAAACTTTACATGTTCCTGTTATTACTCGCTTCATAGATAACTTAATTAGACTCATATATCTTATTTGAGAATAATTAACGACATTTAAGAAACCATTTCCCCGGCGACGACATTTAAGAAACCATAGAATCCCCGGCTTGAAAATGTTCCATTTAAATCGAAACACCTTGAATATCTTTCTAAAATTTTAATTTTTAGAGAAAAGCCTCAGAAACCCCTACATAGATTTGTCCCGTTAGTTCTATAGTGTTGGGGGTTAATATTTTTCAAATGGCACTGGGCATCGTTTGATTTATAATTTGAAAGTATTTCAATTCGGCATAGAATGCTTTATCTGATTTTCGAAAATGGGCCATATTTGGTTTTCTGTATAGAAGTTGGAGGCTAACAGTTCGAATATTTTATAAATTAATTTGTTAAAGTTTTACTTTCAAAATTTGTTCATTTCCTCATATAATTGGAATTTTCTGTCTCGCATAAATCAGCAAACGTATGACCCATTTTTGAAAACCTAATGATATATCAAATTATCTCCCCAGTTTCGTTTTAAAAATATTAGCTCCCACGTGTAGAATCGATCGAAAGTGGAAAACAATAATGCAGATAGTGTCTTGCCTATCCCAGTCGGAACAAATCATTAAATAATGAAAATAGTATCATTGCTAGGCTATAGCCTAAAGTAAAAATCTAGTGAAGAGTTTTCAACGTTAGGCTACCCAAACATTTTCATAAATACAGAATTGCAAAAATTTGAATGGGATGGTGAAAATCTGTGTTTTCCTATGTTTTGTCGATAAAATCGTTTGCCATTCGACATTTGGCCAGATAGAAATCGATTTGACTATGCCAATGCCGATAACCCTAGGTAGAATTTGATTATAGGTGTTGGGTGATGATGAGGTTATGGGGTGAAATTATGAATTTTTTGATCTTTCGTTGCCGTTTTGCCAGATAGACACCGATTCGATGACCCATAACCCTAGTTTTGTAGATAAAATGGTTCAACTTTCGAGATTTTGTCAGATAGATACTAATGTGTCTTTGTCAATTCAATGGCCTTCGATAGAATTTGATCATTAGTTTGGTGTGAGTCAAGCTAAGGGCCCTCGAATTGGTATAGTCTGACCTGTGTCTATCTGGTAAAATTAAGATATATAAACCTTTTTGTCTGTTAAGCATGACGGTTGCCTGACTATTTTAATAAAAGACTATTTTCGGCTGGAAAATTTATATGATTTTAATTTCTTACAGCAAAATCTGCATTTCCGACATTTTTCGGTCGACTATTTAAGTTGTTTTTCTTTGTAAACCCATTCGGCTGAGTAGACTAACTTCAGTTTTACAAGTATTTTCTAAACTAACTAATTTAAATCCTAATTATAATTTTGCTGGACAGATCGTAATTTTGTAGTCAAAACTTCAGCGAGTCCGATGGTATATGTCTAGTGTTCGTGAATAATTTGAGAGGCACGATTCAAGCGACCATGTCTAGATAACTGCAGATAGTTAAAACTACATCGAACCTGGTTGCATACGTCAAATGCTCGTGAATCACCTTTGAGGCGAGCGAGATTTAAACGATTACATTCCGATAATTCAAGTCAGAATTTTTCTGGAAATATCTCAGTTTTGAAGTTAGAAATTCATCGAATTCGGTTGTATACAACAAGTGGTCGTGGTCTCAGGCTACTGAGAGGATAGATTCAGGTGACTATATTTAGGTAATTCCCGACAGAACTTTTCTTTGAAAATTCGACCTAAGAATTTTTTTTGCTGTGACTATCGAGTCATTGCATTTAATACAAAATCAATGTTGCTCAAAAAATTTATGTTTGAAATGTTAATATATACAATGTTGTGTTTTGTGTTGCTAATTTTATTTTGTTTGTGACACAAATTTGCTTTATAGATATATTTTATGTCATCACAGAAGTGGTATTGCCATAAGTGAAAAATTAAATTTTTGGAGAAAATTTGGGCTACCTAGCTTCTTGGCGGTATTTGCTTATGTATTTGCTTTATTGTGGCTCCTCGTTGTGCAACGAGACATTTAACCAATTTGTAGGTACAACTCTGATTAACACAGCAATAAAAATAGTATGTTCATAGTTACATGATGATATAACTCTTCACACTTGATGTTTAGACATGCCGGAAAATCAACTAAAATCCATAAACTTCAAATGCCAATTTTACCCAATCTGAAATATTTCTTTTATATTTGAAAATATAATAAAAATACCGACATCACTTTTAGTTTGTTGAACTTTTCTATTAAAAATAATTTGCCGCAAATTTTTGTTGTTGTAATGGCCTTCCGATATATAAAAGTCGTTAGTTGTTGTGGGTGAAAATGATTTCCAAGTAATAAATTTGGACATACCATAAATAATATGAACTTTATTTTGAGTTCTGTTGTATATTAGCAACGAGGTGAAAATTTATAATTAAATCCATAAATACAATAAATAATCCGTCAATTATTATTAATATTATTATAAAAGTCTAAAAATAGCTTCGCTAAATATAAACAATTTTTTTTCTGTTTTAAACAAAAAATGAAAATGGAATAATTTTCCGGGTTGAATAAAATGTTTATAAATAAATAAATAAATACAAAATTATGAATCTTTGTTTTGGATTTTTAATTATATTTTGCCCAACCCGAGTACAGCGATAAATTTTGTATCCTAAAAATATTCCTAATTTGCTATTTCTTATTTATGATTTTAGCGTGTGTGGCTAGTGAAATTTAAATTATTCTCAATAATAAAATCAATTTAGAATATTTATTTGTCTTAATAAAATATTTATTCAAATGATTTTCACTTTTGCTAAAATTGTATTGTCCATATAAACAGCACACTAGTATTAAGACTTTAGTCATCGCCACGAGTTTTCTTACAAATTCATTTAGTTATTCAAATTTTATGACCATGTTATCTGATGTCACTAAATCGCTTAAATTTAAATTTAATTTACGACTGTGGTATTATTTGTTTACTGGCACTTGCTGCTACATTTTATATTTTGTGTCGCCACGACTATTTTCCTATAATTTTGAGGTTACGCAATTGTATTGCGAATATATGATGTCGGATTTTTGGGGGATCCTTAGTCAATCAAATTTAAATCAAAATTAAAATACTGTTACGGTCGTGCTTATTGGGTAAATATTTATTAACGATAGTAGTGACATCTATGCTCAGATACAAATACACGAAAGCATTAGAACTAAATTCTAGGCAAATTGAGAATTTTCTATGCATATAAATTTAGGCGAAACTAGAAAGTTCCCCACTGTAAACAAACAACACAACAACAATATTTTAGTACTAATATAAATGAGATTTGAGAGGAGATGCATTAAATGCAAAAGTGAATAGTTGAAAAGTTATTGTTTAATAACTGAGTTGGTAATCTGCATAAATTTTGGCAATAGCGGTTCCTCTAACAAGTTTCCACAAGAAAGCAAGAATAATGAAAGCAATTGCGTGAATATTTGAAGAACTTTTGGAACTTGAACACATTAAGTAGAACTAGGCCATATCTTAAAAAATTAAATGGTCCAATTGTTTATGCTCTAGGGAATGTGACTATAATATTTCTTAACCGAGGGTGGGAGGATTAAGTAAATGACACGTGAGCTATAATCGGGTGTCGAGTGCTCGGGTATAGGCGCACCCATAACATTGAGGCCGAAATTCCAGGCGAAAATTGAAAACGATAATGCAGATGCCTTTCCCAATCGGAAGTAATAATTAAATTTTTTTTCCTTTATTAATTACAACTGAGACTGTGCTCAACTAGCAATTTATCTTTCAAATTTTTACAAATTTTACATTTCATAAACAATTCTGGTTTGTTGGTTAGTCCCAAAATTAATTAAACCTATTTAAAATACTAATATTAATTTGGTATGTTTACTAGGTCAAGGGGCCTCGTTCTTTGAAGTCTTCTTTCAACGACAGGGTTACTATCATATGGCGAATAGGGGTTTCCATGTTCCTGGATTTCGTGTTTCATCTTTGATGTATTCCATCTGTAAGTCCCTGTGAAGATCTTCATTTCTTGTGTACCACGGAGCATTTATGATGCTACGGAGAATCTTGGTTTGAAACGTCTGTATCATTTTGGCGTTTGTTTGCTTAGTACATCGCCAGAGTTGAATATCGTAGGTCCATGAGTGATTCGAGACGAAGGGCGATTGAGTTATTGAGTTGGCATATCAAACTTACCCCAAACATATAATCAAATTCTACTTAAGAATATGAACTTACTACAGTCAGACTGGTTTCCATCTGACAATATTTTGATATACATACCTTTTTGTCAGTTAAGCATGAATTCTGCCTAGCTATTGTAACATGTTTTATCGTCATTTTTCGGCTGGCAAATTTATATGTTGTTAATTTGTTACAGCCAAATCTGCATTTCCGACATTTTGCGGCTCAAGAGACTAACTTTGGGCTAAATTCAGTATTACAAGTATTTTCTAATAATCCAAAAAATTTAATCAATTTGGAGAAGCATATAGCCATTGATTTTGGGAATAAGTCTCACAGGAAAGCTCATACCACCTGTATATTAGTATCAGACAACGCCTTCAAAACACATTGGCGGTTTAAAATTTTTGTCATTCTAATTGTCTAATTTTTCCCGTTACAAGTTTAATTTGATCTCGCTAGTCCATTTCATATTTATAGTTCGATCAATTATTGCATAAATAAATTAAATTTAATTCGATCAGAAACTAAAGTTTTTATATACTTACTGCTACTGATTTCAGTCAACTAAGTTAAACAACTTACCTGAAATAAAAAAAAATATTTATGAGTATTCTATAAATAACCTGAAGTTTATTACTAGACCTTACATCATACTACTGGCTACCATAAATAACTATCAGTATAATAACCATGTGTATCTTTTACTATGTGGTGTAGCATATATCACGTGAAAACTTTTCGCAAAAATATTGGACACCATAAACAAAAAAAAAAAATTACAAAGAAAACCTAATGGAAATCTGAAAAGTAATAAAACTTTACGCCCGTACGTTTGGCATTTTGATTATGTTTATAAGTATGTTTGTCAGATATATGATTATGTATGCGAGTACCACATAATTCAATCTGTATATTATTACAAAAGTACTCGACGCGGAAATTTTCGGTTTGTTTTGAAAACGGTAGGTAGGTGCGTGTGCTGAAGTCACCAACCAAACAGATAATACAAATAATTTAATTATCGCGTATAGTTAGAATTTATGTGGAACAGTTGTGGCATTTCAAGTGAGTTTTTAAATTCCGATATCATATTTGTGTACTTTGTGCCCGCTGTATCCTTACTTCATTCGAGTGAAGTATAGAAGAAAAAGCTTATACTAAAAATTTTAATTGTATCGGTAAATACTTTTAAAAGTTTTATATATTGTTACGTATAAGATCAAAAGCAAACTTATCCTTGATATATGAATGTACGAGTATGTATGTAATAAATGTGTGGTTGGATTTGGCTTTGAAAGTTTAAACAAACATCTATATAAAATCTTTTTGGTATTTCTTTTTAATCGTAGAAGAAAGGCAAGTAAATTGGTTTTTCTTGAATGGATGGTCGACGTCGTTTGTTATAGCAGGACTTTGGAACCATTTTCAAATGTATTGTAACTTTTTTGCAAAAATCTTTTAGCTTTTAGAATTTGAGAGACGATGCTGTTCAGTTCAGTATTAATGACCTTTTTAGGAGGACGGCCAGTTTTCACTCTATATTTTTCTGAGTTTATGTGTGTCCCACACATGGCCTTAAGTAGTTAAATAATAATAAAAACTTATCATAATTTTTTTCAAGTGCCGGTCTTTTGTATGAAGCCATTCATTCATTTCATAAAAATGGTGCTACTACACCAGATACCTATCTCAGGGTTCAGGGATTGGGACCAAGGAAAGACGCAATTGTTATGCGAAAATATAGAATCAATTACAACGGAATTGGGCTAGGTGTGATAATTCCAATGGGCAGTAAGGTAAAAATTATCAAAAAGCGGCCATACATGGAGTTTTATGCTTGTAAACCTAAAATAACAACACAACATAATTTTTCAGATTCCTAATTTAGCATTGTACTGGGCGAATTTATTTTATGCAACTTAAATTATTTCATTATTACGCGGCCTAAAATGAAAATTTCGTGCCTCCACTTAGGATCATATAGAACATATTTTGGAATATCTAGGATTAATAAAATTACACGGTTTTTCAACTAAGAAGAACTTCGGCCTCGGGTGGTAATTTCGTCACTCGAGTAATAGTTCTCTTAGAAATAAGAGCAAAATAGAAGACAGAAAGAACACCATGCAATGTGAATGCATTTTTATTGTGTAGTTTTTTTTTGATTGGAAAGCTTGGCCTAGTTTGACCTGTGGATTTAAAAAAATCAATCGCTATATTTAATATTTTCATGGAAAATGTTTTTGGTGACTCACGCAAACAAGTATGTCATGTGTTTTAATGACTTCCGATTAGAAACGAATATTGTTCAACAAATTTTAATATAGGTGTTTGTTTAGACGTTCAAAGCATACGTGGCCGCCGTTTAGCTTAAGATGGAGGTTTGCTGTTAGGATCTGTAGATTGATTTCGTAGGACAGTTGTCATAAGTATTATTTTTCCGACCAGATACACTATCCTTCCACTCTCAACGCGATGCCATGACATTGCAATTTTTCAAAATCTTTTTTTTCCAAATGAACTTTGGAATTGATAAACGAGGGCACACACATTTTAAAAGGTTATAAACTTTAGCAAGGGGCGTAACCCTTGGTCGCTATTTTAAGGTAATAGTCGATAACTTTTTGAACTATCAACGATCAGAACTACAGTATTTTTCAATAATTTTTTTCTTTTATTTTAAAAGTTCCGTTATTCAGTTTTTCTTCAAATTAACAGTAGAACGTAGACCATTTAGTAAAATGAATTCAATTTCGCATCAAAATCGTTACCTTCGCGTTATTTTTGGTACACAAAATCGCTCATCTGAGGCCGCTAATAAAAATTTAGTGCACAAATTTGTGTCCACTTGTTCAGCAGTTAACATCCGAGAGCAACACGTACTCGTTCAGGTCGTTCGACCGGAAATATTGCTACAGTGAGAGAAAGTGTTGTAGGGAACCACCGTTTATCGATTTCACGATGTATTCAACAATTAAACTTGTTCACAACGACCACATGTCGAATTTTACGCAATGATCTTTTCTTAAATCCATAAAAGGTCCAATTGGTCCAAGAATTCCAAGAAGGTGATGGTTTAAAAAAAATCTGATGTAGTTTATTTTAATTTGTGTGGCTACGTAACCAAACCAAACTGGCGCATTTGGGTTTCCGAAAATCCAAAGGCTTGTTAAGCACAAAATACATTCTTCTAGTGTTACTGTATAGTACGCATCACATGTGACCGGAGACATCATTAGTCCGCATTATTTCGAAAATGAAGCTGACAACGTTGTTACTGTTAATGGTGCTCGCTACAGAAAAATGATAAAAGAATTATCGGTGGACGTTGAATGCGGATTATACGTACTGTCAAACTCTTCTTTAGATAGTATAGTTCATTCTCTGTAATTGACAAAGCTTATATCAAGCGGTAAGGATCTAGCTTTGACAGCCAAAACTATGGCCTAACTGCAGAGAAATTTTGGAATTATAATATGAAACTATATAATTTGATTACTTTAATTCATTCAATGACAAAATTTTGTCTTCAATTTGATTTCGTTAACTTCCCTATGCTTTTTTGCTGATCGCTCTAGGTTAGGTTTATATTGTATACTATTCAAAGAGATCTTGTTAGGAACGATGCGTTTCAGCGAGGACTTCTGACGATGATTGGAGGAAGTTCTAAATTATGATTAAGTGAGGTGGACAATTGGACGTGAAACAAAACTATTTCTCAACGGATTATGTTGAACATCGGAATACGGGACTTGATGATCTCATGTTATGGTTTGAAATGATCTCAAGGTTTCGGTCAAGGGCTAACTGAGCGGAGGAAAAATTGTCATGGAACCTCTAGTTTCTTCCTGTGAAATAAATTACCGAACTTTTAATAAGAAGGTTAATAAAGGTGTATACAGTGCCTCTCTTCAAGAATTTGATACAGAAACAATATCAGAAACCAATTTTCCAAACTTTGTTTTAATCCAAATCGGTATGAAATGCAACAGTCTAGACCCTTAGAATTAAATAAATTTGCTAGTATAAACTTTATACACATAATTTAATTAAATTCGTTTGCTGAATGAGTTTTTTCTGCATATTTTGCATACTAAACTTCGGTTAAGAAATAAGCTCGTTCTGGCTTAATCTGTATTAAAACATTTTACATATGTTACGAGTACCTCGTTTTAAAATATCCATTTATAAAGTTTTACCTTTAGAGTCGTTTTGGGAAATTTCGTTTTTGACCGCGTACCTTTCTGGAAAACCTAGGTTAGCAATATGCTTTTGTGTAGGATGCCATTTTAGACGGTAAATCCGTGTCACACTTTGTGCGACATTGTAGTGTATGACATTTATTGGTTCAACGTGGCCCGACGTGGTCCAATGTGGTCCAACTTTTGATTTGGATCAAAAATTTTGATTTAAATTCTAGTAAGCAGTGTTGTGCTGTTCCATGAAACATGAACTGAACCGGATCAGATCAACCCATCAAAAAACTGTGTGTAGAATTAGTAAAATCAAGCTCCGCCTTTTTAGGACCCCATCAAAAGGTTTTGATAAAAATGATGATTATAATGGTTTGGTCATCGTTTGGCCCGGATTGGTCACTATTTTTCATCGTTTGGTCACTTCCCATTGAACAGTAAATAAACAATGAAAATTTGAAAAAAATGCTGGTAACACCCCATTGCAAGGAGTAAATTTTTATTGCGCAAAGCGAAATCAAAATTGTATTTCAACAAAATCAGTTCAATCAAAAATCAATTCAATTTTATGGTTGTTCGTAATTCGGCAATAACTAAATAGAAAACGTTGTTTAGAATAATATGCAAGACATCACTTTTGGACATAATTTACTCTAGATAATCCTTATATTATCACAAATTCAACGATCGTTATCGTTTGGACGCCTTTCATTGAGGATTGGTCACTAGTTGTTTTCGTTTGGTTACCCCTACGAAATGATTTATTGAGAGAATTCATTTAAAATTCATCTTTCCTCAAGATTCGAAGTATTTGAGTATGTTGACCCATTCTAATCATTTTATTAATCCAATGATCGAAATCGTTTGGTTAACTGTGTTTGACGATTGATCACTAGTTGTCTACGTTTGGTCAACCCTTCGTAATGATTCGTAAAAAATTGTCTTTCCAGCAGATTCGGCCTTTTCGGGTCTGGAAAGTTTAACAATACAACGATAAATTCAATGATCGGACTCGTTTGGGCAATTGTCATGAGGATTGGTCCCTAGCAATAAATCTTTGCGTCAGGTTGACCAAACACAAACAACTAGTGGTCAATTTTTATGACAGTTGACCAAATTTTGGGTGGCCAAACGAAACGAAACCAAACGAAAACAACTAGAGACCAGTCCTCAATGACATTATAAATTTAATAGTATTGGTAAACTTTTGAGACGTTCCGAATCTGGTGGAGATTTGAGTTTTTAACAAATTTTCAAAATAAATCATTACTTTGGGGTGACCAAACAAACAAAAACAACTAGTGACCAATCCTCAATGACAGTTGACCAATCGATTTTGTAGATGAAATTTGACAAATTGTTAGTATTGGTAACTTTCCAGATCGGAATAGTCAGAATAGTAAGAAATTGATGAGTTTTGACCAAACAGCATCCACTAGTGATCAATCCTTAATGACAGATGACCAAGCGATTCGGATCGTTGGATTTGTGATAATATTAGGATTATACAAAGTAAAATATTTGCCATAGTGCGTTCCCGCATAATATTTCAAATAACGTTTGGGATTTAGTTGTTGTTGAGTTGTGAACAACCAAAAAATTTAACAAATCTTAACTTTATGTCTTCTACATACTTTAGATACAATTTTTTTGTAAAAGATATATTTTTATCCAAATGTAAATTCCAATTGAATTTGTTGTTAATTTTGTAAAATGAATTTCCCAAATGAGTGACGAACCCGATTTTATTGAAATAACACAATTTTGATTTCGGGTTTTCTCAATAAAAAATTGATGACCAAACGTCAAAATGTGCTGACCAACAGAGATGGGCGTTAATCGCGTAGACAACTCGTCGATAATGTCGACAACAACTACTTGTCAACTCATGCGACTAGTACTCAAATTATTTACATATTTTGAATTCTTCCTGACATTTTAGTTAATGCAAAAAATTGTTATTACTTCAAAATATATTGTCAACTAACTTATACAATGTGCCTCATACCATGCCTAATATTTAGATTATATTTTTAAAATTTTTAATTATCCATCATCAATAAAAAATACAATCACCTACTAAATACTATTCGGACAACTGTTTCAACTTAAAGGAATAAATACAGTACGACCCAACACTCGGTAATTTTTTTTTGGCGTAATATTCTTTTGTGCAGCGTGTGTGTTCCTAGTCGAGATCATCGCTTGAAATCGAATTGATATTGTTTTAGAGCCTATGGTCCACATTCGAGAGTAATTGGCATATCAAGGATACGTAATAACAATCCAGCCGTTGAACGGAACAGCCAAAAACATTTTTTATACTAATAATGTGGGTGGCAGTGGTCAATTTAGTTCCTTGTCCGTCGGTATTTCTATGGTAGCTAATGTATTTCTTCATTCATGACAGACATAAAAGTCAGGATAAGTTCATATTTCACTTGATATTTCTTAATCTCAGTTAGCATATTTTTAACGCGATAGTCTCGATATTTAAACTTGAATTGACAAGATTTCCAAAACACCGTAATTGAAAATTGACTGTGACTGTTGAAGATGTTTCAAAAAAACAAAAATAAAATATTCAAATTGTAGACTGTTTTGGTCAATAGAAAGCTTTCATCGTGACAAATAAATGATAATAGATCTAATCGATAAGAGATGGCGCGCAAAGCAAACAATATATTATTTTAAAATATGTTATTAGTAACTATTTTATATTTTTTGATAGATGTTTTCAGTTAATTAGAGATTTTACAATTAGTTTTAAATTTTAAATTTAAAAAATTCTTATGAAAGTTAGAATTAGCAAGAATAGATAATTAGACAGTGACCTAACAGCAACTTTATCAGGCCGACACACGTAAAATAAATGAGAAAATTTTTACATTATCGACGTCAGTATAATCATAAGTGACCAAACGATGAAAACTAGTGACCAATCCTGACCAAACGATTCCAATCATCATTTGTATCAAAACCTTTGGTTGGGGTGGTAGACAGACGGATCTGTAAAATCGTGTGAATATCGATTCTTTGCCCAAAGCAATTCAGTGCCAGTTTTAACACCTGCTACACGATGACATCAAAATAATTGAATTCTCATATTGAATGCCAATTCTTATATTGATTCACCTAAAAAACGGTTTACAATCACTGCTAAAATTGAAAGATAAATAGTATTTTATACAGCAAAAATAGCCAAGTAATATAATTTTTTCCACATTACTGCAGTATTATTGTTATTAAAGAATAAACTTTATCATGTGGAAAAATCAATTTTCTTCTCATCGAAATACAATATGTTATACGTATGTAGAAGATATATATTGTCCGACAGCAGTACTTCATATTATTATATCTTACCAACTCGGACATACATTCAAACATGTGTAACTAAATTCTTTTAGCAAACAAAAAATAATAACAAAATATTACGAGTAATAATCAATAGCAACAACATGATAAAAAATGGAAAAGCTATATTTACATTTTCCTTAAATTAAATAAGTAAAAAAAAGACGTTAGTAATAAGTTTTATAGTCAGTCAGCATTAATAGAAGCAGACATATGCTAATTATAGCAGAAAGTATAAATATAAAAGTCAGGTATGTACTCAGTGAGATTTTATAAAATTTCGCGCTGCGGCGAATGAAATCTCGTTGTAGATGATCGCATACTGTACGCAAAAACTGGGTGCACTACACAATCAATGCACTAATTCTCAGCTACACATTTAATTTTATATACGAGTACATCACCAAAATTGGTGAAACGAAATTGTTATTTCATTTTCATTGATAAACGCAAACGATCACGCTCTAGATTTATCGCGGTGGAACCAGTTATAATAAAATTGAATTTATTGCACCCAAATTTTCATACATCCTTAATTACTTAAAACAAATTTATTAAAAATATTATTTATTAAACTTAAATAAATTTCTATAAATAAACAATTTCCATCACGAATTTTGCGCCGGCGTCGTTCTCAATTAAAATCTCTCGATTCGACGAGCGACGATCGCTCGGTGTTTTTATTCAATTTTCTTTTTTTTAATAATATTTTCTCGTAAAACAAAAAAAAGTTGCTAAACGCGAAAAATTAATTTCGGTTCAAGGTGATATATTCGAGAATCGGAAGATATGTTTTGAAGATCACATCACATATTGTTGTTGATGGTCGCCGATATAATTTTTTTGCATATATGAAAAGAAAGTGATATTTTTGGTACGATTTTCGTTTTATGCGATTGTGTACGGGACATGTGTTGTACAGTACGACCATAAAGATTCGAGTTTTGGCCTTTAATCGGTGCTTCATGTAATTATGTATGAGCGTAGAGTGGATTTTAACTTTTATGTACAATAATAATTTGACGATATAAATACGATCATAGGATCCTCACCTCGTACATAAAGATCATAAATGGGTGAATATAGGTTCCATCTCAATATAGGAAAGGTAATTCTTTCTGCCAGAAATAAAATATTAAAATTAGATCCAGAGAAGATATGTATCCACTCTTCATTTTTATTTGGGTGCCGTTAATTATAAAAATAATAAATAATAATTATAAATAGATTCTCATACCCTACGAGCCTTTTAATAGATTGTTGAAAATGGGCTCAACGGATTAGGCGCTGTGTTTTGGATCAGAAAAGGCTGTGTATCATGTGTCATGCGGTTTGTTAACCACCGACCGTAAGCCGGTATTATCCATATTCGGACTGAATAAGGATATTCCTGTGTATACAGCCAATCGGCAACAGCGCTGGGCATTATAATTACTGTTATATGATTTTAAAATTTATAATATTTCTAGGACAGAGTTTGGGCTTTCAGACATATTATCGAGAGTAATCAATAAAACGTCACACCAGATGAAGTTTATTATAGCTTCCATTAATCTAGAAAACGACGTACGGCAAATTGCTTCTAATCACTTCAGTACTCAAAGCCGCAACCTAATATGTCAATACACTGGCTTACTAAACCCATCATTGATTCGGAATGCATTTCTCAAAGCACGGACTATAAAGCAATTTAATAAAGGTCATCCAGGTATGAACCAAATTAAGTGGTTGACAAGTTAACTCATGACAAGTTAACTCGTCGGTCAATAAGTCCTGAGGCTAACTACTAAAAAACCATCTTTTTTGCAAAATTCGACTTTATTCATCAACATAGATTCCTTCAAGAATCATTGCATCTCCTAACAGTTTGATGGGTGTGTTGTGGAACCATTTATCTTTGAGCTCAAAATAAGCATTTGTCTCGGCGATGGCTTCAGCATTTGACTCAAAGCTGTCCACTCAGTTGACGTTTTAATTCCGGATTATAGTGGTGGATCCGCGTGTTTCATCCATTGTCATATACCGGTGCATAAATCCCGTTTATTGCGATTAAACAGCTGACAACCGGGCGACTAGAGTGTTCAGCATCATCGGTATTTGTAGGACTACGTTAAAAATCAACAAACCAACGTCTGACGGTTGCTTTCAAAGGACCAAAGTCTCTATAACACTTTTAAGATTTTACTTTACTTAGAACGGTAATTTCCCGATAAAAAACAGTGAACACAGGAAATTCAGTTCTGAAAACAACTGTAACTTGTAGACGAACGATTATCACTAAATTTGGCACATATTGTTTGACGGTTGGTTCTTTCTAAAGATCATATGAATTTTTTATTAGATGTGCCATTTATGTGTCAGGCTCGGCACCTTTTAACCACGGATTATTTTTATTGACCAGGCATAAACAGTGAAGTTGAAACTTATGTATGAAATTGTGCAAGCAGATTATCAGGAGTGGCCTAAACTAAACTTTTCAAAATAAAGGGTTTTCCAATAGGAATGATACAGTTATATATGGTTATAATGGCAACAATGCGTATTATTTTTTGACATTTCTTAGGTCATTTGTGTTCAGTAGGGTATGTCATTTAATCATGGAAGTGCTCATTTGTGAATACTGAGAGAAACTTAGGAAGAATTCATGGACATTATTATTCAGTTAACCGACTCGCTATATTCGTGGTATTGTAGACAAATTTGAAAGTGAAGTTTCTTTACACGATACAAGTGTACCAGTACGACAAAGAAATGCACGCACACAAGAGAATATTAATTTGGTGCCAGCAAGTGTATGAGAAAATCCAAACATGGAGAATTTTAAGAAAAGGTTTGGGTTTACATTTTTACAAAAATTCAACTGGCTCAAGAACTGAAGCCATTAGACCACCATAAACGTCGTTTATTTTCTGATTTTGCTCTTGAACAACTTGAAAATGATGAACATTTTTATCGAAAAATTTTATTCAGTGATGAAGCTAATTTTTGGCTAAATGATTATATAAACAAACAGAATTGCAGAATTTGAAGTGATGAAAATCCTCACGAACTGTTCAGACACCATTACATCCAGATAAAGCCACTGTGTGGTGTGCAATTCATGCTGGTGGAGTGGTTGGTCAATATTTCTTTGAATAAAATGGTCGAAGAGTAACAGTCACTGGAGAACGATACAGAACAATGTTAAATGATTTCTTTTTGCTGTTGTTGAGAATAATCTGGAAGATATGTGGTTTCAACAAGACGGTGCCACCTGCCACACAGCCACGTTAACAATCGATTTATTGAAAACAAAATTTGGTGAAGAAATTATCTTAAGATTTGGTCCTGCGTTAATTATTTTCCTAGGTCGTGTGATTTAAGACCTTGTGATTTCTTTCTTTGGGGATATGTTGATTGATGAAATTTTTGAGAAAAAGTGATGATAACTTGGGCTGACAGAATGCAGTACGTTCGGAGAAGTCGTAGTGGTCATTTGAATGATGTTATTTTCCATACATAATGGCTTAATGTAACCTTTCAAATAAAAAAAAATTGGCCTCACTGAATAATTTATGTGTTTTTTTAATTTTTTAATTGTACCATCCCTATTGTTAAACCCTTTATTATCTAGTCATTGTTTGTCAAATGCGTTAAAAATGACAAATGCGTTAAAAATGATTGAAGAACAAGTGTTTACAAAATGTGGACTATATGGTGTCAGACAACGGAGCTCAGTTCCTCTCCGAACGCATAAAAATGTTTGGTAAACAAGATGGTATCCAACATCTGCGAATAGCTCCATACCATCCTCAAGCTGAGAATGGTTAAACTGAGCAGTGTGTAGACACATTAAAGCGATCGGTTAAGAATATCAGTGAATGGGAAGCGGTACCAGATGCTTTACTTGTACTTTTACACAGTTATCGTAGTACACCATATCTAAGTTTACAAAAATTTTAACGAGTTTTAATCTTCTGCGGCCTCAAGTCCATAAAACACCTATAAATCATCTTACAACGTCATTGAAATTAAGGAAATTGAACTCTGGCGATATTGTAATCAAATAAATCAGATATGAGCTCGATACCCTCCCTGTACGTAAAGCAGACCAGTATAACTCGTAAAAGCTGTAATTGCCTCTACTCCTGGATGCTGATAAGTACCTGGTAGAACTGGTTGACAATCACACGAGGACCAATCGGATCATCAACGATCCTCATTTATATGTTTTTAAGAAAGTACAAACTGAATTATTTATAATTCTATTATTGCACGACACAGCAGTCTGCAACCTTTACTCTGAGAACTCGATGATCTCTACCAGTCATCTTGAAAATGCATTGATTGCAGCATGAGAAAAGAGAAAATTCAAATTTTATGGTAAACTCGTATTACAAATACTCGAATCCACAGGGCTAGATAAACCTAAATAAAATAGGATCAGACTCGAAGACCTTGAAAATATCAATAAATAAATTGTGGATAAATAAATAATGTTTAATCATTTCCAACCACAAAAGAAGTCCAGTTTATTGGCCCTACACCTAGTTTATTGCAATTATAAGTAAATTAAGAAGTAAACCGGGGATAATCATTTTCAGCAACTAAAATATATTATACAATTATAATGAATCTCACTAGTATTTATAAATGAAAGTCGTTGACTGTTGGAACGTTGGCTCGCGTAAACCCTCATCTAATTTTCTGACAAGCAGGTCAAGTTCGGCGAAACATGGTACAACGAAATCGCCAGGAATTGTACAAACAGCTCTACAAAAGTTTACATACAGGGAAATAATTGTGAAATTTTTCTTAAGGGTAGAAAGAAGATGCTACAAGGGGGTTGGTAATTACACCTACTCACAAAAGTAAGTAACTTGATGTTCATAATTGGATTATAATAAATAAATATAAACAAAACACAAATTTTGAATTAATTAAGCTTTCTGTTTACACATTGACAAACACAAAAAGTTCTTAACGAATTAATTTGCATAATTCGTCGAGAAGCTATTTATTTACAACGAAATTATAACATAATACAGATTATTTGGAGGAACGGGTGGTAGTTAGTTGTATTCCAAAATATTACTGGCGTACATATCTCCAATCCATCTAGTTATCCTCAGCAACTAATGACAGCTCTACATAAAATATTAGATGTTCGGCATTCGAAGTCACATACTACATACGTAATATATATTTTTTAAGCATTTACAGAAAATGGCTAAAGGAAAACCAAAGAAGAGTAATGTTCAGGATATGAGCCCCGAACAGAAACAAAAAGCTAAGGCTGCGTAAATATTTTTTATTGTACTACATAAATATCCGCCATAAACTATTTTCTTCATGTACAGAAAATTGGAACAGGACCGCTTAAAAAAAATAGCAGAAATGGAAGAAGAGCAGAAAGCGCTTAACGAAAAATATAACCGGGAAGTACGTGAATCCAATATACGAGATTTTATGCTATTAGATACCATAAAAAGTTTTGATGCGATGCGACACGCTAACAGAAAAGTACTGGCCGAGCAAGTTATCCAGCAAAAATGGGATGATTATGTGAATTGTGTAAATCTCCCGATGGGTTCCGATGCTCCCGATCTACGAGCGTTCTTGCATGCCTGGCAGTGTCACTTGAAGGATCAGGTTGAGGCGCATATTTCATGGGCGATCGATGTTAATGAACGTTCGTTACTAAACCAAGATATTGACTCGAAAAATATGTGCTTTAAAAAATTATGGAACGAACAACCTGCGGTGGGAGATTGTTTTATACGTTGGATGCGGAATGCAAACCGATTAATTCATGATATGGAAAAGGTAATCCACACTACATCTTTGCCATTACTAAAGACGGAATTAATCGAGATTCGAGAAAAATTTCGAAAACAATTGAAAACAACCATTGATTTATTCGCATACCGACTATTGACCCATATTGAAGTGGACATGATGTAATGTGCAACCACGGACGTTTTAAGTAATAATTTTAAAAATTGTATTTTACTTCCAGTAAGATCGATACGCATACGGCGAAGCACAATTATGAATCAGAACTTTTTCGGTCATCAGTATGGACTACTAGACCCGTACCCCAAATTCATAAACATTGGCGGGTGGAAGCATCAAATCTTATTGGCTTTCCTCTTTTTGGTTGTAGTCTGCTGTGTCCCGAGGCGGTGGAAATTGATGGTTATTCATTCCGATCTCTGTGGACTGGATATGATCAGTACAGTGATACCGCTCCCAGCTATGAATTGAAACTGGTAGAAGTACCGGTTCATGATTTAAGGGTGGCCAGTAGAGTCGACTGGACCAAGATGGAAGAATTACGAGCGGAAAAACTTAACGAAATGATTAGAGTACGAGCTGATTGGGAAGAGGCGGAAAAACTGAAAATTGCGGCCGAAGAAGCAGCCAAGAAGAACAGAAAAAGTGTTAAGCCGGGCGAGACGAAACCAAAGAAAACTAAAAAAGTAAAAGTAATCCCGGAACCTCCACCAGCCAATAAGGATACGATTGTTGCCATTGATGATGAATTTAAAGAGTACGATGATGAGCAACATAGTAATTTTCTAGAATCGACAAGCCCTCAGTCATTAAATCTAGTCGAAAACGAAGTAAATCTAAGAAGTATGTTTATGCTGGGAGGGATAATGGAGTTTAATTACTTGAAACGTCCAGCCCAATATAATCAAATTTCAGAAAATATGTTACTCCGAATCGATGATGGTACAATTCTACAATACATTGATTATAAGCCAGAATATAATGATAACGATTCGGATTTTGACCACGAACTTGTCGAAATCAACGTTAAGCTGAGCAATACAGTTTGCTGGTGGACTACACCAATAGTAGCCTACTGGGAACCATGGGAAACAAGTGATGAATTCCTAAATTTGTCGCCAGAGTTACAAGATTTTCATTTAAATTATGACAAATATCTTGAAAATATTGGCGCCCGTTTATTCTCCTCACCAAGCGTAAAGATAGACCAAAGCATGATAAAATGTGTAAACGATTTTAGGGTAAACGATTTGCCGCACGACATAGGATTTGTTGAGTTTATAAAATTTTATTTAATTCCACGTATTCCGCTCTCCTATAAATTTAAATCTGAGTTGGATCAAGAACGTGAACTATTGCGTAAAGAAAATTTACGTCGTAAAGAAATCGAAATGGAGCACGAGGAAGAGAAGGATCGAAAGCGGCGATCGTTTGAAGAGGAAATGCGATTGTATAAAGAAGAAGCAGACGCCGAGCGAAATGATATGATTCGTAAACGGAGGGCAGAAATGCAGGAAGAGCGGGAACTAACGAGAATTAAATTAATAAATGCCGGTGAAAATGATAAGCAAATTGAGAAACATCTCAAATTTAAAGAAGGAGTCGATGAAAAAATTTTGAGCGATTTGAATATGGATGAACTATCAAAGTACCATGACTATTATTCACAGCAGTTCGATCTTCGTTTTGGCGTTGGCGAAACGAGTGAAGATTCTATCGTAGTACACCGTGCTTTTGCAGCGAAAACCCTTCCCGCCGATTTATATCCTTCAGTATTAAAACAATTACCACTCAGGGTTAGTATGCTGGAACATAAAAGTGTTTGTTTTGATTGTCCCACAATCGAGGACAATGCGGAAATCGAGGTAGATGAAAATGCGGATTCTGATCAAATGTTGCTCTCCACGTTTCTTCAGTATCTACATATTTTATACATCAAATCTTTACCTCGATTTGGAAAACATAAACATCTTGGAAATCGGGAGTCCATCCATATACCGCCAATGGTAGGAGAAGAAGTTTTGCCTCAGGAAAGACGGTCGTCTTTAAATACTTCGAGACGGAAGTCATCCTCTATAATAGCAAATCTTGTCAATGGAAAAGTAAAGCTGAAGAAAAAAGCCAAAGCAGGTGCGAAAAAGAAATCTGTAGACACTAAATCGAATAATAAAAGTTTGGAAACGAAGGATATGAAATCGGACGAGGCTAATCAATATGACGAACAATCTAGAACTTCTAGAACGGGCAGTGCAATTTACGAGGTTGGAATGACACCTGAAAAACCTGTTCGGCATAAATTGGTTGCAACTAATATGAAGCTGATTCCACACTCAGCTGGAAAATGGATGACAACTGGAATATATTTCACAGAATTTGACCCTACCACAAACTTTATTACATTTAAAACTTCGCATTTTGGTCCATTCGGGTTTGCTATGCCTAAGTACGGTAATTATCCTCTTAAATCATGGGAACTGTATCCAAATTTACCGAAAAAAAATTCCGTTGTCTTCCGGATGGTCGGTAATTTTTGTGAAATAACATTCGAAATAACCGAGGATGGGTACTATATCGAAAACATTGTACCGAACAAAATAAATTTCCAACCGAATAAAAAGGCCATGACATTCGACGAACTGATGCATTTTTTAAGCCAACATGGGCTTCTTCATTTCGTAAGCGATGACTCTGCTCACTACATAAGTAACGTAACTGAAAAAGTGTGTGCCTTAGAGTGGCATACGCTTAAATGTATGGCACAATTTACACTTGCGTATTATTTTATGCAATCGAAATTTAATGTAAGGCTCGATCGACGTTCAACCATATGTCAGGCGTGTCAATTGCAAGAGGAAGAGACGTTAGATTTAAAGAAACTAGAATTTCAAGAAATCCTTATCACAATGTTACGCGCAAATACAGTGAAAAGCGAAGAAGTCCCGATCAAAAACTCCTTGGATATGAAATTGGAACATCACCTTGTGCCGGAAGAGCAAGATTTTTTTCCAGACCTTTTAGCACTGTTGATTGATCGATCCCACGCAATAAGTATTAAAAAGTATAAACAAATGAAAGGCATATTTCGCCATAATGTTGCCAACTTGCTGTGCGCCATACGGCCATTTAGTTATGCGACGTAATTGTGTTGCCGCATGGCTTAGTTTTTAATCTGAAAATACTAGCATAATATCGTAACGTTTGTTGGGCACCTGCGCGCAGACATTTATTATTGTTGCAGCGTGGTAAACTTATAATATATTCAATGATATTATGAAATTGGTGAGAATTTTGGAAAAGTTTGTTAAAAAAATATCTATGCAAATGTGTATGTGAGACGATGTAATGTAATGGAGGTTTGAGGAAACTATGTAATAAATAAACGAATTACTGAAGTAATTGCTTAATAATCTAGCTTTTTACAATTTCTAAGTATATAACAGACCAAATTGCTTTTTTATGAGCTTCTGGACTGCTCCCGGACATTCAAGCCAACACAAAATTTTATGAGCCACACACAAATCTAGAATCAATGCCCGAGGACCTTTCCAATTTGTACAAAATCTTATTGTTCTTAAACTGACCAGGAGCTCGTCATATTATAAAACCACTTCATCAAATTTTTATTTCATTTTTTTTCAACCCGGCCCTCCCTACCTACTCCTTAAATGAATTTTCCCAAATCAGGACTAATTGAAAGCGCTTTCTAGTTAACAAACTTATTGTTTGGGCCGAAAAAAATTGAGAAGTGAGATCTATGCTCAACGGGAGACGCACTAGTTAACCAGGCTAGAAGCTTAGCCAGGTAAACCACTGAAATAATTTTTCCCGAGATCAATTTTTTCCAGGCACAAAAGGTATTTCTTTGAAACCCGGACTCATTGAAATCCTGCAATTTTCGTCAAAATCATTCAAGCCGTTGCCAAAACCTGTCATAGAAACATCCAAACATTATTTTCCCTTTTCGATAAATTTAAAATTATATTTTTTACAGTTTTTTCTGATTAAGGTTCTTTTTTTTCGCTATAACGTCTCTTCAGACCAAATTGAATTGAATTGTCAACTTTATCATTAATTATATGTGAGCGATACAAGTTCTGGAACCTCGTACCTCTATAAATGGTGCATCCTGCATCCGTAAAAATCTGCCACAGTTCAAGTTTCAACACATTGATGGGTTCAAAAATTAACTTGGTTCAACGGATTACATGTTTGAAAGCAAATGTTTATCGATATTTGTTGTTTGAAAAAAATTATGGCAAAGAGAGCTCCTTCCATTTTGCTGTAACATCGTTAGGAACCTTGTCGTCCCATTTTATTTATGTGGTCCAAAGTTCTTGTAATATAAGTTTGACTGTGATGGTAATTGTCGACAACCATCCTAATGGATCAAATTTCTTTGCTACTTCCGAGGCTAGTTCTCTTCTTGTAAGTGCAGTTTCTGATGCTACTTGGTTTACCTGGAATCTAAAGCAGTCGGAGAACGGATTTCAATGAATTCCTAAAGTTTTAATAGTTTTATTTTCTGCCAACTTCAAGTTTAAGATTAATTTGTTTGACCCTTGTATGAACACTGCAATAATTTTGGGTGGCTGCTCGACCAGTTGAAATTGATCTTCTTGAAGTAAGATTAGGTGTTCTTGTAGAAGTTGTGCATCCTGTAGGTTATCAGCACCAGTTAGAACGTCATCGACATAAAAGTCCTCTAGTTAGACAATTTTCACCTTCATCCATTTCTAGCTGATGTAATATTCTTATTACTAAGAATGGAGCTGCTGATGTGCCATATGTAACGGTAGTCAAATTGTATTTCCGTAATGGTTCGTTTGGGTTTTCCCTCCATAGTATTATTTGATAATTTTGATGTTCCTTTATCACTTCAATTTGTCGATAAATTTTGATTATGTCAGCTCCGAATACTATCCGAATTCTATCTACCGTAGAATAAGAGACCATAAATTATTTTGCAGCGTAGTTCAGACATCCAGAGTATCATTCAAATTACAACAAGATGTTGACTTCGAAGAGGGGGCAAATAAAACGCGAAATTTTGTTTCCTTTGGATTTTAATTCAAAAATGCATGATGTGGAATGTAAAATTGGTACAGGTGCCGTAGTCGTTCATTATTTTGGAACCTTTTCTCAATTTGCAAAAACCGTTGCGTGGCTCTTTGTTTTGAAGTACCAAGGATGCTGATCTCATTTTCTTTGAACGGTAAGTTAACCACGTACCGTCCACTTGGATCCCGCGTAACCGTTTGTCGGTAAATTGTTTCATACTGTTCATTAGATTTTATCGGTAGAGATTCACCGGTACCTCTTCTAACTCTCAAAACTTCTAATTCTTCCTTGACACTGTGTTAACCATTAGAGTCCTGGGTTGAGTGGTTGTTGCTGGACCTACAATCGGCCAAGCCAAACTTGTTTTAATTTGGATTTACTCGAATGATCTATGATTCGGACATGTCCGTATAAACGTCTGCTCCTAACAAGATGTCTATGGGAGCCGGATAAACGTATTGTGCAAAGTCGTCGTTTCGTTTTATCTTTTGCACTGGCATATTTCATGTTATTTTTCGCAAAACGTATGCTTCTATCTATAGTTTAAACACCGATGGAAAATGTGATTGAATTTCCAGTTGAACTATAGAGCTACAAATATTTTTTGTATTGCCTCCAATTCGATTTCGATTTTATTCAATTTGTTTCCACCGACTAATGTTTTTCTGATGTAATCCTAACTGCTTACATGCGTTTTCAATAATCAAGATTACTTGGGATTCTAAATCAATGAATGCCCGTAGGGTAACCGTTTTGTTTCTGGAGGTTTTGGTTATGATTTTAGCCGTTGAGCGCAGGGTCCTGGTATTTCCATCGATTGCATTGATTGATACCTTTTTCATTGCATATGGTACATACTTCTGTTTAGAGACACGCTTGGGGTGATTTGTTTAACATGATCACAATTTGGAACTATGTGCCCCCTTCTTTCGTAGTAATTACAGAATTCGCCACTGCAGTCAGCTTTTTACTGGCTTCCTCGATTAATGAATTTTTTTATGTGAATCAGCCTTGAATTGCTTACCTAAGGTGGCGCTTACACTGTGGAGTGCTTCAAGACGTGTAAAAATCGTTCGATTGTGGGAAAGTCACGACTATCATGAAGGGGTTCCTCGTAGTGCTTTAGGCTGTTGTAATCCATTTGTCCACGTTGTAGCTCAATTCTCCTAAAGCTTTTATATACTCCTTTGCTGTATCATGCATTTTTGTAATATCCTTGGTTGCATTTGGTTAGACTTTTGTCTTGTTCAACATGATGTCAATAATTTCGGATTTTTCGTTTATTGTCGTACCGCTCCATAATGATATCGTATGCAATTTTGTAGTTCCTCCTTTCAAACTTTCCTTAAAATATGTTAATTTTTCGAAGTCTGACACATGGGTGTTATCATGTATTAGATGGTTGAACGTGTTTATGAACGATGTCCATCTTTCGAAATTCCCGTTGAATGTTGGAATTTGTATTCGCGGTAATTTCGACATACTTCTTGTGTCTGGCTGATATTTTGACTGATTGTCCTTGATGTTTGATGCTACTGATGGTTTCGTATTGTCACATCACTGTGTCAAAGTAGTCGTCTACGAAATACGGCAGAGTGGTTTATTCGACCTCTGCTGCTTCGATGTACTCGTATATTTTTTCATGCAGCTTTTCGATTTCCGCTGTCTTGGAGGGTATTGCCCCGAGTTTGATGTTCATGAACTCGACGTTTTCTGGCTCCTTTTTCGTTATACTATTTCCTTCTCTTTATATCGTGGTGTGGAACTGCCTCTTTTCGAATTGTTGCAGTTGCTTCATACATATCATCTAACCGCCCTAATTTGCGGTCGATGTATATACTTGCCATGGGGAGGGTTTGGATCTTCTTACATATAGGTTATCCGTTACCGACGCCGGTAGTTAATGGTATATGTGACCAATGAAAGGTCATGAAGTCACTGAAACTGTTTTTCACTCTATCTGTGGTCAATCGTAATTTCTACGACATCAACTGCATGAATTAGTTGCAATTGAACGCACTTAATTTTGATGTAGGTCAGATTCTTACTTTCCCATTCACGATTTCATTTCATAAAAATTCTTTTGCAAAAATAAACCGAAAGTGTTTTAAATTTGAATGATTTATTTAAGACGGCATTGATATTTAATGGATTTGAGTGAATTTAAATTTCAAATGATATCCATTTATACATTTTAAGTAAGTCGAAAAAATCGGCCATTCGGAAGTTGTAACTATTATAAAAATAGACAAGCTAATATTTACTGTATGTATTCATTAAAACTATTGCCAGAATACACTACAATACTCCTACTCAAATATACTACAATAATTTTATACTAGTTTATACTACACCGTTGTGAAATCAAATTAGCGGTTTAGTCACGCGGTTACAGTGTAAGACATTGAAATGATTTGTTATGAATTAGGCGGGTCCTCCTATAAGTACTTTAATATGTTACGTAATAAAGTCGTTTACATATAAGAAAATAAACAACATCATTAAGAACACGACGACCGCATTAATATTGTCATGACGTACGGAAACATCATCAAAAGCATAATCGGTTAAGAAGAACCATTGATGTTATGCATTCACTGTGCATATAATGTATTTAATGTAAAAATGTAATTAACCTAAACAATTTATTTATGTTTTACAATTTCCCACAATTAAGAAATCAAAATACATTTGCAGCCAAAAAGTATTGCTGTCGACTTTCGTTCCCAAAAAAATTGCATTTTAAAAATACTTTCGTCTGCATTAATTTATTGGCAGCGGCAACGCAAAGTATGTAATTTTGTAGTTTTACATACAAAATGTAACATAAATATGAGAGTGGGTGTTCGGCGAGTTTTTCAAACTAGCATATCAACATAGAATATGCGGATTTGTTGGATCGAATGCTAATTAAAAATCGTAGAACGGTCGAATTTACCTTGATAGCGAAAAAAAAAACTATTATGTATTTAACATGAGTACTATGTACTGACAATTGATTTATGAATAAAGAGCGACAGATTTTTATTTAACGAAAATATTTTTTGGCTTTTGCCAAAAGGCATTGACGTAGGTCAAATAAGCAAATTCTTTAAGTTTTAATTAAAATGTTGTAGAAATGAGTGTTCCGCATATAGCGCAGGGTGCCCCTCATTGTATATATTTGCATTTGGCCCCGTATAAAAGCAATTTGCCAAATCGTGTCAAGGTTAATAGTATTTGCATACATAGCGAGAACGGTTATTCGGAATGAATATAGTATATGAATTGAGTACATGCGCGGCATGTAATTGAAACAGACATGGAGTACATAAAATTTCCCTTATCCATTTATTGTAAATTTATTTATTTATAAGCAATTCATCATAACACAATCAAATCTGAGTATTAATGTACTCAAATTTTCCCACATACCCTCTAAAATCTCAAACACAATCCAATTTCGGGTTAAATTTGAATACAATTTTCATGCTTTGTTGTTTTCCAGCGCGCACATACAAAAATTGTATTTCAAAAGAATTCAATTTTTGGATAAATCTAAAATTTCCCATATTTCGTAACGCAAATAAAACGTGATTTGTCGAAAATAAAATTATTTGGAAGAGAAATCAATTTAATATTTCCGTACATATGCAGGCACATTAACTGTTAAACAGGGCATATATGTGCCATAAATATGTTACTGCGCGTGGGTAATACAAAATTTATAGTGGAATTTATAACTGAAATTGATTTTGTGATGTGCCTCTAACAATCACCGGCTAATTCTAGTGCGTATAACACAAGAATAATTATATTTGGAAAGTAGCTATATCGCCAACATGACTTGATAAAGGATTCGCGCTCAAAGCCGTAAAGGACCTATAGAGCAAACCATGAACTGTGTTAAAAGATGCAATTTTGTTCTTCTTCGTTACAAATTTAGGATAATTACGCACACATAGTGTGGTTTTGGCCATATAATCGACCATCCATGAGAGCTTAAGAATATGTGTGGCCCAGTAGATTCCGAATCCAGCAGTGCAACTTGATTGCCAGCCTTTGCAATAGAATTCACTGACTTTGCGAACGGTTTGAAAAATCATATTGCAGAACTAATCTTTCATTAATCGTAATAATTTCCGGGATAAATGATTCAAAATTATCGGGAATTAGCCTGAGCCTCATAAATGCACTCTGCTTACAGTCCACGCTTCACTGTAATTTTAATGTAAAGGGTGTTTTTTTAAGAGGTTGCCGATTTTTTTTTTGAATAAAACACATATAAAATTATGAAATGACCAAAATTTTTTTTTATTTGGTAGATAATTTTTTGGCATTTAACATTTAAACACAATTTCTGGCATATGGCTACCACGACTATTTTTCACAAATGTCATTCTGGAGGTCCAATTTTCCAGCACTTTTTCAAGCATTTGAGGGCGTATGTCAGCAATGACACGTTGAATATTGGTTTCCAAAGCGTCAATCGATTGAGGTTTATCCACATAAACCAATAACTTCACGTATCCCCACAAAAAGTAATCGAGTGGCGTCAAATCGCACGAACGCGGAGGCCAATTCACCGGACCATTTCTCGAAATAATGTTGTCGTTGAAAGTTTCTTTCAATAAGTCGATTGTTTCACGTGCTGTATGGCAAGTGGCACCATCTTGTTGAAACCACATTTCATTCATATCCATATCTTCAAGATTTGACAACAAAAACTCATTTAACATGGTTCTGTATCGATTTCCATTCACGGTAACGCGTCGTCCTTCCTCATTTTTAAAGAAATATGGACCGATGATCCCACCAGCCCATAGACCGCACCAAACAGTACATTTATCAGGATGCATTGGTAATTCTAGAACGGCGTGTGGATTATCTTTGCTCCAAATGCGACAATTTTGTTTGTTGACGTATCCATTTAACCAAAAATGCGCCTCATCACTGAAGAGAATTTTACGGTAAAAAAATGGATCTTCGTTCAATTGATTTAACGACCAATCACTGAATTCACGGCGCAAACGATGGTCGTGTGGCTTTAATTCTTGCACCAATTGAATTTTGTATGGCACCAAACCCAAATCTTTACGTAAAATTTTCCATAAAGTCGATGGACAAAGTCCAATTTGCTGAGCACGACGACGAATCGATAAATTGTCGTTTTCTTCGACACTGGCCTCAACGACAGCAATATTTTCTTCTGTACGAACTCTTCTCATTCTTGTCGGTGGCTTGGCATCCAAAAGAGTGAATGTAGACCGAAATTTGGTAATTACGTTCTTTATGGTGGTCTCTGACGGACGATTATGTGCACCATAAAATTCACGAAGTGCTCTATAAACATTTTTAATTGAACACTGATTTTGAAAATAAATTTCCACGATTTGAAAACGTTGTTCTGGAGTTAACCTATTCATAATGATTTGCCAAACAATACTGAGTAGAAATGCCACTTTGAGCTGTCAAAACAACTGTCATAAAATAAAACGACATCTATCGGAAAAACAAACCTCCTAAAAAAACACCCGTTATAAGCGGTAGAACAAGCTGAACATAGAATGACTTCAACTGAACTAGAAAAAATGAACTTTATATAACAAGATTAATACCGTTCGCCATATATCTGCGGTATTGACAGTAATTAGCAGTGGCTTTTGGAGATTTGGCTCCACACTAAAAGTTCAACAATTAACAGTTACTTCTTAGATGATTGACCCAATCTGAGATTTTTACGCGCCCCCAAAATTAGACACTAACTCAGTTTTTCACATGGAGGCCTCTTTCAACACGTGCCTTCATAATGTAAAACACTGGTTACATCTGTTCCAATGATTGATTGAGTGAAAATTTTTAGAATCGGTATAGCCAGCCTTATTTTGCTAGGGCTACCCACATTTTACGGTGTGAAGAAGAGTCCACTCTAAAGCAATACATCATATTATGTGATTAGCCGGAAGCAAAACTTCAATCAGAAACCGTCTCAGATTGCTACATAGCAACAGCACAATTTCCTTTATTACGATCTGTGAGTAAATTTTAAATATTGCCCAAAAATCTTTTGCACTTTTAGGAAATGATCTCGATTTTGCTGGTAACGTTTATAAATCTGTTAACATTTCTCTTTAAGTGTTTGTCCTCTTCCGCTCAGAACACAAAATGGTTTGTTTTGAGACTTCTGATAATTGAATGCAGCTTTACAAACCAGGCGAAATACTTTTCGGAAGCGGTGATGCCAAAGAGTTAATTATCTCTATGTACTACTTGGAATTTAAAACATTCCCGATATTACGTATGTGAAGTTATCTCACGATTCTATCCCAGAAAATAAAAATAAAATCATCGGGCAACACTAATCGATAAAAAAAACCATTTGCTCTTGTGTGAAGTTAGCCCAGCCCAGAATTTATAAAAATCACGTTAAATACAAAAATTAAATTCGTTACTTTTAAAATTTACCTTTAGAAAAATTAAAATAAAATCTTTCCGTGGCAACTTTGTGAAATTGGGCCCTGGGTCAGATATATCCATACATCTCGTATTTGAACTAAAATTACATTTAAATTTGACACTTTTAAAGCATAAATTTATCGGATTAAGGCTATGTGGTTTTGAGATGTTCACACTCCTGCCTTTCTTTTAGAAAAGTTAAAAAAAAAATCATTCCGTGAACCTCGGACAATTTTTTTCTGACTTTTCTCAAAATAAGGAATAAGTGTGGCGATTTTCAAACCACATAGGCTTAATCCGACAAATTTATACTTTTAAAGTGTCAAATTTTAATGTAATTTTAGTCCAAATACGAGATGTATGGATATATCTGGCCCAGGGCCCAATTTGACAAAGTTGCTACGAAAAGATTTTTTTCTAATTTTTCTAAAATAGCCTTAATCCGGCTGGTTTATATATTTAACGTGCCAAGAACCTTTATCGTGTCTAATGTAATTTTGGTTCGTTCAAATAAAAGTTCTTTAGATTTATCGTTGCATGGCTAAAATTCTTAAAATTTAAAACTAACGAATTTAATTTTTGTATTTAACGTGATTATTAATTCTGGGCTGGGCTAACTTCAAACAAGAGCAAATGGGGGTTGTAATTGATTAGTGCTACCTGATGAAATTTATTTTCTGGAATATAATCGTGGAAGAACTTCACATGCGTCTAGATATTTTGGTGGAAAAGTACCCAGTTGGCAGTTTTTTGTTGCATTAATGTTTCAAATGGTGCCCTTGGTCTTTTACAAATAATGTACTCATTTACCCTCCATAGTATCTGCAACCAAGGGATTTAAAACGACAGATTCTTCAATTGAGAATTTCAAGCTTCAAGAAGCTTAGAAAATTAAGTAGAGATCCACATTTGCTGTTAATGTAATAATAGATCTTACAAGTTCTGTTACAATTTTGAGGTTGATCTTTATCGACCTCATTTATAACGTGGTGTGAACTCGATGAACTCCAACGCTTCAAAATAATTGCTATCTTTCTAGTGTTAAATATCATGTTATATTTTTCTGCAGCCATAACATCTACAATAGCACGAAATTTACTACAGCTGAATCCTTGTGGGGAACTATCACCTGTGGTCAATATTCCGCTCGATAAATACAGACCTCCGGTTTACGATTATTGTTAAGCATAAAAATCAACCAAGTTGCACATTTGATCTCAAAAGTGACATAAGTAGAAATTATAGATAATCAAAATATAAAATTTTGAAAATTGTGGAGTGTGATTTAAATTTATTTAACCGAAATTTCATCATCAAAGCTTTTCATATTCTGTTTAGGCCACTTCTCAATAAGGGAGGCTTGTTCTATTTATAAAAAGGATATTTAAAACTTAGTAGATGCACCTATACTAAGTTGCATCCCTATGATAAATTACTATAACTTTCCACCACATAGTGGTTCTACCGATTAATTTGAGAGAGGTAGAGAGAGAGAGGGAGAGAAAAGTTCATAGACAATCGACCTACCGAAAGTGGAATTGATGTCACCTAAAACATGATTATTTCCCTTATAATTGCATTAATGTTTCCAATAAAGAAGGGAAAGACAGCCTAAAGGTACATCGAAAGCACTGTTTCCATTTTTTTATGGCCGATTACAAAAAATATATTGTAAAGAGTGGCGCATAAGTAACGTTATGATTTAATTAGTGAATGCATTTCTTCAGAATTAACTTTGAAAAACTTGGGAAATTTATAATGCAAAGACTCAGCACAGAGCAAAGAACCAACAAAGGGCCGTTTTCGGCAACAAGTGGTTGTCTTTGATCTTCCGCGTGCTGGAAGAGCTCGTGCAGTTCGAAATACTGTGAACATTGCTCGGGTGCAAGCAAGTATTGAGAGAAACTCCAAAACTTCCACCAGGTGACGTTCTCAGCAGTTGGTATTGTCTAGGCGGTCTTTGCAAAGAATTTTGCATAAGTAACACCTTTTCCCATATAAGATTCAATTGGTTCACGAGTTAAAACCAAATGATGCACAAATACGAATTTAATATAGTCGCAGTTCAATATAGTTACAGTTAATGTGAATGGCATACAACACCGGGCAATGATTGAAAATTTTGTAAGGCCAGAGGTAGGGAACAATCCAGAATTGTGGTTCCAATAAGATAGAGCCACAGCTCATCCAACTATGCTTCTCCTGGAAGAAATTTTTGTCGATCGAATAAAATCGCGCTTTACTGATTTTGACTGGCCACCGCGTTCGCTCGATTTAACGGCTCCCAATAAGCCAAGAACCATCCATCAGCTTTAGGCAATCTACGAGAAGAAGTGAGGGCGCTGAGACTTAAAGTTCTAAGAAAAGTTATGGGAAATGCTCTGGAAAGACCACGTCAGGTCGAAGCAAACAATGGGCACCGTTTGAAAGATATTTTCTTCAAAACATAATGTTAACATATTTCCAAACCACAATCTAAATTTTAATAAATGCTAACGTTAAATCAAATCAAAAACACAAAAGTTATTCATTAAATAAATCATAACGTTACTTATGCGCCACCCTATATATTATTAGTTTAGTTCAAAAATTCGGTAATCGTGGTCATGAGTTTTCTAAGAAAAATTTATACGATGTAATTTAATTTAAATATTGTACCACTATATTCATGACTCGCGTGTCAATAATCGTGCCAATCTAAATGCCTTTTATACCAGTTTCCGCCATCTTACAATTAAATCTAATTTACTTAGTTAAATGTTTAAAATTACATATATAATTAAGGCTCAAGTCCAATTTATCAAAAATCAAATTAAATTAAAAATCATGTTATTTAATTATACTCAACTGATTAAATCACAAGTCTGTTGACAATTTTGTTTTATTTTTAATTAATTATTTTTCTTGTTTTCTTTTCAAAAATTACACTCACGAACATTTTCCTTTTAGTAATACACGAGAAAATTATAATTTTCTGTTAAAATTTATTTCCGTGCGAACGAATAAAATTAATTAGAAAAATTTATTTTGCTGAATATTGCGACAAAACTATATTTTAGAGTGTAGTTTCTGCAGCGCCCACCACCATGCCAATAAATCGTTCAGATAGACAGATGTATTGATTTTTTGTTTAATTTTCTCAATTTTATTTTGTTAATAAAAATAGTGGAAATTATGTGAAAATCCGACCTAATTTTTTTTGTATCATTTGTAGGAAATCCAAAATTTATAAATATTTTTTTGTGCGAGTTCAGCTGAATATTTATAATGAAGTGATTTTTTGTGTTAACCAATATTTAAGAGTTGACGTACATGTCAAAGGATTAGCACATCTACTTGTAATTTTGTTATACGAACAATAAATAAATCAAACAGCTGAAACAGATTATCATCTTTTGCAGTACAAAACAATTACATATTTTCCGCAAACTACATATACATGTACCCGGAATCAAATTACCCTCAATCCATCGTGTCTGCATCAGATTGAAACTGTCAAAAACCAGTTTGCACTCAAGAAACATATGTTGATTTGAAATCTTATTTTGGCACCGATTTTCAGGTCATGTGTTCTGTGCAAATTTTTTCTATTGTATTTATGTAATTAACCCAAGAACTTTTGTGTCAACCTAATAATATCATAGTTCTACTGTATATATAAAACATACACAATGATAATATCGTAAGATCTAAATGCGATCTCTCATACATATCTTTATATACTAACAGGTTATAAATAGCTTTTCAATTTTCCACGCACACACGTTTAGTAAAAAATTTTCAAAATAAAAAGCACAAATACAAGTTCGCCGAATAACTTTATTTTAAGAATTGACGCATTTAAGATAAAAAAAATAACAAAAAATGGTTTACACGAACGTAAGAAAAAAAATGTGACATCAGATTAGAATGAGATCTTAGATTTTACATCTCTATATTTTAAGATCTTCATTGCGAAATGAAAACTTTATAACTTTCTATTATTTTATTTTTTTTAAATCAATAATAACAATAAATTGTCTTACTTCTTAGATTTTATTATTGTTACTATGGTCCATTAGTATTTTATTTGCACACATAAATTATAAGAAAATATGTTAATTAATTTTCGTTTTTCATTTGATAACAAGAAACAAATTTATTTTTGGTTGTGAACATTTAGAAACCAATTCTTTTTTCGTTTTCTTACTGCGCTGGTTGGTAATCAAATTTCATTTGAAATATTATAAACACTAATGACGTTTATAAAGTGGTTGTACCAATTTGAAAATGGGTGAAGTATGTTGATCATATTTGTTCACTATCTTGGATGGTGCAGAATTTTTTTTACACCAATGACCCTCGTGGGTCGAGTTCTACATTAATTAAAAAAGGAGTGAATGTAAATTTATAATTTAATATATTCAATTGAATATGAATTGAATATGAATTGAATATGAATTGAATATGAATTGAATATGAATTGAATATGAATTGAATATGAATTGAATATGAATTGAATATGAATTGAATATGAATTGAATATGAATTGAATATGAATTGAATATGAATTGAATATGAATTGAATATGAATTGAATATGAATTGAATATGAATTGAATATGAATTGAATATGAATTGAATATGAATTGAATATGAATTGAATATGAATTGAATATGAATTGAATATGAATTGAATATGAATTGAATATGAATTGAATATGAATTGAATATGAATTGAATATGAATTGAATATAAATTGAATATGAATTGAATGGGAATTAAATATATGAATTGAATATATGAGTTGAATATATGGATTGAATATGAATTGAATATGAATTGAATATGAATTGGATATGAATTGGATATGAATTGAATATTAATTGAATATGAATTGAATATGAATTGAATATGAATGGAATATGAATTGAATATTAATTGAATATGAATTGAATATGAATTGAATATGAATTGAATATTAATTGAATATGAATTGAATGCGAATTGAATATGAATTGAATATGAATTGAATAAAAAGTGAATTTGCTCACCTTTTTACTCAAGCTAGGTATGGAATGTTTAAATTATCATTGGCTTATTCGCTTGCCATTACTTTGAACCATTAAAATTTTCGAAGAAGGGAAGTTAGTAAAACTAATTGACGAATTAATGGTTGATCAAAATTGATGAGTATGTAGGTAAATATGAAATATGGCACTAGGTGTGGTCCGTCAAAATTTTGTCAAATTATTTCCGTTGCAAAAATTTAAAGTTATACTTAGATTTTCAATATTTGAAAGCCCCCAAAGACTGGGCTATTCAAGATCGCTACACTTCTTTTCACAGATTCGAAGTATTAACTCCATATCTTGGGAGCTCCTTATTCAAAAATGAAGTTCTCGAAGTCTTGTCTAATGTAGACGGCAAACATATATTCGTTGAACTTTTAAATAGTAATTTAAGATCTAGTGGAACATTTCAGGTACAAATCTACACGAAGAAGCCCCCAGCACATGTAAGTCATTTTCTAAAAGATAAAAGTTAATTTCGGCGTCTCTGATTGACTCAACTATTCCGCTGACTGTTTTGACGTCTGAAGAACTTTGTGCACCAATAAGATGTTGCAGCAGTAAACGCAGATAAAAATTTACTTTATCATTAGACAAATAGCACACATGCGCGTACTACTTTGTTCTCTTGACGAAGTTTCCAAGCTTTGGGAATTTTGTTGTCCACAAATTCTGTTGGATTTCAGAATACAAATAATGTTGGGAAACGGTTTTCGAAACTCGCCATACAGCTCCCAGAGCATAAACATATCGGCATTAATGAATTATTGAATTTCGTTGAGCATTCTTGTGTTTTAAGGTTGGCCGCCTCGTGAGACTTCACTGGGTCAGCGCTGAGATCTACACTGCACTAGCGAGTCGTAGTATAGTGTATAATAAGTCACAAATCGAATCAAATGAAAAAAATTCATTTTTATATCCAGCATATGAAGGGATTTGAATTTAGTTTCTTGAAGATAAACTCGAAAGCCTTTTCTGATAAGAACGGCACCACATTTAAGTGGCGGCTGTACGTTCACGTGACAATTTTTATGATACTACATAGTAAAAGATTGTCTTTATTTCCAATATGGACTTGAACGCCTGGTCATCTCCGATAAATATGCCGGACGTTAACTTTCATTTTCCGAGGTAGGTGCTATTGAATTCTGTTCGCCATAATGGAAGAATATATCATAGTTTCCAGGTCTCGTAGCTCTGGATCGGATTCTAGCTCTGAAGTTTCTGCACACACAAATCGATCGATCTTAGTTGTGTCGAGTTTGCAGCCATCTACAAAAAAATCATTTTAAAAATACAAAAATTTTATTTTATTTTAGACGTTTACGATAAGTCCACTCAAATTTATACTAAAGACACGTGCAATTAAAGCTGGCCGAATACAGAGTTGTTCACAAATTTATATGAGTGTAGGTCGTCGTTATGAAGTGATCGGGCTAGCCATTTTTTGCAAATATTGCTATCGCATATTAAAATATTTTTCCCTCAAGGTACGAGTACATAGTGAACCTTGGGAAGATGATGATAAAAACACCAAGCGACCCACCGTTTTTTATTGTCGAGTAGTAACGCCAATTGCTCAATCCAGAAACATCCCTGGCGTTTTCACACGAAATCTAGATTATTGGCGTCGACTTGCAACTGAGAATACAACGTCCATTGCTTTCTGTCAGGGCGAACTCCGAAATTGATTTGCAGTTTTGGCTACCAGCCAGCTTCGCAGTTCTTGTTCGTTAATGATGTTGATCTCAACGAAAGGCCATTTAAGGAATAATGCATTGTCATTTTTGCGGCTTATAAATTTAATCAAAAAATTTCCTTGTTTCTTATACAGGAAGCTTTGTTAGCGTTAAATTTCTTGCTCGAGAATCTTGCCTCTATTTTGGTGCAAATCTCACTTTTCTATCATATGCTTTCCAGTAATTTCTTTCAATTGGATTATCTTCATCCATTTGATTGCTTAGAAGAAACAAACTTCAATAGTGGCAAATTATTACGGCTGCATTAGTTTACGCTGGTGACGTCAGCGGATCTTAATTGCAATTTAATATTTTGTTTATTGATTGATTATGTACGGAATCACCGATTACGTATTGTTTAGGATTTCTTGTTTTTGTTAATAGGTCAATACAACAACAACTTTGGATTACGTAACCTTTCAATTTTTGTTTTATCATGTTTGTTTACATAAATGGGTAACATAAATGCACCTAGAGTAAAAGGTATGTCAACAACAGTTTCTTTTCTGAACAGTAGATGGTAGTAATGTTTGTAAAAAGTGCTTGGGAACTAGAGGTTCGACGAAATGTTGAATAATGATATAATAAATTAATTCTTACTCATTGATGCGTAATATTTACTGCTGTTTTCACCGCGATTGACGATTCATGAAAAATAAGTATACAAAAAAAATCTTGATTATACCGCCATCTATAGTGAAAGATCGGAGTCACCGACATAAAATGACGTAATTAAGCAAAATTGTTAAAGCAATTAGGTCATTAGTATTCTAGTTGCACTGGTAAAAGTAAATAAACATGACGCGATCGAGCTTTATCACCAATAAACTCTGTCTATATACCAATACATATTTTTTATGCACCCATGTTGAATTTTGGACTGACAAATAAAATAAATATTTTAATTGTGTGCATCTGCAGTAGGCTTATACAGCTTTAAAGCACACTAATGATAAGATATACACATCCTTATGCAGTCACAATAGATACATAGTACATAACGAGTTTTTTCCAACTTATATTTTTTTTGATTAACGGTGATTACTTGCGAAAAATTTAGTTCAGTTATTATCAGTGAGGCTTCGTCACATTACACAAGCCAAAATACCAATTAAATAATTAATTTTTGTAATTAAAACAAATTTGTTCACCTAAGCTTTTTTTTCATTGAATGGTAAGTGGCGTGTTTCTTTAGTTATAAAGATAAATCACGCCATCCTCGATTATACCCTCTTGAGCAGCAGGTAACATATAGCCAACTACCGCTAAGTGTCTATAGTTTACAGTGCTTTCGGATATAAACCCCGTTTATCAGCACAAATTTTAAAAAAAAAATTTTATAGTGGAGCCTCGAATAATTTAGTAGTAATTTATTGAAAATTTATTGGGAATTTGATAGAAAATGATATGTAGATATAGTAAAATAATTTTGATATACCGATCGAATTACGATTTTCGTCTAAGGTGAAACTAATACCATAATAAGAGCAGCAGGAGGATTACCTTCGTCCTGCTGTGATTGATAGAACAATTTTAAGCGATAAAAGGGCGCTCAGGAAATTTTGGTGAGTTTTATATAATTAATTATTTTTATTTTTAACCTACTTGCTACATAATAAATTACTCCCCAAATAATATCCTATTACCCGAGTTAAGCTTAATTAGTAAAATCTGAAGCCACCCAATACGAGTGTAATGATTAATTGGGTTCTTGAAATACGTTTGACCTTAAGTACTGCTTCTTGTTTTACTTATTTACTTGAGTAAGAAGAAGGAGATTTATTTTTCGATATATGAGGTTCGTCAGTTCCGGTCAGTCGCAAGAAGACACAGGAACACCTTGTTTTATTTCAAAATTATTATATTTATTTACGGATAGTATTTGGTATGACAAATAATGGCAGACTTCACTTCGTGAATCCAGGGTCGACTACCCAACCAGTTGGTTCATATCTCTTCTTGTACATATTTCATCAAATTACTTTAATTCACACACGCACATTATCGTATAGAGATTTTTTAATGTTCAATTGAAATTTGCCTACTTACTTCGTCTTTAATATTTACCGGATACATTTTGTTTCCATTTAATTGATCAATTAATTTGAGAGGTCGAATTTCTTGTAAGGGGTTCATCTAGTAGATACTAATCTTAAACCAAGGGAAAATCCAGACGTTGAGCTTGAATTGTTAGCGTGCCGCCTAGAATAGCATTAATTTACGTTTGATAAACTCTTTAGGAGAAGTTCCGATTCTTTCAAAACTTCATAGCAATTGACAATGTGCATTTAGATTTTACCAAAAACTTTGGATCGAACACAAAAATCCTGAATCGGTTCTTGCACCCTTACCTAAAATAGCAACGAACTCGTTTAATGAAAACATTGCGCATTTGATAAGCTATAGTTCTATGTACTGTGACAGTCAGCAAATAGAAGTTAAATCTTTTCCAGTAGAGTCCCAGATTTTTATAATTCCAGGTCACAATCCACATGGCCAGGTAAATGATCAGAAAGACTCAAATAAGTTAAAAGCATCAGCAGCTGATTTATTTTCTAGGACTCATGCACAATTTCGTCAGGCTCCGAAGAGAATGGATAATTTGAATCAAACCGATCAAACCAATAATGAATTTTATGATGATCGACTAAACCATGTTGATTGAAGAAATATTGGCACGACAACCTGCATCAGTACGGTTTGAACAAATAGCAACAATAACATATCTTTAGAACATCTTTTCCACCTCCAAAACTGCCGAGAGATGAACAGGTGAAAGTAGAGATTCTTTTTTACTTTAGTAGTTCCAATTACGAGGAAGAAATTAAAAGTAATATGTTGAAGATAATGATAGGTATCAAAGAATCATTTTTGAATTCTCCCTAAACATCCAGAATATGAATGCGCGACTGTAAAATCAATTGTCTGAGCGTCAAATAATATATCGGTTGTGCCAAAGTATGTATCTAACCCTAAAAATCGTAACGTTGCCATATCACATCTCAATTCGATCCACTAAAGACCTCCGTGTCCTTTGTCGAGATTAAGAGTTGCTCTGGGAGCAAACTGCGTTTGATCCTAGTAAATTTATGGAGACATACCATCGTAGACTTAAAATTAACGAGATCTGTCAGCAAATAGTGTCAATTGATCCATTTTTGTTGGGGAGTCAGCGGAACCTTTTAAATGTGACATTTCAATTTAAACTAATTAAAGGCCAAAATAAAAATATAAATTCTGAAAAGTAGATAAAGTCACAAACCGTGACTTTATCTTCTCTATTCCGTGAGGAAGGGGGGGGGGGATAATATTTAGGGTTGGATCCGAAAAACAATTTAAATTAGGTAAGATCAAACATAATACAAATATTTTAATATGAAATATTAAACCGGATTTATTTCAACTGAAGAGCGAAACTTTGAGTGGAGCGTTATCTCTGGTCCTTGCAGCAAATTAATCAAACTGCACGTCCAAAAGCCAAAATGTTCAATAATACGATTTGGCGGTCGTTCAGGTTGTTTAATAGAATTACTATAACTAGAATTAGTTTAGTAGATATTTACTAAGCGTTGATTTGATGAGCGTTTATACAATTATTTATACCTGGAGAAAAGCAGAAAATACAAAATATTTTGAAATTATTTTCCGTTGTAACCCGATAAACAATAAGAGTCAATAAACTTACGAATTTCTCGTCGTACAACACGAAAACAAAAAAAAGGTACATTTGAACTTCGGCGTCAACATTCCGAATAAAATGTGCAATAACAGTGAGTTGTGGGTTGTTTGTGTATACGATAGTGAGGAAAGATGCACGCATGGTTCGTGGTTGTTGCCCTAACTGTCCGTAAATTTATAGGATATTCTGGGACTCATTACATTTTGATCTTGTTATGAATTAAAATTCGTATTTTGTATGAAAATTATTCTTGTGAATCTACTAAAAATTAATTATTTTGTAATGGATGGATTCACTTCCAAATTGCAATTTGCATTAAAATAACAAAAATAACAAAATAAATTAAAATTTTAGATTCCAGAATTTGCATTTTATACTGTGTTGTATGAGGTTTCTTATTTGAATCTTATTATAGCATTCCTTCCGAAATCATTGATAGAATTATGCGAAGGCAACTTTACTTATACCTATATCACTTTGCACGTTGAAGCCTCTTGCAGTGTTGTGTCGTATTATGTTCAAAGCGTAGTTAATTAATATTCTACACGTGTAGAGAATGTATGTAGATAATTTAAAAATGGCGTAGATAATGTAGACAATATGTCAACAATGTCGAAAATTATTATTTCTGTGAAATGTTCTGGATGTATTTGTTAAATGGTACCATTTCAAGATGGAGAGCTTCATTCTTACCACACATTTGACAAATTTGAACCCAAGCTTTATACTGTACCGAATATATATAAATATATGTATATAAAATGTGTCAATATGCTCGGAAAACGATATAATCGGAAAAGTTTATACTTCAATATGTTTTAGCCGTTTTAATATCGAAAAAATAAAAGATGGACACCTGTGTTCAAAAGTAGAGTTTTACATACAGTTTTAAGTAATTTTTAAATGAAAGGCAGAGCCAAAAAAACGATAATGTATACACCAACGAGACCATACTAGTTTAACGGTTCATAATCCTTTCGTTTTATAGAAAGCTAGATGGGTATTTCTGGCAGTCTAAATACAAAGTGAAAAGGAAAATGGAAATCTCTAATTTATGTCAAGATGGATTTATAGCGGGAGAAACAATCGATTGTATATAATCTTGTCGTGTGTTCGCCATATCTGAATGCCGCCCGTGTTGTATAAAAAACCGATTTTAGATTTGGCAATGACCTTGTATATACAGTATTCGTTTCGAAGGTGTACGTGACGTTTGGCACATTGCAAATTGCATTTCTTTTGAGGCTGTTTTTAGCCTCGTACAGCGCTAAGATTTTAGAATTATTTAGTGTATTCTGTTTAAAGATGGAATTTTACTTTGGTAAGAATTGAAATTATTAATTTCTACAAAGTAGACTTGAGGGTTAAGTCTCGTTCCGTGAAATAATGAAAATGAAAAGATTTGTTCGTCAACAATATAGTGTTTTGAATTATTCGGACGTAGTTTCACATTCCAATCTGTCAATTCAACAATTTTTATGGGTTGGATTGCTCTAAATGAAGAAAAAATATTTTTCCATTTTCCTATTTTACGTATTTCCTCTGATTTATACGAAGTGGATTATATCGAGTCTTGAAGGTTTGTATTAAACTGGAATCAAAGTTAAGTGAGCTAGTGGCTTACGCTAACTTAACGAGTGATATGCGAGAAATAATTTTCGAACCCTAACTACCCAGTGCGGGAAAATTTATGTTAATGGTAACTTAAACTGTGCAAAACAATACTTACTAATAAAAATATAATTTATGTTATTGATTTTGGATTTGTAAAATAAAATCTGCTTAAATTTTATTTTCTTGCTTCTGGAGTAATAAGTTTTTTGTAAATATTTTCGATTGGGAAACTTTTGGTCCACAAAACTTTTATAGGGAAAAATATTGTTTCGAAAATATTTACTCCAAAATTATTCCATGCCTACTACGCCAGAAAAATACAATTTAGACAAAAACACTATGAAAATATTTTTCACAATTCCCTATTACCGGAGGGAAAGCCAGAATAGTGCCACTGGCCAGTGAAAAACATAAATATTGCGAAGAAAATGTCACGATGGCCGCGATGCTTCCAGTAAGGATATCTCTCGATAACGCTTTAACGATATCAACGGTGATCAGTTTTTTGTATAGGTGCAAGTCGATTGTAAATATTGTTGGAAGTATTAAAATATTTTTTTATGGAAAATAGTTCAAGCCTTAGTCAAAGATGACTAAGCATTTACATTTGTCTACAAATACCAAATTTACAATAATTCCACTATTTTCACAAAAAAACAATGCATTCTTTAGGGTGGTGGGAAATATTATTTTATTAACGAGGCAGTGAACAAATTTGGGTAAACTTTTGGCAATGCTGGCACAAATATTACCATCGCTTTATAACGAAAGTGTGGGCAAAATATTGCATAATGGGGGAGTAAACTCTTATCATCTACTAATCCAATAGTGAATATGGAACTGTGATCAATCGCTGCACCCCACAAAACTGCAATTCTAACTTATTGTAGATTAATTTTTATAATTTATGTTGTTCTAAAATATTTTTAAAATAATATTATTTTTGGATTTTTCCAATTTATTTATTTAATTTTGATCTCTCAGTATAAAAAAAAAATTCCAAACTTTATTGTGTTAATAAATATTAGTTTTGGTGTATAAATTGGAAAATTCCGTGCTTTAACATTACCGCCATCTAGATAAAACATTTTCCGACACACTCGATATTAATAATTTCGCCAAAATGTTTATTTCGCGTATACACAAAAATTAATAATAAACAAATTCACAATATGTAGCGTGTACACATTATGCTTATACACACATATTAAACGTAAATTTATTAATACGATTTTGATGAAAATGTCATCATTAATTTTAATTTTCCACAAACTGTTCCTAACAAATTTCTTCTGTTATAGAATACTATAAAAAACAAAATTTTAAAGTTTATGGTGACATTTATTAGATTTTCACTTTTTTGTGTGTAAAAATTTATTTTGTGAATAGTCGTACGATGTATACAAATGTGTACGGTCGTCTACACACACCATACCATAACGCACCATGAGGGAAAATTTGTATTTTGTATTTGTTGTTTTCATCATCAGATGGAAAATTTAACAACAGTCTGATTTTTTTTTTGTGAAATAATAATAATAAAATAAAATTATACTTTATTAAAAATGCAGACACCTGTCACGTCATTAAATAATAAAAAAAAAATTTACAAGAAAATAGAAAATTCTATATTACTTGTTGAGAAAAATAAATAATTTTCTTTCTGTGTTTCAAATTTATTTATTTTTTTTTTAGGCAAGAATAAAAATGTATCTTCTTCTTACACGTTACGTACATTCGTATTGTACGTATACTTAGTTTCTTCTGTCGGTATGTGAACCGAACCGTCATAATCACAATAAAGCGTTTGTTGTGTACAAATTGGCAAATACAAAGCGGTACTGTCAGGCACAAAGCCGTACGCAAATGATTTGTATTTGATGGCTGCGTTGATGGTGGTGGTGGTTGGTTGTCTGTTTTAATTTTCTTCTTTGTAGCATTATAATCGTCTTGATCTTGTATATAAACGAATTATAAATAATTTTTGTTGTGTGGTGGGTCGCGTGAAATTTATTAAATTTCGGGAAATTTCACTTGGAAATTCCCATGGCCGAATATTTACGAAATGTTTACCTACTTCATGCTATCACTATATGGTAGACGGCACAACAGATGCAGGGAGAATTCCGTTCATAATCACTTAGAACATACTCGTATATACAGTTAGGTATTGTTAATCAATAACTCAGAAAATAAGTTAAAAATAATTCCCAAGGTTATTTAACAACCCTGTGCACTGTCATGTTTCTTCAGTTTGAAGTCATGTTTAATATGACATTGAAGTGAAGTGTAATGATTTCTTGAAGTGATTTTTTAAAAAGTGATACCACATTAATATTTCATGACAGATGATCTCGAGAGAGACAACGCTGAGTGAAGTTCATGGCCATTTTAAGATTATATTTCTCAACCGTTATGGAAGGTCTAACCTTGACTCTCGGGCAGATCCGATTAAACATAGTTGAAAATAGAATTATAGATCAGTATGATAGTCGCAATAGCGATATCTGCAATAGTGGTAAATTGGAAAGGTACTCCGAATATTAACAACCAAATTAAAATTATAAGAAATTGCCTTGACAGTCTGAAAAGTTTGGAAATTATCAACTTTGCAGTGAGTTTATTAGGGAGATCATGGAAATTAAGAACATTTCGGCTTGTTGAGGGAGTGAATTTTACTTTTAAATTCGCTAAAAATTAGTCTAATCCGTTCTAATTTATAAAAACTGTCATATATTGAAATTTTGTAGATGCGAATTATTGGTTTCACAAAATTTTTATTATTTGCAGTAAAAAACGGTCAACAAATTTTTCAATGACGCCAGAAATCCCACGGTTTTCTTATTTTTGGAGCCAAATACTGATAGTGAAGTTTTTTGCTAGTAAAGGCGAGGTAAGCACATATCAACAAGAAATTCTATAAATCCGGTTAAACACTGAAGCATATATTTCACTTTAGTCGGGTTGTCTAAAATTGTGCTTACCAAAAATAATTTAGATCTCACCCCAAAAAAGAATTTGTTAACATTGTTTGGCTAAGAATAATCTCATCTCAATATTTAGACTGTTAATTTTGGTTTCTAATATGGATTTTTTTACCAGACTAATGTCCAAATGTAATTATATTGATTACGTGATAAACCTCATAACTATTGGAACAACCAGAGAAGTAGAATATCAAAAGCAAAGTAAGTAGAACTCAAATTTAGACAAAAAAATTAAGTCTCACAGAAAAGGGAGATTATCTCGAATTTTTTGCTGGATATGCCTTATATCTTATAAAATCTTAAAATTTGAAACTAGAAGGTGCACTGACCAAGTGTCATCATGACTGTGTAAACTCTGGATTGGATAGTTTTAGAAATTTTTTGGCTAAATTTTATTTTTTATTTAATACGTCTTAAGTAAGCATGTTGTTCGGCTTAGTGAATTTTTGTACAAATTTCCGTCTGATGATTTTCGGCATAAATTGGCAAAATTGCAGATAAATTGAAACAAAAGGCTTTTTGTTTGTTTCCGCCGTAAAGGATTTTTCTCGAAATCGGATTTTTGGCTTAGAGGATTTTCACTATAATTGAATTAGTAATTCCTCTGAAGTAAAGGAGTTGCAACGACTGCTTGATGTACAACTATTCACTTCAGCGACAAATTGAGCAACTGGCGAGAGTTTGCTCGGTAGTAATTTCTGATGAGCAGCTCCCAGGTGGAAATTTGTAAATATGTATGATATTTTTTGTCGATTTTTGATTGTATGTTGACTACATTACTAGTTTCCCAAATGAATCGTCTAATAACTGTCAACGTTAGAAGACAAGTGTGTGGCATGTCATATACCGTCCTTCTTTCATGACAATAACTTAAACGAAACATGTATGACACGTATGTCCTCGACGGATCTCATTTCGCATCTCGCACTCCAAAAACTGCCATATCGTTTCCTTTGTTGATATATTGGCAAATGTGGAGTATTGCAATTCGGTGAGATCGATCAATTTCACTCTCCGATTTTCGCAACCACATCGACAATGTATTGATGGAACTATTGTCGACATTTCAAGATATAACAGTCCGTGTTATCACAAATCATCAATCGATGTAATATGAATAGTAATTCATGAAACTGACTTTTTTATTTGTTCCCTCATCTGTCTGTGAACTTTTCATTTTGATGTTGAAAGGATATCCATATTCTCCTTGCCAAGATAAAATCGGATATTGCAATGCATCGAACGATCGTTACTGAGCCTAGTTTACAATAGCGTGCCAATTTAAGCTTTGTGTAGTAGATATTCAATGGTCAATGATAGACCATGGACACTCATTAGCGTGCCTGTTACGGAATATTACGGATAATTACAATGACCTGTCATTGGCCGTTAGCGAGACACTGAGTTTTTAGGATTGGTTTATTGTTCTTCTCTTGCCTACTGTGCCTAATTCGGTCAAGGCATTTTAATGAGATGGCATAAGTAGAGATGAGCTGAAGATTCGTTAAAAATATTATCAATGTAACGTCACTTTCTATAATTTTCTAAATTAAAATAGAATTATCGATAAATACTCTTTCACGATAAATTAGAAACTTTAAACTGAATCAACTCTATCAGACTTTCGCCAAACTCGGGCTAAGAATAAAATATTTCCATTGTTGCATCGATTTTGATTAGGTCGATTACAATGCATTGAATGATCCGCACACCAACTATGCAACATCTAATGCTTTTTAAACTGCTAATTAAAATTTTAATAAGATTTACCTCGTCTCATCTAGTAAGGCGACAATGCCAAGCTTCAATTTTATTTGAAGTTATTGGGAATTTTTTTCTGTTCTAGAGTAGAATGAACTTGGAGGAAATTTAAATTTCTTTTCTTCCATTTTTGAATTTCTTTCTTTTAATTCATTTAGCATTTTTGTACCTCACTTTCAACAAAAATTAACAGAAGAATTAAATTCCAAAATGTTTATAACCTGACTACGCTAAAGGGAAGGCTTTTCTTGGTCGAAACCTGGCAATTTTTTAAACCATGGTGACACTTGATCAATAGAATCGGATTCCAACATGTATTTTTCTGCGTGCTCATTCTTAATCTGGAATGATCAAAATTGGTTTACAGCGCGATAATTTTTTAAGGTCCAATCAGATTGGTTGCCTCTGAAATTTTTTAAAATATTACCTGTGTTTCTTGATGCTTGATCTGATCCGGTTTAGTTCATGTTTCATGAAACAACGTAAAGGCGCTTACTAGATTTCAAATCAAAATTTGTGATTTTAAACAAAATTTGAATCAGGTTTTCCATATAAAATTGGAACTGATCCGGATGTCGTTGATTTCAAGATCAACCTCATTTGTGCAGCAATTTATTCAAATGGTTTATTTTCGCTTTGGGGATAAATAATTAGCTCAGTACAAAGGAGATAATTGAGTTAAGCTCCTCGAAATCGGTTTCACTTATTGCGAGCTTGGACAGTAAAACGAGTAGCTTTGATCTTGAAACATAATTCACTTCGCTCAAAAAACATAGCTCATGTGTGAAACGGGTAATAAACTTAGTTTTCGGTTTGTGGAATAAACTTTGAATTGTTGCCGGATTATGCCCTGAAATTTTTATAGGAAATTAATAAAGTACGTTTTGAGATTCCAGTGTTATAAATTAAGCACTTTACTAAAAGAAGCGTTTCATGATTAAGCAATATTATTTTAAAATTCGTACGGAATTTTTGAATTAGAAAAACGCTACGCGGTATCTCCTATAATTTACGATGAAGCATTTAAAACGGATATAGAGGTTTTGTGCCACGAGGCAGTGTGTTTTACAAAATATTTTTCATATGAAGTTTAAGTGGGATATTTACACATTTACTGTATTGATATGTAAAATGGTTTATGTAGTGTGCCCCGAAAGTGTGGCGTGTTAAGCTTATAAAGCATTATCGATGCCTATGTACCAGCAGAATGTTTTGTTGAGCCTCTTCCTTATCGCAACATCAACTAAACTAAAGTAGGTTGCAACTGTGAAATGTTATAAGTTCGCACGGTTCAAAAAGCTATTATGAGTCATCAGTAATGGTTGATTACTAGAAGTGCATTGCACTGTATAAATAAGTTTACATGATTATTGAACAATCAGGATTATTATGTTCCTGCTTGTGCTGATAATGTAGTTATCACCACTTTGGGAAGTTGTGTAGGGGAGTGTCTTGCTTTATGATGAATCCTACCCGCTCGCTGTGTGATGCATAATATTATAAATTTGGACGACGTGGTTGCATTTCACAACGTTCCGTTTTTTTATTTATAAGAGAGATTTAAAATTGCTGTGGACATTTTAAAGATCCATTGTTGGTTAAAATGCCATTTTTACACGCTGAACGTCTTATAATGCGAATGCTGCTTTGAGGTTCTTTAAGAGGGCAGCACTATATTGTAGTTGGAAGTTAAGCAGTTATGTTAAAAATTATTTGTATTTGTGAAAATTTCTTTTAATTTACTGGAGGAGTGAAACTTTCCTGTTTTGTTCCAATTGTTGTTGAAATTGTTTTCTTGCTCACCTTGCCCCTTTTCAATCAAATATTTTTCTGAATTTCTACTACAGTCTGCATATTAATATCTTAAAGCATCTAAGCATTGGAGGACTAAGACTTCGCGCCCTTTTCACTGTCATCGCCAAGGTATTTATAGCAACACCTATTGATGCCTTGTTTATCCCCGTTCTGCTGCTACTTAGTTTAACTTTTGTCGACCAAATATCAAGAAATGTCCAAGAAATAATACTTGCGAGTACAATAAACCAGCTGTATTATGAAGCATGCACTGTAAAACTATTTTAACTACGTAAATCGTTCGTTGAAAGATCGATCGCACAAAATCGAATTTCTATGGAAAATGAATGACGTGATCTGTTTTTCATACACCATATTTATTTTTATATATCCGAAATCTAAAGTGTTTCAAGTGTACTCAAATTTATTTTTAATTCCCTAAATAAACTGTCTGGATTTATGTTTATGAATAAACTTTATACTTTTATAGTATTTATCAACTTCTCAAGTGATATATATGAAATCTGCGTTACAAAAATAACCTTGTGCAAATTAACATGTCAGCTGAGACGGCAACTGACTGACAACCATCTTCAAAATAATCTACCATAAAACATTTTCATTACCAAAAATTCATTGATAGAATCAACACAATACGCGGATACACATCAAACGTTTCTATTTACAAATTGAGTTTTCTTTTTATAAACTAAAATAAGAAAAATTCGGAATGCACGGTGTACAGAATCGAATTTCAGCGGTTCAACTGTATCCGCCCGGCATTAATAAAACATAAAAATAATATTTTTTATATTTTAATTATTAAATAAATATTAAACAAAAAATTGAAGCGAATAAAAAATCACACATACATATATCGGTATTATGTAAATATATGAGGGTGTGTATGTATGTGTACACGTACAAATATTTATAAAGCATTTTCAATTTTCTACTTCCTAAAATATAATTTTCATTTTCATGAATGTACAACATGTTTTGTTTGATGATGGTAATCAAACGGGTCAAAAAATTGGTTCAGAATATTGTTCGGGTATGAAGTTGGGCACATATACGGGTAACAGTCAAATGTGGTCGTGTCAATCAATGGGTGGTTTAATATACAGTGTATTATGTACATTTGATTGCCGGTTTGCTTTTATTTTATTTCATGTTCGTCAAAGAACCATCAGATTTTCACCCCGCATGGGGGCAGATCTCATGCCGGTTAGTAATTTGGAATTAATTTTATAGAAATGAACAAATTTTCATATATAATTGATTATAATTCGCGGTATTATTGATAATCAAGTCTACATATAGTAGCTTATAATTTTGGGTGTAAACACTTAGGTTTGGGTGCTATTTACGCATCTCTAAAGCTCACTAATAAACGCTGATTATACAAAGACCTAATTTCAATTTAAACCTATTCATTTTGTAGCCAAATTCAACATAATTAATATCGATAGAGGCCACCATGAAAATGAAATATTTTTGATGAATTTAATGATGCAGATCGGCCTTCATCTAATTTAATCTGTTCGAGTAAATACAAATATTTTAAATTTTCCTCTTGAATAATAAATTATAAAATATTTTTCACTCAACTTTTTTCGAAATAAGAAAGTGAGTAAAAATTGAGTGGAAATCCCTACTAAATATACGAGGAATCTACATTACGAGTATAAAATCCTCCATGTGCAGATTCAACTAGTTTAAGCGTGGACACAATTTAAGCAACATATGTGAAAAATGTTTTAAATTTGCAGTTTGGCGTTTTATCAAAATTTCACTCAAATATTTTCAAGAAAAGTTTAATATTTCATTCGTCACTTTAAGGAGGTGGCCAATGTGTCAGGAAAATTTCTTGATTTATTAACATTTTGCATTTCTGGAGATGCTCTATTAAGTTTTTATATATTCATTCATCGCTTACTTTGAATATTTCATACCAATAATAGACTGAACAATCGTTCCCAAATCAAGTAAATTGTAAACACATAATTGGAGTAGGTACTTGTCAGATTCGAAAAAATAATCTAAACAATTTTGTATCATAAAAAACGGGTGAGTTCATCTTATTTTAAAGGGTTAAGTTACCTGTAAAGTTGAGCCTTAGGTAATTGCTTCGTAGAAGTCTGAACGACTTGTGATGATGTATCACGTCAGCAGGTAAACGATTTACAATTACATCTTATTACGCACCGTTGTTTCACTCGTGGTTCACTGTTCGTTTCCTTATTTTTTTCGTGTTTCAATCCTTCAGTGTTATTTTTGTGAAGTGAATATACTCGTACGCATAGTAAATCATATAAAATGATAGCCCAAAGGCATTTGCCAACACAGTATTCAAGCGAAACAAATTTTGGCATTTTGGAGAGGTTTGCTTCTAGCGAGACGCACAAGTTAACCATATCGTGAAACATCTAAATGTAGCACAATCAAACTTAGTTTACGAAATCATATTAAAACCTCCAATTGAAAATAGATATGCCAAACTAAATGACGCCCCAATAAAACCGACAAGCTTCCACTGATAATTAATCAGAATGGCAGGTGATTAAATACATTGTCATCTGAATTAATCAAAAACTGATTCTACTAGGTATGGAAGATGATAAGATATAAATAAATATAAATAAATTATACGAGACAGCTGATACGACTTCGGGAGCACAAACCGCAACGGTAGCATAAATACTCATACCCTCGTTTCGACCACTTCCAATCATGCGACAACAAACGACAAAATTTGATCTAGATCCCGTTCTAGATTATTTTCACGGTTCTTAATCACGCTTTTCGGATCAATCATGTGTTAGTACCATTATAGATTCGGGGAGAGAACACAGACATGTGGTATGCCAGATTACATGCTTGGAGGAGCGAATAAGTACAAGTACAACGGCAAAGTTGACCGATACCCGCGTCATCATAAAAATTTCTACTTCAAGACAACGATCTAGAGTTAACGGCAGCAAGTTCACAAATAAAAAATCGAAACTACTATTCGGCACCCATTTCGTATACGGATTTCCTAATAAAATTCGGTTTAACGGTCGATTTAAAAAATAAGCGCATTGGAAATCGAAGGTATTTATGGTTCGTTGCTAAAGAAATTTTCAAAAATAATTCAATCACTAAGATATAAGTTCCAATAAAGCAAATTGTAGTTCACAGAATTGTGACAGAAGGCTTTGGCTAAGCACGTCGCCTAGAACCTTACAAACTCTCATCACTAAAATACGCTTTTCAACGCATGCAGAACCCAGGATTTTGCTAAAATCTTGCTCATAGATATGGTTAACACTCTACATGGTACCTATAAATTGATGGGTCGGCCTTATCAGTTGATTACTGTAGAATAGCTTTTAGCTTCAGAAACGCTGGTCAAACATTCCAACGATTTATCGACGATGTAACGAGGGATTTATCATTCTCCAATTCGCTTACATCAGTGACATCTTAGTTGCCAGTAGAACAGCTGAAGAACATCTACAGGCATTGTTCAAACAACTATCAGATTACGGAATCACAATCCGTGCATTTGGTGTAAAAATCGGCGATTCCGTCGAATCAAAATCTAAATTGAAATAATTCCTAAATGGCTCGAAAGCATTAAACCAAAGGTGGAAGTTAGAACGAGAACGTTAGAAAGCCTCGCCCATATAAACCAGAATCACTTAGATGTGAAATCTAGTGAGTCTGGTTGATATGGGCGATTTCTGGTTTATATGGGCTGTGAGATCTTGAATTCCAAAAATTCGAGTTGTCTTCCGGACGGTTTGAAAAAATTCATATCGACTTGGTATTTCCTTTAGCCCATTTCTCTACCTGAATCTACTGCACAAACTGTCGCAAAAGTAGCATAGATAAACCTACATTGCTAGATTCGGCATTCCAAGTTTGTATTGCATTTAAGGAGGCCTTAAAATGTTCGGCGTCTGAGGTCGTCTACGGACCCGAAAATGCTTTCGCTCCTTCCACAAATAATCCATAGTTAGATCTCAACATCGTACGCCTCACAACGCAAGCGTAACATGCAAAATGATGCAGACGCGTGTTTATGTGTTCGTACGTGGTGACAAGGTAAGGCCATGCTTAACACCGAGTTATAACGGCAGTTGTAATTTACAATCCCTTAAGAATTCTTTATATTTGCCCCTCTTTAAATCCTGATTTTGCATTTTTTGGAAATCCGTGTTTGAGATGGTTTGAAATAGAAGATGCTTTAAAAAAATCTCGATTTTATGCAATAGGGGCAAAATTGGAATAAGTGTTACGCGTAAGCCATGTTACGCCTTGAAATTTTTTTATGAAATTTGCTGAGGTGTTCCAGAAATCGTTTGTGATTAGTTTTGATTTAAGGAGAAACTGTTAGAGGGTCCCCTGGGACTGATCCAGGACCCACCTGGGTTTTTGTTGCAAAGGAAATGGACGTCCACCAAATTGCTTTTACTTTTACACTTTTGCGATTCCAAGTTGATTATCATCATTATAAAAATTTCTAGTCGAAAAATATGATGAAAAGTGGTGAGAGAGAGAGAGATTTCTAGAATCAAAAAAAGAATGTACTTCGTCGAGGGGAAGAGATTTTCCAAGTGTGTGAGGAATCGATGCCCATGAAATCATGGGACCCAAATTTATGTTTAAAACTCTTTTGACTTGAAATATTTTTATGAAATTGGTGAAAGAGAGATTTCGAGTGCCAGGAAGTGATTTAAAAGTCCTGCTTTTCATATAATTCAGTTAGTCCTTCAATGGAACCTGCATCCTATTTGTACAACTTTTCTGTTTGTAAGATTTTGACTAAAATTGTTGAGGAAGGGATTTCGAGTACCAGGAAACTTTTGCGATAGGTCGGTCAGTGAGTATCGAGGCGTTCTTTTTTTAATTTTTTTCGGAATTTTTTTTAATTGGAACATTGGAAATAATTGGTTTTTGGGTTTTCCGGTGGAACTCAGATATCTTTGATAAAAAGGAGAGGTGGAAGAGAAGTTTCAAGTGCTCTTAGTAAAAATTATGTTCAGTTTGAACGGTGTTGATAAAAATGGGTGAAAAGGAGTTTTCTAGTAACAGGAGGAATGTTGGTGGCTTGATTATAAGCGCAAACAAATAGTACAAGTGTTAGATTTGAAGCAAACCAACACGCGCCTTCTTACAATCATTTGCACGCAAATCCGCTATCCAATGCTTTCTGTCCAAATATCTTTTTTGGAAATATCTTTTTCAAAATAATTTTTGGCAATAAAACTGTGTTATAATTTATTTAGAGGGTCGTCCGGTGGAACCCAGATCTCTTTATAATTTTTTTTTTGCTCGATAGATTATGATAAAATATGATGGAACCGAGCTTTCTAGTGCCAGAAAGCGATTATAATATGTCCTGCTTTCGAGATAATTCACTTATGAGGGTCATCGATGGACCCATACCTCATTTATTGTTTGAATCTCGAGAATCGAGAAGCTTTAGGTATGAGTCCAAATTTCTGATACTTCTTTTCTAAAAATGGTCACTCGGTGAGGACAGTGTTTCGTTTTAACTTTACTCGGTTCGAGTTGAGGATTTTAGATTACTTAGTGCTCGCAAGCAAATGAGTTCTGTACTAATTTTGGGAACGGGTCTTTCGCTTGGGCCGGGCCACTTCGTGTGGCTCATTTCAGCTTGAAATATTTTGTTTAAATTGTGTATGATGTTGGCCCGTCACGTTGCATGTCCAATTAAGATGGAACTAAGTTATTGTGTGCCATAATATGATTTCCGATTGGGGTTCTGGAAATGATAGTCTTTAAAGAAAATAAATATTTTCCCAACTGATTGACGGTGGAACTCAATGATGAAAACTGCAAACGCAGACGGATGACACTTCGTTTGTATGGTGAAAATAGGATTACAATACCAGCCCCAGAAGAGTTCTTTGTTTTGGCTTACTCGTTATAAAAACTGTTAGGTATTTTAAAACATATATTATTAAGGCGGTATAAAGTTCATTGCAGGCAACTTAGGAATTCTCAAATTTAGTATGTTAATAGTTTTTTAAATCAAACTTTTTACACCTTTTGAAAATCGGCGGTTTCGTGGCGGAATTGGTCTTACAAAGACAGGAACACATTGGACAGCAATATCTAATTGATCTTCCCTTAATATTGGAAAATGCAAATTTTAATCACGTACTCGTAGTGTTCGATAAATCTAACCTGATAACTTCTAGCTTTACTCAGATTATTTTTAAAACGCCAAATGCATTTCAAAAAGAAATTTTACAATATTTGCAACTTTGTGAAGAACATAAAATTTTAATTAAATAAATTAATATTAAATTTAATTATTTATTTTGATTTACGAGTATTGCTTATTCTAGAGAGAAAACTATAATTGATGTTTTGTATAGTAAAGTTTCCGCGGTTGGCAAAACAACTCAAAACAGGTGGTCTTGCCAAAGAATGAGTTTTGAAATTCTGAATTAATTGTTTTGCATGTCTCAACTATATCAAGCCAATAAATTGATAATTTTGAATTACCAATACAATTACAATAATTTGCCAGACATTCGTATCGTTTAGATTCGAATTCATAAATTTGAGGTGTTTCTGCAGATCCTTAAGAAGTACTTCGCTACATGAGACTCAAATCCATTTTAGAACATAAACTTATTTTTAGTTAATTTTCTTAAACTTCTGTTGGTCATGCCGTTGACCCATGTTTGTTAGTTTTTTTATCTTAGCTCAAGAAATTAGAGATTGCCGTATTATCAGGTGTTGGCTTAATTAAATTCGTTCACAATTTTCACATTAAATATTTCACTTGTACCACATATTTTAAATTTGACATTATAAACGTCATAACCTTTTTCAAATACGGATGCTAAACACACATTATTTTGTTTGTTCGAGTGAAAACTGTATCTCAACCGTATATACACAGCCACACAAACATATTGTAACAAACATCATGATGTGTTACATAAATTTTTTGTTCTCTAAAAGAAAAATAGAAAAACCGCGCGCAACAACAACATCTTCAAGCATATTTTTTTAAGAAAAACCGATTGAATATAAATTTTTTGTTTTTGAGTGTGATTTTCAGTTTTTTAATCGTTAAAAATAACTTTTTTTATGAAATTTTTTTTTGTTTTCGTTAAATCCCATAAACCATTTCATATTGAATCTTTTCTATACATCTATCTATAACGGAATTTTTATAGGCCATTTAAATGACGTGTGTACTCACTTCTTCAATTTTGTAACTTTTCCGCACTACTTTACGGGTTACTTGCGATTCAAATGTTTCCTCTATAATTTCCGCCTCATTCGTGGTATCATCATTTTCAGGAATTTTTGTAGATTCCTCAATAACGATATCCGCCTCATTGGTGGTATTATCATCTGGATCGGGAACCTTAGTCGATTCCTCGATTATCTCCGGTTCGTTATCAGACATGTTTATATATTGGGCTTAATTAATTGCGTTATGTTAATTAAGTTTAATCCGTTTAGTTAATCCACGTTATATATTTATGTATCTAAGCACACTTAAAAAAATTTCACACACAAAATTTTCATACAACACTTTTCACCGCACACAATCAAAGATTATACAATAATCGTGGATTGAGAACTAAAATTAGACAAATTATTTAATAAAATCGGAAATTAATTAGCAAGCAAAAAAATTTCCAATAATTATTATATTTTTCGTTTTCCACAAAATGTTGTTCACAAATTCACTTTATTTATTTATACGACGAACCAAAAAAAAAAAAAATTTAAATCGCGACTTAATTCCGTTCCCGTATATTACCCGCTTTTCTTAATTTTTTTTTTATTAATTAGAAATTAAAAACTTTTCTTTAATACCCGAGTTGACCAAAGAAACTAATTTTACTATATTATATTTTTTTGAGTCAACTAAAACAACAAACTATTTATTTTTTCCTTAATTAATTTTTTAATTAAAATTAATTTAGAATAAAATAAATTAAGAATTTGCTATTTTGTTGTTTTAATGATGCTTGTAGTTAAGAAACTACTGTACACGAAATATTCATCGCACGTACAACAACAAAATTTCAAAATTAATTTTTTTATTCAATATTAAAAAAAAAATTAAATTAAATAAAGCAAAAAAATAAAAATAAAAATTAAGATAATTTCTTTTCTTAAAGACACATACAATATACACATATACAACATATATATTGTAAACGACGAACGAACTAAGACTCAATATACTACATTGAATTTTTTGTGTGTTTAAGGGGAATAGAGGCAGCAGCATCGGCGAACAAAACAACAAGCGCGATGTCAGTCTAAAATTAAAAAATTAAAAAATTAAGAAAAATTTTTTAAAATCGTATCTGCTGTTGTTCCTCTGTCGTAAGATGAATATGTGTATAATTTAAATTCGACGACGATGATCTCTAGTGGAAGAAGAAGTTAAAGGCATTGTAACGTCACTCACTTCACATACTAACTTTAGGTTTTTTTTACTTATACGTATAAATGTAAGAAATATGTTAGATATTTTACTCGCGGTTTGCGCTATTTTTAATCCGCATGTATATATTGTACGACAAGATTGTCAATATGCATTTACGAGTATGTATGTACGAGGAATCTGTCTATCAAACTATCAAAAATATTTGTGGTGACTAATTAGTAAAGGCATTAAGTTGACAGTGTAGGATTTTTACCGCACCCCCGTAGGTAGTAACGAGTCACGTGCAGCAAATAAACTAAACGAAAAACATTTAAGACAATATTTTGATATAAGCGAAATTAAAAAACGTTTAGTGATTGAGATACGGAGTATACGGTAAAGGTGGGCGCTCGCGCTTGTATATGAAAAAAAAATTTCCGTGTATTTTCATCTTTAATCCATTCATAAAAAATGCTAAATTTATTTGATCGAGAATTTTGAAAAAATTTTGTTCGTACACATAAAATATTTTTGGGCGCGGATTGTTTGTGTTTATTAGCATTGGCATAACAGCGATTTAAAATTAATAAAAGTCAGCGGCAGCAGCGAGAACAATCAGTGTTGAAAAAGTTTTTATTGTCGGCATCACTTTAATAAATTCGAACACGAAGAACTTGGGTTAATCGCGAGTGCGATGGTATTCTGTGTTTTGTTTTTATATAGTGACGTTTTTCGGATGAAAGCCATTATAAAATGTCAGCTTGTAAAAGATAACAACAACTCGAGGGATCAACTTCACCAACAACGTCAAGCAACTGTTGCTTGGGTTAGTACACATTTGTGTACCAGTAAGAGATTGTAAAAATGGAAGAAAATAGATCACTCCCTCCTCCTCCCTCCTCCTTCCTCCCTCTACCTAGGCTAATCGATAAAAATGCTTCACGATGTTTTTCGTTAAATACTCAAATTAATTAGGCGACCTCCCCGTGGAAGCAGCCAATTATGCTTAGCCTGATAACTAATGTAGTTCTTAATAGCCTTCTTTCCATAATTAAAGATCAACAGTGCCGCCGGTTCAGGTCCAATAAATTTCAGAAATGAGCCTGCTTTAGCTAAAGTATAATCAGCTATCTCATTTTCCTCAAAATCCCAATAAGCCGGAACCCATATAACCCTGATACTATTGCTAGAGCAAAGAAGGCTAATTAACTGATAACAATCCTTGACCAGTTTGGAAGTGGTAAAAGGATTATGTAAAGAATTGAGCACATATTTACTATCTGTACACAAATAGCGAGATTAGCAGCATCAATCGCACAACGTGTGAGTGGTATCAGGTCGGCTCGGAGATTTGATATCAATGATATTGAATGCATACATCGAAAGAGAATTACAATTTGTCATCAACCATAATGATTTGTGGTATATGTGAGCTGAAGAGATTGAAGATTTATCTATGCTCTGCAATCAAACCGAGAGTACTCCACACACCAATGTACCGCAGTCGAAAGGTAGCGGAGCAAGCTGTTCCTAGGATGAACCACTGCAATGGGGAAAAAACAAGATTGTTTGCAATGCAAATATAGGAGTCGAAGACATACCACCATAGTAAACTGTTTCGCCATAACGGAGTTTGATTTATCCACAGACCACCAATCACCAGAAGCGTAAGATAACATGAGTAGAACCAGAGATTGGTAGATGAACATCAATATATGAGTCAAGCCCTAAGATTTCCCAAATGCTACAGTTTGCGTTCAAGGTAAATTTTCCAAGAAAGCTACTGTCGAAAATTACATTCAGATGTTTTACTGTGTCAGATTTGGCTATTGGTCCCCAAATAACAACAAACAAATTGTGATTTTTTTTTATTCATTTTGATTTCGGTAGAAATTTCGAGGCGATATAAAATGGAAGGCGATCGGGTGAACATTGAAAAATTGGAAGTTGGTGGAAATTGGCTAATATTGAAATTTCAGATGCGTCAAATTCTAGAGGCTAATGAATTGTTCGACGTAGTGGATGTCACCTATAAAAAACCAGACAAGACATGGCATTCCTAGGCAATACATCCATTTCGACGATGTGTAAAAATAAGTTATGATTCGGCAGTTTTAATGTCGGTCTTTGTGCGGCTCGGGGCAACGTTCAAAGGTATGCCGGGCGATGATATTGCCACGTGTTTGTCAAAACTCATGGAAGTCGTTCAATAATTAAAGGATCAAGCATCAAGGGAAGATTGTTTCCGATTCGATGGTTATGACCAAGATTTTAATCAGAAATTCATAGTGCGTGGAAATCACTAAAACAACGAGCGTGAACCATCAAACTATGATAAATTTACGCGCGCGATTAATGGTAATGAAGCTTTGATTGAAATCGCGGGGTCAGATTGAAGGGACGGAAACGTTAATGGCCGAACTTAATTCTTCGAAGAAGAATTCCAATTCAATTTGTTCATTCATTGGAACAGAACAACGATGGTAAAGCTAAGGGCGGTAAAGTAACTAGCTAAAAGGCAATTGTTTCCATTGTGGCGAGGGAGGTCATTGGATTCGCGACGGTACACAGAAGAATAAAAATAACAATTCAGATAACAAACAACTTGAAAATGTTTTAGATGATGCATTTCTGTACCATGGCTCGATATCAAGTGGATACAAGTATATTTGGGTTGCACTCTGGAGGTAGTGACCATATGTGTCTTCGACGTGTATGGTTCAAGAAGTTTGTGGAGACATCGCTACACATAACAAAGCTAAATGTTGTAAAGATCATTGCTCGAGGATGGATGTTCTTAAAAATGTATTATTGACGGGAACAGTAATTGGTCATGACTATCTATTCCAATCGATTACCAACCACTATGAACCACTGAATAATGGAAACATACATGCAGTGGGAGTTCGAAGCAACACGCTGTTTGAAATGCTGTTCAAAGTTGAGGAATAATCGATGGTCGATGAGACCATCGCAAATGTGGATCAAAAAGTTTTCACTTCACGCATGATATGGACGACTTGGACTGCAGAACGCCACAACGAATTCGATTGGTGGTTCGGTTTTTTAAAGGATAAAATTTCACATTTTTGTTTCGTATAGTTTATGAAGCAAAAATCAGAGGTTACAGCAACGATCAAATTTGCGCTAATGTGAATGCAAGAAGGGAACTGTTACAAGGTGAATAGTTTTCGATCAAACAACGGGACTAAATTCCTCAATGCAGAATTGAAAAAGGTTTTCAATGAGATAACAGAATCGTTCTACAGTCTGTACCGTATACACCAGAGAAGAATGATTTTGTGTAATGTGACAGTGGCACAATCGAGAAATCTGCGCGAACATTGGTTTGTGGGAAGCAGATGTACAAATTCTGGGCGTAGGCTGTCAATTAGGCAGTGCTTGTACTGTATCGAACGGGAACGATTACAAAGTCTGTGAAATCATCATATAAATTATAGCACCATAAAAAGGCAAAAATCGATCATTAGCGGATTTTAGGGTCAGAGGTGTTCATTCCAGGTTGTCAAGTAATTGTTCGTCCGATATGATAATCGTTCGAAATCGTATCGAGTGTGGAATGCGGTGACGAACAAAATTGATATAGCAAATTGAGATAAGAGGTATATCATTGAACCACATTTTTATTGGTTGAACACGTTGCCATGCTGACAATCAGCGAAGAACCAAGGACATTCAAGCGGGCAACTAGGTCGGATGATAACAAGCATTGGAAGCAGACAATGAACGAGAAGCGGTGAAGCACTGATCGATGCCAAGCACGATTGATAGGGTGAGGGTTCACACTGGAATATGGCATCGATTACACTGAAACATTCAGGTCTGTGGTTAAGTTTACACCCATTCGAGCAGTTCTGAATGAGATTGCAGCAGCCCAACATAAAGACCGCTTTTCTGAACGGTGATTTGAAGAATGACGTTTAAATGAGTCAACCGATCGGATATCATAATGTCAGCGGACGAGTGAACAGCTATTGAAGAGCTTGTACGGATTGGAAACAAGCGTCTTGCTGCTGGAACACAAATTTTAAGTCATTCATTAAAAAATTCGACTTTTCTGGTCGAGGCATTCCAGCTCAAATGTTTCTTGGGGCTTAAAATCAAAAATAACCAAATGAATCGATTTGTGCGAATCAGCAGACGTATGGGAGAAAGGTACTCAACCGTTTTGGCATGGCGGAATGCAAATCATTGGCACCTCCATCGGAAGTGTACAGAATCTCGGTATGTATGGAGAATTGTATGGAGAAATCAATTTTCTGTATAGTGAAGTGATCGGTAGATCGGACAATGAACACGGAAATTCGATTTGAAGTGGCATCAATTTGAGTCTGTGAGGCTAAAATGACGCAGATTATGCAGGAGACATCGAAGTTTGCGCAATCGGAAAATCTAACACTATTCTCAAAGAGGGATTAAGGACATTTGAATGACGATAAATTACAAACTTTCTTTTTCGAGTTTTCCGATATTTCTAAACCGAGCTCCTGCTAGCGGAAAATAGTTTTGAATAGGTGTTAGTCTACCTAATTGGAAAATCATAAGTTTTCTGATACTTCCAAACTGCGCTCATCCTAGCGGAAAGTAGTTTTGAGTAGGTCTCAGTCTTCACAATCGGAAAATCGTACAAAATTTTACTTGTAGTCAGAATAAAAATATTTAACCACATATAACGACTTGGCATGACATCGGCGCTCGTCTTATCGGAAAATAATTTTAAACAGAATATCATGAAAATGCTACGAAAATGACAACCCTGTACATCTTCTATATTCAAACATTTTCATCAGGCGTATACCATCGAGAGGAACACATTATGAAGTGTCTTGCCACATATAGGAATTCCCTCAACAATGATAACCATGTACAAAGTATTAATGGATGGCTCTAAAAGTAAGATGTTAGTCGAAATCAGGCTCTCAGAAGCTTTCGAAATAGCATGTGAATTGTGACAAAGAGACCCAATAGCCCAAATTCCATTCAACTTGGAAATAACAAAGCGAAACTAAATTTACATATGGATATCGCAAGAAGGTAACCAGCAATTTTAACTGGCGACACACAATACGAAAATCGCGTAATCACCATAATCGCGTATGCGTTTTAATTGGAACAATTAAATAGTTAAGGATTAGATGACTCGGGCATGTTCTACATTTTCAAAACTGTAGCATAAAACAGGCTCTGGAATTGCCACCAATAAAGACTCTTGATGCAGATTGTGTTATTTGAAAGAGCATTGTTGAGGTGGCTAAATACCTTCCTGGTATGTAGCGCCAGCGAAAAAGAAGAAGAAGTTAGTTTAAAATAGTTTACTTCGTAAGAAGGTTTGCAGTTTGGGCTTCTCAGTATGCAAAACAGTACTATGTATTAAATTACGCATCGAATATATTTTGTATTTTGGTTGCAATGACGTTTTATAAGCTGTTGAAAGAAATCTTCTACATATAGTTGGGGCAGTACAGCTATTACGTTTTTATCTGTTGCCGCTGGCTGCCTACACTTTGGACGCTTGTGTCTTTTCTGGCTATGATTGAAAGCAATGTTCATAAAATTTCAGAAAAACCACAAACTTCCTGAAAGTTGGAATATATTTTGGTCGATTAAAGCTACTGTGAGAATGGGAAAAGAACTGGGAATCCTCTGATTTCCTTGCGGCTTTGTAGCTAACTTTCAGGTATTTACCGAGTTTGCTCGGTGGCAGTGAAAATTATAAATGAGTTTCCCGATTCCACTTTTATTCCCAGGTTTCCTAATTCCGGCTGATGATTCTGAATTAATTGCCGGTTGGTTTAGTTTGATAGCCTTTTAGTGTGGCCTCTACTAATATGATTTTTAAGATACTTTATTTTATGAGTGTCTATAATAGCTTTCAATTTTGGGCTATCGGACGTTTGATTATTTCCGAGAAACTAATTCTTTTCAATTTAATTTCTGATTTTATGCAAGTGGTGGATGATATCTTTTCTATTACCATGACCAATTCGAATTGCCACCTTGTGTGTAGCCCTTTTTAAAGCCACATAATGCCCCCTTACAAAATATCTAAGCTTGTCTTTAATTTTCAATGATTTTTTCATGTTTTTCAATAATTTCTGCTTGGCAGCTAGTTGCGCGTGCTGTTATTTTTTTGATTTGGTTATTGCTACGGTTGTTTGCTGTAAATTATGTTTCAGTTTCAGCTGCTCTGTCTTCGTACTTTTGCGCTATGCTCTCCGGTAGGTGGACATCAGATCATAATAACCCGACATTATCTAGTTTCGAACTCGAGTTAAAGTTTTAAACACTGTGATATGTGGTCGGTGTATCCGACGTTAACATGAAGCAAAACTATAGCTAAACTATAACATGAAGTTAACTATAAACAAATAATCGGGTCATATTATGAGTTTTCTGAAAATTTTCTAAGAATATCAACTGACCTGCCTTTACGTGTATTTCTAAAATTGTTTGTGTTTTACAAATACAAATTAAAAACACAAGAAATATTTTTAAATAGTTTTCAATAGTTCAAATTACAAATTGCAAATGCAACACTAATAATTCTTCCACACAACAGAGATCGGTAATTTGTATAAGAATCAACAGCAATTTTATCGAATCCATAATTATATTTTCTTAGAACGTTTGTAATTAGATTAGAAACCCGAAAAGGTTAATTTCCTTACAACTTTGAATAGTTCTTAGCTTTCTTTACAACTGAAAATAAAATTTTGGATCAACTCCAAATTAATCAACGAAAACTTAACTAAAATCCAATATTAAAAATATGTGAAATTGAAAAATAAATCTGTTCAAGCAAATGTGCGGATATGTAGAGTAAGACGATATACACGTTATACATTTTTGCAAAATATTTTTTTATGACATCTTAAATGTCAATTTGAGATATTTATGATTGAGTTGATTGTTTATGCGTATATTACGCAATGCCGCTCCATTTATGGCATACATAAATAACTTTTACAACGAAATTTGCAATCGGCTGTACAAAAAATATTTTCAAAATATCAACAAAATTGTAACCGATTGTAAAAAAAATTCTTTGTTCCCAGATTTTTCAAGTGCGCGTTTGATATCTAATAAATCCCCGAATTTATAGCACTTTATACACTGCTGTCATTGACCATGAAAATGGCCAAGTAGAATTTTGAATATCCCATACGTAGCGGAAAAAAAGGAAATTTAATTGGTGCACGTCAACAAGAAAATTGATTTGTCATATAATTTATACGTACACTCCGTTGTGTACTTATATGGTTGTTATAAAACAAGGACGTAAATTTTCCCATCCCATCCATTATTAACAGTCATAATATGCAGTCATAAAAATATTTATACTTGTTTTTGTGTATATGTACTACGTACATATCTGCGAGGAGTAAAAAGAAAATGACTTTTCCCCGCAATATAATTCTTCGCTGGCAATAAATTTCGTTTTGTTTATAAAAATACACAAAAAATAGAAAATTATGGGTGACAAAATAAACAAAAAAAAAATATTTTTATTAATAACAATGATAGTAGTAATTAAAGGTCGCGGGTATTTAGTGTAGTTACACACATGTACATTAAAATTAATTATAATAAGGCGAAAATATTTCAGAAATTTTAATGAAAATGAAAATATTGCATACGAGTCGTGTATGATCTTTGTAGGTCACATGAAGAAATTGCACCAAATTGTTTTTCATTTATTTCTTTATTTAATTAAAACGCGAGATAGTCCAATGTTTTGCATGTCTTCATATATTTTAATAATTGATTTAGTGACTGCATTGAGATTAATTTTTCATTTTGCCGGGTTCTATTTTTACACTACATATACGAGTATATATAACAAGTTCCTGCGCCAACATTTTACACACTGTTGGTGTTTTCATCGAAGGTTTCTCTCACACCATGGTTAGTGTCATTGTTATAGTGCAAAATAAACAAGTCTCGTAAAATTATTTTTAATGGGAGTGCAGTTTGATTGCCTATACATCAAATATTATAAACTTTTGGCTGTATTAGTCAAAATATAATAGGCCGTTAAAAACAAAGTTTTGCATTATCAACTATAGTTAATTAAGGCGCAAATGTATTGCGCGAGGTCTAAACCAAGAGGCGCAATACAAAAAATTACATCGATAGGCTTGTGCCGTATCGAGCATATAAACAGCATAAGTAACGAGCATATAACGGCCGATTGTTTGATAAAGTTTGTTTCTGGTGCTAGGAATTTGCAATCTTCAATTTTCGAAGATTTTCAAAATAAATCCATAATAGCTCGCCTTAATTTTTTGTTTGGAAATCGACAAAAAAACTTACATTGTGTTATGATTATGACGACGTAAATTGGAAGATTTATAAGAATTTGATTCCGACATACGGTTCCCGTGCAATGATTCATTCATTACCATCACCAGCCTAGTCCGGTAGCTTAGACGAAAGTAATTCAGATGACGATTGAGGAATTATAAAAATTAAATATTTAAAATAATTGACTTTTATTTACCTATTTCCGATGGAATACTAAACTGCGATTCTTCAGGTATCAATTTTTTATTTCAAGTTCCTCTTCCAGCTGTAAATTGACTTCCTCATGTTAAGTAAACCTAGCTTAGTAAAATTACTTTCGATTCAGAATACGCAGAACGTATGTGAAGCTGGCCCGAAAACCATCCCGAAAGATGCCTTTAAAATTTAGATGTGTTTCTCCGCTAAATTCATTAAAAGACTTTTCAGCCCGAAAAATTAAAAAAAATATGGAGAAAATCAAATTCCATCCCGAGAAAATAAAACAAGCTCACGCACACACAACAAATTTTAAATATAAAATTATCTTACAGTGGGGATAAGGGACCCCAGCTGATTTAATATTCACTTCTGTTAGATTAGGTATCGGAATTATGCTCATATGTCGATGAAAATTTCTCCGCTCACAGAGATTGGCAGATGTAACGGTATATACCTAATTAATGCACTGGGGAGGTATGTAGTTACGTACGTAAGGGTTTTCCATAAATTTTAATATTTTTCACATACTTTCACATACTCCATATTTTAATATAAATTTTATATTCTCGATTAATGATTGATTAATTTATGAAACACCAATTCAAATATTAGTACAGGTTAGGAGTGGCTGAAGCGGGTGTCTGTCTTGTACTAAGCGGTTCGCTATATAAAGGTGTTCTGGGTATGACTGGATGCCTTAAGATTCTCACTAGTACGCGGTTGAGCGGCAGGCTAACAACCTTCTCTCATGAAAACAATTAAGTAATGTACCCTAATCAAAGGCCCCGGGGGTCTATTATGAAATTTTCGCCCGCGTTTTTTTTCGACAACTTCGACTAATCTGACAACGTCGAAAATACCTATTATGAATTTTTCGATTGTATAGAAAATATAAAAACCTTAATAAAATTTTATTACGAAATTTTTTTCTAATTATACTAATTAAATTTTAATAATTAAAATTATTTAATCCAATTTTTAATATTTTATGTATAATTTTATAAATATTTTTTGTCTTGACGATTTGAACGATATTCGACACCTTAAGAGGTGTCGTAAATTTTCGATTCGACGCTGTCGACAAATTTCATAATAGACCGGATTATCATATCGAATTCACCACACACTCGACCTCGGAAATTGTACACGGACAACGCTTTAAAAATGGGAACTTGGATCGTGCTTAGCCTATTAAGACCTCGAGATCTCCAGAACCTTTTGAACCAAACAAAGAGTTAGGGGCCAACCATCCAAAAAATTATAAAATTAAATAAAAATTAAAAATATTTACGAAATTAATTTTCTTTGACGTTCCAGCCATACGCGCCGTAATATTAGTAACAATATCCGATATTATATTTGACACCTTTATTTTCAGATGTCACGATTTTTATTTTTTTTTTAAGTTTGGACGCAAAATTCTGCTAAAATAACTTTGTTAAGTGACAGTTGATATTTAACGCTTTGACGTGAGTCGTAAAAATCAACTGTCAGCTGTAGCATCGGATGTCCTAACAAAATTATTGCCAATTTAAATTTCTATAACTCGAAATGACACACCTTTGAATTTACACTGCCAAGATAGTTCAATTAAATATTTAAGTTCGTTCGTATTTTGTCCTTATCCGTATTGATTAACACAGTTGACATAGGTCTAAGCACACAAAGAACAACATGAAATAATCGTTCAATGGTTTAGAATAGTTGATGACAAATTGAGTAGTAAATACATAATCTTTTATTATAAATAATCTAATATTGCTTCGTGTCGTCTTAATGTTTAGTCATCACGAAGTTATGTCTTTATCTGTATCTAAGGAGAAAACCGAAACTAATTCCGATAAAAGGAAATCATAGGCAAATATAAAGGAAACAAAATAACGATTTGCTGTCAGTTTCTGGTTGAAATTTTAATATGTTCGGTCTATAAAGCTCTGCATTAATAATAATTAATAATTATTTGTGAGTACAAATACAGGAAAAATAAATAAGATAATTTGCCTAAATTAATATCCATTTCTTGTAGATTATAATGTCCAGCCAACGTAAAAAGATAAAACTCGATGAGTCATCCGATTATTCAATATTAAATCTAAATGATGACTGCCTTTTTGAAATATTGTCATATCTCAGACTTGGTGATTTGTGTCGCATTAGAGGAACGTGCATCCGCCTAAATCAACTTGCACAAAAATTTTATTCAAACTACACCACCATAGATAAGACGTTGTTCGAGTCTACTGAATTGGCTAATTACGATACTTTGTCAATGATACTTAAACAAATTGGTCACCATGTTGAATCATTCCGTTTAACCTACTCAAGGATGATTCCGAATTTGTTTCTAAAATTAGTTTTTAAATATTGCATTAATTTAAAAAAATTCGCAACCAACTATTACGCATTTGGATATGATATTGGGTGGCAAAACATCATAAAATCTAAAATCTTTCAAAATTTGGAATCGATTCACCTGGCTTGCAAGGCTAGTGATACAATAAACTTCGATGACTTTATTACGATGAAAAATTTGAAACATTTCGGACTCTTCTCCGTAAATTATAAATGGCCACGCTACAAAAATGAAGAATTTTTAAAATTACATAATTTGGAAAGTTTATCCGTAAACGTACTACCTGAAGTTGGTTATAAGATCTGCGAGAAACTTTTTGACAACAACCCACGAATTAATAAATTAAATTTATTCAATGGTGTAGACGATGGCATTATAAACTTATTGGTCGATAAGTTAATGTACCTTAGAGATTTAAGCATGAATAAACCAAATAAATATCACATACCGGCAGTATCAGATCAATCAATGATGAAAATAAGCCAAATAAGAAATTTAAAACATTTTAGATCTTGGAAGGTACCGACATGTCTATTGGAGAGCCTAGTACAATACGATCAACTAGAAACACTTACCAGTTCAACCGAAATGTCAGGAGTGCTAGTTACAAAATTTACAAAACTAAAATTTTTGAATATCACGAATGTAAATGATACCGTTCTGAACTCATTGAAATCACAAAGAACTTTGGAAAAGCTTGAGCTACGTTTGGAGCGTATAACGACCGATTGTTTCATAAAGTTTGTTTCTGGTGCTAGGAATTTGAAATATTTATCATTAACATCATATTTCGTCGATATCACAAATGAAATCACAATAACTCGCATTGATCATTTGTTGCGAAATTTAATTCTACAAAAAAGACTTGAATTTCATTATAATGATTTTGCACATTGGATGAATTATAGGAATTTGGGGGGTCAACTACGCCACTTCGACCATTTCATCCAAATCGTTCGTCTCCAAAACAGTTCGCCAACTTATTCATCTTATCCAGCGTATTATTCACCATCATCACCAAGTTATTCACCATCTTCACCAAATTATTCACCACCGTCACCAACTTATACACGATCATCACCAATTTATTGTCCAACATCACCAACTTATTCACCACCGTCACCACTTTATTCACCATCGTCACCAAATTATTCACCACAATCACCAACTTATACACGATCATCACCAATTTATTGTCCAACATCACCAACTTATTCACCACCGGATGACGATTAAGGAATTTAAATAAAATTACATGTTTAAAGCAAATGTCTTTTATTTACGTATTTCCGATGGAATACTAAATTGACTGCGATTCTTCAGGTACCAGTTTTGTATTTTAAGTTCCTCTTCCAGCTATAAATTGACTTCCTGATCTTAAGTAAACCTCCCCCCCCCCTTCCCCACCTTTTAGGTCTTAAGCAAACGAGTCCTGCGGAAGGCAAACGTGGTGGAAGGCAAATGGCCAATTGCAGTTATATTATCTTGAGTTCGTAGCTTAGTTTAATTCGAATCAATTTATTTCTAATTAACATTTTTTTTAAATATCCGTAATGAATTTTTATTGTTTCTTTAACAAATTTACAATTATTTTTAAATTCGCATTTTTTCAGATCTTTTATTTTTTTAAAACTTTATTTAAAATGTCAGCGACATGCTGATAGTGAATATAAATAATTTAGGGCTGCACCATGAAATATACTAACATTCTATACATCACACGTCCCTCCTTAAGACAATAATTATTTTAAACTAAATCATATAACTTGAAGCCAAGCATCAATTTATGCTGTTCTGACGAATTTTGTTCTGCCATTAGTGCCATCTCTGTGTGTGTGTGTGCATGTGTGCGTTGTTCCTTGCAGACTAAATGTCTGTTGGCGCTCTTTAGTCCTTGCGGATTGATTGATCAGGATGAAACTACGTGATTTTTTCAGAAATCGGTCCCTTGTTAGTCTGACAGCTTCTACAGAAGCCTTTTCGTGAAATAGCATTTACGAAAAAATCAACAAAAACAAAAAATTGTAAATTAAATTTCAAATAAAATTAGTTTAAATCATTTTTTAAATTTTACCGGAAATAACTAGTTTTGTATGATTCCAATGGACTCGGTTGTAATTTTGTAATATATATTTAATTATCACGGTCCGAATTCCAGATCCAAAGCTCATATGATGTTAGTTTTAATAAAATCACTGTTGTTTTCTTTTAATTACTGTGTATTTCATGAAATCATAAGTACGACTAAATCTTTTATGCTTCTGAGTTTTTCTTTATAACTGCCGAAGAACTTACAAACACAACTTCGGCGATTTAAAAATCAAACGAATCAATATAGAAATCTGTTACTGCTTTCAGTTCATTATGGCTGTTGTGACATTAAGAACTCAGTCTTTTTTACTTTCGAGCAATCTAACGCTACTGTCAGAATCGATATCTTGCATTGGAGTGCATTCTCCTTTCCACTGCATAAAGCAAGTGATTCTGATAGGATTTTCTTAATTTATACAATTTTGAACTAATTGATTGATCCTTTGTGATGTATGTTACAAACTTTATCTTTCAACACCTTCAATTTCTATAGCGATTCACTTAATTTACTCTGTTCACTTTACTGTTCTTTTTTTCTGCTCAATTTTACTGATCACTATTTGTTCGCACTTTCACTTTTTACTTTTCGACTTGCACTACTCACTGGTTTAATTACAACTGTGTCTGTGTCCCAAATTGCTCGCGCTTATATACTTGTCGATTGCTGTTCGAGATTATTCACTTTATTACATCTGGCGATGTATGTGTGTTACAGTTGTAAATCAATTTCATGTAGTTATGATTTCTCCTGTTCTGATGATTAACGCATCTCCCGCTCTCTGGGTGGGTAACACTTGGTGGTGTATATCTTAACCACATGAAAATCCGTGCCAAACGCAAAAAGATTTAACAGAAGAGTTAAGAATTACTCACTTCGATTGATAGGAATGGAAAAAATAAAGAAGGGGGGAAAATGGATTCCTTATAAACTGACCGAAGAAAACAAAAACCGAAGAGTTGACACCTTTATGAATTTGCTTCCTCGGTACAAAAGAAATAATTTATTGTACCAAATTCATTACGGGTGATGAAATGTGGATTTTGTATGATAACGCAGAAAACCATGAGTTGATCCAGGCCAGCCATCAATATCAATTGCAGAAATGAATATTCATGCCAAGAAAGTGTTACTGTGTGTCTGGTGGGATTGGAAGGAGTCATTTACTACGAACTTGTGGAACCTGGAAAACTGTTGCAGCTGAACGATACTAGGCCCAATGGATCAAATTAAGTAATACTCTGAAGGAAAAAAGACCTTTTGCGGGCCAAGGAAGGCGGAAGGTGTTGCTGCAAGACAACGTCCGTCCACGTACAGTAAAATCAACCCAGGAACTCATATTCTCCTTAGGCTGGGAAGTTTTACAGCATGCGGCGTATTCTCCAGACATGGCATCCTCTGATTGCCACTTATTCAGTACGATGTCATCATATTTGGAAGACCAGCGGTTCACGAAAGTAGAAGATGTGCCAGAATGGCTCCATGGCTCCATAGATAGTAATGGTGAATATGTCGATAATTAATATTTGTAACAATTATATATTTTCAATAAAGTTGAATTCAACCAAAAAAGCCGAGTTTCTACTTGCACACTTAACATAACATAATTTCTGGTGTTTTAATCACGATTTCATTATTGAGGGTATCAGAATTTTAAAGAAAATTGTAAGTAAATACAACATTTTTGATCAAGGGGTCTCCATTTGCAATTTTATCAATTAAAAAGATATCCGATGTTCTTTCTAATCGAATTCAAATGTGTTTATTTCTGTTATTTCTAATTGATTAGATATTCTAAGGTTGGGTCGTAGAGCCCTTCAGCGAAAGAATCGTTCCATGGTGATTGTCGGAATGGTTGATGACAAATTGAGTAGTAAATACATAATCCCTTATTATAAATAATCTAATATTGCTTCGTGTCATCTTAATGTTTAGTCATCACGAAGTTATGTCTTTATCTGTATCTAAGGAGATAACCGAAACTAATTCCGATAAAAGGAAATCATAGGCAAATATAAAGGAAACAAAATAACGATTTGCTGTCAGTTTCTGGTTGAAATTTCAAAATGTTCGGTCTATAAAGCTCTGCATTAATAATAATTAATAATTATTTGTGAGTACAAATACAGGAAAAATAAATAAGATAATTTGCCTAAATTAATATCCATTTCTTGTAGATTATAATGTCCAGCCAACGTAAAAAGATAAAACTCGATGAGTCATCCGATTATTCAATATTAAATCTAAATGATGACTGCCTTTTTGAAATATTGTCATATCTCAGACTTGGTGATTTGTGTCGCATTGGAGGGACGTGTATCCGCCTAAATCAACTTGCACAAAAATTTTATTCAAACTACACCACCATAGACAAGACGTTGTTCGAGTCTACTGAATTGGCTGATTACGATACTTTGTCAATGATAATTAAACAAATTGGTCACCATGTTGAATCATTCCGTATTAACTACTCAAGGATGATTCCGAATTTGTTACTAGAATTAGTTTTTAAATATTGCATTAATTTAAAAGAACTCACAACCAATTATTTCGCATTTGGAGATGATATTGAATGGCAAAACATCATAAAATCTAAAATCTTTCAAAATTTGGAATCGATTCACTTGGTTTACAAGGCTAGTGATTCAACCAACTTTGATGACTTTGTTACGATGAAAACTTTAAAAAATTTCGTATTCCTCTCGATAAATTATAAATGGCCACGCAACAAAAATGAAGAATTTTTAAAATTACACAATTTGGAAAGTTTATCCGTAAACGTACTAGATGCCGTTGGTTATAATATCTGCGAGAAACTTTTTGACAACAACCCACGAATTAATAAATTAAATTTACTCGATGGCCTAAACGATGAAATTATAAACTTAGTGGTAGATAAGCTAATGTACCTTGAAGATTTAAGCCTGAATGAACCAAATGACTTTTTATTGCCGCCAGTATCAGATCAATCAATGATGAAAATAAGCCAAATAAGAAATTTAAAACATTTTAGATCTTGGAAGGTACCGAGATGTCTATTGGAGAGTTTAGTACAATACGATCAACTAGAAACACTTGCCAGTGCATCCGAAATTCAAGGTGAGCTAGTTATAAAATTTACAAAACTAAAATTTTTGAGCATCACGAATGCACAAGATAGCATTTTGAACTCATTGAAATCACAAACAAGTTTGGAAATTCTTGAGCTAAGTAACGAGCATATAACGGCCGATTGTTTGATAAAGTTTGTTTCTGGTGCTAGGAATTTGAAATATTTATCATTAACATCAAATTTCGACGATTTTCAAAATGAATCCATAATAGCTCGCCTTAATTCTCTGTTTGGAAATCGACAAAAAAAACTTCAATTTTGTTATTATAACCAAGATATAAATTGGAAGATTTATAAGAATTTGATTCCGACATTCGGTTCTCGTGCACCGATTTATTCACGTTCATCACCAACTTGGTGTGATATTTTACTCGATCTGAATTACTGATGACTATTGTGATTCCTTTTATTTTAACGATTAGTAAATATTATTGTAGAAATTTAAATAAAATTAAATATTTAATTGGCTTTGATTTACCTATTTCCAATGAAATACTAAACTGCGATTGGTACCTCCAATTTTTTATTTCAAATTCGCCTTCCAGCTGTAAATTGACTTTCTGGTCTTAAGTAAGAATATGCAGAACTCCTCGGCCTTTCAGCTATTAAGCAAACGAGTCACGTAAAAATATAATAAATCTAGCATGAGTTTCGACCACCTGTTTAAGGCAAACGATCAAATGCAGTAACCAAGTAGTGAAGCCGTAGTTATCTTGATCGTTTATGGCTACACCACAAAATATACTAACATTCGAAACTTCACGCGTCCCCCCTTAAGCTAATATGCTAGAACTAATGTTTCCTATGCAACACGACCCATCTAGAGGAAGCCAAGCATCAGTTTATGCTGTTCTCCCGAATTTTCACATAAAAAATAAGATTTAGAAAAATTTCGGCGTACTAGTATGAAGGTTTGTATGTTAGTCAACTATAATTATTTAAATATTCTACTACAATAAAATGTCTTTTTCAGTGTTAAAAGCGCCATCTAATAAATAATGATTGTTGGTATACAATTCACAATATATAATATAACAGTTGAGGATACGGTATAAACATGCTCCGCCCCGCCTACGAACTCTGTATCTATCTGTTGGAACAACTTCTTCATCATTGTTTGTAACCGCGTTTGTGGTAATTATTGGAACCTAAAGGTATAATAAATTTGTAAATAAAACGAAATATGTCAAATTTATAAACTAATTTGCATCACTCAACGAATCCACATGGGTGCCGAATCCTTTCATTGCATTACTGCGCAGGTAATAATGCGCAGGTCGATAAATTTGTTCCGCAGCTCCTCACCTATTCTCGAAATAATAACCGTCGCAGAAAAGTCATCGGCCACTTCGTTCCATGCATTGGCCAGAGCTTGGCCAAATAAAGTTGATTCTCATAAAAATAAATATATTTAGTGAAACGAATGTTGTCGAGGAAAATTTAAGGAAAATTTATGGATTAGAATTTTCACTATAATTTCACTATACTAGTAGAAGTTTTTGAGATATTAGCCAAAAACTGAAGGATTGGTTATGAACTGGCCAAGTTTAGTCCAGCATGAACAGCTCCTAGAGTTTTGTCCAAAACTTACTTTAGAATCTCTGATCAATACTACTATCCAAATTTCATCGTCATTCTATAAGAAATGGCGGAACGACGGAATATTGTTAAATTTCAAGATTTAATTTACCGAGTTCCTTTACTTCGGAGATCAATCAATTTGTCATTTAAAGGATCACTTTTAATATTTTATTCCGCAAATGAATAAAAAATTTCACTGGTAATTATATAACAAAAGAAATAATTTTTGTGATAGTGCTGCCACTTGCGGCGAGTAGCGTAATCTCTTATTTTCCGCTGTCAAGTTTCGGCTATTTTATACAGCATGAAAGGACTGGGTCATGAAGCTGACAAAAATTATTCTCTTTGGAAATCTACTAAAAGATACAAGAGGCCAATAATACAAGTGCCTCCTATAAGGAACATAAAAAGGGATGGGTGCGATGTAACGAAGAAAAAGCAGAACTGTTGATAAAGCAGAGCAGTCGCTATGTTATATATATATATATATATATATATATATATATATATATATATATATATAGGGTGGGCCGCATTTGGAGCACGGAGAACCCGCACGTGATCGTAAAGAAGCCGATGCATCCTCAACGAATAACTGTTTGGTGCGGATTTTGGCCCGGTGGCATCATTGGGTCATTTTTCTTTGAAAATGTGCAAGGAGCCGCCGTTGTCAATGGTGAGCGCTACCGCGCCATGATAAACGATTTTTTGTTCCCGGCACTTGAAGAGGAGGACATAGGCAACATTTGGTTTCAACAGGACGGCGCTCCGTGCCACACAGCACACGTTTCAATTGGTCTTTTGCGCACTGTCTTCGAAGATTTAATTATCAGCCGAAACGCTTATGTGATTTGGCCTCCTCGGAGCTGTGATTTGACGCCGTTGGAATATTATCTTTGGGGTGCTGTCAAAGATAAGTGTTACGCCGATAAACCAGCAACGATTGACGCTCTCAAGAATAATATTCGCATTGCCATTGAAGACATAATGCCGCATACCATCGAAAATGTGCTCAAAAATGGGACCGACCGTATGGGGTACGTCAAGGCCAGCCGAGGCAGTCATATGAATGAAATAGTATTCCATAATTAATCGGAAGGATTGTTCTTTACATCTTACAGTACGGTCTCTGTTACCTACTGGCTCAAAATTGGTTGATAAGTTCTTATGTTCTCTTAAAACCAATGATCATTATACCTGACTTCCAGTTTGGATTCAAAAATAAACATTCGGCAATTGATCAAGTTTATTGCGTGACCGTAAAGACAGAACATTCTTTGAAAAGAATAAATATTGCCCTGTCGTATTTCTAGATGTATTACAGGCTTTCGATAGAGTGTGGTATGAGTGTCTCATTTACCAGATACTCAAATTAGTGCCACAAAATTACTGCCAATTGCTCCAGTCGTATCTCTCCTTAGAGTATCACATGAAGAAACATACTCCAACTTTTACCCAGCCATAGCAAGGGTGCCCCAGGGTAGCGTGTTTGGGACTTTCCTTTACCTACTTTACACTTACGATAAACCGACAACGGTAACAACCTTCATCGGAATTTCTGCTGAAGATACCGCAGGCGTCAAGCGAATCGCAGAATCAATCAGTTGAATACTTACAGCAAGCACTAGATAAAATTAGCCAATGGACCAGGGATTGAAAAATAAAGCTTATCGAGCAGAAATCAGTCCATGTAATATACGCGTTGCGACACAAAAATAGCAACCTCCATACATTTCTCAGTGGGGTAGAAATTCTCCAAGTTGGATCTGTTAAATATCTCGGATTGCATCTGGCTAAAAGACAAATATTCTAAGCTTTGTATGGTGTCCAATTCTGGAACCGTACTAAACAATTAAATCGTTTAATTATTCAACGTTGCCAAAGCAAAATTTTACGTGTAATAACGAATACTTACCTCTACGTAACTAACGAGGAATTACACAACGGCCTAACTGTTAAATAGACTGATGAAGTGATCCAGGAAGTAGCCATCAGATATGAAAGAAGATTATTACAACATTCCAACAGTGAAGCAATACAACTTCTTGGCATAACAAAAGAACTGAGACGCCTTAAAAGAATTAAACCGCATGAGCTATAGTCATCTAATAAATGAAGGTCCACTATTGGGTTATGTAATGCTGCTGACAATCCGACTCGAGTAACCAATGTAATGCTGGCAACAGATTGGGAAAATCTTGTGTTTTTTGTATCGGGTCTTATAATATTTGATCTTTGAGGCAATCTATAAGGTGCTTCTAAATGCTTCGTTCAAATTTAGCAAGTAAATTAGTGAATAAAACTGACGACCGTTGTCGAACATAATTCTTTCGGGAACGGAAAACAATGGAAACACATTTTTTTCTAGTTTTTACACCAATAATTGGGTTGAGAATTCACAAACGTGTTTCAATAGCACGAATCGGATAACAACTTAAATAATCTAAATGCGCCGATCGTCTTAGTTATGTTGTAACATTACTTTAATCCTTTACGGTATTCGATGGTGAATGAACAAACTCTAACTAACGCAAATTGGGTCCCTTATTATTGAGAAATGTAATTCTTCAATGTACGGGTGAAGGATTTTAACGCCTCTGAAATCTGCATATTATGCCAGATCGGTTACGGAATACTCTCGCAAAGCCACGTTGTCGTAGGTTAATATACGTGTAACTCCTGTTGAACGTCAACTAATACGAACGCTGTGATAAGTCGCCTAGATGTCTAGACTGTAATTTTAAGGGCCGATGTTGATTTTGAATAAAACACAAATTATTTAGGAAATTATTGTCAATTCTTTTTATTATGATAATAAGTTATGGTTCAATTATGTATGAAACAAAATATCGGCCAAATGGCCGCCGCGACCTCGGCGGCCCACCTGATGGTCCAAATTTTTGATGACGCTTAGGCATAATTGAGGTTCTATGCCGTTAATGTGCCGAATTATCTCATCCTTTAGCTCTTGAATTATTGCTGGCTTATCGACGTACACCTTTTTTTCAAATAACCCCAAAGAAAGAAGTCCAACGGTGTCAAATCACATGATCTTGGCGGCCAATTGACATCGCCACCACGTGAGATAACACGGCCATTGAATTTGTCGCGCAAAAGAGCAATTGTTTCGTTAGATATGACAAGTGGCACCGTCCTGTTGAAACCACATATCATCCACATCCATATTTTCCAATTCGGGCCATAAAAAGTTCGTTATCATCTCACGATAGCGAACACCATTCACAGTAACTGCCTGACCGGCCTCATTTTGGAAAAAATACGGCCCGATGATGCTGCCAGCCCATAAACCGCACCAAACAGTCACTCTTTGTGGGTGCATTGGTTTTTCGACAATCACTCTTGGATTATGATTCGCCCAAATGTGGCAATTATGCTTATTGACGAATCCACTGAGGTGAAAATGTGCCTCTTCACTGAAGATGATTTTCTTCGAAAATTGATCATCCGCTGTTGCCATTTCTTGCCACCATTCTGAGCATTGACGACGTTTGGAATTCAAATTGAATTAGTCTGAAATTGAGAAATGTCAAATTAAATGCAGAAAAAAACTTGACGTTTAGGTGGGGTTCACATTCAACGTCGGCCCTTAAAATTTAACCACCCTTTACTACTGGGATATTGATGTTTTTCAAAGGTGCCGCCAGTGATTCGAAGTTTTCCAATTCCTATATATTAGAGTAACAAAGAAAAAAAAATTACCTTGGGTAAGGTGCGGCGTAAGTATGATGGTCCACCAACGGCAGAGGCACCTATAGAATCTGATTTTCTAATAGAAAAATTGTATGATTATCTCTTCATTTTCCTAGACCCCGTTGCTTATCAGAGTACGTATTCATAATTTCCTAGAACAGTCTGCTAACTTTGAAATCGTCGATGAAAAGTGTTAAATTACCGTTAATCGTAATTCAATATTACACGAATATTCCACCGAATAAAAGTCTATTATTAATTACAAAATTGGTAAACGATCTTAACAATTTTAATTAACGCAATAAAAAAATGCATAAACTAAGGCGCTTCTACCACAGAAAGTAAAATTAACTAAACCGACATTTATAAGGTTCTTAGAAAAGACGTCAACTAATTTCGATTCATATCATATTCGAACAGTTTTATATCGTTCGGTTACTTCCCCTTCTCTATTTATTCGACCCACCTGAATCTTTTCACCACTTGTTTCGTAATTGTAAAAGAGAAAAAACCCATAGTATAAAAAAATTACTGGGCTAGCGCATGTCTAATTGAAAATGTATATACAAAATTTCGCTTTCTCCAGTCGACATCGGCATATACACAACGAACGACGAACAGAAAAAAAAAACACTTTGGGTGGAAATTTTGATTTGTACATGATACAAAAATTACCGCCACAATCGGTTCGTATGTTAATGTAATAAAGTAATTGCACTGAGAAGAGAGTAAATCTATACATTTGTCGACTCAAATAGACAGCGAATTATTCTACTGTGGTGTTGGGCTACGATTTACGAACGTATGATAACATTTTGTATACGCTTTCTGTGTCTTGAGTATTTTCGTTTACGAAGGCAGCAAAACTAAAAGTAAAAACAGTCACTTTGTAACCGTTGAATATAGCTAGTAGCAAACTGGTTTGATTTACAAATACAAACAATAAAACGTTTCTTGATTAAATTCAAACTAAATTTAGTCTCAAAACATAATCAAATTGTGTCAGTGTTAATTACCATAAAAATCGCGTAATTTATTTTAGTGTGGCATACACAAAACTCTGTTTTGTTCATAATTTGTGATTTTGTGTGGACTGGATTTGTTTGGTTGGATCACTTGTTGAACCCCGCAACCGTGAATTGATATAAAGTGAAACTTTTGTTGAGTGAAAAATTGTTAATTGAATATTAAATTGTTGTCAATATGAGTGGTGCAGTAGTGAATGATATTATCAGTTTTAAGAAGAATCCCGATGAGGATTTTTATGCGATTTTGAACTGTGACGAGAATTCGAGTGTAAGTAACAGCAATAATAAATTTTAAACTAAATTTTTGGGAATTCCCGATACGCGCGTCATTTGAGTGTTTTTATTTATATTCTAAAATTTTGTTTTTGCAATTCTCTTAAGTTTACTTAAGTGAGTACGGTTTAATGGGTGTCGCGGATTTATTGTGGCTAGACTAATATATCCTGGAGGGTTTTGCTATATATATTTATAACCGAGATTACTGAGCATGTCCGTGTTAATATACCTTAAAAATATAATTATGTTAATCTAGAAGTCAGCCCAATGACCTTGCAGCTTGCACCCCCTTGAGTATTATGTACGAGTAAATATATCTGGGAGAAATTTTATTTTTATTTTGTTGATAATAAGTAGTAAACAGGTACACAAATTATGTATAATAAATTTTTAGGTTTTTAGATTTAAGTATCATTAAGATACGATTTTGTAGCTTAATCGAATTATAATATTATGTTGGCCTCCAGTTGACATCATCAATAAACTATTATACCTACGAGTATTGTTTGATGTTTCTTGAAAGGTCTGTCTGCCAGTTCATAAACTTTTTTCCACAAATTATTATTTTTTCTAACGATATCGCTAATAATCACGGGTTGACTTATGACCAATACCGACGAACATATGTTTGTTTTCCCCATTATTAATTATTCAAATTAACGGATTCGATGAAAAATGCATTCTAAAAAATTAATTACAAAATATATAAAAAAAAAATTTTATTACCTTAATTAATGTGGTGCGTCTGTTTTATTTAAAAAATTTACGATTCGAGATAAAAGCGGGCTGATTTGCAATTAATTTACAAGCGCAATCTCAGCGAAAAGTTATATAGGTACCATCGCCTCATTCCCCCTCCTTATTGTAATCAATGGTTTTTACAAGCAACAACACCAAATGTATTTTTTTAATTAAATTTAAATCAAAGAATAAATAAAAACATTTATTGAATTTATTTATATTCGCGCAATACAAAAAAGTTAATTTCAATATTTACAATAATTAAATTCGAATGTACTCGTTTATTTACAATTTACAATTGCTATTTAGTTTTTATAATTTTTTAATTATAAATTTCAATAAAACAGACAAAGAGGTACTTGCGTATTTTGGTTTTCGGAATAAAAATGTTAAATTAAACTAATTATTAAAAATGGAAATATTTGTATATTCATTATGATTTAATACTTTGTGTAAATTTGTGTTGCCGAATATTTTGTAACAAATTCGTACCGTACTACGGCATCATGACTTGGAGCTTCAACAAATAATTTTATTGAAAACTCTGCGGTTGGTGAATGCCGTTTCCAATTGGATTTTGTTTATTAAACACAAATTAAACACTAATAACAAATATTTAGTCGCACACAAACAAATGAGTTTTGATGAGGTGGATGACCAACTGATCTAATAGACAAGTTTGACCACTTTCCCATATTTGTGGTCTGATATAGAGGGGTGGTTTTGATTGATGCTTAAATTTTTTAGACTTCAACTATTTAATCGCTTACTAAACTACTATAAGCTATTTGCTCGTTCACAAACGAATGAGTTAATAGGGTTATTTTCTCCAGAGTTTGTGAAATAGCGTACAAGTGCTAGAAACTCATTCTTTCGAAATGCTCTGCAAAGCACATGAATTGATATGTTTTCCAAAATGTAAGCCAATCGATGTGCCGAGCAAAACGCGCCTAAGAGAAGTCGTATATTTTCAAGCGTGCACATTTTGCAATCCGTGCATTACCGTCAATCCGTGACGGATGTAACCGAGCCACATTTTCATCGTAATCCCAGTCACTTTTCTTTAACAAGTAAATCAGAAACGTCTTTGAATGCTTTCAATTCTTTTAATGTGCACAGCTTAGTAGGGAATCTAGTCGAGATCGAACGTATGCGAAATAGAGTGAACATGAGGTTTGCATATCTATAAATTCACTTGTCCATCTTTTAACAAATTCAAACATGGCACTCGCTTTCGCAATACAATTTTCAATATGCCTTTGAAGCTGGCATTTTCGATAAATGTCAACACCTAAATCTATGATCTCATTGACTATTTACTTCGTTATTGTCTTTGTATGAAGTAATTAACGGATTTCTTTTACGATGGAAAGACATGATTTTGTATTTCTTGCTATCCATTAACATCAGCAAATATAAGCACGTTTGAATTTTTGATTATATCGGTTATTTGATCTATGGAAACAATAAATATCCACGGCCCGATGTGAGATCCTTAGGGAACATCAGACGTAACTTTGTGAAAATATAAATGCGAATAAACCCTTGAGTGCTTTATGATGGCAGATGGAATCAAATTATTTACTGTAATCCGTGTACGCTACATCAACTTGATCATTTTTTTCTATCTCATTAATTATTTTACTGGTGAATTCAACCAGATTAGTTGATGTGGATTGGCCAGGCATAAACCCGTGGTGGTTTCTAGATATAACGGGTTATCCAATTCGAGGTTGATAAAGTAGAAATCTGTATACCGATATCTGTCAAAGATAAACGTCAAGTACGCTGTCATTTATTTAGTTGACATTCTGCCATTTAAGAATATGGAGCATTTAACAATCGACCAACGCGTTAAAATTATTAAATCTTATTATAAAAATAGTGATTCTGCCGTATCCACATTTCGCGCTTTACGAGCAGATTATGGTCGTCATAATCGTCCTACAAAGCAAACCATATTGAATACAGTGAATAAATTTAAACAAACTGGATCTGTTACTGATATTGTAAGGTCTGTGCATCATCGAAACATTCGCAATGCTGAAAATATCGCTTCTGTAGCTGAAAGTGTGGAAGAAGATCCAAATTTGTCAATTCCTCGTCGAGCTCAACATTTAGGCCCATCTTATGGCTCATTATGGCGCATTTTGCATCTGGATTTGCATCTTCATCCGTATAAAGTCCATTTGACACAAGATCTAACGCCTGCTGACCATGGACAACGAAGAACATACGCAAATTGGGTGTTGGAAAAACAGGCCGTCGATGCTGATTTTTCGAACAAAATTTTCTTCAGTGATGAAGCTCATTTTTCGCTTGGTGGATACGTTAATAAGCAAAACTGTAGAATTTGGGGCTCAGAAAATCCACAATTGATTCTAGAGAAGCCATTACACCCGGAAAAAGTCACTGTTTGGTGCGCATTGTGGTCTGGTGGTGTGATTGGGCCGTATTTTTTTGAGAACAACCATGGACGAACCGTTACCGTCAATTCTGAGCGCTATGGCCGCATGTTAACCGATTATTTTTTTACGAAAATCGAAGATTATGATCTTGACGATATGTGGTTCCAGCAGGATGGAGCAACCAGTCACGTAACACGAGCAAATCGAGATCTTTTGCAAGAGAAATTTCCTGGACGTTTGATTTCGCGATTGGCTGATGTCAATTGGCCTCCAAGATCCTGTGATTTAACGCCTTTGGATTTCTTTTTGTGGGGCTACGCGAAAGATCGTGTTTACGCAAACAATCCTCAAACTCTTGACGAATTGAAAACTAATATTCGTAAGGTAATAACCGAGATACCGCCCGAAATGTGCCGAAAAGTCATTGAAAATTACCGCAAAAGAATCAAGGCCTGTAAGAAGTCCCGTGGAGGACATTTGAATGACATCTTGTTTAACTAAAAATGGCAAGGATCAATCTGTAAAATGAAATAAAAATTACAATACATTTCGAATATTTTGTGTGTTTTTTTTAAGTTTACTTTATCAAGCTTGAATTGGATAACCTTGTATATGACGTGAAATCGTGGATTTGAATTTGTTGCATAATACTAATTCAAACAATTTTGGAATTTGGGTGTAGTTGATATTCCTCTGTAGCATGTAATAATTCTAAAGATGCCCATGGAATTTCAAAAAACTGTGCAAATAGAACTTTCTACTACATCTATAGAGAATGGAGCATAATTATGCTGGATTTTAATTTTATAATGGCCTAGCTACTCTTTTAGCATTCCTGGAGATGTCCATGGGACCTGGCGTATGGTTTCCGATAACTCGGCCAGTACATTAAATTTGTTTGTTAGTCTGACGAAGTTTACTCTGCTGGCTAATCAAATTTTGAAATTTGAACCAATTTAATATTTTTACATCGCCAATCACAAAAATGTCCACAGATTGTCTGCCACATTTTCACATAGATTACATATTATTCTATCCTTATAGTATTTGGCGTTTATTTATTTATTAGAAAAGTCTACAAACATTAAAAAACACAATAAAACATACAATTTTCAAAAACAAATACAATAAGTTCTAAAATATAACATAAAACTAAAAAGAATAAAAACATTTCAAGTTAGAGCATAATACTGCCTTAACTTACGCCCAAAGCGAAGCCCAATGTCCTTAATTATGCAAAAATCAAGTAAGTGATTAATGTTGTTGAAGGCCATCGACGTCATATTGATTAGTTCATTTGTTAGGTTCCTACTTGATGCCTTAAATTTTACCAATTCTAGTTACCAATAAACGAGCATTTTAGCAACTGACGTTTGTTTTGGTGTGTCAGTGTTGCCTAAATAACACTTTTGGTGTTAGATCTACTACTTTCGGGTTATACAATGTGATGTCAGATGAATAGTTAATAATTAAAACAGTTCCTTAATTTTTTCTGGAAAATGTGAGTTCGTTGGATAAAACGTTTTTCAAACGCTTTCTTAATATTTTTTAAGGCAGTTTTGATACGAGTTTGAAATACTGTTCTAGTAAATTATAGCTTTGCCTTGCAATTTTAGATTCGATTCTAAGTTTGACTGTGATGTTTGAAGCTAAATCCATCAGTTAAATGTCCTCATCCTCTTACTGTTTGTATTCGTCGCCTCTACAAGAAACAACTCCTTAATAATATACTTTGAAGAAATTGATTCCTTTATTTAATCAACAAACATCGGTGTAGTAGTCTTCTTGCACTTGCATCTTGCAACTGAGCTTGCAATCTTAAATCTTGCACCCTTCAAATCATATTTAAGATTTTACCACAGCTTTGATGGTAACATAGACATATTAGACATAATGTTAGGAAATAAATTAGAAGATGTTTATGGAAATATTGAGTTATTAGAAAATAAATAATTCAGTGGGATGGATTAAAAATCGGTATACGATCGACCGGTCGATCGCGATTGATCTTACGGATCTTTCAGCTTCCAGGTGCCCTAATATGTACTTGATATACTTTCTGAGGGCAATTGTAAAATTTTCGAAACCAACAATATTTAAAATTTCATATTTACTACAGATTAAACTAATAAAAGTGTTCCTTCAATAAAACGCTGTTTCTATTTCAATGTGCACTTTCGTGTCTGCAAATTGTTGACATATAAAGTTTAAAATTTTCATAACGTTGGCCGGGATTTGGAACCACCCGACACCTAAGCATGCTGTGTTGTAATTGAAAATTATTTATATTGGTTGCCATTGACAGCAATGACATACTCGATTGAAAATTACATAAAAAGAAAATGTAAAGCCAATGGGCGCTTTCAGTGGCTTTATTCTAATAATTCCCCGGGAATAGGCAACTGGGGAAAGAATTTACAAATAATTTCTGTTTAAATTATTTTTTGCTGGCATACTAAGTTAAAAGTTAGTGGTAAATTTTTTGAAAACATAATAAAATTGGGAATAGTCTTCCCTGTCAGCCAGTGTCGCTATGGATATAATCAGAACTTATAAAAATTTACATCAAATTTTTTTCCGCAGTAGGCCAAAAAGACAGACTTCTATAGATAAAAGCTATGTAAATTCTTTCCCCAATTCCCTATTCCCAGGGAATTGCTAGAATAGTGCCACAGTTGGGAACATGTTGAATAAACTACGAAATTTTCAAATCTAATTGGCAATGATTTCACTAATCATGAGAAGGGATGGAGGTAACAAAAAAATGTGTTTCCATTTCGTGCCTGCACTACACTGAATGTAATACTCGCATCACTTGTTAAGCAAACTTTTATTCTCGTGCAGAATTAATCACTTCAAATCTTATAAGATTTTAATTGTTTAAATCATTGTTTGCTCTAACGCACTGTTCAATGTGCCTGCTAAAACGCATATTTTCAACGAAAATAACCCTTAAATCTTTATTTACGAGGGGTATAATAGGGTTTACTTGCACTATTTTGCACTTAATAATGTTCAGCATGATAAGGTTGGAGTCCCACCAAGTCGCTAGATTGTTGACATCTTCTTGTCGTTTATTAGTATCGTCCTCGAGTGAAGTTTATACCAAAATAAAAAATATACACTGTGTCCCATAAGTACTAAGTAATGAAATTTTTTAATAAAAACAGATATTTCAACACTATTAAATAGGAAACATTTAATTTTTGGGAATAATTTTGAGTGGATTTTATAAAATGAAATTTTTTAAAACATCACACGCTGCTAATCGCACAGAGGTGATCGAAGTTGTCATGAAGTAGTATTTGATGTAAGAAGCCAATCTTACTTAACCACTTGCTCGAAAATCTCTGAGATTTTTGTTATTCGAGAGAGAATATCACTGAGTGTAAGCTCGGTTCATACGGATCGCACAGAGGTGATAAAAGTGGTTCGGAATTATCACATGCTCGTAATATTCTCGTATTAAAACAAAATGATTCTCAAAATGAATTCAGAACCACCTCGATCACCTGTGTGCGATCCGAAGAGGCCGAGTTACAAAATTTCAAACGATTAATAATTTTTGTATTACACTCATTGATATTCTCTCTCGAATAACAAAAATCTCAGAAATTCTCGAGCGTGTGGGTAAGTAAGATTAGCTTCTTACATCAAATACAAATTCAGAACCAATTCGATTATCTGCGTGTTTTGTTTTAAAAAATCATCGATTTGCGATGAACGTCATTAATAACGAATGGCGACGGTAATTCTTGAACTTCAAATGTGGTAAGTTCGTTTGTAAATATCAAGTCTAGATTTCTGTCCCGGTAATTCTTTATCCCACATTTTTGGCTTAAATTTATTTCAAAAATGGTGTCGATAAACAAGCACTCGGCATTTGAGCTCACATTCATAGGTAGAAATTCATCCTGTTTTGGATGGATCCGCAACCTTGCTGATTTCTATAATTGAGTCCCAACAGGAAGTATATAACGATGTTGGCGATTCGGGTAGGATATACATTGACTTTTTGTTAAAAAGTTCTCTCCACCAACAGATTTTTTAATGCTTTTATGCAGCGACTGGTCACATCTATAAACTACATATTGATTAGACAAGAATTCAGAACTTAAGATTGCACTGTTTGGAACACATTTTGATAGTAAGACGTTAGCCTATTACTCTCCAGGCGTTCTTAGATTCTAACTGTGTTGGTAACCCTTCCATCTTGTAAATTATGAATTCGACCATTCTTAGCTGTTTCACTTACTCCCAGCTTCGCGTAATATCACAGAGATGCTCTTTACTTGAGAAGTAACTAAATTTGAGTGTCTGCCTTAGTGCAACTATGGCACATAATTTCAAAAAGTATATTTTTCTTCTGAGACAATCGCACACATATAACCATTTAGAACGTACCATCCTTGTGCCTCAGGAATGGTGAAGATTTTAGTAGAATCTGGCAGTTTGAATGTTTTAACATCTGATTTAGTAAAGGTTAAGTACAACGTTTCCAACATAATTACATAGAATATCAGTGATGGATACGCCTTTGTTAAAATTGACGGATCTTCTAATGGCGCTAGCTGTTCTATTGGGCTGTTTGGAGCTGGTTGTATACTTATTAGCATCAAAATATTCCACGTTGACATATTTAAGGCGGCCGATGAACGGAATTTGATTTTGATCACCAATATGAAAATTGTATGGCCGAGACCTAGTAATCCCGTATGAACCATAATGTACTATAAGACGAAATTATACGGTAATTGGTTTCAATGTCTTGATTGATTCATTGAGATACAATTTTTCTTTAATATCATTGATACCATACTTTCCCATCATGTGTGAATCCATGTTGATTTATCGCATGCTAGTTTGATGAATTTTCTAACCAAGCATTATTACAGTGGCATTCGAACAGAAGGTATATTGAATCCCAGCGAAATTTCAGAAAACGTCAGGCTCTTACTTGGTTTGTTGTATAGCTCCGAAAAATGATTAGTTGTAAAGATATAGGAGAATCGAATTATGGAAGTAGTGATCAGATGTACACTCGTGCCGGTGTCAAACCTGTGAACATTCCTACTGTGTTTGGCTAGGTGACGATCTATCGCAATGGTTGGCTCACTCCAGAATCCATTAAGCCGGGGAAATGTTAAACTATTTTTTATACATTGTTAGCCACCAACTTAGTAAGGTTTATAAATTTTTGTTCGTATTAGGAATAATCTAGAAGAGGCCCTCATTTGTACTACTCTATATTTTGCAAATCTGGTGAAACTTTTTAAATAAAAGGAATTCAGTTATTCTGAAAAAAATTCCTTTCGTGTATTTCTGTCCTCGCCGTTTGTTTTTTGATTAGATTAGGCAAACCCATAGGGCTCCACACTCAATGCCACTAACGGCCTATTGTGCAAACCATTTAGATTTTATGAAATAGTGGAAAAGCGCTCTGCTTCCTTGGCAAACAGAAGGTGTTTGAAACATGAATAGATTCCAGTTGATTGTCAACAATACCTGGCACTCAACCGGATGAAATCAGGGATGTTTCAAACATAATATTCATTATCATTTTCCTCTAAACGAAGGCAACGTTCAGTGATAAAGCGCATAGCTATGCGACTGCGGCTAAAGTGAACAGATTTTACTTCTGCCTTACCACTGTTGAAGATAAGAAACAGTAGGTACAGAATCGATTAGTTTTAATGCTTAAGCAGCTTTTTTTGCTAGAAGATCAGCGATCTCATTTCCTACAATGTTCTAACAAGTTTTGAATCATCCACTTGGCTAACCGACGAATTGAACACAATCGTACAGTCAGCGCACAAAGCGATGTTGAACTCTATGACATCAAGCTAGCTGATGTTCTGAGATCAAGCGCGTCTAAATAGATTCAGAAACCTGGGGCAGAATCATGAAAAATAATCAAAGTTGGCTTGAATATTTTATCAAAATACCAAATTTTGACGACAAGATTTTTTCCGACCACTCTTCAATATCGAGCATTTTTGTACGGAAACCTAATATCGTTACAAATTGATAAAAATCTCCTAATACATAAATCATTACCTACTCATCAGCTAGTTGGCCAAAACAGTTAATATGAAAACTTTTAATAGTTTTAACCGAGCAGGTTGTAAAATATTTTATAATCCGTTAAAAATTTCCGTTTCGTTTTTCATGATTCCGCCCCTATACTACCTGTGAGTCATCAGAATAGAGAATAAGCTATTTTGAAAGGTCATTCATAAAGCCTGTGATATTCACAAATACCTTAGACGGGGCTAATGAATTGAAATGGTTAGAAATTTGTTGAGGTCCCACAAGTGGACCATGAATATTTCATGCTTCACTACTAAATGAACGATAAGGGGTAGAACTTGCGAAGCTGGATTACAGCTGAGGAAGTTAAATAATAGACTTCATGTTGTGATATGAGCTCTCAATAAACAAATCTTATTGATATTTTTATCAGAGCTATCAATCATAACTACCAGTCAAATGGCACACAGGTCATATTGAGCCTCCGCCATTTATATGCCAGAACAAATCCCTTCGATTTCTATAGAAATTGAAATTTTTACTTGAAAATTTAATATTTTTCAAGAAATATTTCTTTGTTGATTTTATCCTGAGGTACGAGAAAAACAATCTAACATATTTTGGAAATTTTCAAGATATGGTAGCCGGACGTATTAGTTATCAATGGCAATAATAGAAGTTTTCCAATTTGCGTCCAACGAATTTGACAATTTAAGAAAAATTTTCAATTCTATTCTACTGTGGGTCTACTGTGGAAAAATAAACGTCAAAACTGCGATAAATAGGAAAGAAAGAAATTCCTATAAGAAACACAAGAATACGCTTATAGGAAAAAAATACGTAACTGCTATAAAAATTTAAATTTTTTTCCTATTTCCTATTCCTATAGGGAAACCAGGACCGGCCTACTGTAGTGTTTTCGTTTTGAGAAAAAAACACCAAAATCGTTCAGGGCAGAATAAATACGTTTGTTGATCGTTATTTTCAGGGCATTTCTAAATTATTAAAGACTTGGATCATATAACCGTCGGTATGTTACTGGCCTCAACGTCGCATATTGTAAGAATCACTGACCTAACCAAATAATCTTAAAAATAAACAATCGCTATAAAATCGGATTACCCATACAGTGATTTCATTATTATGGTAATGATAAAAGCTTTCTGCATTCTATTCAATTTTAATAAAAAGAAAATATGATAATCAGATTTATTTCGAATGAAAATTTATAAACATAAACATAATTTTTCGATTTTCATAAAGTGAAAATACTTTTAAAACGTATTTGCCATTCACCTATGTATGAGGTTATCGACATGATTAAAAACCTAATAAAATTTCAAGAATTTTTCCGATAAACGTTGCTTCGTTCTTCTCATGCATTTTAGATGAGATTATATAGACGTTGAAAATGATTTCCGCAGATCATGAGTATAATAATTTTTTTTCATTTTCCTCCCGCGCGAAAAAGGTTATATTCTTCGCCTAGAGCTAACATCAAAAACACGATGTTGTTTTAGAAATAATAATTTTCACCTTGCCTCCAGCTGATCGTAAACACAATATATACTCGCACATCTAAAGTTAATTATATAAAATGTTTATGAATTACAAAAGCTTTATTAAAGTTACATATACTTAATCAAAATGTTTAATTGAAAAACTCCCATTTATTAAAACGAAATGTAAAAATATTCAACAATTTGTGTTTCCTTCACAGAGTAAAAGGAAGTATAGTAAACATGTAAATTTTAATCTCATGATCTTGGCAGATTTTGGGTTCTTAAATTTTATATAATCTTGTAATGCTGTTGGCTGTTTATTAACCATATAATATATTCGCGGTTTGGGCACATTCCTGGCAAGAGAAAGTTGTGTGTTGGCCACATTATAAAATACTCTCCTAAATATTTTATTTGCAGCACATTTTCCTTCAATGAGGAATGCTTTGTGCGCTGTCGTAATAATAACATAATTTTTTTTACATACATTTAGTATTATATGAGCTTTTTATTTTTAGGCTTTGTAATAAAAAATATATAAATGTGTATGTATGTGATGTTTTCCAGTTAGGTGCACTCCCAACGATAAAAAATCGTACTAAAAAATTTTTATCACCTCTCACAGGTGAAATTATTTAGATATTTTATAAAATATGTATTTTGTATACAATTACCGGGGGTACAAGAACTACTAAATATGGATATTGGATTAGAAGGCTATAAGCAAGGTGTAAATAAGTTTTAATCCGCTTTTTATACGAACTCGGGAAAGTTTTTAATTTTGTTGAGCTTGTTTCTGTTTATGGTTGGATTGGTTAACGAATTAAATTTATTTTTAGGGACGAAATATTTTTTATAGCAATGAATTAATTTAATTGTGCTTGGTGTTGCGTTACACTAAAATCGAAACATCAAACCGGAATCTTAAATATAGGTTGGGAATGTATTTCCGAGAATAATTGTTGTTCTTCGTATTTGGGTGAGTAGAAAAAGGGTTACGTGAGTTTTATTAGACGAGAACTCAAAATCCCTAAAAAAAAGATTGCGAAAGATAACACCTCCATTTCTAAATAAATTGTATGTGCATCATACATCATATGGTGTGCTTGAGGTTAACAGGTTTATCCATAAAAACATTCAAAACTTCTGGCTTGTTAATAAAGACGTTTCCAAACCACATTTCACTAGCTTAAAAATGGGATATGAATCAAAATCGTGACGACGAGGGATCAGAATCAAAGAAGGCCTCCTTTCTGTTTTCATTTCTAATAGCTTTGTGAAGAACGTTACTAAAATAAGCAGAACCCGTCCAGCTGAATAAATATTACAAAACAATTTGGACAGACTAATTAAATGCTCGGTAACCTTAGGTTCTGCTAGCTTTGGTAGAAATTAGCACAACTCAGAAATATTTAAAACCAAATGGAAAATTATTTCATTTTCAATATTTTTAGTAAAAACAAGTTTTGCGGTTTCAGCTTTCAAATTTATTACAGTGGTTTGTCATAGTTCTACCTTTATGAGGCTGTTGTAAAATATCTACATTTATGAGGCGAAACCTGTAAAAAGCTATTTTCAGCCTCCCCTGGAAAGGTAATTGTATCGAATTGTCTTTCTTTACACGTAATTGCTACCCTTAAAAATATTACAAAAGCTCCGCCTCAAATATTTATTGTAACCCATAACCTCATCGCCCAAATCCATCCCAAAAAGGGTTACAATCAATCGAATTGCTTTTCAGAACAATTTAATGATAACGCTCAAATTTATTATGTCACCCACTCCACGTATACGGGGTGACCTCCCTCTAATTCATTACCACAACCCTCTCCCTCAAAAATTACCCCTAAATGTATCGTACTACTTTCATTTATACGTAATGGTTATACCATCTAATTTATTTCAATTGCCCCAAAAAGGGAAGAAAATGAGATTGTCTCATCCAGCAGCTCTGGGAGCTGAGAAATCGTTCTATGGGATGTAGTACCATCAAAATAAAAAATAAATCAATGCGGCGCGCATCGTATTATATAACTTTGTGTAAACTTTTTTATTATTGCATCGAGTTTAGGTTACCAAGACGTTTAAAAATTTGGTTTCAAACCAATGAAACGCTAAATCTTTTAAATTAAAAAATCGGTCGTCTCATCATCTGCAGTGACCTCCTACAAAAATATTCAAAATACTTTGAACTTATGCTCAAAGTATACATACAAGTATACTACTCATTTGTGACCCCTTCTCAACCTCGATTGTTATAGTATTTGACGCAAGTACGCGGGTGATAGCCACTTCAATTGTTGTTAATCTTGGAAACCTCACCGCAATTTTGGCCAGATTTGACCACCCAATAAAAAAATTCGATTCCCACCTCTTATTAAAAATATGCATGAAGCAGTCTTAGGATATGTCGCGTGACAAAAGAGATAATTCGACAACATCATCACCATCCACGTCAAGCCACCATTGCTCGTGTTAAAACGAGGTCATCCCTCCCTGTAACCTCATTGAAGCGGAAGGATTGAGGAAGTATTTACGGCTGAAAAGGAAATTTCAGTAAAATCTTCTTCCAGTTGAATGGAAAATATCAATGCATAAACTATGGCGAAAGAACTGAAGTAAGCACATTAACCCATAACCGCTTCACAGGGAACAACATCGGCACAATGCTTAGCAATTTCAATTCTGTCAAATTAAACAAACATTTTGCACAAAAAATCTTAAAGAATTGGATTAGCCCAGCCGAAGCTTTAATATATTTTTCGGCAAAATATGGTTTACATGGGAAAAATGGTAAGCTACATCCGATTTTGTATGTTCGGATGGGTTCATTGGATAGAGCTATAACAAAACAAACCAGAGTGTACGAAAAAGTAAATTTTCGATCCAATTTGCTGGAGTTGCTGGACCCTCCTATACTCGGAAAATGTCACAACTTTTAACAATTTATGGCACTTCTGCCTCTATAGAGGAATATGGCCATAAAGTTATGGTGTTGAAGTCCCACATTAGCTGACAACGTCAATGGTATTGTTCTTGAGCTAATCGAATGACTCCAAATTAGTGTGCAAAAGGATTCTAGCATATAATGGAAAAAATTGGCACCCCCGTATCATTGAACGATTTTCCAATTTGCTCCAATTTTCTTCAATTCTATATCTGATTAATCAACAATTACAGAAAGCCCCGCGTGAAATGATCGCATAAGAAAGTTTTGGATTGAGTGTGCTAAACAGATTTGCCGGACCAATATAACATAAAGTAACTAAATGCTGTGTATCATCGGACATATATGGCGGCCGATTGTATAACATAAATTATATGGACGATAATTAGACGAGGAATTCACACAAACATAAAGTTAAGTACCTATCGAAGCTGTTTCAGAGTTAGTGATTCGGGACTTAAAGCTGAAAAGTGTATTACAAACGAAGCCACATTCCGGGGACGATGGACACAACTACAGAAAATTACCCAGCATTTCTGAGATGGATGTCTAAAGTAGAAAATGTAAAGAAAGTAGAAAGAACAGTTAATTTTTCGCACGGAGCGTTATATTCCCCTGTCTCCCTGAGTAATGGAGAGAAGGATGTGGTCTTACGTGTAGTAACTATCAAATGAACCCTTAGAGATTAATTACCTCTATATCATGTGACCTATAATTCTTATAAACTGGGTGCATCTTGAGAAAATTAGTTATGTTTCTATACACTAGGTGGCTACACACAATTCCATATTTGCTAGCCTAATCAAAAGAAAGTACAAAAAAATTGTTATCATACGATTCGTGTTTAATCCAACCCAATTTCGCAATTGATTTATTATCATCATTATTCTTATCATTAAGATGATGGCAAAAATAAATTTCGTTCTTGTTAACATGAATAATTTATTTTTCAATATACTAAGGTAATTACTGAGACGAACGAACGCGTACACACACAGATCACCATGTTCATGTAGATGAAGAAATTAATCAATCATCTTAATCAGAAATATGTGTATATAGTGTGACAAACCACACAAGTTACGATGAGAATAAACTCAAAAATTAATTTCTTGGTATTTTTATAAGGTACGTGTGTTGCGGTAAAAAGGATAAAAGGCTCGTAACCTTCTTCAGCCCTAAGGATGATTAACGTAATGAGCAGGATTTTTAATTAGAAACATTGCCTAGCGTTATATCGGAACAATTATTAGGTCTTTCTGTACTCTAAATACGCAACACAAAACACAATATAAACCAAAGTAAATTGCAAACATTTTGCTTTTGTGTAAATTAACCAAATTCTAGGTAACCAACACAATAAACTATATAAATTGGCCATGAAATAATTTTTATTTATGTGCTTTCACACGATTATGATTATGTAATCATGTAAACATGAGTAAGCAATGTTGTCTTTTGTATACAAAACTCTGTTTCTCATTATTTGGGTTCAACTGTTCATTTTCAATGATACAATATGTATACAAGCTGTTATTAAATTATAATAACCCCTGCTCTCACCTCAGTTTATTTATTAGAACAATTCTCCCGTAACTAAAGTTTACTCGTATATACCAAACGAACTTAATTCTGTTTTTACAAAGTAAAGAACTTAAATCAAAACTTTTACCACCTTTAAATTATATAAAAGGTTTCTGATTCATTTTATTTTTTGGAAAACTGTATTTTCATTTATGTGTGTTTTGTTAAGGTTTTCCTCTCAAAATAAATCCCATTTCCAAAAAATATTTTATTTCATTACCAACCTTCATAGAGCGTCGTCTCTAGATATTCTGAAAAGTTCGACACAAAATACTGTTTGACACAATGTTGCCGAGCTTCCATAATAAATTTTAAGAATTTTTAATTTCACTTAAATAATTAAATTAGTTTTGGTTTTTATTTTTTGCTTATAAAATGTCGAGAATTAAATATTGAATCAGGCAATGATGGAACGCTGTAATGAATGAATTAAATATCAGTTTGGGGATTTCTCTTAAATTCATTTTTTGTTTTTTCTGACAGCCGAGATAAATTACACGCAATTTTTAATTAATTTTGTTTATAGCGTTCTGTCTGTGTGTGTGTGTGTTTGTGAACGAGCCTCCAAATTATTTTTATCATTTTAATGACCTAATTTCACCCTGGACGAGATAAATTACTAATCTTGTCTTGGTGGTAAACAATACGTCTTCGATTGTGAAGTCTACCGCGCAATATGTGACATCAAATTTATAGACGTTTTACGATGGGCAAAAATTTAATTTGGTCGTCGAAATCGTTTCGTTATAAAATTGTAAATAGCGCTAATAAAATAATTCTTAAGAATTAATGCGTGTAGCACAAATATCAATTATTGTGAAGGTTGAACATTACACAGTTTATTGAAAAATGCTGGGATTTTTTTATTCATTCATTATTAATGTGCGTTGAAAATGTGTACTTACGCCATTCTACATTAACTTTTATTGACTCAAGCACAACTTTAATAAAGCTGCATGAAATTGCGTAACCATGAGTAATTGCAAGAACAATTTTGCGTTTAAGTTGGAATCCTATGCATTGCACAATTGGGACAATTATGATATCTGCATTTAGGCTATTACAGCTAAAGTTTGCTGTCTTTTACAATTTCATGTTGACAACTAAGGCATTGTTTAAATAAAGTTAGATGATTTTCTTAGCGGCATCGAGACGAGGAGTTAATTTAGAACCAACATTTCTCGTATACCGATGCGAATTTTCTTACAATAAATTCAAATGAAAATAAGAACTTTTATGTGAATGTTTAGTTACACTGTTAAAATTCAGATTGTCCTAAAATGTGTTGTTGCTCTAGGACAATTAAATTGTAAGTCGGGTGGTGTTATCTCTGATTGTGAAGTGCCATTGCAAATGAGTTTAACAATTTTTTTGTGCGACCAGGTGAATCCAATTGTTCGAGTGTTACTTTGGATGAGTCGGTAAAACATAGATTGGTGACAGAAAACTACGATACGACGAGAAGCTTTCATTTTTCTCCGATCTTCCCGGGTGAATTATATGCAATTATCAATTCGCTTAAAAATAATTCATCGCCTGGATTAGATGGTGTTTCGAATCTATTAGTTAAGAAGATGGCTTGTTATCATGAGGCTGTCTTAAGTTTCATATGTATTTAAGTGTCACTAAAGGGATTTTTCCATTAGCCCTATAGCGAGCTGTAGTTATCCCAATTTAAGAAGAAATGATAAATTGAGTGTAGATAACTACCGACCAATATCGCTTCTTTCCATTTTTTCCAAAATCTTTGAAAAGGCCATGACAATTAGGATGGTACATTTTTTAAATAAAACTAATTTTCTCTCTCCGCTGCAATTCGGGTTTAGGAATAATAAGAACACGGAACAAGCTATTTTAACAGTTCTGGAACAAATAAGTGGGAGCATTGATTTAGGGCTGATGTCATCTGGTCTGTTTGTCGATATGACTAAGCTTTTGACAGAGTAGATCATCCGATTCTCTTAAGGAAGCTTTATTGCTGTGGCTTTCATGGAATAATCTATAGCTGAATTTGTAGTTACCTACCTGATCGTTCACAAGTAGTGCGTGTCAATCACCAACTGAGCAGAGAACTGCCAATTACGGCAGGAGTTCCTCAGGGATAGGTGATAAAATCTGTTATTCCTTGTTTACTTGTTTCCTCCCTCACCGCTTTTGCTGAAGGCTTTTCGTTTGTGTACTCTGGTTCAAGCAAACAGGTTAACATATCAGGGATCGAACACGATTTAGATTTACTAGCTTAAAGCTGACAATCACAACTTACTTTTGAGTGAAAAAACTAAAATATTACATTTTAGGGATACCTAAAGCTCTTTCTTTCCATGGTTTTAGCTGTAATAAAGGTCGGACTTGCACTTCTACTGGCTGTTTTAAGATTAGTGTAGTAAATGAAATTAGATATTTATATATTTTGATTGATGCAAATCTAAATTGGAAGGCCCACATTGAAGGTTTGAAGGTTTGAGGTTTTCCTGTGGAGGAAAGTTTATTATGCCCTAGTTGATTATATTCTTCTCTACGGGCTGGCTTGTTGGGGGAGTACCTGTAAAACATTAATGCGTTCGCTTTTGTTTCGACAGAATCATATTATTCGCTTAATGACTTTTCATGGTGCGCTATCTCCTTTTTGGCCCATCTTTCACCTGATTTTTATTTTTTTATTTGTAGGAAAACCTTATGGTAAACAATATTTTTTGTTTTTCGGTTCGGCGCCAAAACAAATAAATGATTTGGAGAACCCTGGAACATGCAACGTAGACATGTTCATGAAAAAAGCAGAGATTTTTCAAACTAATTCCTGTCACTTTTATAGATTGCGGTTGAACCTAATTAATAGTAATCGCAAAAGCAAGTCGAACAGGAAACTGGAGCCTTTTAACTTCAAAAGGCATATCAGAGGTTATTAATGGAACACGTGGTAAAAAAAAATACGTCTTCCCCTTTTGCCTTACCAGATAGTACGGTAGCCTCTATTACGTTACCCAATAACTTTTTCACAACCAATCTAGTCCCATTGCATGATTTCAATGCTTCTTAACAGAATAATTATTGATCCAAATTTGTATGTAGGGTAAAATCTCTGTAGGGTAAAATACAGCTTGCTCTTCTTCTATAACGGTGTCGATAGAGTTATAAGTTACAGATGAGCCCAGAATTTAATCTTGAATATATAAGTTTATTTTATTTACAGTGTCATTGCTACAGACAAAATTACTCGTTCACAGAACCACTTGTGGAAACCGACAAGTTGGTTTACGAAACCACTTTATGACAAAAATCTGATGTCAAAGAAATCAGACCAATTAGATCGGTTGGGAATTTACCATCTCCCAGTATCGATAACTACTTAGAAAATCTACTAGCATCTAAATCTCCAGCCAACCGGCTCCTCATATTTGTTGATAAATTTAGTTTCTGAATTTCTGAACATGTCTCCAAATATACGATGACTTAAGACATGCATCAAGTTCAAGTTGCATCTTCTGCTAGAAGTACGACAGCTCCTCCCATTAGCATATTATTTTCTCTCAAATCTTGCAGCTCATCCCTTTACAATAAGTTTGTACGTTTTTAGTACTTCTGCCTGTCCAACTTCTTTGCTAATATTGCAAATTGGAGTTTCATAATGTGTAGGATTTAATGGTAGCTTGAACGCTGGATGAGGATTTCTGTCTGTGCCACCTGATGCATCAATAAAAATGCCTAATCTTCCGTTGTCAATCGTTTACATAATTGCATCGTATGCTAATTTTTGGTCATCCACTAAGAGCGGCTTATTAGTTCCTATAAATGTTTGTTACAGATCAGAGTTATAATTCCTTTCTCTAAGAATATCTCTATTTAGTACAATATACGTATTTCGCTTTGAACATTCTAAGCCAAATTGGTGTAGAGTTTCCCGTTTATTGAAATACTTGAACCTTCAAAAGGGATGAGAGCTTGATTCTGTTGAACTTTGGAAAGTTGATTAATTGGAGTGTTTCTCTAAGATTATCTTCGCTTAAGCTTTCATTATATTTGTGCCATAAACCTAATGTATTTGACGGCCCACGAGTTATATTATAACAGCAAACAGATTTCGTAGATGTGACGGAAACCATGTCATGGCCTCTGATAAAGTAGAATCCCAATGCTGATCATTTTCGAGTAAACCAAGCTTCTGACAAGTTTCTCTGAAAGTTTTACACAATTCTTTATTGGCGGTTTTAAGAGCACTAAAAGATGTTGGTCCCTTTACTGTATGCAGTAACAATCTCAAGTAGTCACACTCTTCCCATTGTGGCAGTTTCACATACATCGCTAAAACCAGGAACTCTGGTGCCTTGTTTCGTCTTGCAGAAAATTTTCTTAGTTGTATTCCAAGTGTAATGCTTTGGAATTTCAGAATACAATAAAGTTTTAGCAAATTCTTCTTTTGGCATAAAATATAAAAAGCAGTTAGAGTTGTGTGTGAATGAAGTAAACAAGTTGCCCATTTTCTAAATGCACACTTAGGTGAACTACAGCTGGATAATATTCGTGATTTGGGAATTTAAGAATTCTCCAAACTGGTTCGTTGCTGCTTATGCCACGACCCATTTGATATTGCATAATTTCAGCGGTAGGTAAATTTGACCACACCAAAAACTGGTTCTACATTAATATGGGCCTGGAACATTTTAGAAAGCAAGGGCGAGAAAGGGACAATCCACTTATTGTCAACTTCAGACCTAATTTGGACATCTACTTTTGTTTTGATTGGGGCAATATACCCTCCATCTTCTTGGTTTCGCCTTCGGTTAAGGGGGTAGCCGTCGTTTCCAGCTTGCGTTTCCTCCCTTAGATGTGCGTATTCGTCAACCCGAAGTTTCTGTTGGTTTATATCCGCACTATAAATTGATTAAAAAGTTGCCTGCACCTTAATATATGATCAGATGAATCAGGTCTTACCATAATTCTGAATGCTTAATAATCCTTAGCCGATACTTTTCTGTTTGTATTGATTCCAGTGTTCATATTGAAGTGCTTGGAATTCGTTTCATAATGTCGCTTCGTTTATGTATGATTATATCATGCCTATCGCCTAGCTCGAATAACAACTTTGTATATTCAATCCGTAGGCATTAGGTCTAATGCTGTTTTAAACACGTTTAATAAATTATTGTAATAAACTAATGAATATACTTGCAGCGCTGGCTTATCTCTTCCTTTTCATTTCCTGCAAAAATAAATTTGCAAAATGTTGGGATTTTCATTGGGCATGGGGAAATAGAACCTAACCTGTGGTAAATTTGCCCTTGGATTTTAAATGTCGGCATAAAGCCTTTCTCTTCAAGAGTATTTACACTAAAAGATGTCATTTGGAAACAGTGGTTATATCTTCTTTTGCTTTGCAAGAAGTTTCCCTCTGGAGAATTTCCTGCAAGGTATACAAATTTTGGGATGTGATTTATAATCGATTGCAGGACTGTTATAAACGCCTCTAATTTTAAATTGGATAATCTGTAACATTGTCTTGATTCAGCATTTCTTAGTCTCCTGCTTTCTCGGCGTATTTCATTTAGCTGCAAATCGATTGTTCTCTAACAAAGTCGGCCGACTGTTCATGTAACTCACTCTCTTTTCAAATACAATTTCGTTGACCGTTGAATTACGTTGTCCAATAAAAGCCCGTTTTTTCGGAGTCATTCAAACATTAGACCAGATATTGAAGTCACCTTCACAGAAATAAAGAAAGTCAGCGATAAGTTTTATTTTCGTTTTAAAAATAAAACATCGAACTCTTGTTCGACAGTATAGCATATCGGGATGGCCTTGTTTATAGATTTCTTAATTCTAATTTGAGTTGATCGCAATAAGATAGTTCTACATACTTAGATGATTGCGACAATTTTTCAAATGCTGTGTTGTGTATTTTATGCTCTCAATAAGACAATTCTACCTCAAACGAAACAGCAAAAATTCTACTGCTCTTATCAATACGTTAACGTGTTATAAATAATTGAAAATTGTTAGAACGTAAACCCCATAAATAGTAGGATGTGCAATTTATTATTTTTATAATACACACTAACCAGAACTGTAGATACTCGTACATACACCCAGTTTCTCGTATTCCATTAGACGCCAACAAAATGATAAAAATATTTTTCATTAAGCTTGTTTTTGAAAAAAAAAGTCAAAATACTCATATTAAAGGTTGAAAAAGTAATTTTGGGGTATTACATTGTGTCACATAAAAGCGCACATAGCTCCATAAACATTAAATATGTAACCAATTTAATTGTTCATTAATTTTTATGATTCAAAATAGAAGACGACGTATGAATGTTGCGGAGTTCATGATGCCGCACGACTCTATAAAAAGCTCGTATTTACAATCTTGAACATATAATAATTCACCCTTAAAAGCAATTATTTAATGATAACGCGGCGCGCGTTAAATGTTACAAAAAACGTTCAAATTTTCAATTCAACGGGAAAACACTCGAATACAAAATGTATACGAGAGAATGGAAAATAAATCAAAAAGTTGAAAACACTTTGAAGAGTTTCTTTCAACTTAGCTAAGAAATAAAAAATTGTAACATTTTCTTTTCAATAATGTGTACGAGTACATAAGCATAGATAAGTAAAAGGATGAGGTCCTTTATGCTCGATTCTGGATATATATAAAATATGTAGATTTATTTCGTCTATGCAAACATTTTTATTTCATTTTATTGTGTATATGTCAAGTTAAAGCTTTTCTCGTGCACACACACACACACACACCCACAATACTCCAAAGCAAATATTGAGAACTTTTGTGCGAGATACAAGAATAAAAGTTGAAAGACAAAATTAAGTGAAATGGAAAATATGTACATAAGGATTAAGGATATATTAGTATTCAACGTATACTATTTATTGTACATCATGAATGCTATTTTAAGAATGTTTAGTTTTTACATTCCAGACGAATTGCTATCCAGCCACTTTATGAAATCTGGGATACACATAAAAAATGTAAATTAGCATAATGTCCTTGTATAGTACGAACTTGTGTACCTTAAAAATCTGTTTGCTAAAAGTCATACAACAATAAAATAAAAAATGTTCTGTCATGTTGTTTTTTATTATTACAACCGACCGACCGAAATGTTGATTAACATTTTAACAAATTTTTGTTGACACTGTGTACTCTTGTACATTCATAAATTATGAAAAACACCAATTAATTTTATTAAATTACACAAATTGTATTAAACCTGGAGATTCGGGTACTATTTAAGTTTTAATCACCATAAAATTTATTGGGCCGAGCCGAGGCGCATGTGTAGCAATTTATTGTTGCTGTACACATTTTGGTCATGAATAAAGATAAAATGGTACAGCTAAGGGCATTATAATGTGTAATGGGTGTAAAGGATGAGAAAATTCAAAATGTTAAAACAATTAGATTAGAAATTTAATTGGACAGATTTTTTAATTTTCTAAATTTTTTATGTTCGAATTTCGGAATATAATGGAAAGCGATTTTATTGGAAAGTTTTATATTGGGTTAATTAAGCCTGTTTACGGAGTTTTGCGTCTACCACATTATTGAAACTCTCTTTTAGTAATCCGGTCCTCATATGATAACATGAATTTTTGATAAAAATTTACAAAAAATAATATCCACACAAAATTATTTGGCCTAATTAACAATAGCCCATTATTAATTTCATTCCATATTACCGTCTGAGCAACTGCGGCAAAGAAACTTTTGAATTTTGAAATGAACTTTTCAAATCTTCTTTTCAAAGCGAAATTTCTGGAAAAAAATTCTGACGAACCTTTCGGCTGCACCGTTTGACGCTGAAAGAGGAGTTTGAAAACTCTCGTGATGTGGTGACTCGGTGGTACTATCACCTACTTTAACGACGTAAATATACTTTGAATAGCTATCCACGCAAATTAACCAAATACAATTATAAAACGTCGAGCAAAATCAATGTGAATTCGTGGTCACTTTCTTTGTTGGACTAAGCCAGTTATGGTATTATTTCGGTTGATTAGAATCCTCATCAATATCGACGAGGAAGTTGTTCATCCTTTCTACGCTCCAATGTCCAACATGGAGCAACTTTAAAGCTTCAGCTCGTAGATTTCTTAGATAACTACTCATGTATACTGTATTTTCTCGTAAATTCCAAAACTTGAGACAACTGTATGCCCTTCTTCATTGTTTCTCTGATTTTTTGGCTGACAATCGGGAAATGTGACATTTCCTCTTCATAGATCATAGGTATCACCAACTTCGAAAACACTTCTCTGTCCATGATCAAAATCCTTGTATGGTCCCATTAAAAATGCGAATGAGCATCGGCATTTACATATTTAACTGTGGGCTTGTATTATATTGTAAAGGGTGATTTTTTTGTGGTTAGGATTTTCATGCATTAGTATTTGACAGATCACGCGGGATTTCAGACAAGGTGTCAAAGAGAAAGATGCTCAGTATGCTTTGACATTTCATAATGAATAGACTTACTAACGAGCAACGCTTGCAAATAATTGAATTATATTACAAAAATCAGTGTTCGGTTCGAAAAGTGTTTCGCGATTTACGTCCGATTTATGGTCTACATAATCGACCAAGTGAGCAAACAATTAATGCGATTGTGACCAAGTTTCGCACTCAGTTTACTTTATTGGACATTAAACCAACCACACGAATGCGTACAGTGCGTACAGAAGAGAATATTGCGTCTGTTTCTGAGAGTGTTGCTGAAGACCGTGAAATGTCGATTCGTCGCCGTTCGCAGCAATTGGGTTTGTGTTATTCGACGACATGGAAAATTTTACGCAAAGATCTTGGTGTAAAACCGTATAAAATACAGCTCCTGCAAGAACTGAAGCCGAACGATCTGCCACAACGTCGAATTTTCAGTGAATGGGCCCTAGAAAAGTTGGCAGAAAATCCGCTTTTTTATCGACAAATTTTGTTCAGCGATGAGGCTCATTTCTGGTTGAATGGCTACGTAAATAAGCAAAATTGCCGCATTTGGAGTGAAGAGCAACCAGAAGCCGTTCAAGAACTGCCCATGCATCCCGAAAAATGCACTGTTTGGTGTGGTTTGTACGCTGGTGGAATCATTGGACCGTATTTTTTCAAAGATGCTGTTGGACGCAACGTTACGGTGAATGGCGATCGCTATCGTTCGATGCTAACAAACTTTTTGTTGCCAAAAATGGAAGAACTGAACTTAGTTGACATGTGGTTTCAACAAGATGGCGCTACATGCCACACAGCTCGCGATTCTATGGCCATTTTGAGGGAAAACTTCGGAGAACAATTCATCTCAAGAAATGGCCCGGTAAGTTGGGCACCAAGATCATGCGATTTGACGCCTTTAGACTATTTTTTGTGGGGCTACGTCAAGTCTAAAGTCTACAGAAATAAGCCAGCAACTATTCCAGTTTTGGAAGACAACATTTCCGAAGAAATTCGGGCTATTCCGGCCGAAATGCTCGAAAAAGTTGCCCAAAATTGGACTGTCCGAATGGACCACCTAAGACGCAGCCGCGGTCAACATTTAAATGAAATTATCTTCAAAAAGTAAATGTCATGGACCAATCTAACGTTTCAAATAAAGAACCGATGAGATTTTGCAAATTTTATGCGTTTTTTTTTAAAAAAAAGTTCTCAAGCTCTTAAAAAATCACCCGTTATATTTTTAACCCGCATATCGAAGAATTATCCACCTCTGAAGTTGATTCGCGGACCGGTAAGCCTCCTTCAGCGTTCAAAAGTGAGACCAAAGGCGTATAATATGTTACCAGCCCAATTTTACGACTATACATATATTGATAAAACTAATGGTATGCAAAGAAAAGGGATATCACTTCCTTCTTGATCTGGGGTACATGAAACGGGTAGTGTGGGTGGAAAGTATACCAACAACACACGCTTTTTCTTGTCTATCTGCCCACTTGAAAAACAGTATTCGTTTTCCTCCATTCATTCGGCTAATGCGGTTTGAGAAAAATTCTTAAAAAATCTCTTGCAATATGTTTACCAAAACATGCAGCTAGCTCCTTCATATCGTTTGGTCTAGGTATGTTTCCAATGACCATGAAACGGAAATCAAATCGTCGAGTTCCATTTCCATCCAAAATATATCTTCACTGGCACTGGCAATAGTAAAAGGTAATCTCGAGCAATGGAACAATCGAAAATATGTTGTTATTACTGTACTCATCTTTGACTCATCATCGAGTTCTAACTGAACATAGTCATGCCCCAAGTCAATTTTTCAAAATCGTTGACCTCATCGTAGGTGTGAAACAGCTTTTCCATTTACCGTAACTTTGAAGCCTCCACAAAGTATAATTTTATTCTGGGGTTTGCTAGCTACAACAATGGGCGTTGTCCACTCTATAAATGTTAGTGATTTAAGTCCACCTATTGACACAACTCTGATAATCTCTTATTTTGCTTTAGGCTCTTGCTCAAATGAAAGAGCTCGAGATTTGAACGCTCGACAACGGTAATTTTATTTTAATGATAAATGCGCGATCCATAATTTATCATTTATAATTCGAAAACCAATTTATTCCCAAAATGTTTGCCCATCTGTAGCTGTGATTAGAAACGGTAAATTCACGTACATGTAATAAAATTTGACATCTATACGTTTAACTTTCCATCTATTGGTACTTTAACGGCAGCATACGGTTGATTATCTGCAGGTTTAAAATATCCTCCGTTTCCCACTAATGAAATGGTAGCTCCTGTATCAAGAAAAAAATTTAATTTGACCGATAATTTTCTTACCAGCGTGCTCTATCAATTACTCAAAGTTTCTATAATATTCACCTGTTTGACCGTTCCCCCTTAATTTCACTGTTGATTGCTCGTTTGAAATTCCAACATTGTCTGATCTTGAATTCGTGGTACTCCAATTAATTGATGTTGGCGGTTTCATCTAATGTTGCTTCTATGACTTTCTCTGAAAATAGCGGTTTACTTTGTCCATTTTCTGTAGACTTTGAAATGAAAAACTATTTTTACAAACAGAAGCTATGTGTCTTATTTTTCCTCAACGATGATAATTTGCGATTAAAAACTCCCATAGGGCAGGAGCCTAGGATATGATTGTGTACCATTTCGTCTGTACTGTATACGACTCATGTTCCTTGTGTCACTTTTCAATACATCGATTGCGATTTCCGTGATCTCTTGTGCTTTCACGAGCTAGATAACATCTTCTAACTTCGGATTTCTCAGCTGTAAAATCACTGTTCTAATGGAATCTAGAACTGTGTGTAAACCTACCATGTCTTGAATTGCGGTATATGTATACGATTTCGTAGATTCACATTTAAACCGAATTTTGCTGATTTATCGTCCAAATTTGCAATCCATCACACATATGATCACCTGGTTTCATTTTATATTGCCAAACCTTGAAATGCGATGTACGAACTGGTTGTGAAGTGAATGTGAGTTAATAATATTCACACAACTTCTTAATGGCGTCACTTTCGCCTTCAAATGAGTCTACGCCTACCCACTCCAAAATTTCGTGATGCAAATTTGCATCAATGCAGCTGGCACTTCCGATGGGCTGATGTCGGTCAAAAATACGGATATCTCAATTTATGGAAGCTTAAGTGTGAGTTTCATCCGATCAAACTTTAATACCGTCATTTCCGCCTAAATTTTATAGAAAATTGATCCGAACCGGTATCATTGCAAATTTAATTTATAATCTTCTAGGTTAAAGTCATTTTTCTCATAAATGATATATACTTTTCAAAATTTTGCAAAGAACGAAAAGATCCCTTGGAAGCGGTCACTTTCGGTTTACCGATTTCGACCAATCACTGGGATCTCGCAATTTGTGGAAAAAAACTTAAGTATGAAGTTTCAGTGATGAACGCATTGCTTAACGATTGAAAAGGTTAAAGTTTAGAAACGTCTAATGATGTGCACATTAAAGAACTGATAATTAAACAAAAACATCGGGTTTTCTAAATTTTTAACATTTTTGCCAAAAATCAGGACATATATTATGTAGCATCATAGTCAAATAAAGTAAAAGCTGAACAAATGTTTTGTGGACTATGGGTGAAGTTAGACCAATTCGTAAATGTCTAGATGCCTCATAATGATGCTACATAAAATACTCCATAGTGCCTCTACTCAAATTCATTAGCAAATTCATTACTGCTAACTTTAATAACATGTAATTTTCAACTAACATCATCAGATTTTCTACTACCACCTGATACAAAATATGTCGATAATGGAGATTTTTCTCGGCTAATCTCAGTAGCAAAGTCAGAGACCAATTATACTTCAAACTTACATATAATTATCGTAATTCTAATCAGCTTATTTACATTTTTTCTGGGTTCCTCACTGGTGACACAGTTGGAATGAGTACTCTAATGTCCCCCTCATTAGTATACTGTTAAAATTAGCTGAAAGTCTTCAGTCGATGTCGATAATGTAGATTATATTGAACTCTAACATGGAAAGTGATCTAATGATCAAAATTTGCACTTCGATCGTAAAATGTCGATAATTCAAATTGTATCAATAAACCTAAAATCAATATCTACGGTCATGGATATCGAATCGGCATAGTCAGATTGGTTTTTATCGAAAAAACCTAGAAAAATCACAATTTCACCTCTATATCAGACCCACCCAAACCTATATTCAAAATCTACCTATGATCATTGACCATCGAATTGGTATAGTCAGATCGGTGTCTGTCTGGCATTATCTTGAATTACAAATCATTTTAACGACAACTACAACCCTTTGAATGCTTGATAGTTATTCAACTTCTGTTGAATGAAACAGATATAGCATTTCACTCCTAAAACCTTATCTGACCCACCCCAAACCTATAATCAAAATCTACCTATGGCTATGGGCTATCGAATCGATATAGATCGATTGATTTCTATTTGGCAAAATCTCGACTGATGAACGACTTTACCGACAAAAAAATCTCAAAATCTTCCTATGGTTATCATGGGCCATCGAATTGACATAATCAGATTGTTGTCTATCTGGAAAAATCTCGAATAGCGAACGATTCTATCGACAAAACATGGTGAAAATCAAAATGTCACCCCTATTTCCTCATCAGACCCACCCAAACGTATAATCAAAACTTATCTAGGGTCATGGACTATCGAATTGGCGTAGTCAAATTGATATCTGTCTCGTACAATTTTGAATAATATACGATTTTAATGAGAGAAGAAGGGGAAAATAAAAATTTAACCTATATAACCTGATCAGACTCATCACCGCAAACTTATAAACAAAATCTACCTATGATGACGAACGATTTTATCGAGAAAAAAAATCAAGGGGAAATTAAAATTGCATCCCTATAACCTCATCAGACCCACCTCAAACATATAAAGAAAATCTACCTATGGTTACTGGCTATCGAATTGGCATAGTCAAATTGGTATCTGTCTGGCATAATCTCGGATTGAAACCGTTTTAACGACAATTATATTCCATTGAATGCTTGATAATTTGTAAACTTCTTTATTGACAACTTTCGGCTGTACGATAATTTTTTAAGTTATTGCCACTTACAAAGCTCGTCAAATAAGAACTTTTCCAGACATAACACTTTTAACGTTAAGTTGTGCCAAAGTTTTTACTCTCCTACATCCCCGTAGTTTCATTTATTCACCATCGGAGGGCTACGCGTAATGAAAGGTACAATTAGTTCCCGGGGGCTCGTTAGAGTTAGTAAAGCCCTTAAACCCTACTATTCCAAAATCCAATACGGTGAAGGGTGAACCAACCAAAGAGAGTGATCTATGATTCAACATTTGTACGAGAACATTTTCTCTTGTTGTTTCATGATTTGAGCCTAAACCACCAAAATTTCTACGCTAAACTTATAGTTCATGAGCTGAAAAAAATATTAGGAAAAACGAGTACACAATTTTTATTTGAAAAACATAAAAGCTTTAACCGTAATGAAATGAGCTTTCAAAAGATAAATTTGGATTAGTTAGCGTTTTAAGGCTGCTTGGGTTTCAGGGTTCGATCTAGTTGATTTCGGTTATACGGCGCCACGCGTCAAGACATGTATAATTTTCTATTTCGCTACCACATTCAAAATAGTCTATTTGTAAATGACGATAGTCATTAACTCAGCTAGACCAGCATAGTATGAGTTATCGTGGTGGCATGAATATGCCAATTTTTTTTTTATGTTTGGGTAATTTTAGAATGTTAGCCTATAAAGCTCTCATATTTCCAATTTTGTTGTTGTAAAGCACAAATAAGTAAAATTCAATTATGTATTTATGTACGTACAGATTATTATGTGTAATGTAATGTTTTTATGTTTACAAGATAATTAATTTTATTTTTAGATTTTTTTTATAATATTCTACTGTATACGTACATAACCGTACATACGAGTACATACAAAGTAGACATTTAACAAATCGAGATTAATGGATTTCTCCGGTTGGACATAATTGATTTTTTTGTGCTTTTCTTGGAATACGCATACACACGGATATAAATAAGTCAAGTTAACCTAAATCAAATTGACACTTCGAAAGAAATTTCGGGTTTGGTATTTTTTATTTTGGCTTTGTTTTATTCGGATTTGAGGTGTATTGATCTGGGACATAAATTAGATAAAATTGGTTATTGGGTATATTTTTACTAGCAAAGTATAAAAAAGTTTTCTAGTTGAGAGTGTGGTAGAAAATTTTCAATTATCCCAAACGATATGCGACAGTGACAAAAAATTAAATCAATTTCTGAAAAACCAAATTAAATAAATTCACAAAGGATTTATTAATTTTTTCGTATTATACGGAATAAAAATAATCCAATTTCGAGTAAACTTAATTTAAGCTTAACTTTTATTTTTGTAATTGTTTAAGAAAATATGTTTGTAAGAAAAGTTTATTTAATTCGATATATCCATCGCTATATCAATGTATATGTGTATTGCTGGGAAAAGCTAATCATCATCATCGTTATAATCTACCAGTCTACCATGCTGTTATGGGAATTAAAAACTAATAAGGCAAATACAAAATGTATGACAAATATTTTTATACATATACATCCAACCCTGGTAAAAGGTTACCACCGTCTGCCATTATTATTTATTAAGAGTATGGGTTTAACGGATTTTAAATGGTTCAATGAATTTGGATGAAAACAAAAAGTTTTGTTTTGGGTCTTTTGACTGTTTTCCAATTTTTATTTTAAATATATAATCTTCCCATTCAATGACCAGTCATCCAGTTACATTTTTTTAGATGATCTCTTCAAGTGTTTTCGTTCATTATAGAAATACGTATTTTGGATGAGTACACATGAATAAGAAACCGAAAACCATCAGACGTCGGTTTAAAAATGAATAAAAGTATTAAGAACCGAATCAATGCCATTTCAAAATTTATTTTATTTTTTAATTTGGTTGGTCCGTGTATTGTACCATAAATATCCCTCTCTCAACGAGATTTCCAGGCTCATTGGAATTTTCTTTTTTTTTTTTGTATTTTTCTTGTTTATGTTAATCCGCCAAAACCATGTTTTTAAAATAGCACAGTACATCACATAAATTTAATTTTTCGTTTTATGTATTTCAAGCGAAATAGAGAAATAATTCTGTCAGTCTTTTCATGTTCAATTTGTTTGTTATTTACACATATGTGGTACGGGTGTACAGAGGGGATATAATTATGTATCCTACATTTTTATTGATTTTCCATTAAATTTGCCTCAAAACATTAGAACCTATATGTTTTAAAGCTGTTGAGAAGCAGCATCAATCGTGTACATGTACATATAATGTCTAATCAAATAAATTTATAATAGAAAGAATACGGCAGCAAACTGACAGAATACTAATGCGGTTCGACTGGAAATAAAATATAAAAAAATATTTATTCAAATGAAGTAAAGTATACACGAGCGCGCTATTCAGTTGGAAAATAGATTGCATACAGAGAATTTTCTTGTTTTCCTTCGTTTTTGTGTACCAAGGCGATGAATGAATTTGATTTGTGTACGAGATAAATCTTCGATTTGGTTTATTCTACAAAATTTATGTGTTTCAGCATCATCAAAATAATTAATTTATTTAGTTTGTATAACGACGTGTATATCTTCTGATGTCTAAAAATAATCGAGATGACACATTACAAAATTTATTGAGTGATAATGATAGTATCGATACATTGGTAAAAGTTTTATTTGGTCTCATAAATATTGCCAATTTTATGACGGTGTCACCCAACACCAATAAATAGTATGTATATGGCAGGGCCGTCGTTTTACGGTCTTTTTTTATTTGCTATAACGAGAATGACTGAACATTAATATAATTTTTAATTAAGCGTTAAAAAGCTTTAACATTAGAAGAAAGCAATTAATAGGAATTTGATTTAATTTTTTACACCCTCGTAACCACATCCGAATTTCTTCACAACTGGGCTAGATTTGACAGGCCTTAAGGTCTATCAAATAGTCATAGTAGCATCAAAGCGGATTAGTCTGGAGCGCCAAACCATTCAATGATTTTGCAAGAAAATGAAATATCGAAATTTTGCCAAATTATACGTTCGGAGCGCCATCAGAATTTCTTCACAAATCAACGATTTTGACGTTGGTGGCTGTTGTTCCTTTTGTATAATGTATATACGGGCTAGAGATCATTGAAATGGTCTAAAGAATGCCACAAATTTGCATATAAAATGTTTTAAAATCCACCGTTTCGGCGCTAGTATCTGATTTTTGTTCTATAACATGTTTGTCCACACATCATTGAAAAAGTATTGAAGAATGTTAAGTCATTTCACAAATTTAACAAAAGCACTTTAGTACTCCAAATTACCATTGTGGCGCTGATAACAAATATATTTGTCTCATTCTGACATAATCATGTGGCATATGGTTTAAAAGGTTTTCGACAAAGCCAGCATTTTGTTACCAGCAATTTATTTCACAATCCACATCCAAATTCAATCCTTGAAGTTTGGTACTCAAAACTACCGTTATGGCGCTAGAAGCAGTTACATTTTGCTTATTCCAATAAAATCAGGTGACATACGCATCGTTTCGAATGTTTTAGAAAAATTAACAATTTTGCTATCAGACGTCATAATTTCTATTATGTGTTGAAGGATGTCACAAATTTATCCGAATCGGCTTAGTACTCATATCTTCCGCTATAGTACTGAAGGGAGATAATCTTTTCTCATTTTGATGTAATTATGTGTCATTCATACTGGAAATTTGCGTTGTTTTCCAGTTTCCTATGAATTTTCCAGGTTTCTCAATTTTTAAGTTGAAGTTTTGAGTAGCCGGTGAGGTCCCCTAACAAAATTTCTTGTTGCGTTCCCTTTGGTATACATATATCAGTGACAATCGGTACACAATCCAGTTTCTTAGATAATATGGATCTACCATTCCATCTCCTAACGTTCATTTCATGATACATAATCGGGCAATGCAATAATGAGATTTTGTCTCGATCTTTTCATGGTCATGAAGGAGATACAGGAGGAGGTATAACTGATGATAATATCGTTCTTGAGCCGATGGTTTTTCTGCTGAAATTGCTCATCACTGCTCTCGGTTTCACGGTTTGGATGAAATCACATAACACTGGATGCTCAATTAAATATTTATATAATTTCTGGAAGGCTGATTGATTGATTGATGATTGATTGATGAATTGATTGATTTTTACTCTATCGGTTTTCTTGTTTCTGAAAATGTTCCTATTCCTTTCGTGCTTTTTAATTTAAATGGTATAATGGTACCTTTAGTGACCTCATAATCCAAGTACTTGATATCCTTGACTACGAATTTTTGAAAAATTCCCATTTAATTTAAAGATTATACTTGCTAGCCATGGTCAACACTTATTTAAGCTTTTAAATAACATCTGTAATTTCAGATGGTTTGATGAAATATCATCCATACAAACTGGTATTTTACGTTCAAGTAAAACGTTACATAGCTGGTGCACTACAAAATAGAACAAATGATGAATTTGATTTTCGACCACCGGTAATGGATATCGACTAATAACACGACCGATAATAACTTTCTTATTTAACTTTCTTTCATCTTGGTCATCTTGGACTTTGATAAAGAGGGGTTTTACTCTTCAGGATAATTTTCAGCTCTACTGGACTTTTTATAATGATTGCAGCAGATAAATATGTACAATTAAATTTTTGAATTTCATCGCGAGAGTGTTTGTTTTCGATATTCAATTCAAAGGCATTGTTTTTAAATGCGCAAGAGCATGTAGTTGTAGGTTTCAAAATATATACTTGCATTTCAATACACGTTGAACCGATTCCTTTAATCATCATTGCATTATTACCTCAGCTGGGCATGAATAGTAATTCCTCCGACTTCGAATTCACCATCGAGTACGAGAAAAACCATAGCACTCCATATCGGCTGTCAGAAACCTACGAATCATGGTTGGCTAGTCGACGTTGGTTATCAACGGTGTTATGTAATCTAATCGATTCGTTTGTACTTCTAACATTCGATTATACCGTTTAATGAAATTCGTTAAGGCAGAAACATTATATACCGTAATGTTTCTGCCTTAACGAATTTCATTTTATGTTTGGAGTTTAATTGAAACCAATCGATATACAATAAACTTTTTCTAACTTTGTACTTCAGTATTAGCTTCTAAGCTAATTTTAGCTCTTGTTGGTATCCTCTCGATCTTAGAATCTCCATCAACTGTCTCCTTCTCCTATATTCGGAATTCGGATCAAAGTTAATCATCTTCTAATTTGTACAGCTCAAACAGGAATACTATTGTACACCGGCAGTGTTTGGCACCCGCTCAGCATAAAGCTTTTACAGTTAATTTAAATTGCAATAACGATTCTACTTTCCAATTTTCGGAATAAAATTCGTTATCAACGAGATTACACGTCGTTGGTGTTCCAGTTTTACATATTTTTTATAGAATTTCTATTGCGCAGTACCACTTCACTTATTTTGTATTCGAATGCCAATGACAACAGTTCAGATTACCCCCTTGGCTCAATCCAAGATTGATCTATTCAAAGAAGCATTCCAGGCCCTGAAGACTGTTTTCACGTTGTTAAATTCCGACCATGTTTCGGCAACCTATTTCACTATGCAAACAGTTTAATGTGCGTGAAGATTAAGTTTCCGCAAGCTGGTTTAAAACTCAACATATTTACTCGTAGTATATACATCAACTCTCTTCTCAGCTCTATTTCGTAGATCTCCAAGTGGGGCCCATTTTTCTATAAGATAGTTTATTATTTGTTTCGCCAAATCGGACGTTTTGATATTTTAATTCTTACAATGATTGTATAAGTGGCTTGGATATAGATGTTGCAATGATGAAGTTGTTGATTTTGTTTGGTCAATTAGCCCGATACCCTCATTTTTTACTTGGTCTCGAATAGGGTGGTGATTTTATTGTTCAGCTGGTTATCTGGTGACCATAATCTACGTTCTGATTTCCCTGTTTCTTATAGTGTTTTACAGCATCTAAAGCGCGAATATAAAAATCTATCACGATCAGACAGGATCAGTGTCGCGAGACTGATCAAGCTTGTCACCCACCCAAAAAATTCTATAAATTCGGTCAGGTATTATTTGAAACGGCTTCTTTGAATATATAGGCCAATGCAATAATGAATTCTCTGAATTTTATTTAGTAATTCGCTTCTTCGGTCGTATACTCGAATATTTTAATTAACTTCGTTCGTTTTTATCACTTATTAAAAGAGTGCGTTTCTACACTTTGGTCTTACCATCGCATGAAGGCATTGTGTCGCAGCTTCGCATGGTGACGGTGGTTCTCCGCGAGAATGTTAAATCTCGAACGATACCCTCCAATTTAAAATCATTGTTACGACAGATTGTAGGGTTTAATATAACGTTCCAATTTGGTTCAATTTTAAATTTTAGTTCAAATTTGATACGCTCAAACCGATCGAGTAATACGCGTTCAGATGTTTACATACACTGGCGATAAAACTTTTATTTTGAGAATTTTACCCAATACACCATTACCAGATTTAAAAGTTAGGGGTTGGTTTGCGAAGTATCCGTAACCAAAAATTAAATTTGATAAAAACGATATCTCAAATTCCACAACCAAGAAGGCAACCAAAAAGTAGTAAGATACATTATTGGGATCGATATCGTTCAGAGAAAAGAACTAAAATGTAATCTTCTTGATTGGTTTTGTTTTCTGATTTATTAATACCAACAAAAAGAAATATCTTTATGATGCATCATCTTCATCATTGAACTATAATATATATTATTGGCCCAATCAGATAAAAATAAGAAATGTTGAGAAAAACTTTTCTATAATACGAGTACAGTGTATCCCTCGTATTGTGTCTCACATATTTATTTATAGAGAAATTGGATATTTATCATAAAAGTTTTTTTTTTGTAAAAATTATTGTCGACCTAGTATTTGACAAGGTGACACACAAGTAAATAAAAAACCCGTTTGTTTGAAAAAATATAAAGCGTGCGATTGTTATTATTATTAAGGCAAAATTGAGCAACCTTTTTGCTATAAATATGCACGACTGGTAATCGTAACCTTTTTTCTTACGAAATGTGTGTAACACCATATATACGTATGTATGTATATACGAGTATATTTGTGAAGCCCAAGGGACCGTTATTGTTTACCTTGATTAAAATTTACAACTCACTCTTATAAATGCCATATCATAAAAATACTTCATTACTCGGTTATTAACTAACTTTTGAAATATAGAAAACAACCGAAAATGCTCATTTTTGTTATTCGCCCAACCCCCTTACATACATTCATACGAAATATATACAAAGCAAACCGTTATCGTAATGGTCCTTAGCTTATTTATGTACTAAACAAAAATTCTCATTAATCTCCAGAATATAAAGTTGACAATGGCTTTTCGTACTGTACGTTTGTTGTCAAGAAAATAAATTATTTTCAAAAGAATTTCCATTCAAACGTTTTTCCTATCCACATACACTTGTGCGCACCTATCAGTACCCACTGTATGATTTTAATTATGATAAATAAAAAATGCTTTTCATGCCAAATTATAATTGTTGCTGATTAAGATTGATAACGTTGTCTTATCATCGCGGAGCTTATATACGTATACCAAGCCAACACAAAAGATTGTATGTACCAATCCAACATAAACATAATTTAATGATGTTTATTTGCATAAAATAATAAAGGTAAGCCAATTTTTTATAATTTGGTTGTTATAGTTATTATGTTGGGGAGATATTCACTCCCCAGTTTTGTTCGTACGTTACAAGATTGTGGAATATAAAATGAATATTTAAGAGAAATGTCAATAAAAATACAGCAGCGACAGGTTAACACACAGGAAAAGTGAAACGGAAAATGAGTTTTCAATTAATAAGCTGATAAAATTATTTTCATTTCTCATCTAGTATCAACAGGCGCATTAAAAATAATTAGCCTTTTAATTAAAACGCGTAACGGTTTTTAGGGGAGAACAGTAATTCCTCGAATCTATAACTATTTGTGGCGTGTTGTAGATGGAAGAATTACTTTATACCACATTACTGTATAAATTTAGGTGTGAGTTTAATGCAAGACGTATACCGCATGAAATAGCGGTCCACTGATATCGCTGTGAGGTAATTTAGCCGCTTATACATTTTTCAGTTCAATTGAATTATTAATTCTCCTTAAAACACTCCAATTCCTGATGAAGCACTCCTCACCTTTACCTTTTCCAGAGTCAACAGGGAACATTCGTTGGCACAAAGTTTTATTAAATCTAGCAACAGCAGATAGATTATAAAACTATTATCGCTAGCCTCTTTGGTATTCGTCTTAGACGTTTAAGATTATAACCCCAAAAATGGTTCTTTTGCACCTTTATATCGGTGCTAAGAGAGTGAGAACGCTCGAATGCAAGTCTTAATATCAATTGTCATAATGTACTCGCAAATGACCATTAGGTTTAATGCATGAAGTAAGAATTTAAATTACTGGTTCTCAGGTACCCGAGAGCCTCATAAAAATAAAATAGTAGTGATCAGTCTCATAAAATTCACGAGACCGTCAGTATCTTGGTAGGATGTTACTGTGAATTTTATCTTTTATAACGATATGCAAATATGGCCAAATAAAAATATCTCAGAGATGTTACCAAGTGTGGGCATATGCCATCTTATAATGAACAACTTGAGTTGTTACTTCAAAATAGTTAACTAAAATAAAATAAATAGTTTCGGTGTGGTCCAACACAAGTTTTAGGGCGTATAATTTCATAAACCTTCAAATATTCTTCAAAAACTTGCTACACTATGGGCGATTCCAGGAATCTTAAAGATGTTAACAAGTGTGAGCATATATCGCTTAATAGTGGACAGATTCAGTTGTTCGGAATAGTTAACCACATTGAAATAAAAATATTTGGGGTTGCTTCACGATAAATTTTAAATCGGTAAATTTATTAAATATTCTAATTGTCGTGAGGCAACCCCAAATCTTTTTATTTTGATGTGGTTAACTATTCCGAACAGCTGAATCTGTCCATTATTAAGCGATTTATACCCACGCTTGGTAACATCTCCAAAATACCTGGAATCGGCCATAGTGTAGCAAGGATTTTGAAGAATATTTGAATGTTTATGAAATTTTTCGTCCTAAAATTTGTGTTGGACCACATCAAAACTATTTATTGGGAGTATAACTTACTTTTTTGTATTTCTTTTGCACAAAAACACGTTTATTTCTAAGAAATGATAAATTTTATTTTAATCAAAATATTTTCCATCGTTGTCTATGACTTTCGACCCTCTTTCTGTCAATTTATGGATTCCATCGAAAAAAAATTGTTTGTCTTTTGATGCGATCCATTCGTCGAGCCATTATGATTTCTTCGTGGTTTCGGACGTGCTGGTCTTGAAGATCGCTTTGCATTGATCGGAACAAACTGATGATGCACAATCTGGTCAATAGGGAGCATGCGGTAGAATTTCCCATTTAAGTACTTCCAGCGTAATTTTTACTTGTTGGCTGGAATCGGACGATTTTCGTTCAATACATGGTTTAAATCTATCAATTGTTGTTGAAAAGGTTCACCAGTAATAGTTTCGTTCGGTTTTAACAGCTCATAATACATCACCCGTTTCTGAACCCACCAAATACACAACATAACCTAACTTTCATGAATGTTTCGTTTTGCTGTTGATGTGGATGGTTCGCCTGGATCAACCCATGATTTTTTGCTTTTACAGTTATTGTAGTAAATCCATTTTTCATCGCCAGTCAGAATTTCAGACAAAAGATGCCATCTTCGGTGTCTTGTAAACAAAGAATTGCAAACCAATAAACGATTTTCAATGTTAGCTTCAGTCAGTTTATGTGGTACCCATATTTTCCTTCTTTTTGAATCATTTTCATGGCAAGTGAACGTTTGCTTATGGCTACTTGAGTGACATTTAACTATTATGCAAGTTATTTTTTCTGTTCGAGCTGAGTTTTCTTCAATAATGCTTCCAATTATTCATCTTCGATTTTTTTTGATTGACGAGATTGTTCTTTGTCACTGACATCAAAATCACCACTTTTTAATCGTTTTCAGCAGCTTTTTCTTTTGATTAAAGCAAAAACGTAATGCTTCCGGGATTAAAAAATATGTTGTTTACGCTTTCATGAATAATGACAAACTAAATTTTAATGTGGAATATCAACACTTTCAAACGCCGTAGGTGTCATTGTAAAAGAATGTTTAGTACTAAAGTTACGCCACCTCTTAGAAAATCCAAAAAACTAAGTTATACACCCAATATTCTATTTTAGTTAACTATTTTGCAGAACTCAAGTTATTGCCCACACTTGGTAACATCTCTGAGATTTTTTTATTTGGCCATAGTGTCGCACATGTACATTATTTCAAACAATTAAAGAATTAATTTGTTCAATAACCCGAACCTTTCGACTAGAAATATTATGATAAAATTTGATCCCGGCATTTGCATCAAATATACATTTTGACGATCTTTTTTTGAGCAAAGGTGTGCTATTTACACTTTGCTACACTTTTTAGAAGTTACACTTTTCATTCATTTGTGTAGCTACACTTTTCGAAAAAGATCACTTCGGTATAGATAATAGACATTATTCCGCGTTGAAATCAGCGACCGATTATAATATCTGTGGTTTCTCGGAACCATTATAGTTAAATTAATAGTTCATGTGGCTATGAATCCAGCAGGGAACGGAGTTGTTTTTCACAGATAATGAACGCTTTCGGTTATTATATTTTTTAAGTTTAGCTTTTTCGGTGAAAAGGAGCTTTAACAATTTTTGGCTTATTTCAGTAATTTTAAAATCGGATAGGAATAAAAAAGTTCATCAAACTCGAGGTCATTCAGTTGCTCGAGCCGTTTATGTCATTCGTTAAGGATTTTAAAATTTTGCAAAAACACTATAATCGTTGTTTTCTATAATTTAGATTAAATAAAAATAAGCTTTTCCAGTTACAAATCGTGTTATCTACCAATGTACATTACACATGAATGTGTATGTGTACCAATACTTCATATATGCACTATTGTTATACTCTTCGGTAAAATGGTATTGGAATATAAATTGGAATAAATAAATAAATAGTATCGAGATGATGATACACAATTACGAGGATAAGATATATATAAAAACATAATTAGTTTTCATTTTAAAAGTTCTCCACCCACCGAATGGCGCAAGGATTAAATAAATAATTGAAATGTTCTCTGGTTCTTCATCAACGAACCCAACCAGGAGAGATGACGAGCAGAGATATAAAATAAATTGGAACATTTAATTAAACTTTTGGCTTTTATTTCATTTTGATTGCGCTTTTTTCAGACAACTTTTTGTTAACTTTCCTTTTGCATGTACATATTTACATACATAAGCACAATGGAAATACATGAAAAGCTTGAATTGTGCTTATTTTGTACTTACATATATATAAAGTTAGATGTACTCATAAAAAAATGTTTTTGTTTTATCTTTTTTGTATGCAAGGATCATCCCAGTTATTTTTTCTAGTTATTTATAGCTTTGTAAGCTTTATACGTACAACTGTAAAAAGAAATTCGTCCTTATAAATCAATTTATAACATGGCGGCATATGAAAAACACTTAATAATAAATAAATAAATAACACCAATACTTTAGGCACTCGGAAAATTAAAATGAAATGAGAAAGCTCCTTTTATAACTGGGTCAATATTATCCGAGCTTATAGCAAAAAGAATACTGAAAAATTGTATAAAATGAATGACGAGATATCTGATTACATATTTGAAGAGGTTTTGTGTTATTTTAAGGTTTTCCGTCTATACAGAGATTTTGTGTGTACTTATGTATGATGAGAATACCTCTCTGCTACACATATACACTATGTATAGAGTAAGAAAAATTGTATGTTCTAGATCAATAAAAGCTACTCTTAAAAAAGCTCGATATTAATTATTTTGTGTGGGTGTGCGTCGCGTTAAATTTTCATCATCGAAAGATATTAATTTAGATTAAATATATTTGGCATATATTTGGAGACGGCATACAGCTATATGTGTACCATATTTAAAATGTCATTACGGACGGAATGACTACATATACAACAGTGTGTAATGTAAAATCGATTTAAATCTGCTCACTCCCTAAAGTACTTGGTACATATACACAAAATATTTACACAAACATTTTCACACGAATTGGCAATCTTGTGTACAGGTTAGATAAAAATGTTTTCCATAGGGCTTATTGACTTTTAATAATCATAAGTAAATAAATATTGCTTATGTGACAATAAAAGCCCATCTAATCTACGATAGAATATTATATGCGACTAATCGATTTGAAAGATAACTAATCGTAATCCTTTAAGATATAAATATAAAAGTAAGGACTAGTACTGGTACCTATTTTGATATATTAGATTAGGTGTATTGGTGAATAATTGGCCACGTATACCTTCATCAATTTTCTTTAAATAATTTGCCACCTACTTATTACTCCCATGTATAAAATTTATTACGCTCCAACACCCACTCACCTTCTTCAGGGTGAATTATTTATTAGTAGTACTCCAGTCGTGGCATAATATTGAAGCTAAATTTCATCTTATTGCTTCCCTACCTTTACAGGAGTCAATAAGAGGTAGTTTTGTAAGATAAAATATCTCGAATACGTTTGTGCCTTTCATGTGCTAATGCTGTTCGACATTACAACCCAGAAAATAAACAACTGTTTCTTCCTTGTCCTCGTTCTAACCCGCTACTGCTATTAACTCTCGTTTACACAGATAAATTAGCGGTTTTGAGCGCCCCAAGTTCAAATTTGTCTAGTTATATTACAATTGTGATGGATTCGTTAACCTTCATTAGTCGAGATTTCTGCCCTTGTAGTTAAGTGAAAAATTGCTTCGCTTCAGTTTTAGGCATCGAACCGCCCTTCCAGAGTTTTCTGGTAGTCAAAATCTTTCATCGAAGCATAAAGAAAGTATAGTGTACACAAGATTCGCCACCTCCCCTCCTTTGTCGCTCGTTAATCGTCGAGTGTCCTGCTGACAGTCATTACTGTATTGGCCATTATCTATCTCCTAAAAATTTTGAACGGAAAAAGATGAAACACATCCTATAAGGCGTACTAGGGCGTACAAGCTTTTCTCTAAACGTTCTCCATCATTTTTATGTATGGTATTTTGTTAAGTGTTGGCCACCATAAACTCACTCCTTACGGCACAGCAGGTTGGTACCAGGGTCCATTGCGAAGATAGTGTCCAAAAATCTTGCTTCCATTTAAAGAATCCATGTTGAGAATGATCCTGACTGCTAAACCAAACTCTAGCTCGCATGTTTTTGTCTAACAACCCAACCTTTCCAGAATTTTCCGAAGAACGGACGATGAAGTTATGTGTCTTAGGCTCTTTGAGAAGCCACGTGAACTTAAATCTACCACCTTGACTAGGAATATAAATCAGCATTAAACACCTTATGAACATTATCCCTGCCAATCTGATGAATATATTCGATGAATTATCAGACAAATGTGATGACATTCGCAACCAACATCCATACTGCGAATTAATTTTAGTTGGTGACTTTAATGTCCACCATAAAGAATGGTTGAATCATCGAGATACGAATTGTGCTGAGCGCCAAGTGGAATGGTTTGCCGTTTCGCATGACTTCACACATATGGTTAGTGATTTCATATTTGAACGTGTCGAAGCTGGACTTTTAAATTCTGACCATTATAACTGTAAAAATATCTGTCGAAACACGAACGTTTCCAATTTCACTGAGATCTTTTCACATGGAATGAATATATCCCATCATCATTTTCAATCCCAATCCAAATTTTAACATTTTTTCAAGAAAACCTTGAAATACCTTGAAACCTCGGCTTCCGAGTTGAAAATCTCCAATCGCAACTTTTAGATGGTCGCATAGGTTGAAAATATTTATAAAACATTATTTTCGGCTTTGAAACGTGTATAGGCGGTACTTTGATGGTGGATCTATATTTGCAGGCCGACTAACTGGCAAACACCTTCACATCGAACTCGACCTTAGTTGTCCGCGGTGGAGTTATGCCTCTGTCAATTGCGTTTTGAGGTTTCAAAATGGATACCATTAACATTTCGGAGGAAATTGTCTTCAGAAACGCTCCAATATTCACTTATTTTTCCTTTCCTCTAAGCAAGGTAAATACCCGAACGTCCGAAAGAATGCGATGGCACAACCAGTTCTGAAACGAGTTCAAGTTTTTGACAAATGCATTAATCAACATCTAGTGACGCATCTGGAAATTAATAAAATAATTTCAGATAAACAGCTTTCATGAAAACCGCCCCACAACCGATCTCTTGACGTATGTCGCAAACAAATGAAATCTCGACCTAGAACAATATGAAAAGGTCCTTGCAACCGCTTTGAATTTATCTAAGATGGATAAAAACTTTTCTCAAAAACCGAAAGATCAACGTTGTGGTGGGAGATCATCAACGATACACTTCTCAAATTCCCAACTCCATTGGGGATCAGTTTTGTCGCCGGCTTTGTTTTTGTTTTACATCAATGATTCGCTGGGTAGCACTGTTAGCCCTACCCATAGCCTTGCTTCCATTTTAATGAACACATTATGGCATTGGTCAGGTCAGCTTTACGAAAATTTCGGTTCTTCAATAGATGAGAATTCTTTAAATCGGATCAGGTTCTTCAGATATAAAGACCTTCATTAAACTATGTTTAGAGTATTTCTATCAATCCCAGACTTACAAAAGATCTAGCCAGCCTATACAACACCGCGGAGAAATTGCAAAATACCGCGTAGTCTACAGATTAATGCTTGGTATATGTTCTGCAGAACTAAAGAATAAACACAAGGGCCGGCCAATACACATAGGTTTACGGTGAAGCTGCCGAAATCTCGAACTGAGGATGCCAAGTGCGAATTTATTTATCGAACATCCAAGAATGGAATTCGCTAAACGGTTTCAAATTTCCGATGGACTATAAATGCACAAATTTAAGGTAGCTATCAACCATTACTTGAAGGATCGCGCGTTGAGTGCAGGTGCTCTGACAGTTACTAGGAGCTAGGACAATCTAAAAGTCCGCCTTGCATCCCCTGAAATATGTTGATTTATTTTTTACCCTGAACTATGTTGAAATCAGCTATCAGCGGTTTTTCGAGATTTCTAGTTTCTAAATTTTGATCTGCGGGATTTCGTGTTTCGAGCTAACGCCACAAGCCTACTTAGAGATACTGTCAAACTGATTAGATCTAAAGCAACTTATTTAAGCAGTGACATGATTTTTGGCACTTATTAAATCCAAACACTAACTCGGGATTTCCTGTTTCTGGATTTTGTTTTCGAGATTTCGTGTTCGAAATAAGTGAGAACTTTCATTTTTGGTCAGGATTTCATTTTTCCAGATTTTGTTTGCGGGATTTCTGTGTACATTCAAAGCATCCACGTAGATTGAAAAATATGTTTTTTACCACCAACCTTGGGTACATTCCAAAAGCATCTGAATCTAAATGAATACACTGTCAGATCTATTTATCATCTAATTGCCTATCGACACTCTTTTTGGTGTAAGCAGTTCGGAAATATCATTGAAGTTGATGCTAATCCTAATAAAAGTTTGAAATAAGTTTGTAGTTGTTGTATTTTTTACAGTACAGTTTATGCTGTATATTAGAAGTCCTCAAACTATATAATCTATCATCAGTCCACAGTTTTTTTATTTCAAGTAATTTGCCGGTGATATTCTGTTTCTTAAGGAGAAATATTACCGGTATAAAATATTAAATAAACAACATTCCGCCGCCTTTCAAGAAAGCAATACAGAATTATTAAATATCCGGGAAGTGGATAATATTCTCTAAATTGTAGAAATCTAATTTTAGGACGGGACCATATTGTGCTGATAATTTTTTACACCAGGTAAATGTGCATACGCTTGTTTTACCAAAAATCAAATTAATTTTTTGCTTGTCTTCTGCTATACATGTTTTTGGATTTTATCAATTGTGTACCATCTTAATACAAAATGGACCAATTTACTTATTCCGATTTATTGTACCAAACGAAAGATTACAATTTTTATAAAAAGCTTTTATTCCTATTTCAGGTTGAACAAATTCAGGCCGAATATAAGGTTTTGGCTTTGCAACATCATCCGGATAAGAATAGCGGAGATAAAGATGCCGAGCTCATGTTTCAAAAATTAAAGGTAAGATATAAAAAAATTATATAGATATATTTGTCCTCCCTTGAGGCTCACAGCCAGTCCTAAAATTGTTAAGTCCATTAAAAATTAATTATGTGTACGTTGTTTGAAAATAGGGATCTCATATAAAATCCAAATAATCTCTTATGTATATACCTTGTTGTATTATTGAATTTACCAAATTAACCTTTCTGTGAAATTAATTAATTCCTTTTTATTTTAAAAACTGTATTTAAAAATAGCAGGTCCTCCTCATCTATATACATTTTTCATAAACAATATGAATTTGGTGTACGTATATTAGTGTTATACTGATAAGGATATTCACCACAATAGGTACACAATTTTCTAGATACAATGTGTTTTGTGTTAAATTGACGATCTGGAAAAATAATTTTTTCATCCTTAATTGAATAAACATAAATTTGTATTCAAATTTTATTCGAAAAACTACATGCAGAATTTATAATTTCTCATATAATATCAAGATGCGGGAATGAGGTGGTGGTAACCACAAAACAATTTAATTTTCCTATCAAATTCACTAAATTCTCCCTATACATTCGGAGGAGCATAAAATGTTAATAATTCGGTTGCCTCATCTTTAATTCATTAAAAATTAAACAGACATACGAGTATACGCTGCCTGCCAAATTCAGTTACTTGTTACTCACTTTGAATATTTAAAATTTAATTATAATATTTGGAAGTTAATTCACAACCTTTAATATTCTGAGAAATATTTCCAAATTGTTTTGAACTTCGTATAAAACTTACCTACATCGAAATCATTATGGTTTCTGTCTGCTTTGTAAATAATTTGAAAAATATTCAAATTGTTTAATATTCAAATTACAAACAAAAAGTTTTATTTTCATGAAGCGTATTAATTTAATTTTGAGGTTAATTAAAGAGCCCGTCATGTGCATGCTTCCGACCAAATGTTCACTAGTTTGATGTAAGTTAGTAATTAACTTGATCACCAATTTAGCGTAAATCACGACATATTATGGTGTAATTAAATGCCCAGGACCAACATCCAATATAGTGCTCTAGAACATGTTCTTCATTCTAAGTTAGGCATTTAGCCCGTTTGCTAACTTTGTTTGACTAATCCTAACGTGTTTTCGAGCTTAAAATTATTGAGGAATAAGGAATTTAATTTGGCCCTAATGAACCTCATAGTTCTTATATCACCTTCTCAATGTTTGGCCCGTTGGGTTATCCTTACTTTTACATAAGGATCCAAATGATTTATCAAAAGCAAGTGGGACTAATGTAAGCCTTAAATATCCATTTGGCTTACCTAGGATTATATCAAATGCGTAAACTCTTATTTGAAATTGTGCTCTAAATAAAAAATATCAAGAACAGCAATATTGACCTCTTTCCACCTATTCCTACCTCCCATCGCCAATTTTCCGACTCTCATGGAAACAAATGAGTTGAACGGCGAATAATAAATGTGCGATATGTGTGTGTCGTTTGGACCCATGGATTGTGTCAAATGGTTCCCTGAAATTCTGTAAAAACTAATACTTACAAAAACAACGCATACACGTGCGAATATTACAACAATCAGTACAAAAGTAACCCATACACAAACTACTGTACCTCATACATTTTATTACAAAACCAATTGGTACAAAAATGTTTTTGTATGAAAAATTTAGAATTGGTACAAAATGTGATTCTTATTTAGGCGTAAGTATAGATGACATTTACATCGCCGAAATCGGGTAAGATAATTTTTTGAAAAACATTTCGTTATAGGATTGTGTATCTATCATTTTTAGGAGGTGCAAGCCAAAAATTTCGGAAAACTCACCACATTTTCCGGGAACATTTTCAGTTTTTCCAAAATTATTTTTTGTCCGCAGTTTTTATTCATCAGATCTTAATTTTAATTACAAAAAAATTGAATTGCACTCTCATGAAACAGGTAAAAATTACATTTGCGTTATTTTAATTCGTCTTATACATTAGAGGATGGGGGTTGCCCCCCAATTAAAACTCAACTGCTTTCATATTAAAACAGCAAATGCTAAGATTGCAAAATTTTTTCAAAAATGTGCATGTTTTTTATGTCCTCCGTATGTTTTAATTTTATATCCTCCGCGCAAGGATAACCCTTAAGTGCCAAATTTTTCAAATCATTGCCGAATGCCAAAAATTATACATTTGCAAATATTATAGCGATCGTACCAAAGCAACTTTTTTATTTTGTAATAATCGCACTTTGTACCAATTCTAAATTCTTCATATAAAAATGATTTGTGACCAGAAAATTAATACAAACCTTTGCTTCCATTTATATTGAATACCTTGAGTTCATACAAAAACATTTTTGTACGAATTGTTTTAGTAATAGAATTTATGTGGTACAGTAGTTTGTGTATGGGTTATTTTTGTAAGAGTTTTGTTGTATTAATTACTTATGGATGGTTTGATGGGTCAATGTCCTGATGGGTCTTGGATGCGTCAATGTCCTGATCGTTATCTGTGTTAGAATGCGCGGTTTAAAATAAACGTTGCCTGTCCGGACCACTAACGGCCAATGAAGACTACTCTGTTTGTTGAAATAGTAGTTGGTGGTCACCTAACGTGTGCCCAATGTGTCTAACGTGTAGTAGGTTCTTGGCATTGTATGTATAGTAGCATATATTCGATAATCAATCCGAATGCATCATTTCCTCTTGTTTTGCCAATAGTGCATTGTGTTCCTTTCTAAGACCTTTAATTCAGTTTTGCATATCACCTGTTCTATTTCCTCTAAAATACACTTGTACAATTTCACAACTTTCTATGATTGTTCTAGGGCTTGTCCTATTAACATTTATTTGGTTTCTTATTCTCGATGTTTAATTATTAATTGCGACTTTATCAATCATAGAGGTCAATACCAAAATAACTTCATCAATAATGTTTCAATATCGTTTTGTTTACGCGTTACATGTTCAATCTTGATTGTACCATCGCAGTAGTAGGACCACCAAGTTGCTTTGATTAACCAACAATCGGTTTACGCGGTCCATTCTGGCTCTCTCTATATCTGATGCTTGATATGTTTTGCATACTCCTAGATACATTAGGCGGGAGGTTCGCTTCATCTGACGGCATCCTTTAATTTCAAACGATTTATTTTTCATTAATGTTCATTGCCAAGGAAATCCGAACCTAAACGCTCCCATTATACCACACTGCCGGAATTTTATTTTACTGGGATGACACAATTTATACCAACGAATTTTTTTTAAATTCGCTTTCCGTGATATTCGGCCAATGTCACGATTTTCGCTAGATTTAAATATTAAAAGCTTTACGGGCGTGGATTTAATTTACGATTGGTCTCCAGGAGTCCGTGCTAGGCTCACAGTTATTCTTGATTTGTGCTAATTCTAATTTAAAACATAAATTGAACGGCAGTCCTACTGGGTTCGATGACGATTTGACTTTAACACATGTTGATAAATCCTCTGATAACGTGGTCTCTAATAATAATAAGGACCTTAAAATTTTGCATTTATGGTCGGTAAGCACTGTAAATTCTTAGTGAGAAATCTAAATTTATGTTTCTATATCAAATTGGTGAACTGTCTTTTAAGTACCTTGGTTTAATTTTGAACAATAATTTGAATTGAAAAAGTCATGTTAACAATATAAAACTATGAACTTACGTTACTAGCATTTTTTGTCTGCTCCATGATTTTTGTCTAGTTTCTGTGTTACTAACAGTTAGTCATGTATTGGCTGAATTTTAATATGTCGTATTAGAGGTTATTATATTTCTACTTTAAAGCCTTTTGATATCCTACAAAATAAGATATTCCGCACCATTTTGAGGGGAAAAAGTATTTGGCGTTTAGGTTGCGTTTATGACCACTAACCTATTAAAATTTAGTAAATATTATTTGGAATTCATTTGAACGCACACTTCCATTATAAATGAGCTTTTGATTGATAATTGGGTGGCATAAATGATAGGAACATTTATTTTTCTAACCGTGCACTTCCTGTAATTTTTCTTCTCCGGCTTTCCAACACCATGAACTCGTGGCGTGAGTTTAATTGTATGTAGCCCAGAAAATATTAATAAGCAAAAAAATCTGATTGCACCTTGACACTTACGGTGTCCAGTAACCCCATAATCCAAACAAAATATATTTTTCTTAAACCCAAGAATCAAGACAAAACAGGGTTTTCCTCAGGATGTATCCAGCACAAAAATCCTCGGATAAACGTATTCAATAACAATACTCGCGTGGCCTAATTACCAATAATTACAATATATGTACCGGCTCAACTGGATACCACAATAACAAACATACTTTATGAAAATTTAATTTTAGCTTTCGTAATTCAACGTGTGCAACTCTTATTTCTCACTACAAATGTCATTTAAATTATGTGCTTTAGTTTTTATTATTAGACTAGCAGTTACTCGCCATAATGTCAGAAGTAGTTTTAAGAACTCAGCTATAATTCGTTTAACAACTAGAAGAGAAAATAATGAGCGATTGTGTAACAAAGGTTTAGGAACAGTTTGTTATTTGTTAGAGTTTTTGTTCGGTGTGCCCGTTTCCACAGCAAACAAATCTGGAACCTAGATTCTCAATTAAACTAAATATTAGCAAAGATCAAAGAACCACCATGATATAAAATCCATCACCAATTCCACCAAATTATAAAATCACAAAAAATAAACTACACTTCTATTTTTCATTGTAAATATTATTTATTGTATAGCATTTATGCATGATTGTTTGACATAATATCCGCCAATTTCAACCGACCACTCCACTGGTAGCAGAAGATGCGCTTATTAATTTTTTCGCAACTTTTTGTAGTACTTCGGGCTGAAACTAATTCAAACGCGGTATTTCGTCTTTCAGTTCTACTTCTACGGTCGTCTCAGAAATATGTTATACACAGTCAAATGGCAACATATCGGCGGCCATTATACCTTGCTACTTTTGATTTTTATTCCAATTTAATTAATTCGTTTTAGCAGGTTACAAATTTATTGCTTCTTCTTTCAACATCTGTGTATTTTTATCTGTGGTCTAGGGAAATATGTTTGCAATATTACCATTGTATCTCCGTTTCTAATGAAACCACATATATTTGTTCATGTCATCCAATAGGCTATAAAATGTTTTGTATAAGTCACGATAACGTTCACCGTTTACCTTAGCAGCTTTACCAACATCATTTTCAAAGGAGTCTGAGGACTCCAGCAGCTTAAAAGCTGCACGAAACAGTAATTTGTTGTGGATAAATTTTCCTTGATTGAAACGGATATTCAGAATCCCAAGCGCGGAAGTTTTACTTGTTAACGTATACATTTAGACGATTAGTGTTACATTTCAATTTTTTTCGTCAGAGGCGCTTATCCAACAACAATTAAAGATACACACCCAAGATGCTTGTTTTATTTTTAGGTTGATAATTTCAATATTAATTATAAATAAATATTTAGTTTTTATATTTTAATGCAGTATAAAATTAAATTACACTTTTCACGAACACTTTTGAAATAACAACAACATTATTTGTCGAATTATTGCAATCGTCTGACTGCGACTTTAGATTCTAAACCTGCTAGATAATTTAAATTAAATTTTTTGTTTTTTCCAGGTAAATTTTATTTGTTCATATACAATTATTACAATGTACCTAGTCTATATATTGACTAACAACATTTCATTCCAAACCTAATTTACTACTTTGTTACAAGTTTAGGATGTTCCCATTTTGTTCTTCTAAATTGTATCTGCTGTTGCTGCGTCGCACTAGTTATAAAGGTAACTCAAACGGTTTTCCCATTTGAGCCTTCTTATTATTTCCCAGTGGTCAAGCAGGTTTGGGTGAATCTGGAGCCTCTCTTCATGCTTCGTGTTGCTTTGCTTACCTCGTTGGCGATAACGTTCGTACCAAGGATTATTAGCAATATCCCTCAGTCATTGTTTTGGAATATTTAAATAATGTTCAGGTTTCTCAGTTTAGTACAACCGCACAGATGAATACTATTGCTGCGTTTTTTTGAAAAAGCTGCTCTAGACCGCGATAAATTATATTTTGATTTTTTAAACAATTCACATATGTGTAATTATAACATATATAATTTATCGCGGTCTACAGCAGCTTTTTCAATAAAACGCAGCAATCATCAGTTAATTATGTGTTAACAATTGAGAGTTCCTTCCCAAAACCGGTACATTTTTCTGTGTTTGAGTCTGAGCCTTTCATAACATACATCTTCCATCTTCCATCGCAGTTTAACATCTAAGGTCATACCTAGGTATTTTACTGAGTTAGCACGTGTGAATGGGACATTATTCAGTATCACAGGCAGTTGGGTTTTTGTTTTGTTGGGGTTGTTAACACGTACGGATTTATTTACGTTGAATTTAATGTGCCATATACCTTAATTTTATCTAGTGTAGTATTGCACTTTGAAGTTTATTAGAAGCTTGCTCTATAGAGTCGCCTACTAGTATTATAGAAATGTTACTGGCAAAGGTATCGATTGTTGTATTATCAGTTAGTGAAATATCGGTTGTTCCTATGTTTAACACGGAAGTCTCCGTTTGTACTGTATAATATTCCAGAAGGTGATAGAATTGTGTTGGTAAAATTTTCCTAAGTTTCAACAATAGACCGTCGACCTATACTTTGTCAAAATCCTAAGCCATGTCGAGGAAACCCGCTGAGCAGATGCTTGTTTCTTCAAGTATTTTTATGAAATTTTATGAAACTATGTCAAAATCCATATTGGTGTATATAGAAATGAATTCTTTACTTTCTATTCGCGGTTTCATTCGCTTTAATAGGAGCCTTCCAAATAATTTTGACATAATTGGTAACAGTGATTTTGGCCTATGAAACGTTATTTGATTAGGCGGGTTTTCCGGCTTGGGTATCATAATTACTTTTGCAAAATTCCATACCTTTGGTACATATTTGATTCTGAAGTCAGCGTTGCTTGTGGTGGTCAGTTTTCCTGTTTCCAGATGAAAGCCTGGCCTTTATTTCTTTAATCACTTCCGCAAGAGAGGTCAGGATGATTTTTTGATCTTCAGTTTCTTCTAATTCTTGTATTTATTGACCCTTCTGTACATCTTTAGACTGTAATATACCTCCTAGGTGATCAGAAATGGGTTCTACTTTTTGTTCATTGCTTCTTCTTAACTAACTTTCTTGTTTTCATAGGTGGAATCTGAGCTAGTGGGCTTTTTATTCATTTTGTTGCCTTCACCAATGAAAGACAGTATGTTAATGATCGTTGGTACGAGTTCGTTGCATCAATTTTATTCGGTATATTTTTATCTGTGGACATCCTAGTATGCTGTCATTTCTCCTTGATCTTTCGTTTTTCTGTAATTAGGCCTCTAATTTCTTTTGGATAATTTGCACCTTTCTTCCTTTTAATTTCGCTTGTATTATTCCATGCTGACTGTTGCTTGTCTATTCTGAATTTTTCAACTGCTTTTCTTAATTTTTTTTACTTAGTTCTTCTTTGAAACCTTCCCAATCTGTACAGGTATTTTTCAGGGCAAAATTGCGTGGTTTGGATATCATTTTACGCATAGAGTAGGCAATATCTATACGAGTCAGAGCTCGAGTCAAAACCTTCTGCAATACTAATGTAAGTTATCGGTAATTTCCTAGTTATACGGAAATCGAGTAGATCGACAGCTGATGACCAGAAAGTTGATTTAGCAGTAGAGTGAGAGTTACAACCATATTTTGTCACCGCTCCGAAGTGATCTTTACCTCTAGTGGAAACTAGTATTGATCCCAATGAGCATGTTTTGCATTGATGTCTCCTCCAGGAACTTTATAAAATCATCTTTCTTTAGGTTATATATGGTGAACAATAAACTTATGCTGATACTTGTTGATTTTATTTATTTTGTTACATATTTTTGCGCATATTTTTCGTAATGGTAAATGTTGTTTTTCACTGTTATAGCACTTTCTCCTCTTACAGTGTTATCTGAGTGTATTTTGTAAAATACTTGCTACCCTGTACATTTTATATTTGATTGTTTTGTGGAGTGTGTTTCGAATAAGAGGAAAACATAAAATTTTTTGATGTCGAGAAACATTTGCCATACCTTCTGATGTTCCAATAGCAAATTGGAATTCCATGCCAATATTCTAACATTTGACCTAGTAGTCAGATTCGTTATTTATTTGTGTTTCACTTTTAGCAACGTTGGAATATTAGAAGCCTCTACTTTGATGTCTTTGGTATGTAGGTTTGATTTCCATTTCTTATACATTTAACTTTTACTATATCCTTCTCATTTCGCATCTTCTGCAGTTCGCAACTATACAGTCTCTATAGCTTGCGGGATGTGATTCGCCCCTGTTCACACTCGTTGTTGGACGTTCTCTGGATCATTTTACATTCTTTAGTGGGATGGTTAGCTGCACGCTTTACTCGTTTTTGGTCTCTAGTGCAATAGTTTTAGTGTGTCCATATAACTGGCATTTTGTTCATTGTGGAAGCAACCTTGATTATGGCTTAAATCTTCATATTTGAGATATATCTAATTTCTTAAAGATTTTTATATCTTCCTTTTTATTGAATGTTAGCATAAACAAGGGCAGATGGGGTTTTATTTATTCCCGTCCAAGTTTGACTAACTTCTTTAATTTTCAGATTTTTCGCAGAAGTAAGTTTTCTTTTATTTCCTCTGGTTGGCAGGATAGACACAGCTTTTTCGCTATAATTTTATTGGACGAGATTGTTTGTCCTCATATGAGTACCACATGTATTACCGTATTACCTCTCATCAAGAGAAAGAGTAAGTTTTCTCTAGTTATCTACGTTTGAAACATTTACTTTGCTTTACTGATTCCTCTTTTTTGTCTGTGTTCAAGATACATAATGGTTGATTTGATTGTTTTGCGCTTTTTCGTCGTTTATTTCTCTGCAACATCCAACCGACTTCTCTATTCAATTCGTCTGAGTTGCCTATATGTGAGGTGTTCTTTTTCTTGGCCAATTCATTCCCCTCGAATGTAATTATCTCCCCAAATAGTCCATGAAGCTGGTCTTCTTTGAGAAGAGTAGAATTTCCAGAACAAGACCTGGTTTTCCACTTATAGGACAATATTTCCTTTCTGTGTGTTTTCATTGCACTGGTCTTTGGGTTTGATGCGCGGAGAGAATTTGATTTTCTCCTTACTCTTCAGTATCCGTGAAAACTGATGAGCTTGTCTTTTTTTCATTGAAAAGTATTTAGTTTGGTTGCAAGTGACAGCGTGTCTTAAAGTATTTTATGCACTAGAGCTAAAAGCATACTCGATCGAAAATAAAATAATAATTCAAACCAATTTTTTTTAGACAGTAAATATAAAGCAGACGTCGCTTGCTTCGGTCATTTCGCAAAATTTCATTATCTTGCAAAATACAATCATTTTAGGACCTAGATAACAAAATAACTACTTACATTTATGTACACGAGTGGGGCACTTGAATTTTGTGTAGAAAATCTCGTGCAAGTGTGAGAACCGGCAAATTGTTAGTTGATAGCCTTATAAAATAAATGTTTGTGTTTTATTTTGGAACTCCTTAAAATACGGTTCAGGGTTACCTGTAATACCCTTGTACAGGATCTTTCTATTTGAGATTGGATTTTAATTTATTAAAAGTGGTCTAGCCATTCTATATAGTGTAAAATTCTCAGCGGCCTTATTATTTGAATATACCTAATCGCTAATTTGATTGTCGACCGTCTAACAGTTCAACGAATGGGAAACGATCATGTAACCCAAATCCCATTATTTTTCTGAAAAACTGTTGTAAGTACACTGTTCTCGGTACTCACACAAGATAAATTAATAAAAATAAAAACTTCCCGCATCAAAGAATAACTTTACAAAGCAATAATTTTCGTTTGTACGCACACGATAAATTTTATTTCGGGTAAATTAAAAGTTCTGTGTTTGCCAAACTCTCAACTCCCCCAAAAATAATAAAAAATTTCCGACGTTATTTTGACTTTTCTTTTAATTTGCTAAATTTAAATATTATTTTCGTTTGTGGTGGAATAAAATGTTAATAATAAAAGGAAAATTTTCTAATTTTTACTGTGTGTGTGTTATAGCTACGAGTATATGAATGTTGGGAAAATTGAATTTTCAAGTGTAATTTAATCATATACCGCCATTGTCGTTATTATATCCATATATGCGATAATATTTTTAACAAAGACTGCCTATAATAATAATTTAGACTATGGTTTTGGGATAGGTGTAATATGATCAATTGGTTTCGGCTCATCGTGTTCTCGATTTACACGAAAAACGTTTTTCAAATTACCCACCACCAATAAATGTGCTCGAGTACATATTTTTATTTCAATAAAAATTAGCATTTGTGTGGAAAATGGATATGAAAAACCATCTTTTGTGTTTTTGGGGGAGCATTACAGTGATATTACGCTTTTTTAGAGTATAAAATGAATTTATATTCAAATTGGAACTGACTCATTGGATTGCATACAAACCTTAAACGATACAAACGTATTTTAATCACTCACATTAACGTTTATAAACACACACACACATGTAATTTTATCGTCCTTCTACTACAAATTAATTAACATCCAAATTAATCCTTTATATGTTTTATTTCGTATGTTCGTCTGAAAATTTTCTTCCTTCCAGGCATCCTTCGCATTTCTACTTTGCGTTATCCATTTTCACTTAAGCTTTCTTATTAATTGTTAATTGATATATATATCTTTAAGCATAAAAACGTCTTCTTATATTGTTAGTGCGTATAAATTTTTCTCGTTCAACGATATCAACGTCAAGAAAATAAACGTCTGGCTGATATCAAAAACAGAGAATGCTAATTGGTTGGTTTGGTTTATACATTAACACATTCCCCACACCAAACTTATTAAGTTGTCTTATTTGGATACATATTGACTTATCAACAAATCGCATATTAAATCGAGAACACACGCAGACCATACTCACATATGGATATACACAACCAATAAAGTTGTTTCTGCTTATATCTCACCTTATAACGCTTTTTGTACGTAAGATTGTTTATATTGTGGATGTTTTGCGTGACAGGCTGACAAGCCAAATGAAAATTCGATTTAGCGCGAGATAGGTAAATATGACAAATTTTTAACAACAACTAAACACAAAACCGTAATACTGGGTACAAAACGGAAAATGTGTATTGAGATATAGAGTTTCCGTTCCGATTCCCCGAATCGATATAAATTTTAGGAAATTACTGAATTTTTCTGTTTGAAGGTGTGTGTGTGTGTGTGTGTGTGTGTGAGTATGACGTATACATGTGTTTGTTCGGCATTTCCCTTGAAGAGTAAAAATATTAGAATTTTTATTGTATGGGGGTTGCGGAAGATAAATCTGCGGTTATAATTTTATGCAAAATTCATCAAAATTATTGTTCCATAACGAGATTCATGTGAAAAATGATTATGGTATCTGAAAATTTTGATTGAGTAATATAATAAAATATGGTAGTAAATTGTAGGTAATTTCAGTTATATTACTCAGTATGTACATATCCGTCTATTTTTCTATCGAGTAATGAATTCAGGTTCATAAATCGATCAACCGTTTTTAACTCACATAATAAATACATCCAGGTCGCTTTATTGAATAGATAACATTCTTCCATCCTTGCTAACCCCCCCCCCCTCCCCCCAGGAATCGACTTTAATTTTTTGGCGATTGAATGTCATGTTGTGAATAACAAATATCATTTTATATTCGTTGTCGTTACAAATTTTAAAATTTTGTCAAATAAATCCTTTTCATCATAACTTTACAAATCTAAATGATGTACTAAGAATCTAATATACTAAATCGTATCGGAAAATGTATAAATCTGTGCCATCTATGGATGACTGGTATGAACTAACCATGGAATTAGTTATTCCTGATCGTTTTAATCTACTTATTCCTTCTTGTCCACTAATCCGTTTCAATTTTTTTCTGACAGATCATCATACTAATTTTGTTCACAATTTTCATTCATTCATCAGTGAATCACGGGTCGCTTGAAAGATTTGTGGGTTCGGTCATTTCTTCCCAAATTAAGAGAATATCACTCGCTAAACCATCATGTAACTAAATATCTGATCCGTCCTCCGGATTATCAAGTTCACTAAGCGGCATGGATGCACTCTTGGCTAAAGTGTCGTTTTATCAATGGTATCTTCAAACTAACACAGATCTCAAAGGAATTATCAGTGGTACCAAATATCCATCAAGCGAGATAAGCGAAATATTTAAGAAACAAAAAGCCTTATGTACCAACAATAAGCCTTGAGATTTACTTGATGCGATCGACGTGACTTAAAACATATGAAATCGACACAACAAAATTCGCCAAACACACTGTAACACATCACATTACAACGCATGGTCGACCAGTTTAATCAAAATATGGACTCCGCAGATAAATTATCCATATTTAAGGATTATTATAGTTTTAACACACTGCATCGAACAAGGTGGTGTGATGCCATGTTCAGATCCATGTAACGAACCTCTAATTTGGAAAACGCTTTGACTATTGTGACTGCTCGCAAGGTATGTTCAATATAAATGGTCGTCATGGTACATCCTCTACAACCTAGCTTTGCGACAATGACTTATCGATCAATCCCTAGCTGACTGAGATTGTCCATGTCAGGAGACTAAGGATTTTTGAAAATTTATATTTCTCAAAAAAAGGGATCATAAAATTTCATTCTCGTTGGAGATTACGTATCGTACGGTTGAATCCAAAGCTTACTTGGCAATATAGAAATACATTTGGTAAATCATGGAGCTTGAAACCAAAATACGTGTACTGTCATGTTACTTAACATGCATCGCATTGATTTCAACACAGTTTGGAAGAATCCCCACTTGTTTAGGGGTGTGAAACTTTAAATCGATTCGGCAAGTAAATTGAACTTATACTTGTTTACGATCAAACACCTTCTTAGGACCTGAACCAGCTCTCAGCTTGATGTTATCGTACTATAAAAGAATCGGAAAAGAACTCAGACACATTTGAACTATGGTAGAGGCACCTTAAGAACTTAACTGGTCATTTTCAAACAATCTGCTCTCAACAAGTATTTGTTAACCAAAGATTTCTACACTCAATATTGATTAAGGTGAATTTTTGTTTCTCGTGTTATGACGGTTTATTGGTAGCAACACGACCACCAAGCGGGCGAATAACGCAGGTTTGGTTATTAACGTTGCAATATTACAGGTTACAAAAGAAGTTTAAATTTGATTCAGAATATCCGAGAACGTTAAACAACTAAGACTGTGTCTCGTTCTTTGCGAATATCTTTCAGGCAACAAAGAAACTGATAAGTTATACTAACGACCCTGATTAGTGTTCAAGTTGTGCGAATAACACTCGGCGAAGTCATTTATGAAATTATGTTTCTTAGTTGGGCTTACTAAAATGATTTCTGGTTTTCTCTAGAATTTTCTTTCCCAGTTTTCTCGGCTCCTAGACTGTCACTAATTTTCACCCGTGAGGACTTATTAGCACAAATTGGATTTAATCGGTATGCAAAGTTTAATTTTGAAATTCAAAAAAGAAATAAGAAACAAAATAAAGTTGGGGAGGCAAGTGACTAGCACCGGGGCCCCTAGTACATCGTTGTTTCGTCAACGCAGCTTAGAGGTGATAGAAAAATTCATGTTGAAGCGAATGGAAAATTTTCGAGGGTAGTAAAATGGCGTAGAAGAGAAGTAATAAAACTTTATAAATACAGTTATAAGCTGTTGTAACTATAGACAGTTTGTTGGTTTAATTACCAAACAATATTTGGGTGGCAAGCACCTGCGGTAAAGAATTCATATTTTAAGTTGGGTAATTTATCAAAACTTTAATTTTTGATTATAAGAAAACAAGTAAAATATTGAATCCAACTTAAAAGCGGCTTAGAAAAAAAATTAGTTTACCTCGTTTATGTCCTATTTATCAAACTCCCAAACCAATCTCATACTCCTCAAACATCTCGATCCGCAATCAAATTTAATTTGATTCCAAATTTCCTGTTTTATATTATAATAAAAGATTCGATTCGATACACAACGAATTTGATTGATTTCATAATTGTGTACTGATGAGATAAATTGGAGATGGCTACAGTGAAGGAATCTATCAATCATCGTTCTGCCTGCAGTGCTATTGATAACAATCCTACAATTACGGTACAAATATAAAAATTCCGCTTCGTATAACCTTCGCCATTGGCATGAATCAATACAGATTATTATTATATTTTTATTACTTACGTGTTCGTATATAGATAGCCTTAACTTGATCGACCTCTTAATAGTGATTTGAACATAAATAGAAAACTATTAAACTTGACCTAATTGAATATTTTTCTTAAAGACATTTCTTATATACTCGTACCGTATACAAAATATTATAACATGTACTTCCCATAATCCGCTTTATATTATGTATAGAAAACCTATTGAACCGTATTGAAGTTACCTTTTAAAGTTTTTCTAAATATAGTCAGCACACCACCAGATCGCACAAGGTAAAAATCTCATTTGACCTATTTTAGATGCGATATAATCAATATTCCTCTTTTGTAATTTACGTGTACGTTGCAATGTTATACGAGGAGTACGTATACTAAAAGCAAATTATTCTCGTGTACAGGTTGGGTATAGAATAGACACCACAATTTGTTCAGCATATTCTGGCTGGGATCAAACGTAAGCACCATACAGCGATGCATAGCTCAATAAACTTGTAGAGCGAAAGTAACCCCTAGGTCTTTAGTTGCAAGTACTACCTGAAGAACTTCGTCTTTTATCTTACAGATCTGTGTAGCAGGGTTGGCTTTTCGGCGAAATGATAGATATATAGATATTTCAAGGCTGGACCATATAACTCTGTTGGGTGCTATTACTTTGATTTCCAGTCATGACTTACAGCTGGTCGTCTGATTTTTCATTCCAGAGTCGTTCTTGTTATATCATTCTGCTACTTCCTCAGTGTGTAACCAATGCATCTCCAGTTGTGCTTTCGTATTTCAATTCCACTGGCTGCTTGACTCTTTTGCCTTTAAAGAGTTCAACTTTGGTTATTTTGTTGATCCAGAAGCACAGAAGCACTTCTGTTTGCGCTGGAGTAAAACCAAGCTATACAAATTCAATGACCTCTTCTATTTCTTCTTGGTTGATACAAACCAGTGTGGTTGTGTTTAGCCTCATCGTCTTCGTTTTCCTGATATTTATTTTGAAACGAATTACTTTCACTAAATCTGATAGCTTCTGTACTTTATGTTGCGTTTCGGCGTATTTATAATCGAGATTACTGAGTTTCTCCATTAATCCCTACTGAATGTGGACTGTATATTTGTGGACTGTGTATTGTATCGACTACACGTTCGAAATTGATGTAGATGCAGTTGTGTATTCCATTCGTTAGACTGCTCAATTATCATTGTGTGTCAAGGATGAAAATTGCTAATATCTTTATGGTTGTGTTGAGAAGGGATATACCCCGCCAATTTTTGAATTTTCTCAGGTCACCTTTTTTGGTAATCATTACAGTCAAGCCTAGTTTCCATTTACGCGGTATTCTACCGGAAGTTCATACTTCTATTATTACTAGTGTTAGAGTTATTGCAGTTGTCGTTATGTCTCCTTTGAACATTTCAGCTTTGAATTATTGTGGTCTTCGAAATAGTGTGCATCATCTGTTGTTAGGTGTTGATCAGATGCATTCCTTATTTGTAGGATAGTGGTAAATTTTCCATTTGTTCGCCGTACGCGTTGATGTAGAGACGCATGTTTCGGGTCTGCTACCTTCAGAATATTTTTAGTGAACTGTCTGCGGTCACGCCTTTCCATTTTCTTGATTTCTCATGCAATAATCTTCGTATTGCGCTAACTTAATTTGTTAGCACATTTACAACATGAAATGCAGACGTTCTTCAATTTTCTGCCAAGTTTTATCACTGATTCAGAGTTTGCGTCTGTATTCTTAGTACCGGAGTATGTTGGTAGCTGTTTCTTCATTGGTTTGAAAGCTGACCTTGAGCGTTTCACAGAATGTATTTCTTGTGTCGACATCGTTTAATCTGTCGGTGTTAAATATCTTCCGAAGATATTGGAGTTGCTAAGGTCACTGTGAACGTCTACACCTCTTATTATCTTGACATCTTGTAATGGCGTGAAAAATTTCGCTTGTGTTTACTTTGCACTATTATGCATCTCACTTCCCTGAGGAAGGATTTCGATTTTGTAATGCTTCATTTCTTTATCTAATTGACGTATACGATAGCCGAGGGTCGATATTTGTGTAATCATTTTGTTTGGTTCAATGAATGATTGAACCATAAATCCTAGCCAGTTCCTAGGGCTGCTGATTTAGTCATACTGGCATGCCGAGTAAGTGGTCACCCAAATTAGTACTAAAAGAAGCAATGGTTACTTGACGTTGGTGATGAAATTGTTGTTGTCCTATATATCTTTGCCACTTGTCCCCGTTTTCAAGCAATATAACTCTAGTGAAAAAACCAGGAAAACAAACGTCGATTGATAATCAATTGGAGAATCTCTGGAACAAATGTAATTTTCAGCTAACCTGAACAAAATGGATATCGCATACATTAAAAATTCCCCACCCGTATCAAAGAATTTTAGTCTGGAAAAACCTTATGAAACAATTGGTTGTGCACAAACTCGTCGAGTGTCCGCCATACCTATACGCAACATTTTAATTTTAAAAAATTATTTTCTACTAGAAGTTGTGCAGTAACCACGTTGCTCAAGAAACGGACGCTAGAATCAGGAATGCAGTATTCGTTTCGAGAAAGTTCATGATAGAGAGAGATTTTCATTGGTACAGAGAATTTTTTCGACATTTTATTTGATCTCGTTAAAAACTAAATCGGTTACAACCAGAATAAAAATGATTCATTTCTATAAAGCCCGCTGCATACTGAGAACATCTTAAAGATTCTCTCATTTTTCGACTTCCTTTTTGAAGAATTACAACGACACCAATACAGAATCAATACTGCAAACCAGCAAATGTAACAGGATCGTGTAAACGATTGGAATGAAAGTTATACGGACCTACCAGTGTACGAACGAAAATGAAATAACTCTGCCAATTCTCGACATTATCTACTTAAAAATCAATTGTCTACGCTATTTTCGACAAACATGTAGACAATTCTACCAATCAATAAAAAGGAATATTTGTATTGCGGCAGATGTATAAGATTTTCTAATCAAATTACGAAATACAACATCAAAAAAATGTCGCAATTGTCTTTTTGTGTTATTATGGTACATAATGAAAAATTGGAAATATTATATTTCCCTTTTTTGAGATATCAGCACAAAAGCTAATCAATCCAATAAAGAAAATTTTTTTCTTTTATTCCTCAGCTTTGTTCTTGACAGTAATGCAAAAAAGATCAAAGCATAAAAATGCTTTACATACTTTTCGCAGTTCAACTGTGTACTGAATATAACAAGAAGGAGTCTCTGGAATGTTGTATAAGAGAATACGTAGCTGGATACATCAAATAAGATAAAAGGAAGTTAATATTTTTATTACAGCAAAACCTTGGCATAATTGAAAATGTAATACAACCTACCTGAATACTTCGAGAGAATATAATAGTCAAGAAATAAAATTATATTTATGTTGATTTTACTGGAAGCTGGGAAATTTATATTTTCCCGACCAACACATTATGACTGTAATATATAAGAGTATGGAGTACATATTTAACATTTCTGTGGTTTCCTTCTGCTTATACTGGAATTGTGAAAAGAAAATGAAATTTTATCATTTTACGTGTACGTCTGTATATATTTTATTACGGTGAGGTCCTGTCCAATATACATTTTCTTTGAACACCAATGCCATCCTCATAAATTTTACGTTTGAGCACTCACCAAAAAAAATTGGTTTTTTGTTTTATTTCTGACACACAAAATATAATTATTTGAGTACATTTTTATGTATACCACCTCAAACCACAAACTGTATGACCAACACCATATGAATCGAGTATATGAGGTTACGTATAAAGGTATTACACATACAGTTCACTAGGTGTACGAGTATGGAAATAAAATTTGGTTTGGTGGGGTACGATTCATTGATTTTTCAGTTTGGCTTTGATTTTACACATTTTGAAGACGTGAGGGACAAATCCTAGATTGCCAATGAATTTTGAGGTTTTTACTTACATTGAATGAAAATGAAAATTATTGAATCGATGTTGAAAAATAAAATTTTTAATAATTATGATGTCAGAATCACTTAAATATATTCTCCTTTCGACAAGTTTGGAATTTCCAAATTATTATTTTCCAAAAATTGGAAGAGGTTTTACTCCATTATGTCAGCTGATTTATAATTTGTCAATAAAATAAGCACTCCCGCGTAAACCGCTCAGGTATGCAGTGAGTGTTCAAAGAGATTCAATAATTACTTTCGACTTATTTAACGTCGCTATTTCCAGTCCCCAGTTCCAGGATTAGTAATAATAATTGCTGAAATGACATGCAATGAAAGGGTTTAAATACAAACGAGCAAGGCCCACGGTCTAGAACTGCAAACTAAATGAGTTTAACTAAATGAATGCCATGGTAGGTTAAGGCTTAGGCCTGAGGCCTAAGACAGAGGCACTCAACAACTGCTTGCCAAACAAGAAATAGTGGATCGTTAAATACTTCTTTTAAAATGGGGTTGTTGGTTGCTTATGGTTTACATTGAAATAAACCCGTAGAATCCAAATTAACTAACATTACGATAGATTTGCAAGAAGTGCTTGACATTAACAAGGCGTAAGAAATCATAAATTAAAATTGCGATTTGGGTCCTGCAAAATCCTATTTTGATGTGAGTCCAGTGCAAAAGTACTTTCAAGCTAAATTCAGTACACTGTTCCTTAAAAAATCAGTACTTTTGATTTCCTTGCAATATCATCCCTGATAGATATATTAAATAATTTTGCTAGTAAAAACTAGATGTCACTATTATCTAGTAAAAATAAAACACTTGAGTGTTTGTTCGATTATACATAATTTATGAATTAATTACGAAATGTTTTCTTCTTTTTCAGGAGGCGAAGGAGATTTTGTGTGATCCAGAGCGACGTGCAAATTACGACAAGTGGCGTCACAGTGGCATATCCATAAGTTATAAAAATTGGGTCGGAATGAAAGAGCACGTCCATCAGGTTAGTCATAACAACAGATCTGTCTGTATAAATTATTATTTCTTGTATACTAAAAAATATAAATTACACATTGTTCCTCCAGTAGTTCTTGTTCGAGTACATTAAAATCACTGTAGATTAATATTTATATAGTAATTGCTGTAAAATTTAATTATGATTCTGTAAACGTATTTAGGTCAATAGTTTTATATTTTTTATGAATCCTAGACAAATTTTATTAAAATTAAAAATTCAACTTGGAGTGTAACCGCGTCTTTGTACACGTGCGATTTTTGATGAATTATGATGTTGATGCTGAAATAAATTATAATTAGCAATTGAGTAGAGGGTATGAATAATGAATGCTACGTAACCTCGAATTACTTTATGTATACACCTGATTAGTAAACAACAAAATCAGATAAAAATTCATAAAAATTTGTAAAATGAACCATCAAAAGCTTTTTGAAGTTTTGTATATTTTTGTTTATACAAAAATGTTTCAATCAAATTTATGTTATGATTATGTACTCGTATATATGGAATCTGTGTCTGTTTTTGAAATCTACCTCGTATACGAGTATGTTATGATAAGAACATCTATCCATCTCGCGCATAATACAAGATATTTGATTTAGCCCAAACAGATTTGTTGTGTATACTCACAACATTTTCTTTTCAGTTTTTCACTGTGTATGATACTCGTATGTGGTATTTGTTAAAAAAAAATAAATCTACATAAATTCCGGATACAATTTCATCTTGTATAATATATTAAGGAGTACGTACTTGATAAGATACGACATATAGGTTCACGATTAGCGTTCATCTAATGTACTGAGGTAGTCCAAATTTCAAATGGTATGTTTACAATGTGGATAAAAATCTATATATAGAGATATATTGATAATCTTTATCGTATCTCCATCAAATACGATATTATTTTGGAATTATTCGTCTAATCCGCCCAAAATCTCTCAAGTTACTGTATATTTCAAATTTTTTATTTCTGTATCAAAACCGAAATTATGTAGGTATCAATATTACTAAATATATATTTTCCGCAATCGGTTGGTGAAAGATTTATTACCTCGGGCAAATTTAATATTTTCGTTTTACTGTACAGCTTCCCGTAATTATAGAAAAGGTAAAAAAATATTCTCAGAAGTAAATTATATAAAAGGTCCGGTTTCTACATAACGTAAGCAATATAGATTTTCTACTACCAAATAAAAATGCACGAGACAAAAAAATAAGATTTCAATTTGATTAAAACTTTTCTGTTCCGAATTTTATATTACGGCAAAATGTTTTATTTAAATTTGGTTATAGGGGTTAATACGTAACCAAATTCGAAATAATTATGTTTAATATTGACCTAAGCAATAAAATAATTACACAGGCGGCACTGTACAGGGACGGGCAGATTACACAAATTAAATATTTCCCTTGAGCGCTCGCGACCTATGTACGACGACGATGAAATAATTTGCCACGAAAAGCGACTTTCAATTTTTTGCAATTTATTATTCTGAACAAATTTTGTGTTTGGGTGAATTTTGTTGGTACAGGGCGCGAAGTTCAAGTGGTGCGTTAAAATGGGATCGAATATACACATATAATTTGTTTTAGGTCAACCTACTAAATGTCTCATCTGACAGGATGGTTTATTTTATTAGGGCGCGAGGCAAAATCCATTAGACGGTTTTGTCATAATCAACTAGGTGAAAATTTTGATAGATGGGGATTTTTATAACTTTGCTTTAGGAAAATTTTATATCCCTTAAAAAATACCGTATAAAATTTACCTGCAGCAAAAAGCTTTTCAAAATTAAATTTTACTACTCGTCAAAGTTCATAAAATTAAAGTACATAATTGTAGTACATCCCGAGAGATATTTTATTTTTGTTTAAAATAAACTTTAGTTGAATCCTTCGTTAAATGAAAATGAAGGTATAGAATTTTAACTGTGTGTGATTTTAAACCTTTTGAAAGTTTGGAATTATTTTCCAACGAATTACACATCATTGATGAAATCGCTATGAATAAATTGAAGAATCCTCTACAGGGCATCCCCATGAAGTTAGCCCGAATTTTTAGTCCGAAATTTTAATTTTTTACTTAGTTCTATCATGACACAAAATATACGCAAATTATAACTATAAAGCGAATTTTTGTCACGCGCAAATTATAAATTGAACTTGACATATACCGCAGGATTCGTTAAAGGTTTGACTACAAACTGAGAGATTGCCGAAAAAATCTATCTTGAATTATCTGGATATAGTCGTTTGAATCTTACGTCACAGGCGATTCACAAACACTTGACATAAACCGCATAATTCCATATAGAATTTTTCTGTTAAAGATTTCAGTTTATAATCAAACCTTGAACGAATCCTGCGGTATATGTCAAGTGCTTGTGAATCGCCTGTGATGCGAGATTCAGTCGACTGTATTCTAAAAATTCCAAATAGAGTTTTTCTGTAAATCTCTCATTTTGTAGTCGTACTGAATGTATAAATGTTATGACAGATTATCATGACACATTTTGCTGTCGTGATAGTGATATTTTTCCGGGTTGGAATAGAAAACTCTTGCGATAGTTATACTTTAGTGTTGCTATCAGACTTTTTTGGCTGAATATTCTGATTGTTTCAAATAAATGAAGAATTTAGATCTGAATAGGCTACCAAGCAATAGAAATATATGTATCTAAAAATACATAAAAGTAATTTTAAAGTTTCGGGCCAAATGATATAAATGTCATGACAGTGTATCATAACACTGTTTACTGTCGCGATAGTGACATTTTTTCGGTCTGGGATAGTAAACTCTCTTAATAGTGATAGTTTAGCGCTGCCATCGCGATTTTTCGGGCTAAGTATCGGGTTAGCTTCATATACATCTACAGGGCGTCCAACAAAAAGAAAGCCCCGTCGTAAATAACTAAATATTTGCAACATTTTTGACATTAAAACATTGGCATAGACTTGCCCTGAGACCTAATATTTTCAAATGGCAATGAGGGCTTTTCCTGATTAAATTGCTTTTTGAAAGATATTTAATTTCTACAATAACTAATTTGAAATAAATTATTAAATTTAATATAATTAAGATTTCAGGTGCTGTCGGACTAGGTCCACCATGACTTGTTAGTCGATAATTGTTCATTTATATGGTAGTATAACCGATAATCCGGTCCAACTATTTGGTTTGCAATCTAAAATTAACATTTTTGTTCAGTATTGGTTGGTAACTCACCATGGAAAGATACACAGTTGTACAGCGTTTAGAAATTGTAAAAATTTATTACAAAAATAATGAATCTATTCGGGCTACGTTTCGTGTGAAATCATCTTCAGCGATGAAGCTCATTTCTGGAAATGGCTCCGCAAATAAACGCAATTGTTGCATTTACAAAATGTAACAGTTTGATGTGGGTTTTTGTCTGGAGGTGTAATTGGGCCATAGTTATAGGAAAAATAAAATGGCATTGCAATTACCGTTTAATCTCCGATGAGAATTGGTCACCAAGATCATGCGATTGGACTTTTTTCATTTTGGTTATGTTAAATCATTGATTTTCTCCAATAAACCACAAACACTCAATGACCTTAAAACCAGCATTATTCGTGTTATTTGTGAAATAAGTCTAGATTTATGTGAAAAAGTTGCTAAAAATTGGGGTTCCAGAATCGAATGAATTATTTGATTCAATCGGCAATTTACTCAACTTATGGTAGGTGTATTAATGAGATTTTCGGTCTTAACGCGTAAAGTGACAACACATAGTAAATTACCTAAGTTACTAAGTGCCATTTATTATTTTTGATGTGAACAGAGGTATTCATTGTACCTTCTACGCCATATGCGTTGCATAAACAGTTGTAAACATTTCCAACTCGACAATATTGATAGTTTGCCGTTGACATAATCCTAGATATTTAGAATTTGTGCAATAGGATGGCCCCTGAGGAAATGTCCAGGCGTCAATTCTTCAATTCGATCGGGATGTTAAAGGCATAACGGCTTAAGGCCGAATGTAATTCTTAGAGACTACTAGAATGACTGCCACCTGGTGCGCCTGAAATACCCCATTAATGCAGTATTTCTGAAGGAAAATAAAGATGGCGTCTGGCGGTTTCCCAGCATAAATCAAAATTAGATTATTGTAACTATCTTTCAGAAATTTAAATAATTCTTTCAGTGAGTGGTTAGCTCCAACAAAATTTGTTTCATTGTCGCTGTATACATCTGTAGCGGTTCCTCTTCTGGACATCATACATAGAAAGGAGGTAATATTGGATACTGTTTCAATAAGCACCGCTTTCACATATTAGCCTTAGATGGTTTTTAGACCCATATTCTTTTGAAGTAAAGAATTAGCGGACCTGCGTAATCAACGACCACCTTTAAAAAAGGAAGATTAAGTTTTACGCGATCATCTGGAAGGTCGTCCATTAAATGGTTTTGTGATATTGTTTGGTGTATTTGCGTATCATTAGCATTAGTCCAGTGTAATATCTTTCATGAAGCTACCTTGCATTATGATGTTATTCTTAAATTAAAAATTATAGGTGGATGCTTAACTTCATGTGAAGCCAAGGATTGTCTAATTTTGCCACCTGCTCTAAGCAAGTGATATGAATTTCAATTTTTTGGATATTGGCTGATTGTTTGACATATTTCCAAATTCAGCCGTAACATTTTATCGTTGGTGCTGAATAATCCAATATTTTGATGCCTTAAAAAACTCTTCTTTACTAATTTCTCCATTTCTTCTAACTTTTATCCCATAATGATCGCTAGAAGTTTACAAATTTTCTAGACTATTTAGCTGACAATTTATGGATATCGTTAGTAGTTGCTGTGATATATGAGAGAATAAGTTGTTCGTTTATCTATGGGGATAGATCATTAGGGTATTGTTGATTGATTATTTGCTTCGATGATAAACCTCTTGAAACACAATTAGCTGGGTTTGATGGCGATGGAATGATGATGCCAGTGTTCCCTGTCCAGCACGTTGCCAATATTTTTGGATGGAGTGAGAGCCAGTTCAAGACAATGGTCGAATCTGTCCACGCGTACACTTGTTAAATATTTAGCGTTAACCCTACGATTACTGTTCTTAGTTGCACACAATTCCAATTTGTGAATGGTAATTTGCCTACCTCGCTAAAATTTGCGATTTTAGTTTTTGCAGTGATGCGACTTTAATATGGCCGTCATAACCCTATATTCTACAATGCACAATGGCAGCATACCCCAGTTTTGAAAAATCTGTAAAACTATGAAATTGTGCATATTTCGTTATTTAAAACCAAGTGAACTTCTTAGAATATACCACTGCTGTCTTAGGTCATCTGGAAGCTTAGTATCCCAACCAAATTTTAATAACCATTGTCGCTGAAATATAGTATTTTAAATGCTGCTGTAATGGGTGACAACCACGCACCAAGGATCAAATATACGCTAGGCTTATGGTTAGATATCCATTTTTGAAAATGCATGCAGACCATGATTTTCTAGCATTGATGATACCTGCTCCTCCAGTTTAAGAGCACTGTCGACATCTTCACTACCATTAGGAACATTTCCTAAATCAAGAATATTACAGTATTTGGCACCTTGCAGCTGGCCAATCTGATCTTTTACCAACGGAATGGGGAATCGGTCTTTGGTAATGAAACGGTTAAGCTTAAAGTCAATATAAAGATGGTTGCCACAGTATTTTTTGTTGGCTATAAGAGTATCGGACCTGCCCAATCAGAAACACTCGATCGCACAATCCCCTCTTCGATTCATCTTTTCACTTACGACCACACGATCTATATCTCCAAATTTAACAATCTTTACGGTTTCTGATAAATTGACTTCATCCTTACCAATTTTACGTGCTAACGATCTCTGTCGTCACCACCTCAGGAGAAAATGTTCGAATTGTACAATCTTTCGTTTTATGTCCGATCTGGTGCAGGTAAGATATCGTACGCGTGGTGGTCTACACTACTCTTTGGGGCCGAAACCAGCAGTTCCCGTTCTCGTTGAATAATTCTGCAATCCAATATAAGTTCTGGCCGTGCCAGAGCCACGGGTATCATGAAAACAGGATTGCAATATAAGTACTGACGGTGGTTCTAGAAAGCGCCGTTTAAGTACATACTTAATAATTTCTCAACCACCCATGAACGAACTTGATTTATATGATGAAAATGGCAATCGAAAACAGATAAAATGTAGTTTAGTTGTTGAAAAACGGAGTACAATACCAGTTTCGGCTGTTTCTCTATTCTCTAATTTCGTATCTGATACAAACTGTGTATGATATTTACACCCTCGCGAGTCCGAGCACTCACACCTATTTTGTTTATCAAAAGTCTCTCTAAACTTTGTCTAGATCTTTTGAAAAGCACTTTTTCGTACTTCGGCGATGTATCGTACAGTAATTCATGAAGTTTCAAAATTCGTGATTGTTCTTTTTTGTCAAAGAAACTAAAATTCCACACTAGAGCAATGCTCTCGATATGATAAACAAGTGCGTTTCTGGAGGGCATCTAGTATCAAGAGTTTAGAGTAAGCTTCCTTTGTAATTCGCAATTCAGGAGGCTTGTCCCCATCAGCTATGGATTTTCTTTCAAAGTTTCGTCAACTGGATGCTGTAAATTTTACTGCACAGCGTCACCTTGTGTAGATGATATTATAAAATGAATCTAAATAAACTTTGTGTTTCTTGTTATCATTTCCTATTGCTCGAAAGATATTTGGATCGAAAAAATTTTGGTTGGGCGTTGTAAACTCGTTGCCGAGTTATAAACTGCCTGCATATCATTTGAAGATGTGATTTCTAATCCAAGGTATTTGAATTCATCAACGCTATCAAGATTATAGTCGGCGATTTCAATATTTGTCATATATATGCTCCTGAGTGTTGATACGAGAGTTGTTTTACTTCTGTTCACTTTCAAACCAAGTGTCGTATCGAAGAATCACGATATCGTCAGCATATCCAAGAATTTGGTCTGACTTATTAAATACGTAGCAAGAAGTTTGGATGTTGAATTTGGCGAGCATCCCCATATTTTAATTAAACAGAAGCGTCAATGTATTATACGGCTACTGCCTCAGTTACTGTACCCTGTACAACCTTTTAAATGATTAGTTCTCCGGGTTATCGTTGATATATTGTTTCAAAGATAATTCAACCAACAATACAATACTGTGAAGACAATAGTATGAAGAAAAAATATAGTAAACAACATCATCGCCACGTGAACCGTTGCTACAGTTAATACAAATCGGAATGAAGAATACGCATGAACGGAATGAAGTAGAAACAAATACAGGCCCCCCACGCCTCCTCCATCCATTAATCCTAAATGAAAATAGCTTAGAACAAAGACCTTTAAGTATTGCTCTAATTTGTCAACCTTGCGTCAGATCTTTCAAATTGAACTCTTTTACCAAGTATAAATTAGTTTGGGCATCTCGAATTCGTGGTTAATATTAATAAAATAAACTTTATGTTAATTACTGGTACTAATTACAAATCCGTGCTACGTGATAAATAGGAAATCAGAAATTATATCCTCCGACACGAGTAGATGTAACCAAGGCATCGTAATACCGCCTGTAACCTTTATATCAAAACACGTAGAGCACATAAAATCTATAAAAATGATTTATTTGTTATGTTTAGGAGGAAATAGATTTGGAATGAAATCGAAAATATTTCTATAACCGTTATTTATAAGAAGCATGTTAATTAGTGGAAATTTGATTACGTTGTGTACGCCATGAATGAAAAATCTCGAACATTATTGTTGATAAATAAGCTATTCTCGATAATACATTTTCGAGCATCAATCATTTACGGAAAATGTCAATAATCAAACACAAAATCAAATTGAATTATTTTTTTAAACTTCTTATAAGCATCTTAAAGAAAATAAATGTCGAAGCAGACAACACTCCATAAGAGAAACATCAACAATAATCATTCTTACGTAATTGATGATCAATTTCCATGTATAGAACACGAGTACAATATAGTTAAATATGGCAGGCGTTTTCTTTATACCATTCATTGCAAAATTACTTATTTTTTTTAAGTCTAGGAAGTTCTTGGTCTAAGAGATGGGACGGGATGCTACGTATCTCCCAGCATAATACATCAACCTATTTTTACCCACTCGAATTTTTCATCAGAAATTATATTATTTCGGAAAAATTTGTACTCTAGGAAAAAAGAAAATTAAATTAAATTTAATTTTTGTTTATTTTCTTAAAACTTTTCCCCCTTTTCACGAAAAATATTATTTGCTGTATTTCTTCATTTCGTGGAAGTAGGATGAGTTAAAAAGTTGCTGCGACGCATATACCATAACAAGATTGACAGTATTTTTTATCTGACATTTCTTATGTAATATTCCTACATGCAAAATTTATGGCTGCCATTTTTATACAAAGTAAATGAGTTATTATTATCAACGGATTATCTCGGATGCCGGATAATTCCGACAGAGTAAAAGATGGAATTATAGCAGGAAATGAAATTATATTTTTAATACTTTTCGTTTATAAAAATCAGCTTAACATTCCTTGTATGCGAACGTTTACTGCAAAGGATTATATATAATCGGTGTGATAATTAATTAATTAACGGAACTTGTATAATTTAGATGTTTCCAAGAAAATTCTTTGAAGGCAGCGAAGACCATAAAGTCCTTTATTTACATATTTTCACTCTAAGATAAAACTCGATTGGGTTCGGTGGTAAATTTGTTTGCCTTGCGGTAAACATTTTTTGTACTCAATACGGGCCCATAGTACAAACTAATTTTCCTATTTCAAGGTGCAATTGCTTCATTGAAAAACTGTAAGAGTATTGCGGCCGGAGTTAGACAGAGAATTGGGCACGACCTAATAGTCAACTATCGATTTCAGAGCCAGAGAAGACAAAGAAAATCAACAAAATCGACAGCTTAAACCAGCACTGAAACTCGATCGCGAGCTATCTGAATTGAAAATAAGAGACTTAAGCAGGTCGTTCGTTCAAGAGAAACAATCGGATATAGATTTAGAGATTCATATTTCGGAGATAATATTTTATTAATCATTCAGGTATTAAGATTTTAAAATTCTTGAGAGTTATTCGATGCCCCATAAGTATATTTCACCATCCACTGCACTTTAATCTAAAATAAATAATTTCAGCTGATAAAGAAAAGAACTCCTTAACAATAAGTCAACTTGAAGACAAAACACCCACCCCTACATAAGGTATAGATTTGTGCATTTGTTCATCATTTTTGGGGCAGTTCACACGACTTACCAATAGCCCTGCAGCATTACCAGAGAATTTCTGAGTCGTTTTCCAATTTATACTGAACGTTATATGCCGGTAACATTTGGAATAAAATCATCAGCAGAGAACTGAGCATTGAAACTGGAATGCTGAAGCCTAACAAGAAAATACAACCACTCATAAATTTAATTCAAATAAGTTCACAATATCATTGTCAAAATCGAAATTGACTTGCAATATCATGGAAAACGTCCATATGAGAAACTCTCTATTAAACGATTTTTCGGTCCAAGTAACGAGCGCTATTTCGTAGTACTTACCTAATCTGTAAGCGTATTTCGTGATACTGAGTGAAGTTATATGCACAAAGTGGTCACTAGTAAATCTGCCAATGATCCTTCCTAAGGACTTCAGGAATGTAGAAAATAGTCTGAATAGTCACGACCCAATTATCGTAATTTAGTGGCAACTAACAAGGGCCCATTTTATCTCTTCTGTTAACGTAGGAACTTCTCTATATAAGATGGACGAATTTGAAGGCATCCTAGCTACAGAAGATCATTTTTAGTCGTACTCCAAGTTTCAAAAGTTGTCAATTCAACCAAACAGAAAGTCGTAGGTAAATCGGACATCTGCATTTGATGATGGATGTGAAAATCAATTTCCTTTTATACTTTTAATTTTTTATAACTCCTTTGGTGGATATTGTTTTCGCAGGAAATAACCACGAGAATTTTGAGAACCCCTCTATAACATAAACATACTTGTAATTTTTACCTGTATAAGCTAATGGACCCAAATGGTTTAAATGGGAGCATTGGAAGGGAGAGTTATCTTTTGGTAAAACCCCTCTTTCCTTCGATACAGTTTTCTCGAATCTTTTGGCACTTCTTTGACAGCTCGAGAATGAATAAATCCCCCTTGAAGAAGCTTTTGAGAGCTGCAAAAGCTTTTCAATTTGTTACTGGAAAACATGATCAAGGGCAAATTTGTTGTTTGCATTTTCGGACCTAAGGACCGATTAAAACGTTTAGAAAAGTGAATAATTTCATTTGGAAAATTATGATTTAATTTTTTGTGACTCACGCTTTCATTTTCTTTCTTGTTAAAGACCCAGTTTTGACGGCAGGAAAAACGGAAGTTGAGTCTGCATAATCAGTTATATGATGGTCGATTCGAAAGTTAGGTATCGTTCTCAAACCTCGCGAGTTTTCATTTAGGTAAATTTTTTCTAATAGAACAGGAAAATCGATACTCCCCGATAGTAATTGGTGAATGAAAACCATGTCTGGGACAACTCGGCGCTTACTGAGTGGCTGTAAGTCAAATAATTTGATACGATCTTGGTATTAAGGCAGGTTGAACATGTCCACCCAAGGTAGCCCGTGTAAAGCAATGCGATGTAATCTACGTTGAACTGCTTCAATAAGTGGATAAGTGCCCATATCCAATGGTGAATTCGGGGTGTGAAGTCAAGAGCCCTAAGCTTAAACAAAATAACTTATTGAGAAATCCTTTCAAACGATTTACTAAAATTGGTGTAAATAACATCAAACTGTTTCCCTGCTTCCATGGTATTCAATGTTTGTGGAGTAAATTCAATAAGGCTTGTGATCGTGAATCGTCCTTTGAGGAATACAAGACAATTTTATAATCGGTCTGTAATTGCAAATGTCTGATTTGCAGCTATTCTTTAGATCGAAACTATAAAGGAACTTTTCCAAATGGATGGAAGGGCGACTTTTGGAAAAGCGCTGTCAGCGACTGGGCAAGAATGTCACTGCGTTTTTAGGGCGTTAGATGGTAGACCGTCAGGATCGGATGGAAAATCATCTCTAAGTTTGGAATTTTTTGTACTACGGAATTATAATCGATTTTAATAAAAGTCAAGCTTGTTCGAACGCAATTATTCATGTATGTGAAGTAATCTTCATTGGGTTCAAAATCGCTGCTTGTAAAAGCCAGCTTGAAATAATTTATTATGACTTTTTTATAACTTCAGAGAAATTGGTACAATGTGTTTTATTCAAAGTATTGTCCCGCGCTAGCTACAACTTTTCCCATATTTCAGGCCGCATACCAATTCCGCAGCGAAAAAATTCCTCGCGTTTTGAGGCGATCCAAGAATCGAACCAATTTATTGCTTCTTCGTAATCAGTGAATTGCCCCTCGACCAGGCCTTGAGTCGGAAGGAGCAATGTCTGGTGAACACGGTGGGTGGGGTAGGACATCCCATTGAAGCATCTCTAAAGTTTCCTTGATGACTCTTACAACATGTGGCCGGGTAAGGAGTAGCTCATTGTAGATCACTCTGAACTGATCCCACCAGATGCTCAGCATTAGCTTCTTGTCTTGAATATTCGGTTTGACGGTTGACGTTGATGCATGAACGGGTTTACCGCACGATTTTCCGTGCTTTGGGTTGCCGTAATGGACCCACTTTTCGTCCTCCGTCACGATTTGATGTAAAAAAAATCCTTCCGGTTTGAGTTCATAGAGAACCCAATTTCCTTATTTTTGCGCCATACCGATTGTATTGAGACGGTTTTGAATCGCTTGTTGAGTCACTCCTAAAGTTTCAGCGAGCTCCTCTTGAGTTTGGACCCTTGGTCTAATAACGCCTTTAACTCAACGTCTTCAAACTTTACTTTAGCGGAACCAGTACTCACATATTTTTATTGATGGAGCTACAATTTTGCAAGTTAAGTTTCGTTGGCACACAGGTTAGAACACTAAAAATATGTTGTTCACACTTCAGCGAAATGGTACATTTCGATTTTTAGAGGGAAAAGATGATGCTTTAACATGAAAATAATTACAAGATGGCCCAATACGATTTAACACTAGTTACGCCATCTTTAGTAAATCGCTCAAAACTTATTTGTACCCCCCAATAGTTCGAGTAATCAGAGTCCGAATTAGTTTTTAGGAATCTTAATCAAATCTTTATCAAAGTCAACGTTTGCCAATAAATCACTCAGTTTCACAAAGTCGGCATTACGAAAATTGAATAGTGGTGGAGTTTCGGAGCCGACATTATCACTACCTTGTTCGAGACAAAAGGTGTCTAAAATGGGAGGATAGTATACATCTATGGCCCAGAGGGTTAGAGCGGTTGCAGAAGCGACGCTATTCCAAAGTTTAACATATTGTCAGTGAATAAAGTTTATTTTACCGGTGAGTGCGTTCGAAGCAACAAAATGAGTGTCATCATCTGAATAATCCCATTTTAGGCCGGCAAGATTGAAACACCTAACACAAAAATGTGTCTGTATTCTGTATTATTTTTATTTTTGACCCATATTAGCTACTATCAACCATCAAGAACCGCTCTACCTGTTAAATTTGTGTCTGGACCCGTCTTTCCGGAGGAGGTTGAAATCCGAGAAAAAAAAACTCGTTAGTGTCGATGAGTACAAAACTATCAAATGAAAATCTTTGCATTTGCTGAGAAAACGTTGCTGATAATTTTCGGAAATCGACAAATTCGTTTAGATACGTCGTTTCGAGTCATGATTTTGGCCAAACATAGATTCAGGAATCGTTAGTAGGTCAGCGCAATTTGTCCATTGAAGCGGGATATATATTTACATTTGACATTTTGTCCTTGAGTGTTTGGCTGATTCAATATATGATATAACATCGGTGTTATTTCTATTGTTACACAACCTGGATACAAATATAATTGTTAAGGCTGCGTGGAAGATTAACCCTGCGATACTGTTGTGTTGAGAGTTGGTGGAGCTGTGGCAGGAAAAAGTTCTTAATGTAGCTGGCATCTGCAGTCTCATAATTAATTCAGTATTCGATGCAAGTTGATTGTTACGGTATATGGTAGCCAAGTTGGTCTTAATAACAGAACCAATAGATTCAATTCTCGCGAACTACTTTTCGTTGCTGAAATTAGAAACCGCGATTTCGGAAGAAATTTTGTCAAAATTATTGCACAACAAATGTAACTTCTTCTGCAAATTAAACATTCGATTACAGTTTCGATTGCATTCATTCCGCGGACAACTGCACATTTTTCAATAATAACTTTTAGAGCTCAAATTAAAATTTAAAGCTGACTTTCTCAAATGTAATATGTAGCTAACGCATCCCATTTGAATATTGATGTAGTTTTAATTTTGGGAAATTAATAATTAATTATTAATTTCACAAACATACACAACCGTATATAGAGTTCCACCACCATGTATCAAACCCATTTCCCTATTAACATCCTGGAGCAATATAAAGAAGAGCCACCCTTCTGCCACCCGAAACATAAACATTATTAGTAATAGTAGGTAATTAGAGCACATATGTACACCAAATAAACCATCAGTACCACAAACCCAAAAATATAATTTTAATATTAAATTGTCTTATTATAATTACTGTTCTTCGAATTAAATTAAAATAATTAAATTCTATATAATTAATATATTTTGCAGGAGTCTGATACACCACCTGGTGAACGAAAACGATTCAATGCAAGTAGAATTCGCTAAACGACTATACAACACAGAGGCGAACTTATATTTAAAACATTTTTTCTGAATTTATTACTGTTTTGTTGTTATGAATTCCTTAAATGTTTCTTTATTACTTCGCATATTTTTCTTATTTTTTGTTACCATTATTATCCTTGTTAAATTTATTTTTAACCTGAATGTTTATGAACACCATACATAGTTGTATTCACTATATAAGACGGAAATAAGACGATTAATGTTACAAAAAAATATTTTAAAGAACTGTTTTTCCCGGATCACAAGGGAGTGGCATAAATAGCATGTTTCTGATGTATCTGAGCAACACGGTTCAAAACCGTAGAGAGCTCTTATATAAATTTACCTCATAGTCGTGATGTGGACAGAGTCATATCTTAAAGTTCTAATTTATTTTACTAAGTCTTAATATAATTTCCATTTTATACATCTTTTTTGAAATCAAACAAATTTGCATTAAAAATAATTTTTTTGTTTTATTTATTTATTATTTATTTTATCTAAGTTTTCCCTTTATTTCCTTTTACATATTTATGTAAAATCTGTATATATCTTATATAACTTTTTTTTACCGTCATCTCTTGATGTGTTTGTTTATATTGTTTTATACCTCTTATATGTATGTTTATACGTAACGTTAACATATTTCAAAAAGCATAAAAAAAATGTATCCCCCACCCCTGTTTTATGGAATATGCGAAATGATAAAAACTTCTTATGTTCCTTTGTCTGCTATTTTATATGTTTATGTATAACCTTATGTTCTATTTTATGTATGTACCATACTCAAGTTAAGAAAAATATGTAAGAATAATTTTTTATGTAGGTAAGATACTAATATGAATATTGCATACACAGGCTAGGTATAGTAAATAATGTTGTGGTGGGCAACTAACTAAGATACCAAGGTTTTTCTTGCGAAAGGAGTATTATTTTATGGTTTATGGTTGTTTGCTTTGAGATCTGGAATATTAATAAAAGGGAACCTGATGTCTCGTACGTTCTTTGTGTTTGGCCAATTCTATTCTTTACAATAAGCATTCATTTTTCATCCGTTTTAATCGGTTGGGCATCTGTGATATATTCTGACGAAAAATCTGTATTGTCATCCATAGTCTTCTGTAGACATTTGAACCGTGTGTGGAGATGGACTCCATTGTTCGGAACGCACCTTTTAGCTTTTGTATGATTTCATCGTATGTGAAGTCCTTTGGCTCGTGCGGTAGAAGCGTGTGGTTGCATCATCAAACTCCTTTGCATTCGCCATCCTGCTCTCAAATGTTTGGCCAGTTTCTAGTTCGTGGCAAAAGTTTACATATTGTTTGCCAAACTTTCCATTCTTCCTTCCACGTTATAATTCCCCTGAATTTGGGACTAGTCTTTTTGAACTTTTAGTGGTCAAAAAATTCTTTAACTAAGTTATCCGTCATTTTGACTCGTGTCAATGTTATATGTTTTATATAGAATTAGCGACTTTTTCTTATTTATCTCGCAAAATCACTATCCTCCTTTTCAACATCATAACAAAAATTTGAAAGCTTCTATGGACGCTGCCTCTCCCGTTACACAGATTTCCAACAAATTTTACACGGATCTCCTAATTAATGGACTAGTTTAAGTATGAAGTTTAATTCCGAATAGGGCTGCAGACATGCCGAATTTTGGCGAAGTTACGTGTTTTTATCAGAAACTAATCAGAACTAATTTCGTTTGAAATTAAATTTAAAATTTTTGGTTTTTTTCGAAAGTGTTATATATGTTAATGTTGAAAAACTGATCCAGTTCAGCTGGAAGGTGCCACTTTCGGTGGATCTTGTTCGCCCAAAAATCACTTGGGATCACTTTTATCATCAAATTGGGAGATATTTATGGAAAACGCTAAGTAGTTTCACGCCCATCAGTCAATCCATTTTCGCTGTAGGGAACCATCAACGTTTAGTTCGCTACATAAATCGGGTAGAAGTAAAAAAAATTATAAATGAATATTTATAGTAAAAACCATAGGATTAAATTGAACGTCGCCGAGCGTTACAAATTGGTCGTTATACACTTCAGCGCGAAAGAAAACAGACGAGCAATGGGAAGCAATTCTGAAAACAAAACGAGGGATCACTGCTCAAGCCCGTTCGTCTGAAACAGTCGAGAAACGGCAAGCATGACTGGAAACCGTCCGAATACGCATTGCCCGAACTGGTTCTACGGATGGCTGTCACGAAGCATTACCAAAACAAAACGCCACAGAATTTTTATTTTTTGATGAATTTTATTGAATAAAAGTAAAAAATGTTCACAAATATTTAAATTTTCGAATTACATTAGCAGTTTTCGATTTGGCCACTCTTAGCCGCGATTATGGCCTTCAAACGGCCGAATAGCATGCAGCACGAAAGTGGCTCTGCGGTATTTTGGCCCATTCCCGGCGAAGCGCTTGCTTGAAATGATCGACATATTTTTTTGTCTCAACCTTGCTCTTCAAAATACCCCAAACCGAAAAATCTAGCGGATTTGCATCTGGTGAATTTGGTGGCCATTGGGCAGTGGAAATGAACCGCGGAATGTTGTTTCTCAGCCAATCTTGATTGACGCGCGCCGAGTCCTGTTGAAATGTCCAGGCTCTGCGACCGAAATGTGTTTGTGTCCAAGGCTTCAACGCTCCCTCCAACACATGATCCCGATAAATTTGAGCATTTATCTTGATACCACGGTCCAAAAAAATAGAGCGGTGAACGGCTTTCGGCCGTTACGGCGGCCCAGACCATCACCATCGGCGACACTTGGTTTCGAATGGCAATCCGTTGGTCCAAATTTTCAGTAGAACGGCAAGTAAATCTGGTCGTTTTGCTTGTTCGACAAATCGTCACTTTCGTGCAAGCGTAACAACTCCTTTGCTCTTTCCACTCTAACTTTTTTTTTAGCATCGGTGAGACCATGTGTTTTATGGAATTTCAAGGCCTTTAGTCCAAGATGATGTTTCAATATGTGCTGCATCCGTACGAGCGAAATGTTCGCCTCACGAGCCATTTTTCTGTCGCTACGGCGCGGATCCCGAGCCAATTTGGCCTTCACCTTCCGAATGATATCCGGCGATGTTGCAGTGCGTTTCAATTTATCATCGTGCAAGATCACTACGACCACTGCCGAATAAACGTTATAAATTTCTCCAAATTTTTTTCATCGAAAACATTAATAAATTGTCGCTGACTATAAAATTGTAGTTAAAGTAAACAAAACACCTATTGGCCAACACAAAAGGCAGTACAATGAACCAACACTTGATGAAGTGGCGATCGTTATAATTGGCGAAGAACTTAACTCGCGTGACATAATTCCGTTAGCCTCAGAAATTCATTACTCATACGACAGATTGCAATATCCGATTTTATTTTGGCAAGAAGAACATGGATATCCTTTCAGCATCGAACAGAGAATTCCACAAACAGATGAGGAAACGAATAAAAAAGTCAGAGCCATGAATTACTATTCAAATCGATTGACGATTCGTAAAACCCGGAAAATCATATCTTAAAATTTTGTCGACATTGTTCCATCAATACATTGCCGATATTTAGACGAAAATTGAAACCGAATGACTCCTTTACATTCGATTAAATCAAAACAAGTTACGTTCCAAAGAATACTAAATGAATGTATAGTGGAACTGGTAATGCAGTTGTTAATGTGAATCCCAACGAATTGAGAAAAATGGTCATATACCGGCCAATCACATGCAACTCCATATGGGATAAAATAAAAGAATTGTAGTTAACTGGACAATCATAATCGGATCGTCATGATATTTCCGCACGTGTGTTTGCTCAAACAAAAATTGAAATCTTTCATGGACTTCATTATCACGCATCATGTTTTTGGAAAGTTCTGTTAGATAAATTAAATTAAATGGCAAATAAGCGGATTTGACATTGATCCAGACTTATTTGAAGTCGTCACCAAAAACATGATTCACGGTCCAATGCACGATATTATCACTGGCAATGATGAATATCCACTCAATCGTCGACGACCAACTGAAAATGGAGGCAAATCGATCACTTTGTTCTTGTATCAGGAATACCGGCTGACACAGGGCAAAAAAGTGTAAGAGATGGGGGAAGTATTCAAAAAGTTATATTATTTAGTCGGGTACAATACGAAACAATGATGTTGAAGTCGATTATAGTTGGGTTAGACCGTATTCACCATTACGCTCACCATTCATTACGTTCAAGCGTAAACCCGTACAAAGCTTATTATCATTTCCAATCCATGAACGGCATCCAACAGTTGTTCATGTGGCAGTGCACCTTCAAACTATGGACAGTGTGTTTACTTCACAACAGAAAATGCACGTGCAAAAGCATTGTCACCACCGCCAACAACGTTAACTGCATTTTTCTCGCTGTGCGGGATGATGTCTTTGCGAAGATGCTTCTTTACTCTAACGCGCTAACATACTACACATCAGCGAAACAGTTTCAGCGTTTCAAACAAGTTATTGAAGGGCATCCATATTTATATTCAGCCGACGCGTTAGACCGTCTGTACACTGTGTACATCCAAACCTTGCAGAATCGCTTTACTTGCGATTACTGTTAATCAACGTACGTGGAACGACATTCTTCTAAGAATTGAAAACTGTTAATGGTCAAGTATGTGAAGTTTTGCGCGATGCTCATTGAGAAACTCCATTCGCTGATGTATTGAATATTTCTCACCCACTGCAAATATGCACGGTATTTGCAGTCATAATGATATCGTGCTTCCCATCCAATACATGAGATCTCTATCAAAAACAGATACTATATTTTTTTAAATTAATAAATTTATTTATTTATTCAATATTACAACTGATTCAGAGATGATCTAGTAATTCATCTCGGTTTAATATGAGTAACCTATTTTGCTTACTCATTTTACAATAATTTCTTATTCTAATTCGAACAGCCCAGCTCAAGTGGTATCTGCCTTTGGAGTTTCCTTGCTCCATTGGTGGTGTCCAACATACGACGGATGTCTGCATTTTCATGTCGAGATAATCGCTATACGAGTTTCCTTGCTTCTTTTTTTATTTCATCGGCCACGTATTCCATTTTCAAGTCCCTATGAAGGTTGTTTTTCTTGGCACACGCCCAAAGTTGGATACCGCATAGGTCCGTTCTGGTTTTAGTATTTATCTCTATAGAATCAATTTGTTGTGTATTGAGAGAGCTCAGAATTTCTACCCATGAGCCAGAACATTTTCCTATATTTGATGTTTAACTCTTCGTTTTCCTTTTTGATGTGAGCTTTCCATCTTAGCTTAGCATCGAGGGTCATGAAAAGTCATTGCTGTATTTGCATATGGAATTTGGATTGAGTTGAGAACCACGGGAATACTGTTCATATTTTTCTTTGTAAAGTTCACGTGTACCGATTTGGCTTCATTGAACAAGATGCGTCATTTAGTAGTCCAGCTGCTATACTACAGTATTAGCTACATTTTGAAGTTTGCTTGTTCCTTCCCAGATATATTTTCCAACTGCTAGGATAGCGGTATCGTCTGCTAAATGTGGCTAATGTACCTTGAATATTCGGTAAGTCTTTCGCAACAGAATACGTCCAAGTACACTACCTTGATGGTATACCTGCTCATATTCTTTTTAGTTCAGAGTACTCGTTTTCAAATTTCGCTACTCTCTAAAGTGTCGATCTGCTATGTAGGGTTTAGGAATTTGACAAACCTTTGATAGACCTGCTTAGGCAGGTCTTGATGCAGTTTAAACCGGAGCTTTATCGAAAGCTTGAGCTATATCCTAGAAAATAGTGGAGCATATCTTCTTATTCTCAAGTACATCCTCAATGATATACGTTATTCTGTGAACCTTTTCAACTGTAGAGTGATTTTCTCTAAACCCAAATGGGTATGGTGGAATTTCTCTTCTATTATAGGTTTGAGTCTTTTCAGCAACAGTTTTTTTGACGTGGAACATAATTCAATCTGAAGGCTACACTAATTATTTGAATTTACGCAGATCTTTCTCGGGAATGGTTTTTACAATTTGCCCAGTAATCAAGTCATAACCTGGAGCTTTTCTGACACTTAAGTTATTATTGATTTCAGTTTTAAGTTCCAATAAGGTCTGTTTGTTTCGGTAACGACTGAAAAATTTCTTCTAAATAAGCAGCAAATAGACAGACTTTCTGTTCTGTTTGCCGGATTCTGCGAGCTTTCCGTTTCTCTCTATAAGTAGTTCTCTGACCTCAAGAGGATAGTTGTGTGTCCTTGTGAAGGTGTTGGTAAAAGGAATAGTTGAACTTGTCCAAGCTGCTTGTTGGATATTATTATTGAATGTTTCTAGTTCATCTTCCTTAGATTTATTCGTTCTTCCACTAATTTCTCGAATAAATCCCGTTTTATTGTTTGTTAATTTAGGCAAATTTCTTTTTTTTATGATCATTGTACTCAGAGTCATGATCACAGGTGAGTGGTCAGATGATAGTCTTCATTATTTTCAATGCACGTGTAGTCGTTTAAAACTCCTTTTGTTACAAAGAGAAGATCTGGAATTTTATTTATGTCATAAGCAATTTATGTTGGTTTATCGCCAGAGAGAAATTCACAGTCGTTTTCGCGAGCTGCATTAAATAACTATTTTTCTTTAAAGGTTGCAAGTCTAAATCACCAATAGGTATTCCTTGCATTAAAATCGCCGCCTATGATAAAATTAAGTCCTAGTGATTTAAAAAGTCGCCTATAGTCTTCCATTTTTAATTGATGGCGTGGAGGACAGTAGATAGAGGCGATGCTGAGATCCCGATTATTGATTGAATCAACTTTTATGGTTTTAACTTTCGGGTCTTTCATAATGTTTAATATTATTCCTAATAGTTACGGTAGATTCACCTCTAGCGTTTCCTTCTGGATGAATAGCATGGTAGCATTCATTCATAGTCACGTATTTTAATAAATGAAGTTTCTGTTGAATAAGTTTCCGATACAAGACATATGCATATCTATTTTGTCTAAGTTTAGGAAAATGTCTACTTCTGGAACGTGACAATTGTTCTATTAATTTGATTAGTAAAGCATTGATGTAAGCATTGCTAGCTTCTTGTCTATCCAGTCGCTTATAAATAGCGTCTAGACAACGTTCTTGTACCAAAGGATCCTCGCCAGAGGATTTGAGTCGAATGGCGTGATTTATTTCTAATCTTTCCAGTTGTACCGCTACTTCGCATCCTCTGTAGTTGGCTGGGTGTTGTTGTTCTTTACAGTGTATACACCTTGCAGGTTCGGTTCGGCTTTCGCGTTGTGTCTACCGGTACATTTTACGCACCTAACATTTCGCCCGCAATATCTTTGGGCTTGGTTATAACATCTTGATTTAACAATAAAAAATTTAAAAAATAATTCTTAAGTATATTTTTGAACTTGTCCTTTGATAAATTAAAGCCAAATAGGTCGTCGACGATGGTGAACGATTTAGACGACCTATTAATGGGGTGATTTTCTCCATAGTTTGTGGAATGGTGTTCTAGTGCGAAAAATTTATGGTTTGGAAATGTTCTGCAAGGCACATGAATTGATATGTTTTCCAAAATGTAAGCTGAATCAATGTGACCAAGCAAAACGTTACCAATGAAAGCCGCATCTAAGAGAAGTCGTCTATTTTCCAAAAAGCCACATTTTCATGGTATGGTAAATTGTGGTCGTAATTCCAGTCACTTTTCTTTAACAAGAAAATCAGAAACTTCTTTTGAGTGAAGACATCCTAAATCGTTTGCGTACGATGAATCAATATTCAACATTCAACTCACACCAAACGTGTATAATCGAGCATTGGTTTCGATTGAGGGCATATGTTTGGCAATCACTAACAAAGCACTGGTTACAAACGACATTTTCGATCGTGATTTGCAACGAGAAACACATTTTGTTTCAGAAAAGCTTAGCTTATGACAGATATATGCATGCAATTATAAGCCAAAGTGGCAGATTGTATTTTCTAAATGGGCCCGGAAATACAGATAAAAATTTTCTAATTTCACTTAATTTGGCAAGTATACGACCACGAACAAATTTAGAACTCTCAATCGCATCTTTTGGAATTACCACAACTCTTTTGAATGTTGATCGAACTGCGCATTCAGCACTGAAATTACCGTTGAATAAACAAATCACTCAGATACCAACGTGCAATATCAACAAAAACTCTGGAATGGGTAAAGTACTGCAATCATATCAACTCATGATATGGGACGAATGTAGTATGGCACACAATACAGCATTGAAAGCGCTTTACCGTTCGCTAAAAGATTGGAGAGGAAATGAACAGCTCTTCGGTGGCGCTCTCATTTTATAATTTGGTGATTTACGATAAACTCTACCAGTTATACCACGCTCAACAGCCACTGATTAACTTAATACATATCTTAAATCATCAGTTTTATAGCGATACGTACAGAAATTGACTTCGAAGATGCGTGTACTATTGTGCACTATTGTGCTATATTAGCAACCAAAAACAATGATGGTAATGACATCAGTTTCATCATTCAAATATTAGGCGAAACGACAAAGTTTAAGTCCATCGATACTGTAATGAATCAAGATGAAGTGGTCAATTATCCGACTGAATTCGTGAATTCACTTGGTTTGCCAGGCATACATATTTCTGCACATCAAACCATCACGACTTTGCAACGGCACCAGGCTTGATAATTTAAAGGAGAAGATATACTGTTGCCATGCATCCTAATGCAACAAAGCACAGAGATAATCGCTACAAATTTTTGGACTAAATTTGGAAAATGCATGCTTCTCACAAGTACACCTGTGTGTGGCCTGTCTAATGTCGGGAAAGCTTCTGATTTATTTGTGTACGGACAAGGCAGAAAAACAAAAAATATTGTGTATCCAAAAGCACGTGAACGAGGCCGCGAGCAACAGGATAGCTAGTTTTTTAATAAACATGTTCTTTGGCCATTTTGGCTGCTACTGATCAATATTTTTTTATACACAAGATTCTGCATGAACTATAGATCATAATATTTGTAGTGTAATCAAGGCAAATCAGAATTTTATACTGTACCAAGAATACAAGGCGCCCTTTATATTGACAGTTCAATATCATATTTTTCAAAAGGCTTTTTTTACTAAAGCTCTCATTATTTGCTTATATAAAGAATCACGTGTTTCAATAATAAACTAAACAAAACGAAATACCACAAGAATAAAATGGGTTTCATGTGCAAGCATCATTCCACAATTTTCCACGATTTAATCAGGTCATTGTTGTTATTTTTTGGTTAACCGACCAACCAAAATATTTTCGCACTTAATTACCAAAAAACTACCGTAGCAAAATATAAATTATCACTACAGTACACCTGAGCTGGAAAACCACAGTATACGAGTTATTAAAAAAACATACAAAACCGCGGGTCCACGCCTACATCTGGTTACTCTCTAATAACTCAAACTTTTCGTTATGTGATTGAATTAATTTCCGGAAACACACATACAAAACAGGTAATTGGTTATTTTCGTATACACAAAGCGAAATTAATTCGATTATTACGCCGCACATAATTAGTATGTACCTAGCAAAGGTCAAATATCGTTATATATAAAATATCATGGGGCCCACATTATCTACCCCCTCCCCCCCAACTAACATAGAAATATATAAATAAAAAGTAGTTTGTACATGTAGAGTTTAGGGTACGGCAAATTCTCGACATCACACTCACTAATATATTTCAAATATCAATAACAATAATTTTGTTGTTGGCATAGCCTGAAATCAGATGAGCAATAACGTTAGGATGTCGTAAAATGTTCTTATGGCTGCGAGATTATAAAATAATAAAAAGTCGGAAACACCTCACAGCACAGCAGCATTAGCAGCTAAATCTGGCGTAGTACATCAACGCGGGGGAAATCTAAACAAAGATTAGTGTACGTGACAAAATTTACATCACATTTCTGTATGATGCTGTATGCTTCCTCTATGGTTTGTGTGGTGTGGGATGTGATTTTCCTAAATTTTTCAAATATTTCCGTTTTGCCCCTCATTTTTGTGCTTACGAATAGGTAGGCGCTTATCTGTGATTTTCGTGTAGTTTTTTGTAAAAATATTTACCAAACACAATCAACAACAACTCTTCACACACATACACACCATAGAGAAAAAAAGCAAATGGGATGAAGAAAATGTATAAGAAAAATCTCAAAATGATGTGAAATTAAAATAAAATAAATAAAAAGTCTTTCTAGCTTAAGATGGATGGGTGAATATCTCATTCCATTACATAAAATAAGTGTGAATCAATCAGTCACACCTGTGAGTGTAAGTACCTAGAGTATACGGTAAAGGAAAAATGTTTTGGAAGTCGTGCATGTGTAATAATAGCTTACAAAATATGTTTGGTATACAGGGTGGCAAAGAAATTGTACAATTATACAGCCCTTCTCCAAGCTACCGAGGTAAAGGAATTTAATAGCGCGTTTTTTCAGCACAAGGTACTTCGGTGGAAAAGTTCTTTTAATCAGTTATAACTCGACAGAATAGCCACCTACTGCAAAGCGATAGAACTAAAGTTATGTTTCAATTTCATCAAGGATTTGGAAACTATCATTTGTGTTATTGAATTGTAGCCACAATACATACACATATATATTGCAGAATCTTGTGCCATAACACAATTTCAATGAGATATGATTCCCCCGCAAAATACCGGCGATGCAATCATCAGTTTGTCGCCGTGCATAGTCATTTCTTTGAATTAACTCTCGTCTACTGAACCGGAAATTCTCGTCTAATCCTATTTGAAAGTCTTTTTCAGCGATCCTGGTAATTACGAGATTCTCGAGCACAGTGCATCCACTATATTATTGTAGGTTTTAACTCTGAATTCGTAAGAGTTTGTTGTGTTGCAGGTAACGTCGCCACTCGTCAACATTGCAGTACCCAAGTTGAAATAACCGTACTCCCAGTTATAGGTTTTCGTTGTTCATCGCTCAACATTAACCTTTCACCAATAACAGGGCGTTTATGAAAGTTTCGACATTGCTATAGTGATTTTCAAATTCGGGTTTATCAGTGTACGAGTAGTTCAATTAGGATATCGGATTGAATCTTGAACAGTCCGTCGAGTACGAATATCATGTGTAGCAGCTTAAAAATTCCGGATAGACTGTCCTGAAAAATGAGTTGTCTTGTCGTAGCTCGAAAAATACAAAGTTGTTCTTGGTATTAATTGCGTCGTGCTGGTGTCCTGTGCACACTACGTCCCTTAGGACTATTATGCATCCCAGTTAGCCTATCACTTATAGTGAAAATTATATTCCTTGATAAATGCCCCTATTTGAGGCAAAATAGTGTATTTGTTATTGGACCATTATACTCGTATAGTGTAAACTTTGAGATATCTGAATCTTTTAAGAATGAAGGCATTACATGTCAGCTGGCTCCGAGTTGATCAAGATCTACATTTTCCTATGTATTTTATATTGACACATTCGTGTGAGCAGACCTCTATAGCAAGAATTATCGCTTGAAATATAGCTGAGCATTTTCCTAGACCCGATTACTCCATCTCCAGCCCACATAGTTGTTTTTAATCCATCAGTGTACCATATAGTTGCAAGGCGAGTAAAAGAGGTTAATGTTCTCAACTTTTATCACCAAGTTTCATAATTGGTACATTTTGTTTGGTCAAAATACTGCTACGATCTGATCTGGTGGGTATTATTTGATTTAATATTTTAAGTTTGATGGCTCTAGAACCAGGAGTGCTAAAAGCTTCTCAATAGCAGCCGTGACCAAAGTTTGCAATGCTCCTGTTACACAGATTAGCCTCTAAATTTTATTAAGTGCCGTTCAGGTTTTTGTTTGCTCTGTTTTAGACAACCAATCTAAAGCCACATGTACAAAATCATGGGCCTTATATAATGTTTTGATATAACCATAGTGTCATTTGTGGACTAGTGTCTCACGTTTTGCCAAGGATTTACTTTGTAACTATAGCACGGGAAATTGAGATTTCCTGCGAATAATTGGTACATCGCTAGCAGCCACAAAAGAGGTTAGAGGACTATCCGTTGAGAGCAAGTTCTGATCCCTGCCATATTGATGGTTTAGTCACCGATGGAGGTCTGAATCCTCTTGAGCTACAACATATTGATAGTTCATCTTAGAATGGAGGAGCCGAAACTCTTGTTCTAGGTTTTGTTTGAATTTGCTTAATATTGTTGTTGTCAAAAGTGTTCTGTATATCAATAAAGGCACACAGAAACATGTCTTTATTCCGAAGTGTATCTTCAATTCGCTCGAGTAAATTGGATGTGATATAGTGATTTTTTGAGTGGTTTTGAGAATAAAGGGCGTTAGGCTAATAGGTCTGTATTTGACTTGATGTCCTTGAGTTATTTCTTCGCCACTTTCAGCATAAAGTTACTCGTACGCCTTCCAGCTACATATTCCAGCCCAAGCTATATCTGACCCTGTATAACCTAACAAATGTCCAGCGTATTCCTCTATGTTTTACAAAGATAATTGAGGACCTGCTTTCGTGGAAAATGCCTTGTTTTCTCCCTAATTACCCATAACTATACAGTTGAGGACCTTTCACTAATAAGCTAAAAGTCCCCTCCATTGAGATATTCAATTTACCATTTAACACCTTGTCTAATTTCGGTGAATTTTATGATTCCACCATTCTAAGTGCTTCCTATGTTGGTCTCTCCCAGATGTGGCAGGAGGCATATATGTGACGTAGCTCTCTATGTTCTTTACTTTTTAAGTTGGTGTCGGTGCTTCCCCAGCCTTTGTGGTGTTAATTCGCATCTCACCCGATGATAAACTTTTAATGATGAGCTTCACAGTAATGTAAAAATTAACAATCTTCCTGTCGGTTAGTGGTTTCACTGAGTCTTGCTATGTACGTTTTAACTGAAGCTTTTCAGGCATCATTGCGCAGATCTATTACGGACACCTGAAGGACCAGGCCCCGAATATTCTTTGCACAGGCTCACTGTCGTTTCTACGGCTCCAAGTTTGTTCTGGGATTTTACCGACCTTACCAAACTTGCCGACTCACTTATTTATTCGATGGCATCGTCAGTCTTCTTTAATGTTTCTTCAATCATTTTTTCATCACACCACTCACTTAATATATCGATGTCTTCTTGAAGTTTCACCATTCCATTAACATCAGCAAATATGAGCACGTTTGAGTTTTTGATTATCTCAGTTATTTGATCTATGAAAACAATAAATATCTATGGCCCGATGTGAGATCCTTGGGGAACACCAGACGTAACTATAATAACGTTTGATTTCTCATTTCTCATTATTACAAATTGTCGCCGGTTTGATAGATAAGACTTGAACCAATTTAAGCAATCGAATGATAACCCAAATGCCGTGAATCGGCCAGTCATAAACTCATGCTGGTTCATTGATATACGACGCGCAATTGTGGATTTAAAGTTGTTGCATAATACTAATTCAAACAATTTTGGAATTGATGATGTACTTGATATTCCTCTGTAGCATGTAACGTCATCTCGTTTGCCCCATTTAAAAATTGGTGTAATTTTTGAAACTGTCCATTTTTCGGCAACCACGGAGTGGTTGAATAGGTAACATAGTGGAATTGCTGAAATGTCAGCGTACTCCTTCAGAATAGAAGACGATATAATGTCAAGACCACAACCGTCTCCAAATCCCTTTAAAGCCGATAAAATGTTATTCTCAAATATAACAGGAGACACACCCCTGTGGGACACCGGCAGAGATTTTCTTTAGTTCGGAGTATTCATTCTCATATTTCACACGACAATGTCTATTGGATAAATAAGATCTAAGTATTGTATAGAATAGCCTCGGCAGATCTCTATGCAGCTTGAATTTCAGTCCACTGTGCCAGATTTTATCGAATGCTTTGGCGACGTCGAGAAATATGCTGGAGCATACTTTTTTACGTTCTAACGTCCTTTCAATAATGTTGGGGATTCTATGCACCTGTTCAATTGTGAAGTGCTTTTCCCTGAATCCAAATTGATGTGGAGGAATTAGTTGTCGGTCCTCAATTATTGGTTTAAGTCTTTTTAGTAATAATTTTTCAAAGAGTTTTTATATAATTGGCCGCAATGAAATTGATTTTTTATCGTTAGGTGGTTTATCAGGTTTTGCTATCATGATTACTTCTATACTACTTTCCATTGCCGCGGAACATATTTTAACCGATATTTTAACCTTGCATTGAGTATGTGTAACAGCTTACGAAATCCTTTACCTGGTAGAGCCTTGATTATTTGGCAAGGTATCCACGAGGTACTCCGCAAATAGATATGTCTTCTCCTTAGGACCTCTTGCCCAGGTTTCATCCTTCTTTTTAAGTGGAGGCACTTGCATTTTGGGTCTTTTGAGTCACTTCGTCGCCTTCCAGCGGTTAGGCTAACTAGATATCTGTTGATTGATGCATGTTTAACTTCTTTAAGAAGAGATTTGAGACTGTTACCTAAATTGTTAAAAATTGTTTTGTTCTCCGGTGTTCTAGTTATTAGGTTCCAGGTTTTACGTGCCCATCGTTTTTCTCCTACCAACTCATTAACTGGTGGGATATGTTAAGCTTCTTCTTATTTTGTATAATGGGGGTACTTGCCAAAGCAGCATAGTGAATTTCTTCATTGAGTTGTTCTAATTCATCTTCCAACTGGTGGGGATTTCTTATCGGTACCTGAAGATTGATTTTTCCTCCAATACTTCACGAAAGAGATCCCAGTTTGTATTTGAATTTGTTAATCTGAGCGCACTCTCCCTTTGCATATCTGTCCATTTCAATGACTGTCATGATAACCGAGGAATGGTCCGATACTAGAGAATTACTGTCTCCAATGTGAATGTAGTTCTGGGATATACCTCTTGCTACATAAAACTCTATTAGGTCAGGTATCTTCGTTCTGTCACTAGGCCAGTATGTTGGGGAATCACCAGAGTAAAATTCACGTTTCGATGTCTGCCCTGTTTGAAGGAATTCTTTGCCTTTTGTCGTCGTAAGTCTAGATCCCCAATAGGTGATTCGCATTAAAGTCACCTCCAATAATAAAATCTCGTCCAAGTGATTTAAATGGTTTAGGGTAGTTCTCCCTTTTCAAGTTATGCCGGGTTGGACAATATATTGCACAGATAGTAAGCTGTCTGTGTTTAATTTGGATCCTTGCAGTAGTGACTTGCATAGTTTCTTCTTCGATATTTGATTCTAAATGGTGTTTTATATTTTCTTTTATTAGTAATGCCGAACCACCTCTTGTTCTTTCCGCTGGATGAACGGAGTGATATAAGTTATAACCCCGTATTTTAACAAACGAAGATTTAACGAGATGGCTTTCAGATATTAAGAAAATGTCGATTTTTTCAGAATTTAAAAATATTTCTATTTCTGGAATATGTTGCATAATGCCATTCGCATTCCAGATTGCTATTTTGAAAGTTGTGTTCTTACATAACATTTTTTGGTGGATTGCGTTGAGGGAGTTGCATTTTCTTCAGTTAATCAAGTATCATGTTGTTCAGATTACGTTGGTCATCTAGCCGCTTTGTAATAGCTGCAATGCTGTTCATAATGTTTTCCATAATTTGGTTCTTTCAGAGCCCATATGTTTGGTTGTGGGTTTTGATCCATCTGATTTGATTTTCATGATTTTGCGGTTGATTTCTTGTTTTATCTCTTAATTTTGTAGTTGTTTAGCAACCTCACAGCCTAGTGTGACTAAATGCCTGGCATTTCTTGCATTGGGGTATGCGTGTTGTGGTTCTTCTCATTGGTTCGATTTTGACCTTCATGTGAAGGTTTCCTTTTATTCAATAAATGTTTTGAACATTCTCTTTGTTGTCAAATACCAGCATAAAAAGAGGGAGCCCTTTTACTGATAATTAGGTTTCCTTCCTAGACTTATTTTTAACAATATTCACAGCATCTAGTATTTTAAGACCTTTATTATTTTGTAAGTCTTCCATTATTCCTTTGCTTGAGCACGTGTGATGCAAACCTCTTGCCTTGACTTTTATAGGTCGGGCCTGTTTGTTCTCGTAAGTGAACCACTAATACTTTTCAGCATTCAATTTCATAGATAAGGATCTATAAATATCTGAGTACAGAGTATTAATTTTCCAAACGTCATTATTTAACACTGTTACCGTATAGTCCTTGTCAGTAACCCATTTCATCAGTGACTGAATTTCTGGGTAGCTGGTTACACCCACAATATTTAGTGGTGGGGGTGATTTTTTTCGGTTGTACCAAATTTGGTGTATTGTTCTTGGTAGATTTACTACCTTTTGGTTTATTGGCTTTAGGATCCAGTCCGTCTCTCTTTGTAATTCATCTTCATCAGTGGAATAGATGAGTGTATCTGGTTCAATGCTTTCTATATCGCAATCTTCTTTTGAATCCCGATTCATTTTTAAGTTTTCATTTTCTTGCTTGAGATACTCAATTTCTTCGCTTAGCTTGGCAAATAATTGCTCCATAAGCTCTAGCCTCGCCAAGAGATTTATATTCTCCTTTTCTAGGTCAATAGTTGTTTCACTAGATTCGGCTATTTGCAAAGTAAAATTTCCGGTGGCATCATTTATTTCGTGTAATGTTTGTCCAGTACATCTAGGCATAGCGTTAGAAAAAGTATCGGCTTGGTCAGCTACCGAGTTGCTTCTATTTTTCTTTATCGGTGATCTTTGTAAATTTGGTTTTCTCTGGAACGGATTTGATGTTCCCTGATAATGCAATAGATGGCCCTCTCCAGAATCCATAGGGCCAGTCTCCACAGAGAGTGGATTTACTAATGTTGGTATTGGTGTACCACCTGGGGTATTATTTCCTTTTGTTTGTATCATTGCATCGTTTTGATTGACTAATTAGCTATTCTGCTTCACTACTACGAAGGGATTGGGTACCACAACCGTGGTTCTACAGAACATTGCGCAGAGTACGCCAGTATTCATTTATGAATTCTTCGTGGAGGCTGTTAAACCCGTTTTAGCCATATGATGGAAATTCAAAATACAGAGAGCCTTAGTTAAGTAAAATTAATAAACCATAAGAAATTTCCTTTAAAATCAACTATAAATATATTATGGAGAGAAGCTTGCATCTATATTGGCTTGAGATACTTACAAACATGCATGTACCACGACACATTAAAAACACCCAGTTGTAACTTTTTTTGTCTGGTCACCACCGGAAACCCGGACCCTCGAATAACAGAGCAAGCGCTATATACTTACCCTGCTGTCGAGGACAAACCCGATTATTTGTGCTTCTTCTAAATTAAACATATTTTAGGTACAAAGGAGGTAAATAAATAAATCAAATATAGATTACAAATAAGTTTCGCGAAATCCATTAGGCAGACAATCGAAAATAATATCTCACCAATCGCATCCACTCGTAAATTCTATTAAATAAATTTCCCAACAGAAGAAGTATAAAAACGAGTGACAAATATTCAAATCGCGCTATCCGAAAAACAAAAATTTCGGCACTCCAGCTTCCACTGCTTGCCTTTATTATATCGTTATCACATAGCACAAAATTTCCAAACGTGCCTAGAATTATCATTACTATGCAGTATTTCAAGTTTTTTCGACTTCATTCTTCTTCTTCTTCTTCATGATCTGATTATTATTATTATTGAGAAAATCCAATTTATTTTCATCATTTTTGATTAAAAAGTATCACATTATTGCTCTTCTAGGTATATCTTACTTACCTACAAACAGAAATAGAATGAAAAACATTTTCACAAAACAATTTTCAATTTTATACGAGTATTGTAAAAATTGCGATGTACGCGATGTGGGCCGGATGGTGCGGTACTTTTCCATTCCAAACACTTCATATTCGTAAGAAGTGGCATTCATTCAATCGTAACGTCTTACAGACATGTAATCGTACAGCGTAATTTATTGACACATCTTTCAAAAAATAAAAAATTAATTATCCAATAACAATTTTTTTTTTGTATAATTAAATAAAGTAAGTTATTTTTCATAGGAAAATTTTTACTTTGGTGAATGGAAATGGAAAATTTATTAAACGGGAATTATCTTTATAATTATAAATAGAAAATCAATCAAACACTTGTTTATTTTATTATTGGAAATTTTGCTTAATCGAAAACATCAGCAATCATTTTTCATTAAGTAAGTGAAAAATTGGGATAATTTAGGTGTTAGTTAGGTGATGAGGTGGATAATGATTTACTTATTTACATTGAAATAAGTCTACAAATTTGACTTGAAATATATAGGGTTTTCCAATAGGAATGATATGATTATTAAGTGACGTTTCAGCCATTTGTAATATGTCATGATCTGTCATTTTTTGTTTCATTGTATTCAGTAATGTTTACAATTTCATCATGGTGAGATATACGCAAGAACAACGTTTACAAATTATTCATCGTGAACGTATTAAACGATAACGATTTTTTTAAGAAAATCATCTTCTCCGATGAGGCTCTCATTCATCTTGGCGGTGCGATAAATAAACAAAACTGTCGATTCTGGTGCAAAAAAAATCCACTATTTATTCATGAAAAACCATTACATTCACCTAAATTGACAGTTTGGTGTGGTTTTTGGTCTGGTGGAATCTTCGGTCCGTATTTTTTTCGAAATGAAGCTGGTAACACCGTTACTGTCAATGGAGATCGGTATAGATCGATGATAACCAACTTTTTATGGCCGAAATTGGAAGAAGTTAATATTGACAACATTTGGTTCCAACAAGACGGTGCTACGTGCCACACAGCAAGTGCAACAATTGAATTATTGCGAGAAAAGTTTGGAGGTTCGATTATTTGAAGAAATTGTGATATTGAATGGCCTCCAAGAAGTTGTGATTTAACACCATTAGACTATTTCTTGTGGGGTTATTTGAAGTCATTGGTCTTTATCAATAAACCAAACTCTCTTCAAGCTTTACAAGTCAATATTGAACGTGCTATACGACTTGATTTAGTGGAAAAAGTGCTCGAAAATTGGAATTCGTTCCTGCAGAAGAAGTCGTGGAGGCCATTTGAATGACGTTTTATTCAGAACTTAATTGTATAGATTGTACTTCACATTAAATAAAAAACATTTCAATTTCCTTAACAATTAGTGTGTTTTTTATAGCGATCATATCACTCTTATTGGAAAACCTTATAATAAATTAATTTTATAGGATTTGAAAATTTGAAATAACAAAAAAAATCACAGGGGCATAGGATTGCCTTAATCTAACTTTAAAATTATCTTTAGTTACACAAAAATCAAATAAATAGTTAATTCTATTGCAACTCTTACACATCATCTTCACTGGTTCATTATCGCCATAGTTGGTTCTATGTCGGGGTAAGTGGAGAAAGTCATGATCTCTTAGCTGTAACCTTTATTTTAATTGACTTTGGCACATCCGGTGCGTCGATTAGGCCTGTAGGAGATTTCCAATAAATGTACTTTTTAGCAATTTCGCGTCTATTTTCTAGGGTTGTTAAGTTGTATGTCTTGCACCCGGTTAAATATGGTGGCTATCGCTGTATCATGATCATAAACCCTTCCGTCTTTCCAGGTCAAGTAGTTTACAAACTTCTTTTGAATTTTCCCAATACTTCTTCGAAGAACGAATACCATAAATTTAGTAAAACTCATGTTTTCAACGAAAGTAACCCCTAGGTCTTTACTTAAGCAGTACACCATTTATCTTGTAGCCTTGTATAATAGGGTTGGCTTTACGGTGAAATGATAGAGATTGGCACTTTCCAATATTGAGACTCAGAGAGTTAAACTCGCACCATAACGCTAGGTTGTCAATATCTTCCTGTAGTTTATTGGCTTTGTAGATTTTGAAGTCATTTGCGAACATCAGGATATTGGATTGCTTTATTACTTCAGTAATAACATTAATGAAGATTGTAAAAATTCATGGGCCAATGTAAGATCCTTGTGGTACACCAGAGATTGCTTGTATTCTATTCGACGTTTTACCTCCTATTTCAACCAGGCATTTGAACCAGGCTACAAACTGGTTGGAAAATCCGAACTTAAAAATGTGTTCCACTGATCTTTTAGGCATAAAACCATGTTGATATTGTGCTAAATACCGCGGAAGCACTGCTTTGAATGAGTTGCCTGTTACTAGTTCAAATAATTTAGGTATAGCAGATATAGATGTAATACCACTGTAGCAAGAAACATCATTTCTAGATCCAGTTTTTTAAAATGGGCGTCACTCTAGTTATTTTCCACTTTTGTGGAAAAGTTGCCAATTTTAATGACTGATTAAACAAAATGCTTAGAGGGATTGCCAAATTTTTAGAATTTTTTAAAAATGAAGCCGGAATACTATCAGGACCACATCCTTCTCCGAATCCTACCTATGCTCGCTGGATCTTTATAATTATTAATGTCCTTTGCTTTATAAACAGCTTGGAAAAACTCAGCAAACATGTTGGTTATGATTTGTGGGTCCCAAGACTTTTGATCATTAAATTCCATCCAGGCTGGATAACAATCAGTTTCGCGTTTGGTTTTAAAAAAATTCCAAAAGTGTCTGGGATCGCTGCTGTATCTTGGTTCAAAATCGGTTATATACAGTAAATTTCTGTTTACTATCCTGGGAACATAATTTGTGGTTTTCTTTATAAGCTTTGTCTTTTTTGTTTTTAAGACTGATAAGTTGATCGCCGTACCATGAAGGATATTTGTTTGGTTTGCTCATAGACACGGGAATGAATAAATCAATTCCTTTAAATAGATGTGTGTACAATTTTTCCACATTTACATCTATGTCTTTGCTGTTAAACCCGGCACTCCAATTTATTTGCTCAAAATATTGTTGTAAGTTATTTGAATTTGCCTTTCTGAAGTTGTAATATGGTTTCCGGTGTTGGTAATTTTGGAACCTGTTATTCACATTGGTTCCAATATTATTTCTATTGCTTTGTGGTGTATATCATTAATTACGAAAGGTGTTGGTGATTCTTCTGTTTTTAATAAAACTGGTTCATTAGTAAATAGAAGGTACAAGGTTCGATTTGGCAACACTACTAACCAGGTTTCATCATAATTTCAATACAAAATGTCGGAGTTTTATCTAACATTTTACAATTTCAAAATTCCCTATATCTAGTTTCTTAGTGCGTTAAACCTGCACCGACCAAATTAGCTCATTGAAACCTATACCATAACTTGTTACGCATTTATTACAACAAATCCCGATTTTATTACAGTTACCGTTTTCGAGGAACGAATGATTAGTTTAGCTTACAATTAAACCTGCACCGCCAAAACTGTAACTTTTGATGTAGCTATGATGTCAGGATGGTTATTGAACCAGAATTTTTTACAAATTAATTACACTGAATTAGTTAGCTCAAGACGACTCCTATAACTTGCCGAAGGTTAAGTTTCACCCCAAAACGATTATTTATTTCGAAAACGTCAATTTAACCAACTTTAAGGAATTATTACACCGGATTTTGGACCAAATGTTGCTCTAGAAGTCTTGTCGAGGGTAGGTCAACCTTATCCAGGTGTGTAATAAATTACTTTTGTGCTAGATTACACGGAATTGGATTCAAACGGTAAAGCCTTCAAATATGTTATCTAAAATCTATTACGCCAGACCGCCGCCCATTGGGCCAAATGTTACTCCATGAGCCTTATGAACCACCTTTAATAATTTATTATACAAGACCGCCGCCAAATATTGGGTTAAATGTTACTCAATTTTTTTTCTTCCCAACTGGTGGTCCCAGTGATTTTCACAGCTTTGTAGCTTACTTGGGTTTAAATTTTATTCAGAAGGTGGTTGGCGATGTCCCACACTTTGCTATTTAAATTAAACTGTGATTAATATTACTTATCTACTTCCCTGGCTTAGAGTTTGAGATTTTTTTAATTTTGCACTATGAACGTGGAATTTATTTTGTTGGTCATTTCCATTACGGAGATTGACGCCTGTGTTTCAAGCTTATGCGCATTAAAATTTGGTATCCTAAACCAAAGGGCCCGTGTCAACATCGCGCTTAAGATTTCCCCATTTTCGGCATTTGTGTTTGCGTTTTCTAAAATATGTAGTTTCGCCCTCCACCAACAAACATTAGTTTTATTTCGTTGTGAAACCCATCGCATTTGCATATAGATGTGTTGCACACTTGATGTCAATTTCATTGCAGCATCCAGAATGGCTTGTCGTTATGGCTTTTGCTTTTTCTGTTTTTCACTGTCACTACATCCGACGAAGTGGGATTACGTTCGATTTTACAATTTCTTCTTTCGTGCTATGTCCATGCAGTCACCGAAATTTGTAGGACTCCATCAATGGTTCATTGTCTTTGAGTTGATGGTGAAAGTGTTGAAGTGTGTTAAATTGTAGAACCAGCATTTCCCAAACTTTAATTTTTTCGGTTTAAAGAAGGCAAATGGTGATTAAAATGGGATCGTTTTTGGTTTTGTGACTAAGGAAGTATTCATTGGTTTGATTTTATAAAGTAGTACTGCAGGTCGATATTATCATTTTTCACCATTTATATGCCAGTCGGTCTATCAGAAGTTGTTCTTGATGTAATTATCACAATAACCATGGAATGGAACTTATCCATTCCAAATCGATCCATAACGCGTTCCATTCCACCTATAGCTAATTTATTAATATTGTTACGAATTTTGGGCGCTCGATTTGGATTCGTACACGATTTTGCAAATAAAATACTCAGCGATTTAAGTTGTTACAAACTTATTCACTATTACTGTGCACTTTAATTGTTCACTTTCCACTTTTTAACTAGCACTGTTTACTTTTTAAATTACAAATGTATCTGCCTCCCAAATTGCTCGCGCTTACATTGCAGATCACGTTCATGTAGTTGTGTTCATTCTTAATCGTATAGTCAATATTTCAGTAAAAATTTGCATCCCTGGTCGCGTCGAGACATGTGGACTGTTCCGGATTTCCGGTCTACTATAACGCACTATTCCGTTCTCTTAAGATAGTAATCAGTTCAGCACAATAATGCCGGAACTTTGGTAGAACTTTGTAGCTTAGTAATGATGGCAGTGGTAATTTGTGTTCGTATTACCCCACCACTTTTATTTTAGTGACACGACGGTCTTCTACTTCAAATCCGCATAAACATTGACATTGGTCCGTTATTTTAAATCACTGTAGATAGGCTTTAAACTTATCATGTCCAGAGATTACATGACTCATCGAGCTCGTTACTACCATTGATCGATTCACTGCACCTTCTTTGCTATTGTTTCTATATTTTTTATGCCTACTATCTGCAGCATGTACAGAGTCACCTATTTCGTTTGGGGCACTTCTTCTTAGGTGGTACCGGGAGTACACCGGCCAGAACCACAACAGCATCTTTAAACGCTGTTCGGTATGCCTTTGTTACTCTTAGCAGAATATTCCTCTGATCACAGTTTAACCTATCATACCAACCATCCGCGGCATACGTGAATAACGCCTTCACCACATCTTTGTAAATTATTACACGTGTTTTGTGATTCAGTCCCCCATCTTAGCGTTTTCACAGACTCTTACAACGTGCGATGTTACGACCATACGTTCATCAAGGTCAACTGCTAGATATCTCACAGAGTTGACCATTTGTCTGTTTGGACCGTTTAAAGATATTGCTGGGGGTCGACAAGAGTCAAATTTGCCTTTTAGCTGCAGCATCATTGTTTTCTCTGCAGATGGTGACACTTTATTTGCTTTACACCATTGGTTCATACTGATGCTGAAGTTTGAGTCTCGAGTTGCCATGCACTAGAATGACTTCCCTTTGTGATTTGCTTAGATACAAAACCATGCATGTCTCTGATTACTGCGGAACGATTACTAAAGTAGTTCCTAAACACATTCACAGTATTTTTAGGGAGATTATAGACTGATAAGCTTGCGATGCCACTCCCATCACTAACGGACTATCGCATCTTCAGAAGACATACTACGTAGGAATCCGAATTATGTGTCCGAAAACAGTCCGCTCTGTTTCATTCGCGGTGTAATGCGAATGGCTAGTAACCTTTCTAGGAGTTTCCCCATAACCGGTAGCAACCGGTATGTACCTTTGGAAACTACTTTGCTTCGCGTTAAATACTTCATGGAAGTACTTATTTCTTGTCTCTCTAAAGAGTGACAATTTTAACTCTTTTGCTTCTTGGTTTCATTCTGTCTGGTATGCTCTTTTGAGTTTATGCATAGAAAATCTAAGTTTCCTTTCAATTCAATTTCATAAGTCGAATTAATTTCTGGAAGTGCTTCTACACCGTTCCAAGACCTATCTTAATGGTAAATCCCGGAGTTTTGCTATTTGCAAGCGGACTATTCGGTAGCGGGTTTTATAACTCAAATGTGATGCCTCTATGGTGACTAGATGTCCAACATTCTTTTACACACTACACAGCTATCGAGCCCAGTAATGCTCCTTTGACGATTGTTAGGTCAATATTGGAGTTCACTTTAAACAAGAACGTCGTTGGGTTTCCCTGCAAGTTCATTATTCACTCCTTCTTCGTTCATTAGGTCACTCCTAGACACGAAGTCCTCTACTTTTATTCCGTATTCATCGGTTAAACGGTCATGCCACATGTTACTCCTAGCATTGCAGTCTCCAGTGAACATTATCTTTTGATGTCGACCCGATAAAGATCCTAGGATCGTTTCGATTTTGCATAGATGACACTGGATCGATTCACTGTATTGGGCATATATTCAAAATAGGTAGAATAAACCAAGTTCCAATGAAATTTCAACACATGTGCAGTGGCTATCAGATTTGCTAATTGCAGTCTTGGGATCTCAGAGCAGCCTATTGCTGCTCTGTATGTAAAAGGCATGCCGCTTATTTGACCATCTACCCTGCATGTTGAGGAGGATAATACGTAGGTTGCTGTTACAACGTCTTAAATTTTGATTAATCATCATGTTTAGTGTTTGATTTCAGACATTGCATAGCAGTTTTGTATGCGTTACAGGAACCGCGACCTACTTGGTGATCATGTGCTTTTTGCATTTCCTTACAGCTTGCGCAACTGGCAGGTTTGTCTTTATTTATGCAACCCTTATTACCATGACCACCTAGTCGGAGTCATAAACTCTCTCACATGGTATTGTACCCAGCCCACTTGCAGTCTTCTAGACTTTAGCAACCTGCTTTTGGTTGCCGTTTGTTCAATTGGTTCCATTTATATCTCCGATTTCTACATGTGTGTTTATAATTTTCGTGTTTGTTTTTGGTGGAAATCTTCAGCATAGTCTGAATTGTACGTTATATCTCTTTTGTAGGAGAACTGGAGGTACCTTTAAAAGCACATCATACAGAGTCTTTTTTTATTAAAAATTTGTTCCTTTCCTAATTTGATATTATTTGTATAAACTTTGTGGCAATCATAGGTCTTGCTTATGCATTGTCGAACACCTTATAGTTTGCCGAATACTTAGAATTCTCCATGAAGAACGGAGAGATTCTGTGATCATAAAAATTAGTTTTGTAAAATCTTGTACGCATCTTTTCTAGATCTACCTTTACACAAATTCAATCTGAACTGCAGACTTGACCAAGTCTTGTTTTTCTCTGCCTGCATAATCCACAAAAAATCTTCAGTCTATGACGTAATATTTTCCTTGCGCACGGCTTTCTAAACGTCGATACGTTACCCACTCTGGCTGCAGGTGACGTTCTATCACTTTTTCGTAGAGCCTATCAATTTTAAAGCGAGAGGCTTTAATCTGACCACTGTCACTTCAGAGAGCTTAACTTTTAAACTATATACAATACTTACAAGCTTACCAAATAGCTTAGTCAGCTTTTAATTTGCAACAAATAATGCTGAATTTTCATTATTCATTGGGTATTAAAAATATTTTTTTTAAGTAATTAAACTGTTCATTCATCAATCCGCAAGCCAAATAATTTTCCAAAATATCGTATTAATTTATAAATCAAAGTCTCAAACCAAGAAAACTAAATTCACTAATTGTAACGAAATTTTAATCCAATTTGTAGTCGATGCACTGGGCCACACCAAAAACAAAAGATCGTATGTTACCGGACACTGCAGGTGCTGGACTCTCTGCTGGAGCGCCACCATCCGCCCATCGACGTGCATCCGAAGGTGGTGCTGCACTATATTATGGCGGGCGCAAAGGTGAATGGGGCGCGGACACACCAAACGAGGTGGTCAATAAATTTCGAAATTACGAAATTTAAATTTATCATGATTAATTATTATTTATCATTATTTAAAATATTTGTTTTAGTTGAAAAGCGATAATTAATTTTCACGGAAAGTCACGAATGGGGGATTAAAATATATTAATTAGATAATTAATGGATTTTAATTTTCTAGTAACGTAATTATATAATTTAAATTATTATTTAATTAAATATTATTTTATCAGCGAAAGAAAATTTGTGCTCCTCTTTACAAATTTTTTTTGTTTATAAATTAATTAATTAGAAAATTAATTATCACTTTTCAATCACACGACGATTAATAAAAAAAATAATAAATTGATTTTTGCTGGAATTTATAAAAGTATTAGTTTATAATATTTTAAAAATACAGAGATATAGACCAAAATAATTTTATAATTAATTAATTACATAATTAATTGAAAATATATATATATAAATATATATGTATATCATATCGATTGTACCAATTTATAAAAAAATATAATAATAATTATTAAATGTTATATTTGTATAAATAATTATATATGTAATGTTTTTAGCGAATTACAACAAATCTATATATGTATTATTAATTTATAAATTACAAATTTTTTAAATTATTTTAGATGAAAAATTTATATCAAATATAAATTAATTATGACAATCTCCTTAATAAGTAAATAATTTTTACATGAAACCTAAGATACACAACACTAAATAAATCTCTATTTTTATAAAACCTCCAACCAAATGAATAATTTGATTTTGACTTATTTCGAAGAAGTGGATCATCGCCCGGGTTATGGTTAAAGTGGAGGGAGAACATCGTTTTTATGCGGCAAACTATATAGGATGGACGTTCTGCTGCGTGTGCAGTGTTGTTTAAGTCATTGGTTAAGAAATTTTTTGAAAATATTAGAACGAATATTTTGACAGCAGTTCAAATCTTTTTTAAATAACTAAATTACTACAAAATCGATTTACTACAACAAACCGTGTTTAGATACTAGTTTGATGCGAGCATTTTTCATAGGCTTGAAGGTAAAATTGGCTTAGTACCAACAGTAATTCGATTCAAATTTAAAATTAAGGAACCAAACAGAGAAAAAAGACTGTCAAATTTTAAACACACAAAAAATCATTTTAATTTAATTTCAAATCTGATTAATTAATAGTCTTCCTAGATCCAGCAAGAAGGAGTCCAACCAACGAACAAACGATAACTCCACCTAAATCATATACCATGAAATTAAAACTAAAATTGAGCTTAGAATATGAATTGATTCCGAATTTCAAAAAAAAAAAAAAAAATCACACACAAGTCCTTAATTTATATATCGCCCTTTTGAAAAAAGAAATTTATTTAATTAAGAAATTTATACCTCAAATCTACATAAATTAAAATATTAACCAAAATATTATAATAAATATCATTAATTAAATTGAATTTTATGTGATAATTGTTTTTTAAATTAAAAATTATTAATGTTTTAATTAAATTGATGTTTAATATTTATTAAAAAAAGAAAATTTAAATTTTAATAAACTTAATATTTAGAAAAAACACGTTGAAAAAAAAATATGTTGAAAGTCATATATTTGCAAAATTACAAAACAAATCTTAATTTTAATTACTTTAAATATAACAACAAAGAACAATGGGACAAAATGGAATAAAATTATAAAATCACAACCAAAAAAAAAACTTAATTCAATTGTTTTATTATTAAATCGGTATCCGGAGACAGTGCGGAATACCAGCTCGCGGTGCATCTTCAATGTATCAGAAGTAGAGCGAGCAACCGGGAACGTCTCTATGTATTACATGATAATATAAATCACAGCGAGTCACTACATAAATGTGTTCAAGATAAGGTAGGACTAGATACTTTAAGGATCTTCATCTGTATGTGGCCAGATCAGGTTAATCACAAACACTACGTTGAAAATGTATATGAACGTCCCTTTATAAATGGGAACATGGAATGCGCTTAGTCTCTTAAAACCTGGAGAATTCCGAAACCTTCCGAATCAGGCAAAGGTTTGTTCTCGTACTACTCTAAAACGCCTTGATGTTCAAGGAGTTGAATCAAAGAACCTTCTAATAAAGCCTTTCTCCATTTAAAAAGGCCGTCGGAACGTAGCAGAATTTAGAGATAGTTTGCTTCGCTCCCAGTAAAATACTAGGCTTCCTGAAAAAATTATCCCTTTTAATTTTTGTTCAATGTAAAAATTAAATAATTTTAATGGAGCGGCGTTGACAGTTGTCCAAAATTGTATTTTAGATTCTCATAACGGACGATTTCTTAGCACTCACATAAATACCGTAAATTCTTAACAGTCTTATTTTTAAAACGCAGATTAGAGACAAATAAAACATAATTTTGAACAACTGTTGCCGCTGTTCCATTGACAATGCTCTGTCCTTACGAGAATAATCAACATTTACAAAATTCGGGTGAAAAATATTCGACCGTCAAAAACAAGAAGGAAAACCATCAGGCAAATTTGGAATAAATTTTGAAAAATTGTATACGGTAAAAATCAGTAAGGCTAACCATCAGGGATTTTCGCAAAAAAATCGATAACGTTTTATTGTTGATTTTCCGGTTCAAAATGATTGTGGACAATGGGAATGACTGGTTAAGCAAAGAAAAATCGGTAGTTTACATCTGGAAAGCGCGGTTATTGGAAGTATCGTATTTTGAGATCCGGTTACATTTTGTAATCGAATCTCGATTGCTCTCGAACGAGGCAACATATTGCAATAATTTAAACGCAGCTCTGCTTAAAATTCCCATATTTATCCAAAATAACCGAAAATTACAGAATCTGCGACAATAAATTTTATCCGGTAAAAATCAGTAAGGCTAACCATCAGGGATTTTCGCAAAAAAATCGATAACGTTTTATTGTTGATTTTCCAGTTCAAAATGATTGTGGACAATGGGAATGACTGGTTAAGCAAAGAAAAAGAGGTAGTTTACATCTGAAAAGCGCGGTTATTGGAAGTATCGTATTTTGAGATCCGGTTACATTTTGTAATCGAATCTCGATTGCTCTCGAACGAGGCAACATATTGCAATAATTTAAACGCAGCTCTGCTTAAAATTCCCATATTTATCCAAAATAACCGAAAATTACAGAATCTGCGACAATAAATTTTATCCGGTAAAAATCAGTGAGGCTAGCCATCAGGGATTTTCGCAAAAAAATCGATAACGTTTTATTGTTGATTTTCCAGTTCAAAATGATTGTGGACAATGGGAATGACTGGTTAAGCAAAGAAAAACCGGTAGTTTACATCTGGAAAGCGCGGTTATTGGAAGTATCGTATTTTGAGATCCGGTTACATTTTGTAATCGAATCTCGATTGCTCTCGAACGAGGCAACATATTGCAATAATTTAAACGCAGCTCTGCTTAAAATTCCCATATTTATCCAAAATAACCGAAAATTACAGAATCTGTGACAATAAATTTTATGCGGTAAAAATCAGTAAGGCTAATAACCATCAGGGATTTTTGCAAAAAAATCGATAACGTTTTATTGTTGATTTTCCGGTTCAAAATGATTGTGGACAATGGGAATGACTGGTTAAGCAAAGAAAAACCGGTAGTTTACATCTGGAAAGCGCGGTTATTGGAAGTATCGTATTTTGAGATCCGGTTACATTTTGTAATCGAATCTCGATTGCTCTCGAACGAGGCAACATATTGCAATAATTTAAACGCAGCTCTGCTTAAAATTACCATATTTATCCAAAATATCCGAAAATTACAGAATCTGTGACAATAAATTTTATCCGGTAAAAATCAGTAAGGCTAACCATCAGGGATTTTCGCAAAAAAATCGATAACGTTTTATTGTTGATTTTCCGGTTCAACACGATTGTGGACAATGGGAATGACTGGTTAAGCAAAGAAAAACCGGTAGTTTACATCTGGAAAGCGCGGTTATTGGAAGTATCGTATTTTGAGATCCGGTTACATTTTGTAATCGAATCTCGATTGCTCTCGAACGAGGCAACATATTGCAATAATTTAAACGCAGCTCTGCTTAAAATTCCCATATTTATCCAAAATAACCGAAAATTACAGAATCTGCGACAATAAATTTTATCCGGTAAAAATCAGTAAGGCTAACCATCAGGGATTTTCGCAAAAAAATCGATAACGTTTTATTGTTGATTTTCCGGTTCAAAACGATTGTGGACAATGGGAATGACTGCTTAAGCAAAGAAAAACCGGTAGTTTACATCTGGAAAGCGCGGTTATTGGAAGTATCGTATTTTGAGATCCGGTTACATTTTGTAATCGAATCTCGATTGCTCTCGAACGAGGCAACATATTGCAATGATTTAAACGCAGCTCTGCTTAAAATTCCCATATTTATCCAAAATAACCGAAAATTACAGAATCTGTGACAATAAATTTTATCCGCAAAGAAAAATCAGTAAGGCTAACCATCAGGGATTTTCGCAAAAAAATCGATAACGTTTTATTGTTGATTTTCCGGTTCAAAACGATTGTGGACAATGGGAATGACTGCTTAAGCAAAGAAAAACCGGTAGTTTACATCTGGAAAGCGCGGTTATTGGAAGTATCGTATTTTGAGATCCGGTTACATTTTGTAATCGAATCTCGATTGCTCTCGAACGAGGCAACATATTGCAATAATTTAAACGCAGCTCTGCTTAAAATTACCATATTTATCCAAAATAACCGAAAATTACAGAATCTGTGACAATAAATTTTATCCGGTAAAAATCAGTAAGGCTAACCATCAGGGATTTTCGCAAAAAAATCGATAACGTTTTATTGTTGATTTTCCGGTTCAAAATGATTGTGGACAATGGGAATGACTGGTTAAGCAAAGAAAAACCGGTAGTTTACATCTGGAAAGCGCGGTTATTGGAAGTATCGTATTTTGAGATCCGGTTACATTTTGTAATCGAATCTCGATTGCTCTCGAACGAGGCAACATATTGCAATAATTTAAACGCAGCTCTGCTTAAAATTACCATATTTATCCAAAATAACCGAAAATTACAGAATCTGCGACAATAAATTTTATCCGGTAAAAATCAGTAAGGCTAACCATCAGGGATTTTCGCAAAAAAATCGATAACGTTTTATTGTTGATTTTCCGGTTCAAAATGATTGTGGACAATGGAAATGACTGGTTAAGCAAAGAAAAACCGGTAGTTTACATCTGGAAAGCGCGGTTATTGGAAGTATCGTATTTTGAGATCCGGTTACATTTTGTAATCGAATCTCGATTGCTCTCGAACGAGGCAACATATTGCAATAATTTAAACGCAGCTCTGCTTAAAATTACCATATTTATCCAAAATATCCGAAAATTACAGAATCTGTGACAATAAATTTTATCCGGTAAAAATCAGTAAGGCTAACCATCAGGGATTTTCGCAAAAAAATCGATAACGTTTTATTGTTGATTTTCCAGTTCAAAACGATTGTGGACAATGGGAATGACTGGTTAAGCAAAGAAAAACCGGTAGTTTACATCTGGAAAGCGCGGTTATTGGAAGTATCGTATTTTGAGATCCGGTTACATTTTGTAATCGAATCTCGATTGCTCTCGAACGAGGCAACATATTGCAATAATTTAAACGCAGCTCTGCTTAAAATTCCCATATTTATCCAAAATAACCGAAAATTACAGAATCTGCGACAATAAATTTTATCCGGTAAAAATCAGTGAGGCTAACCATCAGGGATTTTCGCAAAAAAATCGATAACGTTTTATTGTTGATTTTCCGGTTCAAAATGATTGTGGACAATGGGAATGACTGGTTAAGCAAAGAAAAACCGGTAGTTTACATCTGGAAAGCGCGGTTATTGGAAGTATCGTATTTTGAGATCCGGTTACATTTTGTAATCGAATCTCGATTGCTCTCGAACGAGGCAACATATTGCAATAATTTAAACGCAGCTCTGCTTAAAATTACCATATTTATCCAAAATAACCGAAAATTACAGAATCTGCGACAATAAATTTTATCCGGTAAAAATCAGTAAGGCTCATCAGGGATTTTCGCAAAAAAATCGATAACGTTTTATTGTTGATTTTCCGGTTCAAAATGATTGTGGACAATGGGAATGACTGGTTAAGCAAAGAAAAATCGGTAGTTTACATCTGGAAAGCGCGGTTATTGGAAGTATCGTATTTTGAGATCCGGTTACATTTTGTAATCGAATCTCGATTGCTCTCGAACGAGGCAACATATTGCAATAATTTAAACGCAGCTCTGCTTAAAATTCCCATATTTATCCAAAATAACCGAAAATTACAGAATCTGCGACAATAAATTTTATCCGGTAAAAATCAGTAAGGCAGGGATTTTCGCAAAAAAATCGATAACGTTTTATTGTTGATTTTCCGGTTCAAAATGATTGTGGACAATGGGAATGACTGGTTAAGCAAAGAAAAACCGGTAGTTTACATCTGGAAAGCGCGGTTATTGGAAGTATCGTATTTTGAGATCCGGTTACATTTTGTAATCGAATCTCGATTGCTCTCGAACGAGGCAACATATTGCAATAATTTAAACGCAGCTCTGCTTAAAATTACCATATTTATCCAAAATAACCGAAAATTACAGAATCTGCGACAATAAATTTTATCCGGTAAAAATCAGTAAGGCTAACAACCATCAGGGATTTTCGCAAAAAAATCGATAACGTTTTATTGTTGATTTTCCGGTTCAAAATGATTGTGGACAATGGAAATGACTGGTTAAGCAAAGAAAAACCGGTAGTTTACATCTGGAAAGCGCGGTTATTGGAAGTATCGTATTTTGAGATCCGGTTACATTTTGTAATCGAATCTCGATTGCTCTCGAACGAGGCAACATATTGCAATAATTTAAACGCAGCTCTGCTTAAAATTCCCATATTTATCCAAAATAACCGAAAATTACAGAATCTGCGACAATAAATTTTATCCGGTAAAAATCAGTAAGGCTAACCATCAGGGATTTTCGCAAAAAAATCGATAACGTTTTATTGTTGATTTTCCGGTTCAAAATGATTGTGGACAATGGGAATGACTGGCTAAGCAAAGAAAAATCGGTAGTTTACATCTGGAAAGCGCGGCTATTGGAAGTATCGTATTTTGAGATCCGGTTACATTTTGTAATCGAATCTCGATTGCTCTCGAACGAGGCAACATATTGCAATAATTTAAACGCAGCTCTGCTTAAAATTACCATATTTATCCAAAATAACCGAAAATTACAGAATCTGTGACAATAAATTTTATCCGGTAAAAATCAGTAAGGCTAACTAACCATCAGGGATTTTCGCAAAAAAATCGATAACGTTTTATTGTTGATTTTCCGGTTCAAAATGATTGTGGACAATGGGAATGACTGGTTAAGCAAAGAAAAACCGGTAGTTTACATCTGGAAAGCGCGGTTATTGGAAGTATCGTATTTTGAGATCCGGTTACATTTTGTAATCGAATCTCGATTGCTCTCGAACGAGGCAACATATTGCAATAATTTAAACGCAGCTCTGCTTAAAATTCCCATATTTATCCAAAATAACCGAAAATTACAGAATCTGCGACAATAAATTTTATCCGGTAAAAATCAGTAAGGCTAACCATCAGGGATTTTCGCAAAAAAATCGATAACGTTTTATTATTGATTTTCCGGTTCAAAATGATTGTGGACAATGGGAATGACTGGTTAAGCAAAGAAAAACCGGTAGTTTACATCTGGAAAGCGCGGTTATTGGAAGTATCGTATTTTGAGATCCGGTTACATTTTGTAATCGAATCTCGATTGCTCTCGAACGAGGCAACATATTGCAATAATTTAAACGCAGCTCTGCTTAAAATTACCATATTTATCCAAAATAACCGAAAATTACAGAATCTGTGACAATAAATTTTATCCGGTAAAAATCAGTAAGGCTAACCATCAGGGATTTTCGCAAAAAAATCGATAACGTTTTATTGTTGATTTTCCGGTTCAAAATGATTGTGGACAATGGGAATGACAGTTTAAGCAAAGAAAAACCGGTAGTTTACATCTATAAAGCGCGGTTATTGGAAGTATCGTATTTTGAGATCCGGTTACATTTTGTAATCGAATCTCGATTGCTCTCGAACGAGGCAACATATTGCAATAATTTAAACGCAGCTCTGCTTAAAATTACCATATTTATCCAAACTAACCGAAAATTACAGAATCTGTGACAATAAATTTTATCCGGTAAAAATCAGTAAGGCTAACCATCAGGGATTTTCGCAAAAAAATCGATAACGTTTTATTGTTGATTTTCCGGTTCAAAATGATTGTGGACAATGGGAATGACTGGTTAAGCAAAGAAAAACCGGTAGTTTACATCTGGAAAGCGCGGCTATTGGAAGTATCGTATTTTGAGATCCGGTTACATTTTGTAATCGAATCTCGATTGCTCTCGAACGAGGCAACATATTGCAATAATTTAAACGCAGCTCTGCTTAAAATTACCATATTTATCCAAAATAACCGAAAATTACAGAATCTGTGACAATAAATTTTATCCGGTAAAAATCAGTAAGGCTAACCATCAGGGATTTTCGCAAAAAAATCGATAACGTTTTATTGTTGATTTTCCGGTTCAAAATGATTGTGGACAATGGGAATGACTGGTTAAGCAAAGAAAAACCGGTAGTTTACATCTGGAAAGCGCGGCTATTGGAAGTATCGTATTTTGAGATCCGGTTACATTTTGTAATCGAATCTCGATTGCTCTCGAACGAGGCAACATATTGCAATAATTTAAACGCAGCTCTGCTTAAAATTACCATATTTATCCAAAATAACCGAAAATTACAGAATCTGTGACAATAAATTTTATCCGGTAAAAATCAGTAAGGCTAACCATCAGGGATTTTCGCAAAAAAATCGATAACGTTTTATTGTTGATTTTCCGGTTCAAAATGATTGTGGACAATGGGAATGACTGGTTAAGCAAAGAAAAACCGGTAGTTTACATCTGGAAAGCGCGGTTATTGGAAGTATCGTATTTTGAGATCCGGTTACATTTTGTAATCGAATCTCGATTGCTCTCGAACGAGGCAACATATTGCAATAATTTAAACGCAGCTCTGCTTAAAATTCCCATATTTATCCAAAATAACCGAAAATTACAGAATCTGTGACAATAAATTTTATCCGGTAAAAATCAGTAAGGCTAACCATCAGGGATTTTCGCAAAAAAATCGATAACGTTTTATTGTTGATTTTCCGGTTCAAAATGATTGTGGACAATGGGAATGACAGTTTAAGCAAAGAAAAACCGGTAGTTTACATCTGGAAAGCGCGGTTATTGGAAGTATCGTATTTTGAGATCCGGTTACATTTTGTAATCGAATCTCGATTGCTCTCGAACGAGGCAACATATTGCAATAATTTAAACGCAGCTCTGCTTAAAATTACCATATTTATCCGAAATAACCGAAAATTACAGAATCTGTGACAATAAATTTTATCCGGTAAAAATCAGTAAGGCTAACCATCAGGGATTTTCGCAAAAAAATCGATAACGTTTTATTGTTGATTTTCCGGTTCAAAATGATTGTGGACAATGGGAATGACTGGTTAAGCAAAGAAAAACCGGTAGTTTACATCTGGAAAGCGCGGCTATTGGAAGTATCGTATTTTGAGATCCGGTTACATTTTGTAATCGAATCTCGATTGCTCTCGAACGAGGCAACATATTGCAATAATTTAAACGCAGCTCTGCTTAAAATTACCATATTTATCCAAAATAACCGAAAATTACAGAATCTGTGACAATAAATTTTATCCGGTAAAAATCAGTAAGGCTAACACCATCAGGGATTTTCGCAAAAAAATCGATAACGTTTTATTGTTGATTTTCCGGTTCAAAATGATTGTGGACAATGGGAATGACAGTTTAAGCAACGAAAAACCGGTAGTTTACATCTGGAAAGCGCGGTTATTGGAAGTATCGTATTTTGAGATCCGGTTACATTTTGTAATCGAATCTCGATTGCTCTCGAACGAGGCAACATATTGCAATAATTTAAACGCAGCTCTGCTTAAAATTACCATATTTATCCAAAATAACCGAAAATTACAGAATCTGTGACAATAAATTTTATCCGGTAAAAATCAGTAAGGCTAACCATCAGGGATTTTCGCAAAAAAATCGATAACGTTTTATTGTTGATTTTCCGGTTCAAAATGATTGTGGACAATGGGAATGACTGGTTAAGCAAAGAAAAACCGGTAGTTTACATCTGGAAAGCGCGGCTATTGGAAGTATCGTATTTTGAGATCCGGTTACATTTTGTAATCGAATCTCGATTGCTCTCGAACGAGGCAACATATTGCAATAATTTAAACGCAGCTCTGCTTAAAATTCCCATATTTATCCAAAATAACCGAAAATTACAGAATCTGTGACAATAAATTTTATCCGGTAAAAATCAGTAAGGCTAACCATCAGGGATTTTCGCAAAAAAATCGATAACGTTTTATTGTTGATTTTCCGGTTCAAAATGATTGTGGACAATGGGAATGACTGGTTAAGCAAAGAAAAACCGGTAGTTTACATCTGGAAAGCGCGGTTATTGGAAGTATCGTATTTTGAGATCCGGTTACATTTTGTAATCGAATCTCGATTGCTCTCGAACGAGGCAACATATTGCAATAATTTAAACGCAGCTCTGCTTAAAATTACCATATTTATCCAAAATAACCGAAAATTACAGAATCTGCGACAATAAATTTTATCCGGTAAAAATCAGTAAGGCTAACCATCAGGGATTTTCGCAAAAAAATCGATAAAGTTTTATTGTTGATTTTCCGGTTCAAAATGATTGTGGACAATGGGAATGACTGGTTAAGCAAAGAAAAACCGGTAGTTTACATCTGGAAAGCGCGGTTATTGGAAGTATCGTATTTTGAGATCCGGTTACATTTTGTAATCGAATCTCGATTGCTCTCGAACGAGGCAACATATTGCAATAATTTAAACGCAGCTCTGCTTAAAATTCCCATATTTATCCAAAATAACCGAAAATTACAGAATCTGTGACAATAAATTTTATCCGGTAAAAATCAGTAAGGCTAACCATCAGGGATTTTCGCAAAAAAATCGATAACGTTTTATTGTTGATTTTCCGGTTCAAAATGATTGTGGACAATGGGAATGACTGGTTAAGCAAAGAAAAACCGGTAGTTTACATCTGGAACGCGTGGTTATTGGAAGTATCGTATTTTGAGATCCGGTTACATTTTGTAATCGAATCTCGATTGCTCTCGAACGAGGCAACATATTGCAATAATTTAAACGCAGCTCTGCTTAAAATTCCCATATTTATCCAAAATAACCGAAAATTACAGAATCTGTGACAATAAATTTTATCCGGTAAAAATCAGTAAGGCTAACCATCAGGGATTTTCGCAAAAAATCGATAACGTTTTATTGTTGATTTTCCGGTTCAAAATGATTGTGGACAATGGGAATGACTGGTTAAGCAAAGAAAAACCGGTAGTTTACATCTGGAAAGCGCGGTTATTGGAAGTATCGTATTTTGAGATCCGGTTACATTTTGTAATCGAATCTCGATTGCTCTCGAACGAGGCAACATATTGCAATAATTTAAACGCAGCCCTGCTTAAAATTACCATATTTATCCAAAATAACCGAAAATTACAGAATCTGCGACAATAAATTTTATCCGGTAAAAATCAGTAAGGCCCATCAGGGATTTTCGCAAAAAAATCGATAACGTTTTATTGTTGATTTTCCGGTTCAAAATGATTGTGGACAATGGGAATGACTGGTTAAGCAAAGAAAAACCGGTAGTTTACATCTGGAAAGCGCGGTTATTGGAAGTATCGTATTTTGAGATCCGGTTACATTTTGTAATCGAATCTCGATTGCTCTCGAACGAGGCAACATATTGCAATAATTTAAACGCAGCTCTGCTTAAAATTCCCATATTTATCCAAAATAACCGAAAATTACAGAATCTGCGACAATAAATTTTATCCGGTAAAAATCAGTAAGGCTAACCATCAGGGATTTTCGCAAAAAAATCGATAACGTTTTATTGTTGATTTTCCGGTTCAAAATGATTGTGGACAATGGGAATGACTGGTTAAGCAAAGAAAACCGGTAGTTTACATCTGGAAAGCGTGGTTATTGGAAGTATCGTATTTTGAGATCCGGTTACATTTTGTAATCGAATCTCGATTGCTCTCGAACGAGGCAACATATTGCAATAATTTAAACGCAGCTCTGCTTAAAATTCCCATATTTATCCAAAATAACCGAAAATTACAGAATCTGTGACAATAAATTTTATCCGGTAAAAATCAGTAAGGCTAACCATCAGGGATTTTCGCAAAAAATCGATAACGTTTTATTGTTGATTTTCCGGTTCAAAATGATTGTGGACAATTAGAATGACTGGTTAAGCAAAGAAAAACTGGTAGTTTACATCTGGAAAGCGCGGTTATTGGAAGTATCGTATTTTGAGATCCGGTTACATTTTGTAATCGAATCTCGATTGCTCTCGAACGAGGCAACATATTGCAATAATTTAAACGCAGCTCTGCTTAAAATTACCATATTTATCCAAAATAACCGAAAATTACAGAATCTATGACAATAAATTTTATCCGGTAAAAATCAGTAAGGCTAACCATCAGGGATTTTCGCAAAAAAATCGATAAAGTTTTATTGTTGATTTTCCGGTTCAAAATGATTGTGGACAATGGGAATGACTGGTTAAGCAAAGAAAAACCGGTAGTTTACATCTGGAAAGCGCGGTTATTGGAAGTATCGTATTTTGAGATCCGGTTACATTTTGTAATCGAATCTCGATTGCTCTCGAACGAGGCAACATATTGCAATAATTTAAACGCAGCTCTGCTTAAAATTCCCATATTTATCCAAAATAACCGAAAATTACAGAATCTGCGACAATAAATTTTATCCGGTAAAAATCAGTAAGGCTAACCATCAGGGATTTTCGCAAAAAAATCGATAACGTTTTATTGTTGATTTTCCGGTTCAAAATGATTGTGGACAATGGGAATGACAGTTTAAGCAAAGAAAAACCGGTAGTTTACATCTGGAAAGCGCAGTTATTGGAAGTATCGTATTTTGAGATCCGGTTACATTTTGTAATCGAATCTCGATTGCTCTCGAACGAGGCAACATATTGCAATAATTTAGACGCGGCTCTGCTTAAAATTCCCATATTTATCCAAAATAACCGAAAATTACAGAATCTGCGACAATAAATTTTATCCGGTAAAAATCAGTAAGGCTAACCATCAGGGATTTTCGCAAAAAAATCGATAACGTTTTATTGTTGATTTTCCGGTTCAAAACGATTGTGGACAATGGGAATGACTGGTTAAGCAAAGAAAAACCGGTAGTTTACATCTGGAAAGCGCGGCTATTGGAAGTATCGTATTTTGAGATCCGGTTACATTTTGTAATCGAATCTCGATTGCTCTCGAACGAGGCAACATATTGCAATAATTTAAACGCAGCTCTGCTTAAAATTCCCATATTTATCCAAAATAACCGAAAATTACAGAATCTGCGACAATAAATTTTATCCGGTAAAAATCAGTAAGGCTAACCATCAGGGATTTTCGCAAAAAAATCGATAACGTTTTATTGTTGATTTTCCGGTTCAAAACGATTGTGGACAATGGGAATGACTGGTTAAGCAAAGAAAAACCGGTAGTTTACATCTGGAAAGTGCGGTTATTGGAAGTATCGTATTTTGAGATCCGGTTACATTTTGTAATCGAATCTCGATTGCTCTCAAACGAGTCAACATATTGCAATAATTTAAACGCAGCTCTGCTTAAAATTCCCATATTTATCCAAAATAACCGAAAATTACAGAATCTGCGACAATAAATTTTATCCGGTAAAAATCAGTAAGGCTAACCATCAGGGATTTTCGCAAAAAAATCGATAACGTTTTATTGTTGATTTTCCGGTTCAAAATAATTGTGGACAATGGAAATGACTGGTTAAGCAAAGAAAAACCGGTAGTTTACATCTGGAAAGCGCGGTTATTGGAAGTATCGTATTTTGAGATCCGGTTACATTTTGTAATCGAATCTCGATTGCTCTCGAACGAGGCAACATATTGCAATAATTTAAACGCAGCTCTGCTTAAAATTCCCATATTTATCCAAAATAACCGAAAATTACAGAATCTGCGACAATAAATTTTATCCGGTAAAAATCAGTAAGGCTAACCATCAGGGATTTTCGCAAAAAAATCGATAACGTTTTATTGTTGATTTTCCGGTTCAAAATGATTGTGGACAATGGGAATGACAGTTTAAGCAAAGAAAAACCGGTAGTTTACATCTGGAAAGCGCGGTTATTGGAAGTATCGTATTTTGAGATCCGGTTACATTTTGTAATCGAATCTCGATTGCTCTCGAACGAGGCAACATATTGCAATAATTTAGACGCAGCTCTGCTTAAAATTCCCATATTTATCCAAAATAACCGAAAATTACAGAATCTGCGACAATAAATTTTATCCGGTAAAAATCAGTAAGGCTAACCATCAGGGATTTTCGCAAAAAAATCGATAACGTTTTATTGTTGATTTTCCGGTTCAAAACGATTGTGGACAATGGGAATGACTGGTTAAGCAAAGAAAAACCGGTAGTTTACATCTGGAAAGCGCGGCTATTGGAAGTATCGTATTTTGAGATCCGGTTACATTTTGTAATCGAATCTCGATTGCTCTCGAACGAGGCAACATATTGCAATAATTTAAACGCAGCTCTGCTTAAAATTCCCATATTTATCCAAAATAACCGAAAATTACAGAATCTGTGACAATAAATTTTATCCGGTAAAAATCAGTAAGGCTAACCATCAGGGATTTTCGCAAAAAAATCGATAACGTTTTATTGTTGATTTTCCGGTTCAAAATGATTGTGGACAATGGGAATGACAGTTTAAGCAAAGAAAAACCGGTAGTTTACATCTGGAAAGCGCGGTTATTGGAAGTATCGTATTTTGAGATCCGGTTACATTTTGTAATCGAATCTCGATTGCTCTCGAACGAGGCAACATATTGCAATAATTTAAACGCAGCTCTGCTTAAAATTACCATATTTATCCAAAATAACCGAAAATTACAGAATCTGTGACAATAAATTTTATCCGGTAAAAATCAGTAAGGCTAACCATCAGGGATTTTCGCAAAAAAATCGATAACGTTTTATTGTTGATTTTCCGGTTCAAAATGATTGTGGACAATGGGAATGACTGGTTAAGCAAAGAAAAACCGGTAGTTTACATCTGGAAAGCGCGGCTATTGGAAGTATCGTATTTTGAGATCCGGTTACATTTTGTAATCGAATCTCGATTGCTCTCGAACGAGGCAACATATTGCAATAATTTAAACGCAGCTCTGCTTAAAATTACCATATTTATCCAAAATAACCGAAAATTACAGAATCTGTGACAATAAATTTTATCCGGTAAAAATCAGTAAGGCTAACACCATCAGGGATTTTCGCAAAAAAATCGATAACGTTTTATTGTTGATTTTCCGGTTCAAAATGATTGTGGACAATGGGAATGACAGTTTAAGCAACGAAAAACCGGTAGTTTACATCTGGAAAGCGCGGTTATTGGAAGTATCGTATTTTGAGATCCGGTTACATTTTGTAATCGAATCTCGATTGCTCTCGAACGAGGCAACATATTGCAATAATTTAAACGCAGCTCTGCTTAAAATTACCATATTTATCCAAAATAACCGAAAATTACAGAATCTGTGACAATAAATTTTATCCGGTAAAAATCAGTAAGGCTAACCATCAGGGATTTTCGCAAAAAAATCGATAACGTTTTATTGTTGATTTTCCGGTTCAAAATGATTGTGGACAATGGGAATGACTGGTTAAGCAAAGAAAAACCGGTAGTTTACATCTGGAAAGCGCGGTTATTGGAAGTATCGTATTTTGAGATCCGGTTACATTTTGTAATCGAATCTCGATTGCTCTCGAACGAGGCAACATATTGCAATAATTTAAACGCAGCTCTGCTTAAAATTACCATATTTATCCAAAATAACCGAAAATTACAGAATCTGCGACAATAAATTTTATCCGGTAAAAATCAGTAAGGCTAACCATCAGGGATTTTCGCAAAAAAATCGATAAAGTTTTATTGTTGATTTTCCGGTTCAAAATGATTGTGGACAATGGGAATGACTGGTTAAGCAAAGAAAAACCGGTAGTTTACATCTGGAAAGCGCGGTTATTGGAAGTATCGTATTTTGAGATCCGGTTACATTTTGTAATCGAATCTCGATTGCTCTCGAACGAGGCAACATATTGCAATAATTTAAACGCAGCTCTGCTTAAAATTCCCATATTTATCCAAAATAACCGAAAATTACAGAATCTGTGACAATAAATTTTATCCGGTAAAAATCAGTAAGGCTAACCATCAGGGATTTTCGCAAAAAAATCGATAACGTTTTATTGTTGATTTTCCGGTTCAAAACGATTGTGGACAATGGGAATGACTGGTTAAGCAAAGAAAAACCGGTAGTTTACATCTGGAAAGCGCGGTTATTGGAAGTATCGTATTTTGAGATCCGGTTACATTTTGTAATCGAATCTCGATTGCTCTCGAACGAGGCAACATATTGCAATAATTTAAACGCAGCTCTGCTTAAAATTCCCATATTTATCCAAAATAACCGAAAATTACAGAATCTGTGACAATAAATTTTATCCGGTAAAAATCAGTAAGGCTAACCATCAGGGATTTTCGCAAAAAAATCGATAACGTTTTATTGTTGATTTTCCGGTTCAAAATGATTGTGGACAATGGGAATGACTGGTTAAGCAAAGAAAAACCGGTAGTTTACATCTGGAACGCGTGGTTATTGGAAGTATCGTATTTTGAGATCCGGTTACATTTTGTAATCGAATCTCGATTGCTCTCGAACGAGGCAACATATTGCAATAATTTAAACGCAGCTCTGCTTAAAATTCCCATATTTATCCAAAATAACCGAAAATTACAGAATCTGTGACAATAAATTTTATCCGGTAAAAATCAGTAAGGCTAACCATCAGGGATTTTCGCAAAAAAATCGATAACGTTTTATTGTTGATTTTCCGGTTCAAAACGATTGTGGACAATGGGAATGACTGGTTAAGCAAAGAAAAACCGGTAGTTTACATCTGGAAAGCGCGGTTATTGGAAGTATCGTATTTTGAGATCCGGTTACATTTTGTAATCGAATCTCGATTGCTCTCGAACGAGGCAACATATTGCAATAATTTAAACGCAGCTCTGCTTAAAATTCCCATATTTATCCAAAATAACCGAAAATTACAGAATCTGTGACAATAAATTTTATCCGGTAAAAATCAGTAAGGCTAACCATCAGGGATTTTCGCAAAAAAATCGATAACGTTTTATTGTTGATTTTCCGGTTCAAAATGATTGTGGACAATGGGAATGACTGGTTAAGCAAAGAAAAACCGGTAGTTTACATCTGGAAAGCGCGGTTATTGGAAGTATCGTATTTTGAGATCCGGTTACATTTTGTAATCGAATCTCGATTGCTCTCGAACGAGGCAACATATTGCAATAATTTAAACGCAGCCCTGCTTAAAATTACCATATTTATCCAAAATAACCGAAAATTACAGAATCTGCGACAATAAATTTTATCCGGTAAAAATCAGTAAGGCTAACCATCAGGGATTTTCGCAAAAAAATCGATAACGTTTTATTGTTGATTTTCCGGTTCAAAATGATTGTGGACAATGGGAATGACTGGTTAAGCAAAGAAAAACCGGTAGTTTACATCTGGAAAGCGCGGTTATTGGAAGTATCGTATTTTGCGATCCGGTTACATTTTGTAATCGAATCTCGATTGCTCTCGAACGAGGCAACATATTGCAATAATTTAAACGCAGCTCTGCTTAAAATTCCCATATTTATCCAAAATAACCGAAAATTACAGAATCTGCGACAATAAATTTTATCCGGTAAAAATCAGTAAGGCTAAATCAGGGATTTTCGCAAAAAAATCGATAAAGTTTTATTGTTGATTTTCCGGTTCAAAATGATTGTGGACAATGGGAATGACTGGTTAAGCAAAGAAAAACCGGTAGTTTACATCTGGAAAGCGCGGTTATTGGAAGTATCGTATTTTGAGATCCGGTTACATTTTGTAATCGAATCTCGATTGCTCTCGAACGAGGCAACATATTGCAATAATTTAAACGCAGCTCTGCTTAAAATTCCCATATTTATCCAAAATAACCGAAAATTACAGAATCTGCGACAATAAATTTTATCCGGTAAAAATCAGTAAGGCTAACCATCAGGGATTTTCGCAAAAAAATCGATAACGTTTTATTGTTGATTTTCCGGTTCAAAACGATTGTGGACAATGGGAATGACTGGTTAAGCAAAGAAAAACCGGTAGTTTACATCTGGAAAGCGCGGTTATTGGAAGTATCGTATTTTGAGATCCGGTTACATTTTGTAATCGAATCTCGATTGCTCTCGAACGAGGCAACATATTGCAATAATTTAAACGCAGCTCTGCTTAAAATTACCATATTTATCCAAAATAACCGAAAATTACAGAATCTATGACAATAAATTTTATCCGGTAAAAATCAGTAAGGCTAACCATCAGGGATTTTCGCAAAAAAATCGATAAAGTTTTATTGTTGATTTTCCGGTTCAAAATGATTGTGGACAATGGGAATGACTGGTTAAGCAAAGAAAAACCGGTAGTTTACATCTGGAAAGCGCGGTTATTGGAAGTATCGTATTTTGAGATCCGGTTACATTTTGTAATCGAATCTCGATTGCTCTCGAACGAGGCAACATATTGCAATAATTTAAACGCAGCTCTGCTTAAAATTCCCATATTTATCCAAAATAACCGAAAATTACAGAATCTGCGACAATAAATTTTATCCGGTAAAAATCAGTAAGGCTAACCATCAGGGATTTTCGCAAAAAAATCGATAACGTTTTATTGTTGATTTTCCGGTTCAAAATGATTGTGGACAATGGGAATGACAGTTTAAGCAAAGAAAAACCGGTAGTTTACATCTGGAAAGCGCGGTTATTGGAAGTATCGTATTTTGAGATCCGGTTACATTTTGTAATCGAATCTCGATTGCTCTCGAACGAGGCAACATATTGCAATAATTTAGACGCAGCTCTGCTTAAAATTCCCATATTTATCCAAAATAACCGAAAATTACAGAATCTGCGACAATAAATTTTATCCGGTAAAAATCAGTAAGGCTAACCATCAGGGATTTTCGCAAAAAAATCGATAACGTTTTATTGTTGATTTTCCGGTTCAAAACGATTGTGGACAATGGGAATGACTGGTTAAGCAAAGAAAAACCGGTAGTTTACATCTGGAAAGTGCGGTTATTGGAAGTATCGTATTTTGAGATCCGGTTACATTTTGTAATCGAATCTCGATTGCTCTCAAACGAGTCAACATATTGCAATAATTTAAACGCAGCTCTGCTTAAAATTCCCATATTTATCCAAAATAACCGAAAATTACAGAATCTGCGACAATAAATTTTATCCGGTAAAAATCAGTAAGGCTAACCATCAGGGATTTTCGCAAAAAAATCGATAACGTTTTATTGTTGATTTTCCGGTTCAAAATAATTGTGGACAATGGAAATGACTGGTTAAGCAAAGAAAAACCGGTAGTTTACATCTGGAAAGCGCGGTTATTGGAAGTATCGTATTTTGAGAGCCGGTTACATTTTGTAATCGAATCTCGATTGCTCTCGAACGAGGCAACATATTGCAATAATTTAAACGCAGCTCTGCTTAAAATTCCCATATTTATCCAAAATAACCGAAAATTACAGAATCTGCGACAATAAATTTTATCCGGTAAAAATCAGTAAGGCTAACCATCAGGGATTTTCGCAAAAAAATCGATAACGTTTTATTGTTGATCTTCCAGTTCAAAATGATTGTGGACAATGGGAATGACTGGTTAAGCAAAGAAAAACCGGTAGTTTACATTTGGAAAGCGCGGTTATTGGAAGTATCGTATTTTGAGATCCGGTTACATTTTGTAATCGAATCTCGATTGCTCTCGAACGAGGCAACATATTGCAATAATTTAAACGCAGCTCTGCTTAAAATTCCCATATTTATCCAAAATAACCGAAAATTACAGAATCTGTGACAATAAATTTTATCCGGTAAAAATCAGTAAGGCTAACCATCAGGGATTTTCGCAAAAAAATCGATAACGTTTTATTGTTGATTTTCCGGTTCAAAATGATTGTGGACAATGGGAATGACTGGTTAAGCAAAGAAAAACCGGTAGTTTACATCTGGAAAGCGCGGCTATTGGAAGTATCGTATTTTGAGATCCGGTTACATTTTGTAATCGAATCTCGATTGCTCTCGAACGAGGCAACATATTGCAATAATTTAAACGCAGCTCTGCTTAAAATTCCCATATTTATCCAAAATAACCGAAAATTACAGAATCTGCGACAATAAATTTTATCCGGTAAAAATCAGTAAGGCTAACCATCAGGGATTTTCGCAAAAAAATCGATAACGTTTTATTGTTGATTTTCCGGTTCAAAACGATTGTGGACAATGGGAATGACTGGTTAAGCAAAGAAAAACCGGTAGTTTACATCTGGAAAGTGCGGTTATTGGAAGTATCGTATTTTGAGATCCGGTTACATTTTGTAATCGAATCTCGATTGCTCTCAAACGAGTCAACATATTGCAATAATTTAAACGCAGCTCTGCTTAAAATTCCCATATTTATCCAAAATAACCGAAAATTACAGAATCTGCGACAATAAATTTTATCCGGTAAAAATCAGTAAGGCTAACCATCAGGGATTTTCGCAAAAAAATCGATAACGTTTTATTGTTGATTTTCCGGTTCAAAATAATTGTGGACAATGGAAATGACTGGTTAAGCAAAGAAAAACCGGTAGTTTACATCTGGAAAGCGCGGTTATTGGAAGTATCGTATTTTGAGAGCCGGTTACATTTTGTAATCGAATCTCGATTGCTCTCGAACGAGGCAACATATTGCAATAATTTAAACGCAGCTCTGCTTAAAATTCCCATATTTATCCAAAATAACCGAAAATTACAGAATCTGCGACAATAAATTTTATCCGGTAAAAATCAGTAAGGCTAACCATCAGGGATTTTCGCAAAAAAATCGATAACGTTTTATTGTTGATTTTCCAGTTCAAAATGATTGTGGACAATGGGAATGACTGGTTAAGCAAAGAAAAACCGGTAGTTTACATTTGGAAAGCGCGGTTATTGGAAGTATCGTATTTTGAGATCCGGTTACATTTTGTAATCGAATCTCGATTGCTCTCGAACGAGGCAACATATTGCAATAATTTAAACGCAGCTCTGCTTAAAATTCCCATATTTATCCAAAATAACCGAAAATTACAGAATCTGTGACAATAAATTTTATCCGGTAAAAATCAGTAAGGCTAACCATCAGGGATTTTCGCAAAAAAATGGATAACGTTTTATTGTTGATTTTCCGGTTCAAAATGATTGTGGACAATGGGAATGACTGGTTAAGCAAAGAAAAACCGGTAGTTTACATCTGGAAAGCGCGGCTATTGGAAGTATCGTATTTTGAGATCCGGTTACATTTTGTAATCGAATCTCGATTGCTCTCGAACGAGGCAACATATTGCAATAATTTAAACGCAGCTCTGCTTAAAATTCCCATATTTATCCAAAATAACCGAAAATTACAGAATCTGCGACAATAAATTTTATCCGGTAAAAATCAGTAAGGCTAACCATCAGGGATTTTCGCAAAAAAATCGATAACGTTTTATTGTTGATTTTCCGGTTCAAAATAATTGTGGACAATGGAAATGACTGGTTAAGCAAAGAAAAACCGGTAGTTTACATCTGGAAAGCGCGGTTATTGGAAGTATCGTATTTTGAGAGCCGGTTACATTTTGTAATCGAATCTCGATTGCTCTCGAACGAGGCAACATATTGCAATAATTTAAACGCAGCTCTGCTTAAAATTCCCATATTTATCCAAAATAACCGAAAATTACAGAATCTGCGACAATAAATTTTATCCGGTAAAAATCAGTAAGGCTAACCATCAGGGATTTTCGCAAAAAAATCGATAACGTTTTATTGTTGATTTTCCAGTTCAAAATGATTGTGGACAATGGGAATGACTGGTTAAGCAAAGAAAAACCGGTAGTTTACATTTGGAAAGCGCGGTTATTGGAAGTATCGTATTTTGAGATCCGGTTACATTTTGTAATCGAATCTCGATTGCTCTCGAACGAGGCAACATATTGCAATAATTTAAACGCAGCTCTGCTTAAAATTCCCATATTTATCCAAAATAACCGAAAATTACAGAATCTGTGACAATAAATTTTATCCGGTAAAAATCAGTAAGGCTAACCATCAGGGATTTTCGCAAAAAAATGGATAACGTTTTATTGTTGATTTTCCGGTTCAAAATGATTGTGGACAATGGGAATGACTGGTTAAGCAAAGAAAAACCGGTAGTTTACATCTGGAAAGCGCGGCTATTGGAAGTATCGTATTTTGAGATCCGGTTACATTTTGTAATCGAATCTCGATTGCTCTCGAACGAGGCAACATATTGCAATAATTTAAACGCAGCTCTGCTTAAAATTCCCATATTTATCCAAAATAACCGAAAATTACAGAATCTGCGACAATAAATTTTATCCGGTAAAAATCAGTAAGGCTAACCATCAGGGATTTTCGCAAAAAAATCGATAACGTTTTATTGTTGATTTTCCGGTTCAAAACGATTGTGGACAATGGGAATGACTGGTTAAGCAAAGAAAAACCGGTAGTTTACATCTGGAAAGTGCGGTTATTGGAAGTATCGTATTTTGAGATCCGGTTACATTTTGTAATCGAATCTCGATTGCTCTCAAACGAGTCAACATATTGCAATAATTTAAACGCAGCTCTGCTTAAAATTCCCATATTTATCCAAAATAACCGAAAATTACAGAATCTGCGACAATAAATTTTATCCGGTAAAAATCAGTAAGGCTAACCATCAGGGATTTTCGCAAAAAAATCGATAACGTTTTATTGTTGTTTTTGAACCGGTTCAAAATAATTGTGGACAATGGAAATGACTGGTTAAGCAAAGAAAAACCGGTAGTTTACATCTGGAAAGCGCGGTTATTGGAAGTATCGTATTTTGAGAGCCGGTTACATTTTGTAATCGAATCTCGATTGCTCTCGAACGAGGCAACATATTGCAATAATTTAAACGCAGCTCTGCTTAAAATTCCCATATTTATCCAAAATAACCGAAAATTACAGAATCTGTGACAATAAATTTTATCCGGTAAAAATCAGTAAGGCTAACCATCAGGGATTTTCGCAAAAAAATCGATAACGTTTTATTGTTGATTTTCCGGTTCAAAATGATTGTGGACAATGGGAGTGACTGGTTAAGCAAAGAAAAACCGGTAGTTTACATCTGGAAAGCGCGGTTATTGGAAGTATCGTATTTTGAGATCCGGTTACATTTTGTAATCGAATCTCGATTGCTCTCGAACGAGGCAACATATTGCAATAATTTAAACGCAGCTCTGCTTAAAATTCCCATATTTATCCAAAATAACCGAAAATTACATAATCTGTGACAATAAATTTTATCCGGTAAAAATCAGTAAGGCTAACCATCAGGGATTTTCGCAAAAAAATCGATAACGTTTTATTGTTGATTTTCCGGTTCAAAATGATTGTGGACAATGGGAATGACTGGTTAAGCAAAGAAAAACCGGTAGTTTACATCTGGAAAGCGCGGTTATTGGAAGTATCGTATTTTGAGATCCGGTTACATTTTGTAATCGAATCTCGATTGCTCTCGAACGAGGCAACATATTGCAATAATTTAAACGCAGCTCTGCTTAAAATTCCCATATTAATCCAAAATAACCAAAAATTACAGAATCTGTGACAATAAATTTTATCCGGTAAAAATCAGTAAGGCTAACCATCAGGGATTTTCGCAAAAAAATCGATAACGTTTTATTGTTGATTTTCCGGTTCAAAATGATTGTGGACAATGGGAATGACTGGTTAAGCAAAGAAAAACCGGTAGTTTACATCTGGAAAGCGCGGTTATTGGAAGTATCGTATTTTGAGATCCGGTTACATTTTGTAATCGAATCTCGATTGCTCTCGAACGAGGCAACATATTGCAATAATTTAAACGCAGCTCTGCTTAAAATTACCATATTTATCCAAAATAACCGAAAATTACAGAATCTGTGACAATAAATTTTATCCGCAAAGAAAAATCAGTAAGGCTAACCATCAGGGATTTTCGCAAAAAAATCGATAACGTTTTATTGTTGATTTTCCGGTTCAAAACGATTGTGGACAATGGGAATGACTGGTTAAGCAAAGAAAAACCGGTAGTTTACATCTGGAAAGTGCGGTTATTGGAAGTATCGTATTTTGAGATCCGGTTACATTTTGTAATCGAATCTCGATTGCTCTCGAACGAGGCAACATATTGCAATAATTTAAACGCAGCTCTGCTTAAAATTACCATATTTATCCAAAATAACCGAAAATTACAGAATCTGTGACAATAAATTTTATCCGGTAAAAATCAGTAAGGCTAACCATCAGGGATTTTCGCAAAAAAATCGATAACGTTTTATTGTTGATTTTCCGGTTCAAAATGATTGTGGACAATGGGAATGACTGTTTAAGCAAAGAAAAACCGGTAGTTTACATCTGGAAAGCGCGGTTATTGGAAGTATCGTATTTTGAGATCCGGTTACATTTTGTAATCGAATCTCGATTGCTCTCGAACGAGGCAACATATTGCAATAATTTAGACGCAGCTCTGCTTAAAATGCCCATATTCATCCAAAATAACCGAAAATTACAGAATCTGTGACAATAAATTTTATCCGGTAAAAATCAGTAAGGCTAACCATCAGGGATTTTCGCAAAAAAATCGATAACGTTTTATTGTTGATTTTCCGGTTCAAAATGATTGTGGACAATGGGAATGACTGGTTAAGCAAAGAAAAACCGGTAGTTTACATCTGGAAAGCGCGGTTATTGGAAGTATCGTATTTTGAGATCCGGTTACATTTTGTAATCGAATCTCGATTGCTCTCGAACGAGGCAACATATTGCAATAATTTAAACGCAGCTCTGCTTAAAATTACCATATTTATCCAAAATATCCGAAAATTACAGAATCTGCGACAATAAATTTTATCCGGTAAAAATCAGTAAGGCTAACCATCAGGGATTTTCGCAAAAAAATCGATAACGTTTTATTGTTGATTTTCCGGTTCAAAACGATTGTGGACAATGGGAATGACTGGTTAAGCAAAGAAAAACCGGTAGTTTACATCTGGAAAGCGCGGTTATTGGAAGTATCGTATTTTGAGATCCGGTTACATTTTGTAATCGAATCTCGATTGCTCTCGAACGAGGCAACATATTGCAATAATTTAAACGCAGCTCTGCTTAAAATTCCCATATTTATCCAAAATAACCGAAAATTACAGAATCTGCGACAATAAATTTTATCCGGTAAAAATCAGTAAGGCTAACCATCAGGGATTTTCGCAAAAAAATCGATAACGTTTTATTGTTGATTTTCCGGTTCAAAATGATTGTGGACAATGGGAATGACTGGTTAAGCAAAGAAAAACCGGTAGTTTACATCTGGAATGCGCGGTTATTGGAAGTATCGTATTTTGAGATCCGGTTACATTTTGTAATCGAATCTCGATTGCTCTCGAACGAGGCAACATATTGCAATAATTTAAACGCAGCTCTGCTTAAAATTACCATATTTATCCAAAATAACCGAAAATTACAGAATCTGTGACAATAAATTTTATCCGGTAAAAATCAGTAAGGCTAACCATCAGGGATTTTCGCAAAAAAATCGATAACGTTTTATTGTTGATTTTCCGGTTCAAAATAATTGTGGACAATGGAAATGACTGGTTAAGCAAAGAAAAACCGGTAGTTTACATCTGGAAAGCGCGGTTATTGGAAGTATCGTATTTTGAGATCCGGTTACATTTTGTAATCGAATCTCGATTGCTCTCGAACGAGGCAACATATTGCAATAATTTAAACGCAGCTCTGCTTAAAATTCCCATATTTATCCAAAATAACCGAAAATTACAGAATCTGCGACAATAAATTTTATCCGGTAAAAATCAGTAAGGCTAACCATCAGGGATTTTCGCAAAAAAATCGATAACGTTTTATTGTTGATTTTCCGGTTCAACATGATTGTGGACAATGGGAATGACTGGTTAAGCAAAGAAAAACCGGTAGTTTACATCTGGAAAGCGCGGTTATTGGAAGTATCGTATTTTGAGATCCGGTTACATTTTGTAATCGAATCTCGATTGCTCTCGAACGAGGCAACATATTGCAATAATTTAAACGCAGCTCTGCTTAAAATTCCCATATTTATCCAAAATAACCGAAAATTACAGAATCTGCGACAATAAATTTTATCCGGTAAAAATCAGTAAGGCTAACCATCAGGGATTTTCGCAAAAAAATCGATAACGTTTTATTGTTGATTTTCCGGTTCAAAATGATTGTGGACAATGGGAATGACTGGCTAAGCAAAGAAAAATCGGTAGTTTACATCTGGAAAGCGCGGCTATTGGAAGTATCGTATTTTGAGATCCGGTTACATTTTGTAATCGAATCTCGATTGCTCTCGAACGAGGCAACATATTGCAATAATTTAAACGCAGCTCTGCTTAAAATTACCATATTTATCCAAAATAACCGAAAATTACAGAATCTGTGACAATAAATTTTATCCGGTAAAAATCAGTAAGGCTAACTAACCATCAGGGATTTTCGCAAAAAAATCGATAACGTTTTATTGTTGATTTTCCGGTTCAAAATGATTGTGGACAATGGGAATGACTGGTTAAGCAAAGAAAAACCGGTAGTTTACATCTGGAAAGCGCGGTTATTGGAAGTATCGTATTTTGAGATCCGGTTACATTTTGTAATCGAATCTCGATTGCTCTCGAACGAGGCAACATATTGCAATAATTTAAACGCAGCTCTGCTTAAAATTGCCATATTTATCCAAAATAACCGAAAATTACAGAATCTGCGACAATAAATTTTATCCGGTAAAAATCAGTAAGGCTAACCATCAGGGATTTTCGCAAAAAAATCGATAACGTTTTATTGTTGATTTTCCGGTTCAAAATGATTGTGGACAATGGGAATGACTGGTTAAGCAAAGAAAAACCGGTAGTTTACATCTGGAAAGCGTGGTTATTGGAAGTATCGTATTTTGAGATCCGGTTACATTTTGTAATCGAATCTCGATTGCTCTCGAACGAGGCAACATATTGCAATAATTTAAACGCAGCTCTGCTTAAAATTACCATATTTATCCAAAATAACCGAAAATTACAGAATCTGTGACAATAAATTTTATCCGGTAAAAATCAGTAAGGCTAACCATCAGGGATTTTCGCAAAAAAATCGATAAAGTTTTATTGTTGATTTTCCGGTTCAAAATGATTGTGGACAATGGGAATGACTGGTTAAGCAAAGAAAAACCGGTAGTTTACATCTGGAAAGCGCGGCTATTGGAAGTATCGTATTTTGAGATCCGGTTACATTTTGTAATCGAATCTCGATTGCTCTCGAACGAGGCAACATATTGCAATAATTTAAACGCAGCTCTGCTTAAAATTCCCATATTTATCCAAAATAACCGAAAATTACAGAATCTGTGACAATAAATTTTATCCGGTAAAAATCAGTAAGGCTAACCATCAGGGATTTTCGCAAAAAAATCGATAACGTTTTATTGTTGATTTTCCGGTTCAAAATGATTGTGGACAATGGGAATGACAGTTTAAGCAAAGAAAAACCGGTAGTTTACATCTGGAAAGCGCGGTTATTGGAAGTATCGTATTTTGAGATCCGGTTACATTTTGTAATCGAATCTCGATTGCTCTCGAACGAGGCAACATATTGCAATAATTTAAACGCAGCTCTGCTTAAAATTACCATATTTATCCAAAATAACCGAAAATTACACAATCTGTGACAATAAATTTTATCCGGTAAAAATAAGTAAGGCTAACTAACCATCAGGGATTTTCGCAAAAAAATCGATAACGTTTTATTGTTGATTTTCCGGTTCAAAATGATTGTGGACAATGGGAATGACAGTTTAAGCAACGAAAAACCGGTAGTTTACATCTGGAAAGCGCGGTTATTGGAAGTATCGTATTTTGAGATCCGGTTACATTTTGTAATCGAATCTCGATTGCTCTCGAACGAGGCAACATATTGCAATAATTTAAACGCAGCTCTGCTTAAAATTACCATATTTATCCAAAATAACCGAAAATTACAGAATCTGTGACAATAAATTTTATCCGGTAAAAATCAGTAAGGCTAACCATCAGGGATTTTCGCAAAAAAATCGATAACGTTTTATTGTTGATTTTCCGGTTCAAAATGATTGTGGACAATGGGAATGACTGGTTAAGCAAAGAAAAACCGGTAGTTTACATCTGGAAAGCGCGGTTATTGGAAGTATCGTATTTTGAGATCCGGTTACATTTTGTAATCGAATCTCGATTGCTCTCGAACGAGGCAACATATTGCAATAATTTAAACGCAGCTCTGCTTAAAATTACCATATTTATCCAAAATAACCGAAAATTACAGAATCTGTGACAATAAATTTTATCCGGTAAAAATCAGTAAGGCTAACCATCAGGGATTTTCGCAAAAAAATCGATAACGTTTTATTGTTGATTTTCCGGTTCAAAATGATTGTGGACAATGGGAATGACTGGTTAAGCAAAGAAAAACCGGTAGTTTACATCTGGAAAGCGTGGTTATTGGAAGTATCGTATTTTGAGATCCGGTTACATTTTGTAATCGAATCTCGATTGCTCTCGAACGAGGCAACATATTGCAATAATTTAAACGCAGCTCTGCTTAAAATTACCATATTTATCCAAAATAACCGAAAATTACAGAATCTGTGACAATAAATTTTATCCGGTAAAAATCAGTAAGGCTAACCATCAGGGATTTTCGCAAAAAAATCGATAACGTTTTATTGTTGATTTTCCGGTTCAAAATGATTGTGGACAATGGGAATGACTGGTTAAGCAAAGAAAAACCGGTAGTTTACATCTGGAAAGCGCGGTTATTGGAAGTATCGTATTTTGAGATCCGGTTACATTTTGTAATCGAATCTCGATTGCTCTCGAACGAGGCAACATATTGCAATAATTTAAACGCAGCTCTGCTTAAAATTACCATATTTATCCAAAATAACCGAAAATTACAGAATCTGTGACAATAAATTTTATCCGGTAAAAATCAGTAAGGCTAACCATCAGGGATTTTCGCAAAAAAATCGATAACGTTTTATTGTTGATTTTCCGGTTCAAAATAATTGTGGACAATGGAAATGACTGGTTAAGCAAAGAAAAACCGGTAGTTTACATCTGGAAAGCGCGGTTATTGGAAGTATCGTATTTTGAGATCCGGTTACATTTTGTAATCGAATCTCGATTGCTCTCGAACGAGGCAACATATTGCAATAATTTAAACGCAGCTCTGCTTAAAATTCCCATATTTATCCAAAATAACCGAAAATTACAGAATCTGCGACAATAAATTTTATCCGGTAAAAATCAGTAAGGCTAACCATCAGGGATTTTCGCAAAAAAATCGATAACGTTTTATTGTTGATTTTCCGGTTCAAAATGATTGTGGACAATGGAAATGACTGGTTAAGCAAAGAAAAACCGGTAGTTTACATCTGGAAAGCGCGGTTATTGGAAGTATCGTATTTTGAGATCCGGTTACATTTTGTAATCGAATCTCGATTGCTCTCGAACGAGGCAACATATTGCAATAATTTAAACGCAGCTCTGCTTAAAATTCCCATATTTATCCAAAATATCCGAAAATTACAGAATCTGCGACAATAAATTTTATCCGGTAAAAATCAGTAAGGCTAACCATCAGGGATTTTCGCAAAAAAATCGATAACGTTTTATTGTTGATTTTCCGGTTCAAAATGATTGTGGACAATGGGAATGACTGGCTAAGCAAAGAAAAATCGGTAGTTTACATCTGGAAAGCGCGGTTATTGGAAGTATCGTATTTTGAGATCCGGTTACATTTTGTAATCGAATCTCGATTGCTCTCGAACGAGGCAACATATTGCAATAATTTAAACGCAGCTCTGCTTAAAATTACCATATTTATCCAAAATAACCGAAAATTACAGAATCTGTGACAATAAATTTTATCCGGTAAAAATCAGTAAGGCTAACTAACCATCAGGGATTTTCGCAAAAAAATCGATAACGTTTTATTGTTGATTTTCCGGTTCAAAATGATTGTGGACAATGGGAATGACTGGTTAAGCAAAGAAAAACCGGTAGTTTACATCTGGAAAGCGTGGTTATTGGAAGTATCGTATTTTGAGATCCGGTTACATTTTGTAATCGAATCTCGATTGCTCTCGAACGAGGCAACATATTGCAATAATTTAAACGCAGCTCTGCTTAAAATTACCATATTTATCCAAAATAACCGAAAATTACAGAATCTGTGACAATAAATTTTATCCGGTAAAAATCAGTAAGGCTAACCATCAGGGATTTTCACAAAAAAATCGATAAAGTTTTATTGTTGATTTTCCGGTTCAAAATGATTGTGGACAATGGGAATGACTGGTTAAGCAAAGAAAAACCGGTAGTTTACATCTGGAAAGCGCGGCTATTGGAAGTATCGTATTTTGAGATCCGGTTACATTTTGTAATCGAATCTCGATTGCTCTCGAACGAGGCAACATATTGCAATAATTTAAACGCAGCTCTGCTTAAAATTACCATATTTATCCAAAATAACCGAAAATTACAGAATCTGTGACAATAAATTTTATCCGGTAAAAATCAGTAAGGCTAACTAACCATCAGGGATTTTCGCAAAAAAATCGATAACGTTTTATTGTTGATTTTCCGGTTCAAAATGATTGTGGACAATGGGAATGACAGTTTAAGCAACGAAAAACCGGTAGTTTACATCTGGAAAGCGCGGTTATTGTAAGTATCGTATTTTGAGATCCGGTTACATTTTGTAATCGAATCTCGATTGCTCTCGAACGAGGCAACATATTGCAATAATTTAAACGCAGCTCTGCTTAAAATTACCATATTTATCCAAAATAACCGAAAATTACAGAATCTGTGACAATAAATTTTATCCGGTAAAAATCAGTAAGGCTAACCATCAGGGATTTTCGCAAAAAAATCGATAACGTTTTATTGTTGATTTTCCGGTTCAAAATGATTGTGGACAATGGGAATGACTGGTTAAGCAAAGAAAAACCGGTAGTTTACATCTGGAAAGCGCGGTTATTGGAAGTATCGTATTTTGAGATCCGGTTACATTTTGTAATCGAATCTCGATTGCTCTCGAACGAGGCAACATATTGCAATAATTTAAACGCAGCTCTGCTTAAAATTCCCATATTTATCCAAAATAACCGAAAATTACAGAATCTGCGACAATAAATTTTATCCGGTAAAAATCAGTAAGGCTAACCATCAGGGATTTTCGCAAAAAAATCGATAAAGTTTTATTGTTGATTTTCCGGTTCAAAATGATTGTGGACAATGGGAATGACTGGTTAAGCAAAGAAAAACCGGTAGTTTACATCTGGAAAGCGCGGTTATTGGAAGTATCGTATTTTGAGATCCGGTTACATTTTGTAATCGAATCTCGATTGCTCTCGAACGAGGCAACATATTGCAATAATTTAAACGCAGCTCTGCTTAAAATTACCATATTTATCCAAAATAACCGAAAATTACAGAATCTGCGACAATAAATTTTATCCGGTAAAAATCAGTAAGGCTAACCATCAGGGATTTTCGCAAAAAAATCGATAACGTTTTATTGTTGATTTTCCGGTTCAAAATGATTGTGGACAATGGGAATGACTGGTTAAGCAAAGAAAAACCGGTAGTTTACATCTGGAAAGCGCGGTTATTGGAAGTATCGTATTTTGAGATCCGGTTACATTTTGTAATCGAATCTCGATTGCTCTCGAACGAGGCAACATATTGCAATAATTTAAACGCAGCTCTGCTTAAAATTCCCATATTTATCCAAAATAACCGAAAATTACAGAATCTGCGACAATAAATTTTATCCGGTAAAAATCAGTAAGGCTAACCATCAGGGATTTTCGCAAAAAAATCGATAACGTTTTATTGTTGATTTTCCGGTTCAAAATGATTGTGGACAATGGGAATGACTGGCTAAGCAAAGAAAAATCGGTAGTTTACATCTGGAAAGCGCGGCTATTGGAAGTATCGTATTTTGAGATCCGGTTACATTTTGTAATCGAATCTCGATTGCTCTCGAACGAGGCAACATATTGCAATAATTTAAACGCAGCTCTGCTTAAAATTACCATATTTATCCAAAATAACCGAAAATTACAGAATCTGTGACAATAAATTTTATCCGGTAAAAATCAGTAAGGCTAACTAACCATCAGGGATTTTCGCAAAAAAATCGATAACGTTTTATTGTTGATTTTCCGGTTCAAAATGATTGTGGACAATGGGAATGACTGGTTAAGCAAAGAAAAACCGGTAGTTTACATCTGGAAAGCGCGGTTATTGGAAGTATCGTATTTTGAGATCCGGTTACATTTTGTAATCGAATCTCGATTGCTCTCGAACGAGGCAACATATTGCAATAATTTAAACGCAGCTCTGCTTAAAATTGCCATATTTATCCAAAATAACCGAAAATTACAGAATCTGCGACAATAAATTTTATCCGGTAAAAATCAGTAAGGCTAACCATCAGGGATTTTCGCAAAAAAATCGATAACGTTTTATTGTTGATTTTCCGGTTCAAAATGATTGTGGACAATGGGAATGACTGGTTAAGCAAAGAAAAACCGGTAGTTTACATCTGGAAAGCGTGGTTATTGGAAGTATCGTATTTTGAGATCCGGTTACATTTTGTAATCGAATCTCGATTGCTCTCGAACGAGGCAACATATTGCAATAATTTAAACGCAGCTCTGCTTAAAATTACCATATTTATCCAAAATAACCGAAAATTACAGAATCTGTGACAATAAATTTTATCCGGTAAAAATCAGTAAGGCTAACCATCAGGGATTTTCGCAAAAAAATCGATAAAGTTTTATTGTTGATTTTCCGGTTCAAAATGATTGTGGACAATGGGAATGACTGGTTAAGCAAAGAAAAACCGGTAGTTTACATCTGGAAAGCGCGGCTATTGGAAGTATCGTATTTTGAGATCCGGTTACATTTTGTAATCGAATCTCGATTGCTCTCGAACGAGGCAACATATTGCAATAATTTAAACGCAGCTCTGCTTAAAATTCCCATATTTATCCAAAATAACCGAAAATTACAGAATCTGTGACAATAAATTTTATCCGGTAAAAATCAGTAAGGCTAACCATCAGGGATTTTCGCAAAAAAATCGATAACGTTTTATTGTTGATTTTCCGGTTCAAAATGATTGTGGACAATGGGAATGACAGTTTAAGCAAAGAAAAACCGGTAGTTTACATCTGGAAAGCGCGGTTATTGGAAGTATCGTATTTTGAGATCCGGTTACATTTTGTAATCGAATCTCGATTGCTCTCGAACGAGGCAACATATTGCAATAATTTAAACGCAGCTCTGCTTAAAATTACCATATTTATCCAAAATAACCGAAAATTACACAATCTGTGACAATAAATTTTATCCGGTAAAAATAAGTAAGGCTAACTAACCATCAGGGATTTTCGCAAAAAAATCGATAACGTTTTATTGTTGATTTTCCGGTTCAAAATGATTGTGGACAATGGGAATGACAGTTTAAGCAACGAAAAACCGGTAGTTTACATCTGGAAAGCGCGGTTATTGGAAGTATCGTATTTTGAGATCCGGTTACATTTTGTAATCGAATCTCGATTGCTCTCGAACGAGGCAACATATTGCAATAATTTAAACGCAGCTCTGCTTAAAATTACCATATTTATCCAAAATAACCGAAAATTACAGAATCTGTGACAATAAATTTTATCCGGTAAAAATCAGTAAGGCTAACCATCAGGGATTTTCGCAAAAAAATCGATAACGTTTTATTGTTGATTTTCCGGTTCAAAATGATTGTGGACAATGGGAATGACTGGTTAAGCAAAGAAAAACCGGTAGTTTACATCTGGAAAGCGCGGTTATTGGAAGTATCGTATTTTGAGATCCGGTTACATTTTGTAATCGAATCTCGATTGCTCTCGAACGAGGCAACATATTGCAATAATTTAAACGCAGCTCTGCTTAAAATTACCATATTTATCCAAAATAACCGAAAATTACAGAATCTGTGACAATAAATTTTATCCGGTAAAAATCAGTAAGGCTAACCATCAGGGATTTTCGCAAAAAAATCGATAACGTTTTATTGTTGATTTTCCGGTTCAAAATGATTGTGGACAATGGGAATGACTGGTTAAGCAAAGAAAAACCGGTAGTTTACATCTGGAAAGCGTGGTTATTGGAAGTATCGTATTTTGAGATCCGGTTACATTTTGTAATCGAATCTCGATTGCTCTCGAACGAGGCAACATATTGCAATAATTTAAACGCAGCTCTGCTTAAAATTACCATATTTATCCAAAATAACCGAAAATTACAGAATCTGTGACAATAAATTTTATCCGGTAAAAATCAGTAAGGCTAACCATCAGGGATTTTCGCAAAAAAATCGATAACGTTTTATTGTTGATTTTCCGGTTCAAAATGATTGTGGACAATGGGAATGACTGGTTAAGCAAAGAAAAACCGGTAGTTTACATCTGGAAAGCGCGGTTATTGGAAGTATCGTATTTTGAGATCCGGTTACATTTTGTAATCGAATCTCGATTGCTCTCGAACGAGGCAACATATTGCAATAATTTAAACGCAGCTCTGCTTAAAATTACCATATTTATCCAAAATAACCGAAAATTACAGAATCTGTGACAATAAATTTTATCCGGTAAAAATCAGTAAGGCTAACCATCAGGGATTTTCGCAAAAAAATCGATAACGTTTTATTGTTGATTTTCCGGTTCAAAATAATTGTGGACAATGGAAATGACTGGTTAAGCAAAGAAAAACCGGTAGTTTACATCTGGAAAGCGCGGTTATTGGAAGTATCGTATTTTGAGATCCGGTTACATTTTGTAATCGAATCTCGATTGCTCTCGAACGAGGCAACATATTGCAATAATTTAAACGCAGCTCTGCTTAAAATTCCCATATTTATCCAAAATAACCGAAAATTACAGAATCTGCGACAATAAATTTTATCCGGTAAAAATCAGTAAGGCTAACCATCAGGGATTTTCGCAAAAAAATCGATAACGTTTTATTGTTGATTTTCCGGTTCAAAATGATTGTGGACAATGGAAATGACTGGTTAAGCAAAGAAAAACCGGTAGTTTACATCTGGAAAGCGCGGTTATTGGAAGTATCGTATTTTGAGATCCGGTTACATTTTGTAATCGAATCTCGATTGCTCTCGAACGAGGCAACATATTGCAATAATTTAAACGCAGCTCTGCTTAAAATTCCCATATTTATCCAAAATATCCGAAAATTACAGAATCTGCGACAATAAATTTTATCCGGTAAAAATCAGTAAGGCTAACCATCAGGGATTTTCGCAAAAAAATCGATAACGTTTTATTGTTGATTTTCCGGTTCAAAATGATTGTGGACAATGGGAATGACTGGCTAAGCAAAGAAAAATCGGTAGTTTACATCTGGAAAGCGCGGTTATTGGAAGTATCGTATTTTGAGATCCGGTTACATTTTGTAATCGAATCTCGATTGCTCTCGAACGAGGCAACATATTGCAATAATTTAAACGCAGCTCTGCTTAAAATTACCATATTTATCCAAAATAACCGAAAATTACAGAATCTGTGACAATAAATTTTATCCGGTAAAAATCAGTAAGGCTAACTAACCATCAGGGATTTTCGCAAAAAAATCGATAACGTTTTATTGTTGATTTTCCGGTTCAAAATGATTGTGGACAATGGGAATGACTGGTTAAGCAAAGAAAAACCGGTAGTTTACATCTGGAAAGCGTGGTTATTGGAAGTATCGTATTTTGAGATCCGGTTACATTTTGTAATCGAATCTCGATTGCTCTCGAACGAGGCAACATATTGCAATAATTTAAACGCAGCTCTGCTTAAAATTACCATATTTATCCAAAATAACCGAAAATTACAGAATCTGTGACAATAAATTTTATCCGGTAAAAATCAGTAAGGCTAACCATCAGGGATTTTCACAAAAAAATCGATAAAGTTTTATTGTTGATTTTCCGGTTCAAAATGATTGTGGACAATGGGAATGACTGGTTAAGCAAAGAAAAACCGGTAGTTTACATCTGGAAAGCGCGGCTATTGGAAGTATCGTATTTTGAGATCCGGTTACATTTTGTAATCGAATCTCGATTGCTCTCGAACGAGGCAACATATTGCAATAATTTAAACGCAGCTCTGCTTAAAATTACCATATTTATCCAAAATAACCGAAAATTACAGAATCTGTGACAATAAATTTTATCCGGTAAAAATCAGTAAGGCTAACTAACCATCAGGGATTTTCGCAAAAAAATCGATAACGTTTTATTGTTGATTTTCCGGTTCAAAATGATTGTGGACAATGGGAATGACAGTTTAAGCAACGAAAAACCGGTAGTTTACATCTGGAAAGCGCGGTTATTGTAAGTATCGTATTTTGAGATCCGGTTACATTTTGTAATCGAATCTCGATTGCTCTCGAACGAGGCAACATATTGCAATAATTTAAACGCAGCTCTGCTTAAAATTACCATATTTATCCAAAATAACCGAAAATTACAGAATCTGTGACAATAAATTTTATCCGGTAAAAATCAGTAAGGCTAACCATCAGGGATTTTCGCAAAAAAATCGATAACGTTTTATTGTTGATTTTCCGGTTCAAAATGATTGTGGACAATGGGAATGACTGGTTAAGCAAAGAAAAACCGGTAGTTTACATCTGGAAAGCGCGGTTATTGGAAGTATCGTATTTTGAGATCCGGTTACATTTTGTAATCGAATCTCGATTGCTCTCGAACGAGGCAACATATTGCAATAATTTAAACGCAGCTCTGCTTAAAATTCCCATATTTATCCAAAATAACCGAAAATTACAGAATCTGCGACAATAAATTTTATCCGGTAAAAATCAGTAAGGCTAACCATCAGGGATTTTCGCAAAAAAATCGATAAAGTTTTATTGTTGATTTTCCGGTTCAAAATGATTGTGGACAATGGGAATGACTGGTTAAGCAAAGAAAAACCGGTAGTTTACATCTGGAAAGCGCGGTTATTGGAAGTATCGTATTTTGAGATCCGGTTACATTTTGTAATCGAATCTCGATTGCTCTCGAACGAGGCAACATATTGCAATAATTTAAACGCAGCTCTGCTTAAAATTACCATATTTATCCAAAATAACCGAAAATTACAGAATCTGCGACAATAAATTTTATCCGGTAAAAATCAGTAAGGCTAACCATCAGGGATTTTCGCAAAAAAATCGATAACGTTTTATTGTTGATTTTCCGGTTCAAAATGATTGTGGACAATGGGAATGACAGTTTAAGCAAAGAAAAACCGGTAGTTTACATCTGGAAAGCGCGGTTATTGGAAGTATCGTATTTTGAGATCCGGTTACATTTTGTAATCGAATCTCGATTGCTCTCGAACGAGGCAACATATTGCAATAATTTAAACGCAGCTCTGCTTAAAATTCCCATATTTATCCAAAATAACCGAAAATTACAGAATCTGTGACAATAAATTTTATCCGGTAAAAATCAGTAAGGCTAACCATCAGGGATTTTCGCAAAAAAATCGATAACGTTTTATTGTTGATTTTCCGGTTCAAAATGATTGTGGACAATGGGAATGACTGGTTAAGCAAAGAAAAACCGGTAGTTTACATCTGGAACGCGTGGTTATTGGAAGTATCGTATTTTGAGATCCGGTTACGTTTTGTAATCGAATCTCGATTGCTCTCGAACGAGGCAACATATTGCAATAATTTAAACGCAGCTCTGCTTAAAATTCCCATATTTATCCACAATAATCGAAAATTACAGAATCTGTGACAATAAATTTTATCCGGTAAAAATCAGTAAGGCTAACCATCAGGGATTTTCGCAAAAAATCGATAACGTTTTATTGTTGATTTTCCGGTTCAAAATGATTGTGGACAATGGGAATGACTGGTTAAGCAAAGAAAAACCGGTAGTTTACATCTGGAAAGCGCGGTTATTGGAAGTATCGTATTTTGAGATCCGGTTACATTTTGCAATCGAATCTCGATTGCTCTCGAACGAGGCAACATATTGCAATAATTTAAACGCAGCTCTGCTTAAAATTACCATATTTATCCAAAATAACCGAAAATTACAGAATCTATGACAATAAATTTTATCCGGTAAAAATCAGTAAGGCTAACCATCAGGGATTTTCGCAAAAAAATCGATAACGTTTTATTGTTGATTTTCCGGTTCAAAATGATTGTGGACAATGGGAATGACTGGTTAAGCAAAGAAAAACCGGTAGTTTACATCTGGAAAGCGCGGTTATTGGAAGTATCGTATTTTGAGATCCGGTTACATTTTGTAATCGAATCTCGATTGCTCTCGAACGAGGCAACATATTGCAATAATTTAAACGCAGCTCTGCTTAAAATTCCCATATTTATCCAAAATAACCGAAAATTACAGAATCTGTGACAATAAATTTTATCCGGTAAAAATCAGTAAGGCTAACCATCAGGGATTTTCGCAAAAAATCGATAAAGTTTTATTGTTGATTTTCCGGTTCAAAATGATTGTGGACAATGGGAATGACTGGTTAAGCAAAGAAAAACCGGTAGTTTACATCTGGAAAGCGCGGTTATTGGAAGTATCGTATTTTGAGATCCGGTTACATTTTGTAATCGAATCTCGATTGCTCTCGAACGAGGCAACATATTGCAATAATTTAAACGCAGCTCTGCTTAAAATTACCATATTTATCCAAAATAACCGAAAATTACAGAATCTATGACAATAAATTTTATCCGGTAAAAATCAGTAAGGCCAACCATCAGGGATTTTCGCAAAAAAATCGATAAAGTTTTATTGTTGATTTTCCGGTTCAAAATGATTGTGGACAATGGGAATGACTGGTTAAGCAAAGAAAAACCGGTAGTTTACATCTGGAAAGCGCGGTTATTGGAAGTATCGTATTTTGAGATCCGGTTACATTTTGTAATCGAATCTCGATTGCTCTCGAACGAGGCAACATATTGCAATAATTTAAACGCAGCTCTGCTTAAAATTCCCATATTTATCCAAAATAACCGAAAATTACAGAATCTGTGACAATAAATTTTATCCGGTAAAAATCAGTAAGGCTAACCATCAGGGATTTTCGCAAAAAAATCGATAACGTTTTATTGTTGATTTTCCGGTTCAAAATGATTGTGGACAATGGGAATGACTGGTTAAGCAAAGAAAAACCGGTAGTTTACATCTGGAAAGCGTGGTTATTGGAAGTATTGTATTTTGAGATCCGGTTACATTTTGTAATCGAATCTCGATTGCTCTCGAACGAGGCAACATATTGCAATAATTTAAACGCAGCTCTGCTTAAAATTCCCATATTTATCCAAAATAACCGAAAATTACAGAATCTGTGACAATAAATTTTATCCGGTAAAAATCAGTAAGGCTAACCATCAGGGATTTTCGCAAAAAATCGATAACGTTTTATTGTTGATTTTCCGGTTCAAAATGATTGTGGACAATGGGAATGACTGGTTAAGCAAAGAAAAACCGGTAGTTTACATCTGGAAAGCGCGGTTATTGGAAGTATCGTATTTTGAGATCCGGTTACATTTTGTAATCGAATCTCGATTGCTCTCGAACGAGGCAACATATTGCAATAATTTAAACGCAGCTCTGCTTAAAATTACCATATTTATCCAAAATAACCGAAAATTACAGAATCTGCGACAATAAATTTTATCCGGTAAAAATCAGTAAGGCTAACCATCAGGGATTTTCGCAAAAAAATCGATAACGTTTTATTGTTGATTTTCCGGTTCAAAACGATTGTGGACAATGGGAATGACTGGTTAAGCAAAGAAAAACCGGTAGTTTACATCTGGAAAGCGCGGTTATTGGAAGTATCGTATTTTGAGATCCGGTTACATTTTGTAATCGAATCTCGATTGCTCTCGAACGAGGCAACATATTGCAATAATTTAAACGCAGCTCTGCTTAAAATTCCCATATTTATCCAAAATAACCGAAAATTACAGAATCTGTGACAATAAATTTTATCCGGTAAAAATCAGTAAGGCTAACCATCAGGGATTTTCGCAAAAAAATCGATAACGTTTTATTGTTGATTTTCCGGTTCAAAATGATTGTGGACAATGGGAATGACTGGTTAAGCAAAGAAAAACCGGTAGTTTACATCTGGAAAGCGCGGTTATTGGAAGTATCGTATTTTGAGATCCGGTTACATTTTGTAATCGAATCTCGATTGCTCTCGAACGAGGCAACATATTGCAATAATTTAAACGCAGCTCTGCTTAAAATTCCCATATTTATCCAAAATAACCGAAAATTACAGAATCTGCGACAATAAATTTTATCCGGTAAAAATCAGTAAGGCTAACCATCAGGGATTTTCGCAAAAAAATCGATAACGTTTTATTGTTGATTTTCCGGTTCAAAACGATTGTGGACAATGGGAATGACTGGTTAAGCAAAGAAAAACCGGTAGTTTACATCTGGAAAGCGCGGTTATTGGAAGTATCGTATTTTGAGATCCGGTTACATTTTGTAATCGAATCTCGATTGCTCTCGAACGAGGCAACATATTGCAATAATTTAAACGCAGCTCTGCTTAAAATTCCCATATTTATCCAAAATAACCGAAAATTACAGAATCTGTGACAATAAATTTTATCCGGTAAAAATCAGTAAGGCTAACCATCAGGGATTTTCGCAAAAAAATCGATAACGTTTTATTGTTGATTTTCCGGTTCAAAATGATTGTGGACAATGGGAATGACTGGTTAAGCAAAGAAAAACCGGTAGTTTACATCTGGAAAGCGTGGTTATTGGAAGTATTGTATTTTGAGATCCGGTTACATTTTGTAATCGAATCTCGATTGCTCTCGAACGAGGCAACATATTGCAATAATTTAAACGCAGCTCTGCTTAAAATTCCCATATTTATCCAAAATAACCGAAAATTACAGAATCTGTGACAATAAATTTTATCCGGTAAAAATCAGTAAGGCTAACCATCAGTGATTTTCGCAAAAAATCGATAACGTTTTATTGTTGATTTTCCGGTTCAAAATGATTGTGGACAATGGGAATGACTGGTTAAGCAAAGAAAAACCGGTAGTTTACATCTGGAAAGCGCGGTTATTGGAAGTATCGTATTTTGAGATCCGGTTACATTTTGTAATCGAATCTCGATTGCTCTCGAACGAGGCAACATATTGCAATAATTTAAACGCAGCTCTGCTTAAAATTACCATATTTATCCAAAATAACCGAAAATTACAGAATCTGCGACAATAAATTTTATCCGGTAAAAATCAGTAAGGCTAACCATCAGGGATTTTCGCAAAAAAATCGATAACGTTTTATTGTTGATTTTCCGGTTCAAAACGATTGTGGACAATGGGAATGACTGGTTAAGCAAAGAAAAACCGGTAGTTTACATCTGGAAAGCGCGGTTATTGGAAGTATCGTATTTTGAGATCCGGTTACATTTTGTAATCGAATCTCGATTGCTCTCGAACGAGGCAACATATTGCAATAATTTAAACGCAGCTCTGCTTAAAATTCCCATATTTATCCAAAATAACCGAAAATTACAGAATCTGTGACAATAAATTTTATCCGGTAAAAACCAGTAAGGCTAACCATCAGGGATTTTCGCAAAAAAATCGATAACGTTTTATTGTTGATTTTCCGGTTCAAAATGATTGTGGACAATGGGAATGACTGGTTAAGCAAAGAAAAACCGGTAGTTTACATCTGGAAAGCGCGGTTATTGGAAGTATCGTATTTTGAGATCCGGTTACATTTTGTAATCGAATCTCGATTGCTCTCGAACGAGGCAACATATTGCAATAATTTAAACGCAGCTCTGCTTAAAATTCCCATATTTATCCAAAATAACCGAAAATTACAGAATCTGCGACAATAAATTTTATCCGGTAAAAATCAGTAAGGCTAACCATCAGGGATTTTCGCAAAAAATCGATAAAGTTTTATTGTTGATTTTCCGGTTCAAAATGATTGTGGACAATGGGAATGACTGGTTAAGCAAAGAAAAACTGGTAGTTTACATCTGGAAAGCGCGGTTATTGGAAGTATCGTATTTTGAGATCCGGTTACATTTTGTAATCGAATCTCGATTGCTCTCGAACGAGGCAACATATTGCAATAATTTAAACGCAGCTCTGCTTAAAATTCCCATATTTATCCAAAATAACCGAAAATTACAGAATCTATGACAATAAATTTTATCCGGTAAAAATCAGTAAGGCCAACCATCAGGGATTTTCGCAAAAAAATCGATAAAGTTTTATTGTTGATTTTCCGGTTCAAAATGATTGTGGACAATGGGAATGACTGGTTAAGCAAAGAAAAACCGGTAGTTTACATCTGGAAAGCGCGGTTATTGGAAGTATCGTATTTTGAGATCCGGTTACATTTTGTAATCGAATCTCGATTGCTCTCGAACGAGGCATATTTATCCAAAATAACCGAAAATTACAGAATCTGTGACAATAAATTTTATCCGGTAAAAATCAGTAAGGCTAACCATCAGGGATTTTCGCAAAAAAATCGATAACGTTTTATTGTTGATTTTCCGGTTCAAAATGATTGTGGACAATGGGAATGACTGGTTAAGCAAAGAAAAACCGGTAGTTTACATCTGGAAAGCGCGGCTATTGGAAGTTTCGTATTTTGAGATCCGGTTACATTTTGTAATCGAATCTCGATTGCTCTCGAACGAGGCATATTTATCCAAAATAACCGAAAATTACAGAATCTGTGACAATAAATTTTATCCGGTAAAAATCAGTAAGGCTAACCATCAGGGATTTTCGCAAAAAAATCGATAACGTTTTATTGTTGATTTTCCGGTTCAAAATGATTGTGGACAATGGGAATGACTGGTTAAGCAAAGAAAAACCGGTAGTTTACATCTGGAAAGCGCGGTTATTGGAAGTATCGTATTTTGAGATCCGGTTACATTTTGTAATCGAATCTCGATTGCTCTCGAACGAGGCATATTTATCCAAAATAACCGAAAATTACAGAATCTGTGACAATAAATTTTATCCGGTAAAAATCAGTAAGGCTAACCATCAGGGATTTTCGCAAAAAAATCGATAAAGTTTTATTGTTGATTTTCCGGTTCAAAATGATTGTGGACAATGGGAATGACTGGTTAAGCAAAGAAAAACCGGTAGTTTACATCTGGAAAGCGCGGTTATTGGAAGTATCGTATTTTGAGATCCGGTTACATTTTGTAATCGAATCTCGATTGCTCTCGAACGAGGCATATTTATCCAAAATAACCGAAAATTACAGAATCTGTGACAATAAATTTTATCCGGTAAAAATCAGTAAGGCTAACCATCAGGGATTTTCGCAAAAAAATCGATAACGTTTTATTGTTGATTTTCCGGTTCAAAATGATTGTGGACAATGGGAATGACTGGTTAAGCAAAGAAAAACCGGTAGTTTACATCTGGAAAGCGCGGCTATTGGAAGTTTCGTATTTTGAGATCCGGTTACATTTTGTAATCGAATCTCGATTGCTCTCGAACGAGGCATATTTATCCAAAATAACCGAAAATTACAGAATCTGTGACAATAAATTTTATCCGGTAAAAATCAGTAAGGCTAACCATCAGGGATTTTCGCAAAAAAATCGATAACGTTTTATTGTTGATTTTCCGGTTCAAAATGATTGTGGACAATGGGAATGACTGGTTAAGCAAAGAAAAACCGGTAGTTTACATCTGGAAAGCGTGGTTATTGGAAGTATCGTATTTTGAGATCCGGTTACATTTTGTAATCGAATCTCGATTGCTCTCGAACGAGGCAACATATTGCAATAATTTAAACGCAGCTCTGCTTAAAATTACCATATTTATCCAAAATAACCGAAAATTGCAGAATCTGTGACAATAAATTTTATCCGGTAAAAATCAGTAAGGCTAACCATCAGGGATTTTCGCAAAAAAATCGATAAAGTTTTATTGTTGATTTTCCGGTTCAAAATGATTGTGGACAATGGGAATGACTGGTTAAGCAAAGAAAAACCGGTAGTTTACATCTGGAAAGCGCGGTTATTGGAAGTATCGTATTTTGAGATCCGGTTACATTTTGTAATCGAATCTCGATTGCTCTCGAACGAGGCAACATATTGCAATAATTTAAACGCAGCTCTGCTTAAAATTACCATATTTATCCAAAATAACCGAAAATTACAGAATCTGCGACAATAAATTTTATCCGGTAAAAATCAGTAAGGCTAACCATCAGGGATTTTCGCAAAAAAATCGATAACGTTTTATTGTTGATTTTCCGGTTCAAAACGATTGTGGACAATGGGAATGACTGGTTAAGCAAAGAAAAACCGGTAGTTTACATCTGGAAAGCGCGGTTATTGGAAGTATCGTATTTTGAGATCCGGTTACATTTTGTAATCGAATCTCGATTGCTCTCGAACGAGGCAACATATTGCAATAATTTAAACGCAGCTCTGCTTAAAATTCCCATATTTATCCAAAATAACCGAAAATTACAGAATCTGTGACAATAAATTTTATCCGGTAAAAATCAGTAAGGCTAACCATCAGGGATTTTCGCAAAAAAATCGATAAAGTTTTATTGTTGATTTTCCGGTTCAAAATGATTGTGGACAATGGGAATGACTGGTTAAGCAAAGAAAACCCTGTAGTTTACATCTGGAAAGCGCGGTTATTGGAAGTATCGTATTTTGAGATCCGGTTACATTTTGTAATCGAATCTCGATTGCTCTCGAACGAGGCAACATATTGCAATAATGTAAACGCAGCTCTGCTTAAAATTCCCATATTTATCCAAAATAACCGAAAATTACAGAATCTACGACAATAAATTTTATCCGGTAAAAATCAGTAAGGCTAACCATCAGGGATTTTCGCAAAAAAATCGATAACGTTTTATTGTTGATTTTCCGGTTCAAAACGATTGTGGACAATGGGAATGACTGGTTAAGCAAAGAAAAACCGGTAGTTTACATCTGGAAAGCGCGGTTATTGGAAGTATCGTATTTTGAGATCCGGTTACATTTTGTAATCGAATCTCGATTGCTCTCGAACGAGGCAACATATTGCAATAATTTAAACGCAGCTCTGCTTAAAATTCCCATATTTATCCAAAATAACCGAAAATTACAGAATCTGCGACAATAAATTTTATCCGGTAAAAATCAGTAAGGCTAACCATCAGGGATTTTCGCAAAAAAATCGATAATGTTTTATTGTTGATTTTCCGGTTCAAAATGATTGTGGACAATGGGAATGACTGGTTAAGCAAAGAAAAACCGGTAGTTTACATCTGGAAAGCGCGGTTATTGGAAGTATCGTATTTTGAGATCCGGTTACATTTTGTAATCGAATCTCGATTGCTCTCGAACGAGGCAACATATTGCAATAATTTAAACGCAGCTCTGCTTGAAATTCCCATATTTATCCAAAATAACCGAAAATTACAGAATCTGCGACAATAAATTTTATCCGGTAAAAATCAGTAAGGCTAACCATCAGGGATTTTCGCAAAAAAATCGATAACGTTTTATTGTTGATTTTCCGGTTCAAAACGATTGTGGACAATGGGAATGACTGGTTAAGCAAAGAAAAACCGGTAGTTTACATCTGGAAAGCGCGGTTATTGGAAGTATCGTATTTTGAGATCCGGTTACATTTTGTAATCGAATCTCGATTGCTCTCGAACGAGGCAACATATTGCAATAATTTAAACGCAGCCCTGCTTAAAATTACCATATTTATCCAAAATAACCGAAAATTACAGAATCTGCGACAATAAATTTTATCCGGTAAAAATCAGTAAGGCTAACCATCAGGGATTTTCGCAAAAAAATCGATAAAGTTTTATTGTTGATTTTCCGGTTCAAAATGATTGTGGACAATGGGAATGACTGGTTAAGCAAAGAAAAACCGGTAGTTTACATCTGGAAAGCGCGGTTATTGGAAGTATCGTATTTTGAGATCCGGTTACATTTTGTAATCGAATCTCGATTGCTCTCGAACGAGGCAACATATTGCAATAATTTAAACGCAGCTCTGCTTAAAATTCCCATATTTATCCAAAATAACCGAAAATTACAGAATCTGTGACAATAAATTTTATCCGGTAAAAATCAGTAAGGCTAACATCAGGGATTTTCGCAAAAAAATCGATAACGTTTTATTGTTGATTTTCCGGTTCAAAATGATTGTGGACAATGGGAATGACAGTTTAAGCAAAGAAAAACCGGTAGTTTACATCTGGAAAGCGCGGTTATTGGAAGTATCGTATTTTGAGATCCGGTTACATTTTGTAATCGAATCTCGATTGCTCTCGAACGAGGCAACATATTGCAATAATTTAAACGCAGCTCTGCTTAAAATTCCCATATTTATCCAAAATAACCGAAAATTACAGAATCTGTGACAATAAATTTTATCCGGTAAAAATCAGTAAGGCTAACCATCAGGGATTTTCGCAAAAAAATCGATAACGTTTTATTGTTGATTTTCCAGTTCAAAATGATTGTGGACAATGGGAATGACTGGTTAAGCAAAGAAAAACCGGTAGTTTACATCTGGAAAGCGCGGTTATTGGAAGTATCGTATTTTGAGATCCGGTTACATTTTGTAATCGAATCTCGATTGCTCTCGAACGAGGCAACATATTGCAATAATTTAAACGCAGCTCTGCTTAAAATTCCCATATTTATCCAAAATAACCGAAAATTACAGAATCTGTGACAATAAATTTTATCCGGTAAAAATCAGTAAGGCTAACCATCAGGAATTTTCGCAAAAAAATCGATAACGTTTTATTGTTGATCTTCCGGTTCAAAATGGTTATGAGCAATGAGAATAACCGGTTAGGCAAGAAAAAACCGGTAGTTTGGAAGGCGCGGTTATTGGAAGTATCGTATTTTGGAACCCGGTTACATTTTGTAATCGAACCTCGATTGCATTCGAACGAGGCAACATATTGCAATAATTTAAACGCAGTTCTGCTTAAAATTCCCATATTCATCCAAAATAACCTAAAATTACAGAATCTGTGACAATAAATTTTATCCGGTAAAAATCAGTAAGGCTAACCATCAGGGATTTTCGCAAAAAAATCGATAACGTTTTATTGTTGATTTTCCGGTTCAAAATGATTGTGGACAATGGGAATGACTGGTTAAGCAAAGAAAAACCGGTAGTTTACATCTGGAAAGCGTGGTTATTGGAAGTATCGTATTTTGAGATCCGGTTACATTTTGTAATCGAATCTCGATTGCTCTCGAACGAGGCAACATATTGCAATAATTTAAACGCAGCTCTGCTTAAAATTACCATATTTATCCAAAATAACCGAAAATTACAGAATCTGCGACAATAAATTTTATCCGGTAAAAATCAGTAAGGCTAACCATCAGGGATTTTCGCAAAAAAATCGATAACGTTTTATTGTTGATTTTCCGGTTCAAAACGATTGTGGACAATGGGAATGACTGGTTAAGCAAAGAAAAACCGGTAGTTTACATCTGGAAAGCGCGGTTATTGGAAGTATCGTATTTTGAGATCCGGTTACATTTTGTAATCGAATCTCGATTGCTCTCGAACGAGGCAACATATTGCAATAATTTAAACGCAGCTCTGCTTAAAATTCCCATATTTATCCAAAATAACCGAAAATTACAGAATCTGTGACAATAAATTTTATCCGGTAAAAATCAGTAAGGCTAACCATCAGGGATTTTCGCAAAAAAATCGATAACGTTTTATTGTTGATTTTCCGGTTCAAAATGATTGTGGACAATGGGAATGACTGGTTAAGCAAAGAAAAACCGGTAGTTTACATCTGGAAAGCGCGGTTATTGGAAGTATCGTATTTTGAGATCCGGTTACATTTTGTAATCGAATCTCGATTGCTCTCGAACGAGGCAACATATTGCAATAATTTAAACGCAGCTCTGCTTAAAATTCCCATATTTATCCAAAATAATCGAAAATTACAGAATCTGCGACAATAAATTTTATCCGGTAAAAATCAGTAAGGCTAACCATCAGGGATTTTCGCAAAAAATCGATAAAGTTTTATTGTTGATTTTCCGGTTCAAAATGATTGTGGACAATGAGAATGACTGGTTAAGCAAAGAAAAACTGGTAGTTTACATCTGGAAAGCGCGGTTATTGGAAGTATCGTATTTTGAGATCCGGTTACATTTTGTAATCGAATCTCGATTGCTCTCGAACGAGGCAACATATTGCAATAATTTAAACGCAGCTCTGCTTAAAATTACCATATTTATCCAAAATAACCGAAAATTACAGAATCTATGACAATAAATTTTATCCGGTAAAAATCAGTAAGGCCAACCATCAGGGATTTTCGCAAAAAAATCGATAAAGTTTTATTGTTGATTTTCCGGTTCAAAATGATTGTGGACAATGGGAATGACTGGTTAAGCAAAGAAAAACCGGTAGTTTACATCTGGAAAGCGCGGTTATTGGAAGTATCGTATTTTGAGATCCGGTTACATTTTGTAATCGAATCTCGATTGCTCTCGAACGAGGCATATTTATCCAAAATAACCGAAAATTACAGAATCTGTGACAATAAATTTTATCCGGTAAAAATCAGTAAGGCTAACCATCAGGGATTTTCGCAAAAAAATCGATAACGTTTTATTGTTGATTTTCCGGTTCAAAATGATTGTGGACAATGGGAATGACTGGTTAAGCAAAGAAAAACCGGTAGTTTACATCTGGAAAGCGCGGCTATTGGAAGTATCGTATTTTGAGATCCGGTTACATTTTGTAATCGAATCTCGATTGCTCTCGAACGAGGCAACATATTGCAATAATTTAAACGCAGCTCTGCTTAAAATTACCATATTTATCCAAAATAACCGAAAATTACAGAATCTGTGACAATAAATTTTATCCGGTAAAAATCAGTAAGGCTAACCATCAGGGATTTTCGCAAAAAAATCGATAAAGTTTTATTGTTGATTTTCCGGTTCAAAATGATTGTGGACAATGGGAATGACTGGTTAAGCAAAGAAAAACCGGTAGTTTACATCTGGAAAGCGTGGTTATTGGAAGTATCGTATTTTGAGATCCGGTTACATTTTGTAATCGAATCTCGATTGCTCTCGAACGAGGCAACATATTGCAATAATTTAAACGCAGCTCTGCTTAAAATTACCATATTTATCCAAAATAACCGAAAATTACAGAATCTGTGACAATAAATTTTATCCGGTAAAAATCAGTAAGGCTAACCATCAGGGATTTTCGCAAAAAAATCGATAAAGTTTTATTGTTGATTTTCCGGTTCAAAATGATTGTGGACAATGGGAATGACTGGTTAAGCAAAGAAAAACCGGTAGTTTACATCTGGAAAGCGCGGTTATTGGAAGTATCGTATTTTGAGATCCGGTTAAATTTTGTAATCGAATCTCGATTGCTCTCGAACGAGGCAACATATTGCAATAATTTAAACGCAGCTCTGCTTAAAATTCCCATATTTATCCAAAATAACCGAAAATTACAGAATCTGCGACAATAAATTTTATCCGGTAAAAATCAGTAAGGCTAACCATCAGGGATTTTCGCAAAAAAATCGATAACGTTTTATTGTTGATTTTCCGGTTCAAAACGATTGTGGACAATGGGAATGACTGGTTAAGCAAAGAAAAACCGGTAGTTTACATCTGGAAAGCGCGGTTATTGGAAGTATCGTATTTTGAGATCCGGTTACATTTTGTAATCGAATCTCGATTGCTCTCGAACGAGGCAACATATTGCAATAATTTAAACGCAGCTCTGCTTAAAATTCCCATATTTATCCAAAATAACCGAAAATTACAGAATCTGTGACAATAAATTTTATCCGGTAAAAATCAGTAAGGCTAACCATCAGGGATTTTCGCAAAAAAATCGATAACGTTTTATTGTTGATTTTCCGGTTCAAAATGATTGTGGACAATGGGAATGACTGGTTAAGCAAAGAAAAACCGGTAGTTTACATCTGGAAAGCGTGGTTATTGGAAGTATTGTATTTTGAGATCCGGTTACATTTTGTAATCGAATCTCGATTGCTCTCGAACGAGGCAACATATTGCAATAATTTAAACGCAGCTCTGCTTAAAATTCCCATATTTATCCAAAATAACCGAAAATTACAGAATCTGTGACAATAAATTTTATCCGGTAAAAATCAGTAAGGCTAACCATCAGGGATTTTCGCAAAAAATCGATATCGTTTTATTGTTGATTTTCCGGTTCAAAATGATTGTGGACAATGGGAATGACTGGTTAAGCAAAGAAAAACCGGTAGTTTACATCTGGAAAGCGCGGTTATTGGAAGTATCGTATTTTGAGATCCGGTTACATTTTGTAATCGAATCTCGATTGCTCTCGAACGAGGCAACATATTGCAATAATTTAAACGCAGCTCTGCTTAAAATTACCATATTTATCCAAAATAACCGAAAATTACAGAATCTATGACAATAAATTTTATCCGGTAAAAATCAGTAAGGCTAACATCAGGGATTTTCGCAAAAAAATCGATAACGTTTTATTGTTGATTTTCCGGTTCAAAATATGGGAATGACTGGTTAAGCAAAGAAAAACCGGTAGTTTACATCTGGAAAGCGCGGTTATTGGAAGTATCGTATTTTGAGATCCGGTTACATTTTGTAACCGAATCTCGATTGCTCTCGAACGAGGCAACATATTGCAATAATTTAAACGCAGCTCTGCTTAAAATTACCATATTTATCCAAAATAACCGAAAATTACAGAATCTGCGACAATAAATTTTATCCGGTAAAAATCAGTAAGGCTAACCATCAGGGATTTTCTCAAAAAAATCGATAAAGTTTTATTGTTGATTTTCCGGTTCAAAATGATTGTGGACAATGGGAATGACTGGTTAAGCAAAGAAAACCCTGTAGTTTACATCTGGAAAGCGCGGTTATTGGAAGTATCGTATTTTGAGATCCGGTTACATTTTGTAATCGAATCTCGATTGCTCTCGAACGAGGCAACATATTGCAATAATGTAAACGCAGCTCTGCTTAAAATTCCCATATTTATCCAAAATAACCGAAAATTACAGAATCTACGACAATAAATTTTATCCGGTAAAAATCAGTAAGGCTAACCATCAGGAATTTTCGCAAAAAAATCGATAACGTTTTATTGTTGATTTTCCGGTTCAAAACGATTGTGGACAATGGGAATGACTGGTTAAGCAAAGAAAAACCGGTAGTTTACATCTGGAAAGCGCGGTTATTGGAAGTATCGTATTTTGAGATCCGGTTACATTTTGTAATCGAATCTCGATTGCTCTCGAACGAGGCAACATATTGCAATAATTTAAACGCAGCTCTGCTTAAAATTCCCATATTTATCCAAAATAACCGAAAATTACAGAATCTGCGACAATAAATTTTATCCGGTAAAAATCAGTAAGGCTAACCATCAGGGATTTTCGCAAAAAAATCGATAATGTTTTATTGTTGATTTTCCGGTTCAAAATGATTGTGGACAATGGGAATGACTGGTTAAGCAAAGAAAAACCGGTAGTTTACATCTGGAAAGCGCGGTTATTGGAAGTATCGTATTTTGAGATCCGGTTACATTTTGTAATCGAATCTCGATTGCTCTCGAACGAGGCAACATATTGCAATAATTTAAACGCAGCTCTGCTTGAAATTCCCATATTTATCCAAAATAACCGAAAATTACAGAATCTGCGATAATAAATTTTATCCGGTAAAAATCAGTAAGGCTAACCATCAGGGATTTTCGCAAAAAAATCGATAACGTTTTATTGTTGATTTTCCGGTTCAAAATGATTGTGGACAATGGGAATGACTGGTTAAGCAAAGAAAAACCGGTAGTTTACATCTGGAAAGCGTGGTTATTGGAAGTATCGTATTTTGAGATCCGGTTACATTTTGTAATCGAATCTCGATTGCTCTCGAACGAGGCAACATATTGCAATAATTTAAACGCAGCTCTGCTTAAAATTACCATATTTATCCAAAATAACCGAAAATTACAGAATCTATGACAATAAATTTTATCCGGTAAAAATCAGTAAGGCTAACCATCAGGGATTTTCGCAAAAAAATCGATAACGTTTTATTGTTGATTTTCCGGTTCAAAATGATTGTGGACAATGGGAATGACTGGTTAAGCAAAGAAAAACCGGTAGTTTACATCTGGAAAGCGCGGTTATTGGAAGTATCGTATTTTGAGATCCGGTTACATTTTGTAATCGAATCTCGATTGCTCTCGAACGAGGCAACATATTGCAATAATTTAAACGCAGCCCTGCTTAAAATTACCATATTTATCCAAAATAACCGAAAATTACAGAATCTGCGACAATAAATTTTATCCGGTAAAAATCAGTAAGGCTAACCATCAGGGATTTTCGCAAAAAAATCGATAAAGTTTTATTGTTGATTTTCCGGTTCAAAATGATTGTGGACAATGGGAATGACTGGTTAAGCAAAGAAAAACCGGTAGTTTACATCTGGAAAGCGCGGTTATTGGAAGTATCGTATTTTGAGATCCGGTTACATTTTGTAATCGAATCTCGATTGCTCTCGAACGAGGCAACATATTGCAATAATTTAAACGCAGCTCTGCTTAAAATTCCCATATTTATCCAAAATAACCGAAAATTACAGAATCTGTGACAATAAATTTTATCCGGTAAAAATCAGTAAGGCTAACATCAGGGATTTTCGCAAAAAAATCGATAACGTTTTATTGTTGATTTTCCGGTTCAAAATGATTGTGGACAATGGGAATGACAGTTTAAGCAAAGAAAAACCGGTAGTTTACATCTGGAAAGCGCGGTTATTGGAAGTATCGTATTTTGAGATCCGGTTACATTTTGTAATCGAATCTCGATTGCTCTCGAACGAGGCAACATATTGCAATAATTTAAACGCAGCTCTGCTTAAAATTCCCATATTTATCCAAAATAACCGAAAATTACAGAATCTGTGACAATAAATTTTATCCGGTAAAAATCAGTAAGGCTAACCATCAGGGATTTTCGCAAAAAAATCGATAACGTTTTATTGTTGATTTTCCAGTTCAAAATGATTGTGGACAATGGGAATGACTGGTTAAGCAAAGAAAAACCGGTAGTTTACATCTGGAAAGCGCGGTTATTGGAAGTATCGTATTTTGAGATCCGGTTACATTTTGTAATCGAATCTCGATTGCTCTCGAACGAGGCAACATATTGCAATAATTTAAACGCAGCTCTGCTTAAAATTCCCATATTTATGCAAAATAACCGAAAATTACAGAATCTGCGACAATAAATTTTATCCGGTAAAAATCAGTAAGGCTAACCATCAGGGATTTTCGCAAAAAAATCGATAACGTTTTATTGTTGATTTTCCGGTTCAAAACGATTGTGGACAATGGGAATGACTGGTTAAGCAAAGAAAAACCGGTAGTTTACATCTGGAAAGCGCGGTTATTGGAAGTATCGTATTTTGAGATCCGGTTACATTTTGTAATCGAATCTCGATTGCTCTCGAACGAGGCAACATATTGCAATAATTTAAACGCAGCTCTGCTTAAAATTCCCATATTTATCCAAAATAACCGAAAATTACAGAATCTGTGACAATAAATTTTATCCGGTAAAAATCAGTAAGGCTAACCATCAGGGATTTTCGCAAAAAAATCGATAACGTTTTATTGTTGATTTTCCGGTTCAAAATGATTGTGGACAATGGGAATGACTGGTTAAGCAAAGAAAAACCGGTAGTTTACATCTGGAAAGCGTGGTTATTGGAAGTATTGTATTTTGAGATCCGGTTACATTTTGTAATCGAATCTCGATTGCTCTCGAACGAGGCAACATATTGCAATAATTTAAACGCAGCTCTGCTTAAAATTCCCATATTTATCCAAAATAACCGAAAATTACAGAATCTGTGACAATAAATTTTATCCGGTAAAAATCAGTAAGGCTAACCATCAGGGATTTTCGCAAAAAATCGATAACGTTTTATTGTTGATTTTCCGGTTCAAAATGATTGTGGACAATGGGAATGACTGGTTAAGCAAAGAAAAACCGGTAGTTTACATCTGGAAAGCGCGGTTATTGGAAGTATCGTATTTTGAGATCCGGTTACATTTTGTAATCGAATCTCGATTGCTCTCGAACGAGGCAACATATTGCAATAATTTAAACGCAGCTCTGCTTAAAATTACCATATTTATCCAAAATAACCGAAAATTACAGAATCTATGACAATAAATTTTATCCGGTAAAAATCAGTAAGGCTAACATCAGGGATTTTCGCAAAAAAATCGATAACGTTTTATTGTTGATTTTCCGGTTCAAAATATGGGAATGACTGGTTAAGCAAAGAAAAACCGGTAGTTTACATCTGGAAAGCGCGGTTATTGGAAGTATCGTATTTTGAGATCCGGTTACATTTTGTAATCGAATCTCGATTGCTCTCGAACGAGGCAACATATTGCAATAATTTAAACGCAGCTCTGCTTAAAATTACCATATTTATCCAAAATAACCGAAAATTACAGAATCTGCGACAATAAATTTTATCCGGTAAAAATCAGTAAGGCTAACCATCAGGGATTTTCGCAAAAAAATCGATAAAGTTTTATTGTTGATTTTCCGGTTCAAAATGATTGTGGACAATGGGAATGACTGGTTAAGCAAAGAAAACCCGGTAGTTTACATCTGGAAAGCGCGGTTATTGGAAGTATCGTATTTTGAGATCCGGTTACATTTTGTAATCGAATCTCGATTGCTCTCGAACGAGGCAACATATTGCAATAATTTAAACGCAGCTCTGCTTGAAATTCCCATATTTATCCAAAATAACCGAAAATTACAGAATCTGCGACAATAAATTTTATCCGGTAAAAATCAGTAAGGCTAACCATCAGGGATTTTCGCAAAAAAATCGATAACGTTTTATTGTTGATTTTCCGGTTCAAAACGATTGTGGACAATGGGAATGACTGGTTAAGCAAAGAAAAACCGGTAGTTTACATCTGGAAAGCGCGGTTATTGGAAGTATCGTATTTTGAGATCCGGTTACATTTTGTAATCGAATCTCGATTGCTCTCGAACGAGGCAACATATTGCAATAATTTAAACGCAGCTCTGCTTAAAATTCCCATATTTATCCAAAATAACCGAAAATTACAGAATCTGTGACAATAAATTTTATCCGGTAAAAATCAGTAAGGCTAACATCAGGGATTTTCGCAAAAAAATCGATAACGTTTTATTGTTGATTTTCCGGTTCAAAATGATTGTGGACAATGGGAATGACAGTTTAAGCAAAGAAAAACCGGTAGTTTACATCTGGAAAGCGCGGTTATTGGAAGTATCGTATTTTGAGATCCGGTTACATTTTGTAATCGAATCTCGATTGCTCTCGAACGAGGCAACATATTGCAATAATTTAAACGCAGCTCTGCTTAAAATTCCCATATTTATCCAAAATAACCGAAAATTACAGAATCTGTGACAATAAATTTTATCCGGTAAAAATCAGTAAGGCTAACCATCAGGGATTTTCACAAAAAAATCGATAACGTTTTATTGTTGATTTTCCAGTTCAAAATGATTGTGGACAATGGGAATGACTGGTTAAGCAAAGAAAAACCGGTAGTTTACATCTGGAAAGCGCGGTTATTGGAAGTATCGTATTTTGAGATCCGGTTACATTTTGTAATCGAATCTCGATTGCTCTCGAACGAGGCAACATATTGCAATAATTTAGACGCAGCTCTGCTTAAAATTACCATATTTATCCAAAATAACCGAAAATTACAGAATCTGTGACAATAAATTTTATCCGGTAAAAATCAGTAAGGCTAACCATCAGGGATTTTCGCAAAAAAATCGATAACGTTTTATTGTTGATTTTCCAGTTCAACATGATTGTGGACAATGGGAATGACTGGTTAAGCAAAGAAAAACCGGTAGTTTAAAAATCGATAAAGTTTTATTGTTGATTTTCCGGTTCAAAATGATTGTGGACAATGGGAATGACTGGTTAAGCAAAGAAAAACCGGTAGTTTACATCTGGAAAGCGCGGTTATTGGAAGTATCGTATTTTGAGATCCGGTTACATTTTGTAATCGAATCTCGATTGCTCTCGAACGAGGCAACATATTGCAATAATTTAAACGCAGCTCTGCTTAAAATTCCCATATTTATCCAAAATAACCGAAAATTACAGAATCTGTGACAATAAATTTTATCCGGTAAAAATCAGTAAGGCTAACCATCAGGGATTTTCGCAAAAAATCGATAACGTTTTATTGTTGATTTTCCGGTTCAAAATGATTGTGGACAATGGGAATGACTGGTTAAGCAAAGAAAAACCGGTAGTTTACATCTGGAAAGCGCGGTTATTGGAAGTATCGTATTTTGAGATCCGGTTACATTTTTTAATCGAATCTCGATTGCTCTCGAACGAGGCAACATATTGCAATAATTTAAACGCAGCTCTGCTTAAAATTACCATATTTATCCAAAATAACCGAAAATTACAGAATCTGTGACAATAAATTTTATCCGGTAAAAATCAGTAAGGCTAACCATCAGGGATTTTCGCAAAAAATCGATAACGTTTTATTGTTGATTTTCCGGTTCAAAATGATTGTGGACAATGGGAATGACTGGTTAAGCAAAGAAAAACCGGTAGTTTACATCTGGAAAGCGCGGTTATTGGAAGTATCGTATTTTGAGATCCGGTTACATTTTGTAATCGAATCTCGATTGCTCTCGAACGAGGCAACATATTGCAATAATTTAAACGCAGCTCAGCTTAAAATTACCATATTTATCCAAAATAACCGAAAATTACAGAATCTATGACAATAAATTTTATCCGGTAAAAATCAGTAAGGCTAACATCAGGGATTTTCGCAAAAAAATCGATAACGTTTTATTGTTGATTTTCCGGTTCAAAATATGGGAATGACTGGTTAAGCAAAGAAAAACCGGTAGTTTACATCTGGAAAGCGCGGTTATTGGAAGTATCGTATTTTGAGATCCGGTTACATTTTGTAATCGAATCTCGATTGCTCTCGAACGAGGCAACATATTGCAATAATTTAAACGCAGCTCTGCTTAAAATTCCCATATTTATCCAAAATAACCGAAAATTACAGAATCTGTGACAATAAATTTTATCCGGTAAAAATCAGTAAGGCTAACATCAGGGATTTTCGCAAAAAAATCGATAACGTTTTATTGTTGATTTTCCGGTTCAAAATGATTGTGGACAATGGGAATGACAGTTTAAGCAAAGAAAAACCGGTAGTTTACATCTGGAAAGCGCGGTTATTGGAAGTATCGTATTTTGAGATCCGGTTACATTTTGTAATCGAATCTCGATTGCTCTCGAACGAGGCAACATATTGCAATAATTTAAACGCAGCTCTGCTTAAAATTCCCATATTTATCCAAAATAACCGAAAATTACAGAATCTGTGACAATAAATTTTATCCGGTAAAAATCAGTAAGGCTAACCATCAGGGATTTTCACAAAAAAATCGATAACGTTTTATTGTTGATTTTCCAGTTCAAAATGATTGTGGACAATGGGAATGACTGGTTAAGCAAAGAAAAACCGGTAGTTTACATCTGGAAAGCGCGGTTATTGGAAGTATCGTATTTTGAGATCCGGTTACATTTTGTAATCGAATCTCGATTGCTCTCGAACGAGGCAACATATTGCAATAATTTAGACGCAGCTCTGCTTAAAATTACCATATTTATCCAAAATAACCGAAAATTACAGAATCTGTGACAATAAATTTTATCCGGTAAAAATCAGTAAGGCTAACCATCAGGGATTTTCGCAAAAAAATCGATAACGTTTTATTGTTGATTTTCCAGTTCAACATGATTGTGGACAATGGGAATGACTGGTTAAGCAAAGAAAAACCGGTAGTTTAAAAATCGATAAAGTTTTATTGTTGATTTTCCGGTTCAAAATGATTGTGGACAATGGGAATGACTGGTTAAGCAAAGAAAAACCGGTAGTTTACATCTGGAAAGCGCGGTTATTGGAAGTATCGTATTTTGAGATCCGGTTACATTTTGTAATCGAATCTCGATTGCTCTCGAACGAGGCAACATATTGCAATAATTTAAACGCAGCTCTGCTTAAAATTCCCATATTTATCCAAAATAACCGAAAATTACAGAATCTGTGACAATAAATTTTATCCGGTAAAAATCAGTAAGGCTAACCATCAGGGATTTTCGCAAAAAATCGATAACGTTTTATTGTTGATTTTCCGGTTCAAAATGATTGTGGACAATGGGAATGACTGGTTAAGCAAAGAAAAACCGGTAGTTTACATCTGGAAAGCGCGGTTATTGGAAGTATCGTATTTTGAGATCCGGTTACATTTTTTAATCGAATCTCGATTGCTCTCGAACGAGGCAACATATTGCAATAATTTAAACGCAGCTCTGCTTAAAATTACCATATTTATCCAAAATAACCGAAAATTACAGAATCTGTGACAATAAATTTTATCCGGTAAAAATCAGTAAGGCTAACCATCAGGGATTTTCGCAAAAAATCGATAACGTTTTATTGTTGATTTTCCGGTTCAAAATGATTGTGGACAATGGGAATGACTGGTTAAGCAAAGAAAAACCGGTAGTTTACATCTGGAAAGCGCGGTTATTGGAAGTATCGTATTTTGAGATCCGGTTACATTTTGTAATCGAATCTCGATTGCTCTCGAACGAGGCAACATATTGCAATAATTTAAACGCAGCTCAGCTTAAAATTACCATATTTATCCAAAATAACCGAAAATTACAGAATCTATGACAATAAATTTTATCCGGTAAAAATCAGTAAGGCTAACATCAGGGATTTTCGCAAAAAAATCGATAACGTTTTATTGTTGATTTTCCGGTTCAAAATATGGGAATGACTGGTTAAGCAAAGAAAAACCGGTAGTTTACATCTGGAAAGCGCGGTTATTGGAAGTATCGTATTTTGAGATCCGGTTACATTTTGTAATCGAATCTCGATTGCTCTCGAACGAGGCAACATATTGCAATAATTTAAACGCAGCTCTGCTTAAAATTCCCATATTTATCCAAAATAACCGAAAATTACAGAATCTGTGACAATAAATTTTATCCGGTAAAAATCAGTAAGGCTAACATCAGGGATTTTCGCAAAAAAATCGATAACGTTTTATTGTTGATTTTCCGGTTCAAAATGATTGTGGACAATGGGAATGACAGTTTAAGCAAAGAAAAACCGGTAGTTTACATCTGGAAAGCGCGGTTATTGGAAGTATCGTATTTTGAGATCCGGTTACATTTTGTAATCGAATCTCGATTGCTCTCGAACGAGGCAACATATTGCAATAATTTAAACGCAGCTCTGCTTAAAATTCCCATATTTATCCAAAATAACCGAAAATTACAGAATCTGCGACAATAAATTTTATCCGGTAAAAATCAGTAAGGCTAACCATCAGGGATTTTCGCAAAAAAATCGATAAAGTTTTATTGTTGATTTTCCGGTTCAAAATGATTGTGGACAATGGGAATGACTGGTTAAGCAAAGAAAAACCGGTAGTTTACATCTGGAAAGCGCGGTTATTGGAAGTATCGTATTTTGAGATCCGGTTACATTTTGTAATCGAATCTCGATTGCTCTCGAACGAGGCAACATATTGCAATAATTTAAACGCAGCTCTGCTTAAAATTCCCATATTTATCCAAAATAACCGAAAATTACAGAATCTGCGACAATAAATTTTATCCGGTAAAAATCAGTAAGGCTAACCATCAGGGATTTTCGCAAAAAAATCGATAACGTTTTATTGTTGATTTTCCGGTTCAAAACGATTGTGGACAATGGGAATGACTGGTTAAGCAAAGAAAAACCGGTAGTTTACATCTGGAAAGCGCGGTTATTGGAAGTATCGTATTTTGAGATCCGGTTACATTTTGTAATCGAATCTCGATTGCTCTCGAACGAGGCATATTTATCCAAAATAACCGAAAATTACAGAATCTGTGACAATAAATTTTATCCGGTAAAAATCAGTAAGGCTAACCATCAGGGATTTTCGCAAAAAAATCGATAACGTTTTATTGTTGATTTTCCGGTTCAAAACGATTGTGGACAATGGGAATGACTGGTTAAGCAAAGAAAAACCGGTAGTTTACATCTGGAAAGCGCGGCTATTGGAAGTTTCGTATTTTGAGATCCGGTTACATTTTGTAATCGAATCTCGATTGCTCTCGAACGAGGCATATTTATCCAAAATAACCGAAAATTACAGAATCTGTGACAATAAATTTTATCCGGTAAAAATCAGTAAGGCTAACCATCAGGGATTTTCGCAAAAAAATCGATAACGTTTTATTGTTGATTTTCCGGTTCAAAATGATTGTGGACAATGGGAATGACTGGTTAAGCAAAGAAAAACCGGTAGTTTACATCTGGAAAGCGTGGTTATTGGAAGTATCGTATTTTGAGATCCGGTTACATTTTGTAATCGAATCTCGATTGCTCTCGAACGAGGCAACATATTGCAATAATTTAAACGCAGCTCTGCTTAAAATTACCATATTTATCCAAAATAACCGAAAATTGCAGAATCTGTGACAATAAATTTTATCCGGTAAAAATCAGTAAGGCTAACCATCAGGGATTTTCGCAAAAAAATCGATAAAGTTTTATTGTTGATTTTCCGGTTCAAAGTGATTGTGGACAATGGGAATGACTGGTTAAGCAAAGAAAAACCGGTAGTTTACATCTGGAAAGCGCGGTTATTGGAAGTATCGTATTTTGAGATCCGGTTACATTTTGTAATCGAATCTCGATTGCTCTCGAACGAGGCAACATATTGCAATAATTTAAACGCAGCTCTGCTTAAAATTACCATATTTATCCAAAATAACCGAAAATTACAGAATCTGCGACAATAAATTTTATCCGGTAAAAATCAGTAAGGCTAACCATCAGGGATTTTCGCAAAAAAATCGATAACGTTTTATTGTTGATTTTCCGGTTCAAAACGATTGTGGACAATGGGAATGACTGGTTAAGCAAAGAAAAACCGGTAGTTTACATCTGGAAAGCGCGGTTATTGGAAGTATCGTATTTTGAGATCCGGTTACATTTTGTAATCGAATCTCGATTGCTCTCGAACGAGGCAACATATTGCAATAATTTAAACGCAGCTCTGCTTAAAATTCCCATATTTATCCAAAATAACCGAAAATTACAGAATCTGTGACAATAAATTTTATCCGGTAAAAATCAGTAAGGCTAACCATCAGGGATTTTCGCAAAAAAATCGATAAAGTTTTATTGTTGATTTTCCGGTTCAAAATGATTGTGGACAATGGGAATGACTGGTTAAGCAAAGAAAACCCTGTAGTTTACATCTGGAAAGCGCGGTTATTGGAAGTATCGTATTTTGAGATCCGGTTACATTTTGTAATCGAATCTCGATTGCTCTCGAACGAGGCAACATATTGCAATAATGTAAACGCAGCTCTGCTTAAAATTCCCATATTTATCCAAAATAACCGAAAATTACAGAATCTACGACAATAAATTTTATCCGGTAAAAATCAGTAAGGCTAACCATCAGGGATTTTCGCAAAAAAATCGATAACGTTTTATTGTTGATTTTCCGGTTCAAAACGATTGTGGACAATGGGAATGACTGGTTAAGCAAAGAAAAACCGGTAGTTTACATCTGGAAAGCGCGGTTATTGGAAGTATCGTATTTTGAGATCCGGTTACATTTTGTAATCGAATCTCGATTGCTCTCGAACGAGGCAACATATTGCAATAATTTAAACGCAGCTCTGCTTAAAATTCCCATATTTATCCAAAATAACCGAAAATTACAGAATCTGCGACAATAAATTTTATCCGGTAAAAATCAGTAAGGCTAACCATCAGGGATTTTCGCAAAAAAATCGATAATGTTTTATTGTTGATTTTCCGGTTCAAAATGATTGTGGACAATGGGAATGACTGGTTAAGCAAAGAAAAACCGGTAGTTTACATCTGGAAAGCGCGGTTATTGGAAGTATCGTATTTTGAGATCCGGTTACATTTTGTAATCGAATCTCGATTGCTCTCGAACGAGGCAACATATTGCAATAATTTAAACGCAGCTCTGCTTGAAATTCCCATATTTATCCAAAATAACCGAAAATTACACAATCTGCGACAATAAATTTTATCCGGTAAAAATCAGTAAGGCTAACCATCAGGGATTTTCGCAAAAAAATCGATAACGTTTTATTGTTGATTTTCCGGTTCAAAACGATTGTGGACAATGGGAATGACTGGTTAAGCAAAGAAAAACCGGTAGTTTACATCTGGAAAGCGCGGTTATTGGAAGTATCGTATTTTGAGATCCGGTTACATTTTGTAATCGAATCTCGATTGCTCTCGAACGAGGCAACATATTGCAATAATTTAAACGCAGCCCTGCTTAAAATTACCATATTTATCCAAAATAACCGAAAATTACAGAATCTGCGACAATAAATTTTATCCGGTAAAAATCAGTAAGGCTAACCATCAGGGATTTTCGCAAAAAAATCGATAAAGTTTTATTGTTGATTTTCCGGTTCAAAATGATTGTGGACAATGGGAATGACTGGTTAAGCAAAGAAAAACCGGTAGTTTACATCTGGAAAGCGCGGTTATTGGAAGTATCGTATTTTGAGATCCGGTTACATTTTGTAATCGAATCTCGATTGCTCTCGAACGAGGCAACATATTGCAATAATTTAAACGCAGCTCTGCTTAAAATTCCCATATTTATCCAAAATAACCGAAAATTACAGAATCTGTGACAATAAATTTTATCCGGTAAAAATCAGTAAGGCTAACATCAGGGATTTTCGCAAAAAAATCGATAACGTTTTATTGTTGATTTTCCGGTTCAAAATGATTGTGGACAATGGGAATGACAGTTTAAGCAAAGAAAAACCGGTAGTTTACATCTGGAAAGCGCGGTTATTGGAAGTATCGTATTTTGAGATCCGGTTACATTTTGTAATCGAATCTCGATTGCTCTCGAACGAGGCAACATATTGCAATAATTTAAACGCAGCTCTGCTTAAAATTCCCATATTTATCCAAAATAACCGAAAATTACAGAATCTGTGACAATAAATTTTATCCGGTAAAAATCAGTAAGGCTAACCATCAGGGATTTTCGCAAAAAAATCGATAACGTTTTATTGTTGATTTTCCAGTTCAAAATGATTGTGGACAATGGGAATGACTGGTTAAGCAAAGAAAAACCGGTAGTTTACATCTGGAAAGCGCGGTTATTGGAAGTATCGTATTTTGAGATCCGGTTACATTTTGTAATCGAATCTCGATTGCTCTCGAACGAGGCAACATATTGCAATAATTTAAACGCAGCTCTGCTTAAAATTCCCATATTTATCCAAAATAACCGAAAATTACAGAATCTGTGACAATAAATTTTATCCGGTAAAAATCAGTAAGGCTAACCATCAGGAATTTTCGCAAAAAAATCGATAACGTTTTATTGTTGATCTTCCGGTTCAAAATGGTTATGAGCAATGAGAATAACCGGTTAGGCAAGAAAAAACCGGTAGTTTGGAAGGCGCGGTTATTGGAAGTATCGTATTTTGGAACCCGGTTACATTTTGTAATCGAACCTCGATTGCATTCGAACGAGGCAACATATTGCAATAATTTAAACGCAGTTCTGCTTAAAATTCCCATATTCATCCAAAATAACCTAAAATTACAGAATCTGTGACAATAAATTTTATCCGGTAAAAATCAGTAAGGCTAACCATCAGGGATTTTCGCAAAAAAATCGATAACGTTTTATTGTTGATTTTCCGGTTCAAAATGATTGTGGACAATGGGAATGACTGGTTAAGCAAAGAAAAACCGGTAGTTTACATCTGGAAAGCGTGGTTATTGGAAGTATTGTATTTTGAGATCCGGTTACATTTTGTAATCGAATCTCGATTGCTCTCGAACGAGGCAACATATTGCAATAATTTAAACGCAGCTCTGCTTAAAATTCCCATATTTATCCAAAATAACCGAAAATTACAGAATCTGTGACAATAAATTTTATCCGGTAAAAATCAGTAAGGCTAACCATCAGGGATTTTCGCAAAAAATCGATAACGTTTTATTGTTGATTTTCCGGTTCAAAATGATTGTGGACAATGGGAATGACTGGTTAAGCAAAGAAAAACCGGTAGTTTACATCTGGAAAGCGCGGTTATTGGAAGTATCGTATTTTGAGATCCGGTTACATTTTGTAATCGAATCTCGATTGCTCTCGAACGAGGCAACATATTGCAATAATTTAAACGCAGCTCTGCTTAAAATTACCATATTTATCCAAAATAACCGAAAATTACAGAATCTGCGACAATAAATTTTATCCGGTAAAAATCAGTAAGGCTAACCATCAGGGATTTTCGCAAAAAAATCGATAACGTTTTATTGTTGATTTTCCGGTTCAAAACGATTGTGGACAATGGGAATGACTGGTTAAGCAAAGAAAAACCGGTAGTTTACATCTGGAAAGCGCGGTTATTGGAAGTATCGTATTTTGAGATCCGGTTACATTTTGTAATCGAATCTCGATTGCTCTCGAACGAGGCAACATATTGCAATAATTTAAACGCAGCTCTGCTTAAAATTCCCATATTTATCCAAAATAACCGAAAATTACAGAATCTGTGACAATAAATTTTATCCGGTAAAAATCAGTAAGGCTAACCATCAGGGATTTTCGCAAAAAAATCGATAACGTTTTATTGTTGATTTTCCGGTTCAAAATGATTGTGGACAATGGGAATGACTGGTTAAGCAAAGAAAAACCGGTAGTTTACATCTGGAAAGCGCGGTTATTGGAAGTATCGTATTTTGAGATCCGGTTACATTTTGTAATCGAATCTCGATTGCTCTCGAACGAGGCAACATATTGCAATAATTTAAACGCAGCTCTGCTTAAAATTCCCATATTTATCCAAAATAATCGAAAATTACAGAATCTGCGACAATAAATTTTATCCGGTAAAAATCAGTAAGGCTAACCATCAGGGATTTTCGCAAAAAATCGATAAAGTTTTATTGTTGATTTTCCGGTTCAAAATGATTGTGGACAATGGGAATGACTGGTTAAGCAAAGAAAAACTGGTAGTTTACATCTGGAAAGCGCGGTTATTGGAAGTATCGTATTTTGAGATCCGGTTACATTTTGTAATCGAATCTCGATTGCTCTCGAACGAGGCAACATATTGCAATAATTTAAACGCAGCTCTGCTTAAAATTACCATATTTATCCAAAATAACCGAAAATTACAGAATCTATGACAATAAATTTTATCCGGTAAAAATCAGTAAGGCCAACCATCAGGGATTTTCGCAAAAAAATCGATAAAGTTTTATTGTTGATTTTCCGGTTCAAAATGATTGTGGACAATGGGAATGACTGGTTAAGCAAAGAAAAACCGGTAGTTTACATCTGGAAAGCGCGGTTATTGGAAGTATCGTATTTTGAGATCCGGTTACATTTTGTAATCGAATCTCGATTGCTCTCGAACGAGGCATATTTATCCAAAATAACCGAAAATTACAGAATCTGTGACAATAAATTTTATCCGGTAAAAATCAGTAAGGCTAACCATCAGGGATTTTCGCAAAAAAATCGATAACGTTTTATTGTTGATTTTCCGGTTCAAAATGATTGTGGACAATGGGAATGACTGGTTAAGCAAAGAAAAACCGGTAGTTTACATCTGGAAAGCGCGGCTATTGGAAGTATCGTATTTTGAGATCCGGTTACATTTTGTAATCGAATCTCGATTGCTCTCGAACGAGGCAACATATTGCAATAATTTAAACGCAGCTCTGCTTAAAATTACCATATTTATCCAAAATAACCGAAAATTACAGAATCTGTGACAATAAATTTTATCCGGTAAAAATCAGTAAGGCTAACCATCAGGGATTTTCGCAAAAAAATCGATAAAGTTTTATTGTTGATTTTCCGGTTCAAAATGATTGTGGACAATGGGAATGACTGGTTAAGCAAAGAAAAACCGGTAGTTTACATCTGGAAAGCGTGGTTATTGGAAGTATCGTATTTTGAGATCCGGTTACATTTTGTAATCGAATCTCGATTGCTCTCGAACGAGGCAACATATTGCAATAATTTAAACGCAGCTCTGCTTAAAATTACCATATTTATCCAAAATAACCGAAAATTACAGAATCTGTGACAATAAATTTTATCCGGTAAAAATCAGTAAGGCTAACCATCAGGGATTTTCGCAAAAAAATCGATAAAGTTTTATTGTTGATTTTCCGGTTCAAAATGATTGTGGACAATGGGAATGACTGGTTAAGCAAAGAAAAACCGGTAGTTTACATCTGGAAAGCGCGGTTATTGGAAGTATCGTATTTTGAGATCCGGTTAAATTTTGTAATCGAATCTCGATTGCTCTCGAACGAGGCAACATATTGCAATAATTTAAACGCAGCTCTGCTTAAAATTCCCATATTTATCCAAAATAACCGAAAATTACAGAATCTGCGACAATAAATTTTATCCGGTAAAAATCAGTAAGGCTAACCATCAGGGATTTTCGCAAAAAAATCGATAACGTTTTATTGTTGATTTTCCGGTTCAAAACGATTGTGGACAATGGGAATGACTGGTTAAGCAAAGAAAAACCGGTAGTTTACATCTGGAAAGCGCGGTTATTGGAAGTATCGTATTTTGAGATCCGGTTACATTTTGTAATCGAATCTCGATTGCTCTCGAACGAGGCAACATATTGCAATAATTTAAACGCAGCTCTGCTTAAAATTCCCATATTTATCCAAAATAACCGAAAATTACAGAATCTGTGACAATAAATTTTATCCGGTAAAAATCAGTAAGGCTAACCATCAGGGATTTTCGCAAAAAAATCGATAACGTTTTATTGTTGATTTTCCGGTTCAAAATGATTGTGGACAATGGGAATGACTGGTTAAGCAAAGAAAAACCGGTAGTTTACATCTGGAAAGCGTGGTTATTGGAAGTATTGTATTTTGAGATCCGGTTACATTTTGTAATCGAATCTCGATTGCTCTCGAACGAGGCAACATATTGCAATAATTTAAACGCAGCTCTGCTTAAAATTCCCATATTTATCCAAAATAACCGAAAATTACAGAATCTGTGACAATAAATTTTATCCGGTAAAAATCAGTAAGGCTAACCATCAGGGATTTTCGCAAAAAATCGATATCGTTTTATTGTTGATTTTCCGGTTCAAAATGATTGTGGACAATGGGAATGACTGGTTAAGCAAAGAAAAACCGGTAGTTTACATCTGGAAAGCGCGGTTATTGGAAGTATCGTATTTTGAGATCCGGTTACATTTTGTAATCGAATCTCGATTGCTCTCGAACGAGGCAACATATTGCAATAATTTAAACGCAGCTCTGCTTAAAATTACCATATTTATCCAAAATAACCGAAAATTACAGAATCTATGACAATAAATTTTATCCGGTAAAAATCAGTAAGGCTAACATCAGGGATTTTCGCAAAAAAATCGATAACGTTTTATTGTTGATTTTCCGGTTCAAAATATGGGAATGACTGGTTAAGCAAAGAAAAACCGGTAGTTTACATCTGGAAAGCGCGGTTATTGGAAGTATCGTATTTTGAGATCCGGTTACATTTTGTAACCGAATCTCGATTGCTCTCGAACGAGGCAACATATTGCAATAATTTAAACGCAGCTCTGCTTAAAATTACCATATTTATCCAAAATAACCGAAAATTACAGAATCTGCGACAATAAATTTTATCCGGTAAAAATCAGTAAGGCTAACCATCAGGGATTTTCTCAAAAAAATCGATAAAGTTTTATTGTTGATTTTCCGGTTCAAAATGATTGTGGACAATGGGAATGACTGGTTAAGCAAAGAAAACCCTGTAGTTTACATCTGGAAAGCGCGGTTATTGGAAGTATCGTATTTTGAGATCCGGTTACATTTTGTAATCGAATCTCGATTGCTCTCGAACGAGGCAACATATTGCAATAATGTAAACGCAGCTCTGCTTAAAATTCCCATATTTATCCAAAATAACCGAAAATTACAGAATCTACGACAATAAATTTTATCCGGTAAAAATCAGTAAGGCTAACCATCAGGAATTTTCGCAAAAAAATCGATAACGTTTTATTGTTGATTTTCCGGTTCAAAACGATTGTGGACAATGGGAATGACTGGTTAAGCAAAGAAAAACCGGTAGTTTACATCTGGAAAGCGCGGTTATTGGAAGTATCGTATTTTGAGATCCGGTTACATTTTGTAATCGAATCTCGATTGCTCTCGAACGAGGCAACATATTGCAATAATTTAAACGCAGCTCTGCTTAAAATTCCCATATTTATCCAAAATAACCGAAAATTACAGAATCTGCGACAATAAATTTTATCCGGTAAAAATCAGTAAGGCTAACCATCAGGGATTTTCGCAAAAAAATCGATAATGTTTTATTGTTGATTTTCCGGTTCAAAATGATTGTGGACAATGGGAATGACTGGTTAAGCAAAGAAAAACCGGTAGTTTACATCTGGAAAGCGCGGTTATTGGAAGTATCGTATTTTGAGATCCGGTTACATTTTGTAATCGAATCTCGATTGCTCTCGAACGAGGCAACATATTGCAATAATTTAAACGCAGCTCTGCTTGAAATTCCCATATTTATCCAAAATAACCGAAAATTACAGAATCTGCGATAATAAATTTTATCCGGTAAAAATCAGTAAGGCTAACCATCAGGGATTTTCGCAAAAAAATCGATAACGTTTTATTGTTGATTTTCCGGTTCAAAATGATTGTGGACAATGGGAATGACTGGTTAAGCAAAGAAAAACCGGTAGTTTACATCTGGAAAGCGTGGTTATTGGAAGTATCGTATTTTGAGATCCGGTTACATTTTGTAATCGAATCTCGATTGCTCTCGAACGAGGCAACATATTGCAATAATTTAAACGCAGCTCTGCTTAAAATTACCATATTTATCCAAAATAACCGAAAATTACAGAATCTATGACAATAAATTTTATCCGGTAAAAATCAGTAAGGCTAACCATCAGGGATTTTCGCAAAAAAATCGATAACGTTTTATTGTTGATTTTCCGGTTCAAAATGATTGTGGACAATGGGAATGACTGGTTAAGCAAAGAAAAACCGGTAGTTTACATCTGGAAAGCGCGGTTATTGGAAGTATCGTATTTTGAGATCCGGTTACATTTTGTAATCGAATCTCGATTGCTCTCGAACGAGGCAACATATTGCAATAATTTAAACGCAGCCCTGCTTAAAATTACCATATTTATCCAAAATAACCGAAAATTACAGAATCTGCGACAATAAATTTTATCCGGTAAAAATCAGTAAGGCTAACCATCAGGGATTTTCGCAAAAAAATCGATAAAGTTTTATTGTTGATTTTCCGGTTCAAAATGATTGTGGACAATGGGAATGACTGGTTAAGCAAAGAAAAACCGGTAGTTTACATCTGGAAAGCGCGGTTATTGGAAGTATCGTATTTTGAGATCCGGTTACATTTTGTAATCGAATCTCGATTGCTCTCGAACGAGGCAACATATTGCAATAATTTAAACGCAGCTCTGCTTAAAATTCCCATATTTATCCAAAATAACCGAAAATTACAGAATCTGTGACAATAAATTTTATCCGGTAAAAATCAGTAAGGCTAACATCAGGGATTTTCGCAAAAAAATCGATAACGTTTTATTGTTGATTTTCCGGTTCAAAATGATTGTTCAAAATGACAATGGGAATGACAGTTTAAGCAAAGAAAAACCGGTAGTTTACATCTGGAAAGCGCGGTTATTGGAAGTATCGTATTTTGAGATCCGGTTACATTTTGTAATCGAATCTCGATTGCTCTCGAACGAGGCAACATATTGCAATAATTTAAACGCAGCTCTGCTTAAAATTCCCATATTTATCCAAAATAACCGAAAATTACAGAATCTGTGACAATAAATTTTATCCGGTAAAAATCAGTAAGGCTAACCATCAGGGATTTTCGCAAAAAAATCGATAACGTTTTATTGTTGATTTTCCAGTTCAAAATGATTGTGGACAATGGGAATGACTGGTTAAGCAAAGAAAAACCGGTAGTTTACATCTGGAAAGCGCGGTTATTGGAAGTATCGTATTTTGAGATCCGGTTACATTTTGTAATCGAATCTCGATTGCTCTCGAACGAGGCAACATATTGCAATAATTTAAACGCAGCTCTGCTTAAAATTCCCATATTTATGCAAAATAACCGAAAATTACAGAATCTGCGACAATAAATTTTATCCGGTAAAAATCAGTAAGGCTAACCATCAGGGATTTTCGCAAAAAAATCGATAACGTTTTATTGTTGATTTTCCGGTTCAAAACGATTGTGGACAATGGGAATGACTGGTTAAGCAAAGAAAAACCGGTAGTTTACATCTGGAAAGCGCGGTTATTGGAAGTATCGTATTTTGAGATCCGGTTACATTTTGTAATCGAATCTCGATTGCTCTCGAACGAGGCAACATATTGCAATAATTTAAACGCAGCTCTGCTTAAAATTCCCATATTTATCCAAAATAACCGAAAATTACAGAATCTGTGACAATAAATTTTATCCGGTAAAAATCAGTAAGGCTAACCATCAGGGATTTTCGCAAAAAAATCGATAACGTTTTATTGTTGATTTTCCGGTTCAAAATGATTGTGGACAATGGGAATGACTGGTTAAGCAAAGAAAAACCGGTAGTTTACATCTGGAAAGCGTGGTTATTGGAAGTATTGTATTTTGAGATCCGGTTACATTTTGTAATCGAATCTCGATTGCTCTCGAACGAGGCAACATATTGCAATAATTTAAACGCAGCTCTGCTTAAAATTCCCATATTTATCCAAAATAACCGAAAATTACAGAATCTGTGACAATAAATTTTATCCGGTAAAAATCAGTAAGGCTAACCATCAGGGATTTTCGCAAAAAATCGATAACGTTTTATTGTTGATTTTCCGGTTCAAAATGATTGTGGACAATGGGAATGACTGGTTAAGCAAAGAAAAACCGGTAGTTTACATCTGGAAAGCGCGGTTATTGGAAGTATCGTATTTTGAGATCCGGTTACATTTTGTAATCGAATCTCGATTGCTCTCGAACGAGGCAACATATTGCAATAATTTAAACGCAGCTCTGCTTAAAATTACCATATTTATCCAAAATAACCGAAAATTACAGAATCTATGACAATAAATTTTATCCGGTAAAAATCAGTAAGGCTAACATCAGGGATTTTCGCAAAAAAATCGATAACGTTTTATTGTTGATTTTCCGGTTCAAAATATGGGAATGACTGGTTAAGCAAAGAAAAACCGGTAGTTTACATCTGGAAAGCGCGGTTATTGGAAGTATCGTATTTTGAGATCCGGTTACATTTTGTAATCGAATCTCGATTGCTCTCGAACGAGGCAACATATTGCAATAATTTAAACGCAGCTCTGCTTAAAATTACCATATTTATCCAAAATAACCGAAAATTACAGAATCTGCGACAATAAATTTTATCCGGTAAAAATCAGTAAGGCTAACCATCAGGGATTTTCGCAAAAAAATCGATAAAGTTTTATTGTTGATTTTCCGGTTCAAAATGATTGTGGACAATGGGAATGACTGGTTAAGCAAAGAAAACCCGGTAGTTTACATCTGGAAAGCGCGGTTATTGGAAGTATCGTATTTTGAGATCCGGTTACATTTTGTAATCGAATCTCGATTGCTCTCGAACGAGGCAACATATTGCAATAATTTAAACGCAGCTCTGCTTGAAATTCCCATATTTATCCAAAATAACCGAAAATTACAGAATCTGCGACAATAAATTTTATCCGGTAAAAATCAGTAAGGCTAACCATCAGGGATTTTCGCAAAAAAATCGATAACGTTTTATTGTTGATTTTCCGGTTCAAAACGATTGTGGACAATGGGAATGACTGGTTAAGCAAAGAAAAACCGGTAGTTTACATCTGGAAAGCGCGGTTATTGGAAGTATCGTATTTTGAGATCCGGTTACATTTTGTAATCGAATCTCGATTGCTCTCGAACGAGGCAACATATTGCAATAATTTAAACGCAGCTCTGCTTAAAATTCCCATATTTATCCAAAATAACCGAAAATTACAGAATCTGTGACAATAAATTTTATCCGGTAAAAATCAGTAAGGCTAACATCAGGGATTTTCGCAAAAAAATCGATAACGTTTTATTGTTGATTTTCCGGTTCAAAATGATTGTGGACAATGGGAATGACAGTTTAAGCAAAGAAAAACCGGTAGTTTACATCTGGAAAGCGCGGTTATTGGAAGTATCGTATTTTGAGATCCGGTTACATTTTGTAATCGAATCTCGATTGCTCTCGAACGAGGCAACATATTGCAATAATTTAAACGCAGCTCTGCTTAAAATTCCCATATTTATCCAAAATAACCGAAAATTACAGAATCTGTGACAATAAATTTTATCCGGTAAAAATCAGTAAGGCTAACCATCAGGGATTTTCACAAAAAAATCGATAACGTTTTATTGTTGATTTTCCAGTTCAAAATGATTGTGGACAATGGGAATGACTGGTTAAGCAAAGAAAAACCGGTAGTTTACATCTGGAAAGCGCGGTTATTGGAAGTATCGTATTTTGAGATCCGGTTACATTTTGTAATCGAATCTCGATTGCTCTCGAACGAGGCAACATATTGCAATAATTTAGACGCAGCTCTGCTTAAAATTACCATATTTATCCAAAATAACCGAAAATTACAGAATCTGTGACAATAAATTTTATCCGGTAAAAATCAGTAAGGCTAACCATCAGGGATTTTCGCAAAAAAATCGATAACGTTTTATTGTTGATTTTCCAGTTCAACATGATTGTGGACAATGGGAATGACTGGTTAAGCAAAGAAAAACCGGTAGTTTAAAAATCGATAAAGTTTTATTGTTGATTTTCCGGTTCAAAATGATTGTGGACAATGGGAATGACTGGTTAAGCAAAGAAAAACCGGTAGTTTACATCTGGAAAGCGCGGTTATTGGAAGTATCGTATTTTGAGATCCGGTTACATTTTGTAATCGAATCTCGATTGCTCTCGAACGAGGCAACATATTGCAATAATTTAAACGCAGCTCTGCTTAAAATTCCCATATTTATCCAAAATAACCGAAAATTACAGAATCTGTGACAATAAATTTTATCCGGTAAAAATCAGTAAGGCTAACCATCAGGGATTTTCGCAAAAAATCGATAACGTTTTATTGTTGATTTTCCGGTTCAAAATGATTGTGGACAATGGGAATGACTGGTTAAGCAAAGAAAAACCGGTAGTTTACATCTGGAAAGCGCGGTTATTGGAAGTATCGTATTTTGAGATCCGGTTACATTTTTTAATCGAATCTCGATTGCTCTCGAACGAGGCAACATATTGCAATAATTTAAACGCAGCTCTGCTTAAAATTACCATATTTATCCAAAATAACCGAAAATTACAGAATCTGTGACAATAAATTTTATCCGGTAAAAATCAGTAAGGCTAACCATCAGGGATTTTCGCAAAAAATCGATAACGTTTTATTGTTGATTTTCCGGTTCAAAATGATTGTGGACAATGGGAATGACTGGTTAAGCAAAGAAAAACCGGTAGTTTACATCTGGAAAGCGCGGTTATTGGAAGTATCGTATTTTGAGATCCGGTTACATTTTGTAATCGAATCTCGATTGCTCTCGAACGAGGCAACATATTGCAATAATTTAAACGCAGCTCAGCTTAAAATTACCATATTTATCCAAAATAACCGAAAATTACAGAATCTATGACAATAAATTTTATCCGGTAAAAATCAGTAAGGCTAACATCAGGGATTTTCGCAAAAAAATCGATAACGTTTTATTGTTGATTTTCCGGTTCAAAATATGGGAATGACTGGTTAAGCAAAGAAAAACCGGTAGTTTACATCTGGAAAGCGCGGTTATTGGAAGTATCGTATTTTGAGATCCGGTTACATTTTGTAATCGAATCTCGATTGCTCTCGAACGAGGCAACATATTGCAATAATTTAAACGCAGCTCTGCTTAAAATTCCCATATTTATCCAAAATAACCGAAAATTACAGAATCTGTGACAATAAATTTTATCCGGTAAAAATCAGTAAGGCTAACATCAGGGATTTTCGCAAAAAAATCGATAACGTTTTATTGTTGATTTTCCGGTTCAAAATGATTGTGGACAATGGGAATGACAGTTTAAGCAAAGAAAAACCGGTAGTTTACATCTGGAAAGCGCGGTTATTGGAAGTATCGTATTTTGAGATCCGGTTACATTTTGTAATCGAATCTCGATTGCTCTCGAACGAGGCAACATATTGCAATAATTTAAACGCAGCTCTGCTAAAAATTCCCATATTTATCCAAAATAACCGAAAATTACAGAATCTACGACAATAAATTTTATCCGGTAAAAATCAGTAAGGCTAACCATCAGGGATTTTCGCAAAAAAATCGATAACGTTTTATTGTTGATTTTCCGGTTCAAAACGATTGTGGACAATGGGAATGACTGGTTAAGCAAAGAAAAACCGGTAGTTTACATCTGGAAAGCGCGGTTATTGGAAGTATCGTATTTTGAGATCCGGTTACATTTTGTAATCGAATCTCGATTGCTCTCGAACGAGGCAACATATTGCAATAATTTAAACGCAGCTCTGCTTAAAATTCCCATATTTATCCAAAATAACCGAAAATTACAGAATCTGCGACAATAAATTTTATCCGGTAAAAATCAGTAAGGCTAACCATCAGGGATTTTCGCAAAAAAATCGATAAAGTTTTATTGTTGATTTTCCGGTTCAAAATGATTGTGGACAATGGGAATGACTGGTTAAGCAAAGAAAAACCGGTAGTTTACATCTGGAAAGCGCGGTTATTGGAAGTATCGTATTTTGAGATCCGGTTACATTTTGTAATCGAATCTCGATTGCTCTCGAACGAGGCAACATATTGCAATAATTTAAACGCAGCTCTGCTTAAAATTCCCATATTTATCCAAAATAACCGAAAATTACAGAATCTGCGACAATAAATTTTATCCGGTAAAAATCAGTAAGGCTAACCATCAGGGATTTTCGCAAAAAAATCGATAACGTTTTATTGTTGATTTTCCGGTTCAAAACGATTGTGGACAATGGGAATGACTGGTTAAGCAAAGAAAAACCGGTAGTTTACATCTGGAAAGCGCGGTTATTGGAAGTATCGTATTTTGAGATCCGGTTACATTTTGTAATCGAATCTCGATTGCTCTCGAACGAGGCAACATATTGCAATAATTTAAACGCTGCTCTGCTTAAAATTCCCATATTTATCCAAAATAACCGAAAATTACAGAATCTGTGACAATAAATTTTATCCGGTAAAAATCAGTAAGGCTCATCAGGGATTTTCGCAAAAAAATCGATAACGTTTTATTGTTGATTTTCCGGTTCAAAATGATTGTGGACAATGGGAATGACTGGTTAAGCAAAGAAAAACCGGTAGTTTACATCTGGAAAGCGTGGTTATTGGAAGTATCGTATTTTGAGATCCGGTTACATTTTGTAATCGAATCTCGATTGCTCTCGAACGAGGCAACATATTGCAATAATTTAAACGCAGCTCTGCTTAAAATTACCATATTTATCCAAAATAACCGAAAATTACAGAATCTATGACAATAAATTTTATCCGGTAAAAATCAGTAAGGCTAACCATCAGGGATTTTCGCAAAAAAATCGATAACGTTTTATTGTTGATTTTCCGGTTCAAAATAATTGTGGACAATGGGAATGACTGGTTATGCAAAGAAAAACCGGTAGTTTACATCTGGAAAGCGCGGTTATTGGAAGTATCGTATTTTGAGATCCGGTTACATTTTGTAATCGAATCTCGATTGCTCTCGAACGAGGCAACATATTGCAATAATTTAAACGCAGCCCTGCTTAAAATTCCCATATTTATCCAAAATAACCGAAAATTACAGAATCTGCGACAATAAATTTTATCCGGTAAAAATCAGTAAGGCTAACCATCAGGGATTTTCGCAAAAAAATCGATAAAGTTTTATTGTTGATTTTCCGGTTCAAAATGATTGTGGACAATGGGAATGACAGTTTAAGCAAAGAAAAACCGGTAGTTTACATCTGGAAAGCGCGGTTATTGGAAGTATCGTATTTTGAGATCCGGTTACATTTTGTAATCGAATCTCGATTGCTCTCGAACGAGGCAACATATTGCAATAATTTAAACGCAGCTCTGCTTAAAATTACCATATTTATCCAAAATAACCGAAAATTACAGAATCTGTGACAATAAATTTTATCCGGTAAAAATCAGTAAGGCTAACCATCAGGGATCTTCGCAAAAAAATCGATAACGTTTTATTGTTGATTTTCCAGTTCAAAATGATTGTGGACAATGGGAATCACACTGGTTAAGCAAAGAAAAACCGGTAGTTTACATCTGGAAAGCGCGGTTATTGGAAGTATCGTATTTTGAGATCCGGTTACATTTTGTAATCGAATCTCGATTGCTCTCGAACGAGGCAACATATTGCAATAATTTAGACGCAGCTCTGCTTAAAATTACCATATTTATCCAAAATAACCGAAAATTACAGAATCTGTGACAATAAATTTTATCCGGTAAAAATCAGTAAGGCTAACCATCAGGGATTCTCGCAAAAAAATCGATAACGTTTTATTGTTGATTTTCCAGTTCAACATGATTGTGGACAATGGGAATGACTGGTTAAGCAAAGAAAAACCGGTAGTTTACATCTGGAAAGCGCGGTTATTGGAAGTATCGTATTTTGAGATCCGGTTACATTTTGTAATCGAATCTCGATTGCTCTCGAACGAGGCAACATATTGCAATAATTTAAACGCAGCCCTGCTTAAAATTACCATATTTATCCAAAATAACCGAAAATTACAGAATCTGCGACAATAAATTTTATCCGGTAAAAATCAGTAAGGCTAACCATCAGGGATTTTCGCAAAAAAATCGATAACGTTTTATTGTTGATTTTCCGGTTCAAAACGATTGTGGACAATGGGAATGACTGGTTAAGCAAAGAAAAACCGGTAGTTTACATCTGGAAAGCGCGGTTATTGGAAGTATCGTATTTTGAGATCCGGTTACATTTTGTAATCGAATCTCGATTGCTCTCGAACGAGGCAACATATTGCAATAATTTAAACGCAGCTCTGCTTAAAATTCCCATATTTATCCAAAATAACCGAAAATTACAGAATCTGTGACAATAAATTTTATCCGGTAAAAATCAGTAAGGCTAACCATCAGGGATTTTCGCAAAAAAATCGATAACGTTTTATTGTTGATTTTCCGGTTCAAAATGATTGTGGGCAATGGGAATGACTGGTTAAGCAAAGAAAAATCGGTAGTTTACATCTGGAAAGCGCGGTTATTGGAAGTATCGTATTTTGAGATCCGGTTACATTTTGCAATCGAATCTCGATTGCTCTCGAACGAGGCAACATATTGCAATAATTTAAACGCAGCTCTGCTTAAAATTCCCATATTTATCCAAAATAACCGAAAATTACAGAATATGCGACAATAAATTTTATCCGGTAAAAATCAGTAAGGCTAACCATCAGGGATTTTCGCAAAAAAATCGATAACGTTTTATTGTTGATTTTCCGGTTCAAAATGATTGTGGACAATGGGAATGACTGGTTAAGCAAAGAAAAACCGGTAGTTTACATCTGGAAAGCGCGGTTATTGGAAGTATCGTATTTTGAGATCCGGTTACATTTTGTAATCGAATCTCGATTGCTCTCGAACGAGGCAACATATTGCAATAATTTAAACGCAGCTCTGCTTAAAATTACCATATTTATCCAAAATAACCGAAAATTACAGAATCTGCGACAATAAATTTTATCCGGTAAAAATCAGTAAGGCTAACCATCAGGGATTTTCGCAAAAAAATCGATAAAGTTTTATTGTTGATTTTCCGGTTCAAAATGATTGTGGACAATGGGAATGACTGGTTAAGCAAAGAAAAACCGGTAGTTTACATCTGGAAAGCGCGGTTATTGGAAGTATCGTATTTTGAGATCCGGTTACATTTTGTAATCGAATCTCGATTGCTCTCGAACGAGGCAACATATTGCAATAATTTAAACGCAGCTCTGCTTAAAATTCCCATATTTATCCAAAATAACCGAAAATTACAGAATCTGCGACAATAAATTTTATCCGGTAAAAATCAGTAAGGCTAACCATCAGGGATTTTCGCAAAAAAATCGATAACGTTTTATTGTTGATTTTCCGGTTCAAAACGATTGTGGACAATGGGAATGACTGGTTAAGCAAAGAAAAACCGGTAGTTTACATCTGGAAAGCGCGGTTATTGGAAGTATCGTATTTTGAGATCCGGTTACATTTTGTAATCGAATCTCGATTGCTCTCGAACGAGGCAACATATTGCAATAATTTAAACGCAGCTCTGCTTAAAATTACCATATTTATCCAAAATAACCGAAAATTACAGAATCTGCGACAATAAATTTTATCCGGTAAAAATCAGTAAGGCTAACCATCAGGGATTTTCGCAAAAAAATCGATAACGTTTTATTGTTGATTTTCCGGTTCAAAATGATTGTGAAAAACCGGTAGTTTACATCTGGAAAGCTTGGTTATTGGAAGTATCGTATTTTGAGATCCGGTTACATTTTGTAATCGAATCTCGATTGCTCTCGAACGAGGCAACATATTGCAATAATTTAAACGCAGCTCTGCTTAAAATTACCATATTTATCCAAAATAACCGAAAATTACAGAATCTGTGACAATAAATTTTATCCGGTAAAAATCAGTAAGGCTAACCATCAGGGATTTTCGCAAAAAAATCGATAACGTTTTATTGTTGATTTTCCGGTTCAAAATGATTGTGGACAATGGGAATGACTGGTTAAGCAAAGAAAAACCGGTAGTTTACATCTGGAAAGCGTGGTTATTGGAAGTATCGTATTTTGAGATCCGGTTACATTTTGTAATCGAATCTCGATTGCTCTCGAACGAGGCAACATATTGCAATAATTTAAACGCAGCTCTGCTTAAAATTCCCATATTTATCCAAAATAACCGAAAATTACAGAATCTGTGACAATAAATTTTATCCGGTAAAAATCAGTAAGGCTAACCATCAGGGATTTTCGCAAAAAAATCGATAACGTTTTATTGTTGACTTTCCGGTTCAAAATGATTGTAGACAATGGGAATGACTGGTTAAGCAAAGAAAAACCGGTAGTTTACATCTGGAAAGCGCGGTTATTGGAAGTATCGTATTTTGAGATCCGGTTACATTTTGTAATCGAATCTCGATTGCTCTCGAACGAGGCAACATATTGCAATAATTTAAACGCAGCTCTGCTTAAAATTACCATATTTATCCAAAATAACCGAAAATTACAGAATCTGTGACAATAAATTTTATCCGGTAAAAATCAGTAAGGCTAACTAACCATCAGGGATTTTCGCAAAAAAATCGATAACGTTTTATTGTTGATTTTCCGGTTCAAAATGATTGTGGACAATGGGAATGACTGGTTAAGCAAAGAAAAACCGGTAGTTTACATCTGGAAAGCGCGGTTATTGGAAGTATCGTATTTTGAGATCCGGTTACATTTTGTAATCGAATCTCGATTGCTCTCGAACGAGGCAACATATTGCAATAATTTAAACGCATCTCTGCTTAAAATTCCCATATTTATCCAAAATAACCGAAAATTACAGAATCTGTGACAATAAATTTTATCCGGTAAAAATCAGTAAGGCTAACCATCATGGATTTTCGCAAAAAAATCGATAACGTTTTATTGTTGATCTTCCGGTTCAAAATGATTATGAGCAATGAGAATAACCGGTTAAGCAAGAAAAAACCAGTAGTTTACATCTGGAAAGCGCGGTTATTGGAAGTATCGTATTTTGAGATCCGGTTACATTTTGTAATCGAATCTCGATTGCTCTCGAACGAGGCAACATATTGCAATAATTTAAACGCAGCTCTGCTTAAAATTCCCATATTTATCCAAAATAACCGAAAATTACAGAATCTGCGACAATAAATTTTATCCGGTAAAAATCAGTAAGGCTAACCGCAAAAAAATCGATAACGTTTTATTGTTGATTTTCCGGTTCAAAATGATTGTGGACAATGGGAATGACTGGTTAAGCAAAGAAAAACCGGTAGTTTACATCTGGAAAGCGCGGTTATTGGAAGTATCGTATTTTGAGATCCGGTTACATTTTGTAATCGAATCTCGATTGCTCTCGAACGAGGCAACATATTGCAATAATTTAAACGCAGCTCTGCTTAAAATTCCCATATTTATCCAAAATAACCGAAAATTACAGAATCTGCGACAATAAATTTTATCCGGTAAAAATCAGTAAGGCTAACCATCAGGGATTTTCGCAAAAAATCGATAACGTTTTATTGTTGATTTTCCGGTTCAAAATGATTGTGGACAATGGGAATGACTGGTTAAGCAAAGAAAAATCGGTAGTTTACATCTGGAAAGCGCGGTTATTGGAAGTATCGTATTTTGAGATCCGGTTACATTTTGTAATCGAATCTCGATTGCTCTCGAACGAGGCAACATATTGCAATAATTTAAACGCAGCTCTGCTTAAAATTCCCATATTTATCCAAAATAACCGAAAATTACAGAATCTGTGACAATAAATTTTATTCGGTAAAAATCAGTAAGGCTAACCATCAGGGATTTTCGCAAAAAAATCGATAACGTTTTATTGTTGATTTTCCGGTTCAAAATGATTGTGGACAATGGGAATGACTGGTTAAGCAAAGAAAAATCGGTAGTTTACATCTGGAAAGCGCGGTTATTGGAAGTATCGTATTTTGAGATCCGGTTACATTTTGTAATCGAATCTCGATTGCTCTCGAACGAGGCAACATATTGCAATAATTTAAACGCAGCTCTGCTTAAAATTCCCATATTTATCCAAAATAACCGAAAATTACAGAATCTGCGACAATAAATTGTATCCGGTAAAAATCAGTAAGGCTAACTACATCAGGGATTTTCGCAAAAAAATCGATAACGTTTTATTGTTGATTTTCCGGTTCAAAATGATTGTGAAAAACCGGTAATTTACATCTTGAAAGCGCGGTTATTGGAAGTATCGTATTTTGAGATCCGGTTACATTTTGTAATCGAATCTCGATTGCTCTCGAACGAGGCAACATATTGCAATAATTTAAACGCATCTCTGCTTAAAATTCCCATATTTATCCAAAATAACCGAAAATTACAGAATCTGCGACAATAAATTTTATCCGGTAAAAATCAGTAAGGCTAACTAACCATCAGGGATTTTCGCAAAAAAATCGATAACGTTTTATTGTTGATTTTCCGGTTCAAAATGATTGTGGACAATGGGAATGACTGGTTAAGCAAAGAAAAATCGGTAGTTTACATCTGGAAAGCGCGGTTATTGGAAGTATCGTATTTTGAGATCCGGTTACATTTTGTAATCGAATCTCGATTGCTCTCGAACGAGGCAACATATTGCAATAATTTAAACGCAGCTCTGCTTAAAATTACCATATTTATCCAAAATAACCGAAAATTACAGAATCTGTGACAATAAATTTTATCCGGTAAAAATCAGTAAGGCTAACCATCAGGGATTTTCGCAAAAAAATCGATAACGTTTTATTGTTGATTTTCCGGTTCAAAATGATTGTGGACAATGGGAATGACTGGTTAAGCAAAGAAAAACCGGTAGTTTACATCTGGAAAGCGTGGTTATTGGAAGTATCGTATTTTGAGATCCGGTTACATTTTGTAATCGAATCTCGATTGCTCTCGAACGAGGCAACATATTGCAATAATTTAAACGCAGCTCTGCTTAAAATTCCCATATTTATCCAAAATAACCGAAAATTACAGAATCTGTGACAATAAATTTTATCCGGTAAAAATCAGTAAGGCTAACCATCAGGGATTTTCGCAAAAAAATCGATAACGTTTTATTGTTGATTTTCCGGTTCAAAATGATTGTGGACAATGGGAATGACTGGTTAAGCAAAGAAAAACCGGTAGTTTACATCTGGAAAGCGCGGTTATTGGAAGTATCGTATTTTGAGATCCGGTTACATTTTGTAATCGAATCTCGATTGCTCTCGAACGAGGCAACATATTGCAATAATTTAAACGCAGCTCTGCTTAAAATTACCATATTTATCCAAAATAACCGAAAATTACAGAATCTGTGACAATAAATTTTATCCGGTAAAAATCAGTAAGGCTAACTAACCATCAGGGATTTTCGCAAAAAAATCGATAACGTTTTATTGTTGATTTTCCGGTTCAAAATGATTGTGGACAATGGGAATGACTGGTTAAGCAAAGAAAAACCGGTAGTTTACATCTGGAAAGCGCGGTTATTGGAAGTATCGTATTTTGAGATCCGGTTACATTTTGTAATCGAATCTCGATTGCTCTCGAACGAGGCAACATATTGCAATAATTTAAACGCATCTCTGCTTAAAATTCCCATATTTATCCAAAATAACCGAAAATTACAGAATCTGTGACAATAAATTTTATCCGGTAAAAATCAGTAAGGCTAACCATCAGGGATTTTCGCAAAAAAATCGATAACGTTTTATTGTTGATCTTCCGGTTCAAAATGATTATGAGCAATGAGAATAACCGGTTAAGCAAGAAAAAACCAGTAGTTTACATCTGGAAAGCGCGGTTATTGGAAGTATCGTATTTTGAGATCCGGTTACATTTTGTAATCGAATCTCGATTGCTCTCGAACGAGGCAACATATTGCAATAATTTAAACGCAGCTCTGCTTAAAATTCCCATATTTATCCAAAATAACCGAAAATTACAGAATCTGCGACAATAAATTTTATCCGGTAAAAATCAGTAAGGCTAACCATCAGGGATTTTCGCAAAAAAATCGATAACGTTTTATTGTTGATTTTCCGGTTCAAAATGATTGTGGACAATGGGAATGACTGGTTAAGCAAAGAAAAACCGGTAGTTTACATCTGGAAAGCGCAGTTATTGGAAGTATCGTATTTTGAGATCCGGTTACATTTTGTAATCGAATCTCGATTGCTCTCGAACGAGGCAACATATTGCAATAATTTAAACGCAGCTCTGCTTAAAATTCCCATATTTATCCAAAATAACCGAAAATTACAGAATCTGCGACAATAAATTTTATCCGGTAAAAATCAGTAAGGCTAACCATCAGGGATTTTCGCAAAAAATCGATAACGTTTTATTGTTGATTTTCCGGTTCAAAATGATTGTGGACAATGGGAATGACTGGTTAAGCAAAGAAAAATCGGTAGTTTACATCTGGAAAGCGCGGTTATTGGAAGTATCGTATTTTGAGATCCGGTTACATTTTGTAATCGAATCTCGATTGCTCTCGAACGAGGCAACATATTGCAATAATTTAAACGCAGCTCTGCTTAAAATTCCCATATTTATCCAAAATAACCGAAAATTACAGAATCTGCGACAATAAATTTTATCCGGTAAAAATCAGTAAGGCTAACTACATCAGGGATTTTCGCAAAAAAATCGATAACGTTTTATTGTTGATTTTCCGGTTCAAAATGATTGTGAAAAACCGGTAATTTACATCTGGAAAGCGCGGTTATTGGAAGTATCGTATTTTGAGATCCGGTTACATTTTGTAATCGAATCTCGATTGCTCTCGAACGAGGCAACATATTGCAATAATTTAAACGCATCTCTGCTTAAAATTCCCATATTTATCCAAAATAACCGAAAATTACAGAATCTGCGACAATAAATTTTATCCGGTAAAAATCAGTAAGGCTCATCAGGGATCTTCGCAAAAAAAATCGATAACGTTTTATTGTTGATTTTCCGGTTCAAAATGATTATGGACCATGGGAATGACTGTTTAAGCAAAGAAAAACCGGTAGTTTACATCTGGAAAGCTTGGTTATTGGAAGTATCGTATTTTGAGATCCGGTTACATTTTGTAATCGAATCTCGATTGCTCTCGAACGAGGCAACATATTGCAATAATTTAAACGCAGCTCTGCTTAAAATTCCCATATTTATCCAAAATAACCGAAAATTACAGAATCTGTGACAATAAATTTTATCCGGTAAAAATCAGTAAGGCTAACTAACCATCAGGGATTTTCGTTTTCGCAAAAAAATCGATAACGTTTTATTGTTGATTTTCCGGTTCAAAATGATTGTGGACAATGGGAATGACTGGTTAAGCAAAGAAAAACCGGTAGTTTACATCTGGAAAGCGCGGTTATTGGAAGTATCGTATTTTGAGATCCGGTTACATTTTGTAATCGAATCTCGATTGCTCTCGAACGAGGCAACATATTGCAATAATTTAAACGCATCTCTGCTTAAAATTACCATATTTATCCAAAATAACCGAAAATTACAGAATCTGTGACAATAAATTTTATCCGGTAAAAATCAGTAAGGCTAACTAACCATCAGGGATTTTCGCAAAAAAATCGATAACGTTTTATTGTTGATTTTCCGGTTCAAAATGATTGTGGACAATGGGAATGACTGGTTAAGCAACGAAAAATCGGTAGTTTACATCTGGAAAGCGCGGTTATTGGAAGTATCGTATTTTGAGATCCGGTTACATTTTGTAATCGAATCTCGATTGCTCTCGAACGAGGCAACATATTGCAATAATTTAAACGCAGCTCTGCTTAAAATTCCCATATTTATCCAAAATAACCGAAAATTACAGAATCTGCGACAATAAATTTTATCCGGTAAAAATCAGTAAGGCTAACCGCAAAAAAATCGATAACGTTTTATTGTTGATTTTCCGGTTCAAAATGATTGTGGACAATGGGAATGACTGGTTAAGCAAAGAAAAACCGGTAGTTTACATTTGGAAAGCGCGGTTATTGGAAGTATCGTATTTTGAGATCCGGTTACATTTTGTAATCGAATCTCGATTGCTCTCGAACGAGGCAACATATTGCAATAATTTAAACGCAGCTCTGCTTAAAATTCCCATATTTATCCAAAATAACCGAAAATTACAGAATCTGTGACAATAAATTTTATCCGGTAAAAATCAGTAAGGCTAACCATCAGGGATTTTCGCAAAAAAATCGATAACGTTTTATTGTTGATTTTCCGGTTCAAAATGATTGTGGACAATGGGAATGACTGGTTAAGCAAAGAAAAATCGGTAGTTTACATCTGGAAAGCGCGGTTATTGGAAGTATCGTATTTTGAGATCCGGTTACATTTTGTAATCGAATCTCGATTGCTCTCGAACGAGGCAACATATTGCAATAATTTAAACGCAGCTCTGCTTAAAATTCCCATATTTATCCAAAATAACCGAAAATTACAGAATCTGTGACAATAAATTTTATCCGGTAAAAATCAGTAAGGCTAACCATCAGGGATTTTCGCAAAAAAATCGATAACGTTTTATTGTTGATTTTCCGGTTCAAAATGATTGTGGACAATGGGAATGACTGGTTAAGCAAAGAAAAATCGGTAGTTTACATCTGGAAAGCGCGGTTATTGGAAGTATCGTATTTTGAGATCCGGTTACATTTTGTAATCGAATCTCGATTGCTCTCGAACGAGGCAACATATTGCAATAATTTAAACGCAGCTCTGCTTAAAATTCCCATATTTATCCAAAATAACCGAAAATTACAGAATCTGCGACAATAAATTTTATCCGGTAAAAATCAGTAAGGCTAACCATCAGGGATTTTCGCAAAAAAATCGATAACGTTTTATTGTTGATTTTCCGGTTCAAAATGATTGTGGACAATGGGAATGACTGGTTAAGCAAAGAAAAATCGGTAGTTTACATCTGGAAAGCGCGGTTATTGGAAGTATCGTATTTTGAGATCCGGTTACATTTTGTAATCGAATCTCGATTGCTCTCGAACGAGGCAACATATTGCAATAATTTAAACGCAGCTCTGCTTAAAATTACCATATTTATCCAAAATAACCGAAAATTACAGAATCTGCGACAATAAATTTTATCCGGTAAAAATCAGTAAGGCTAACCATCAGGGATTTTCGCAAAAAAATCGATAACGTTTTATTGTTGATTTTCCGGTTCAAAATGATTGTGGACAATGGGAATGACTGGTTAAGCAAAGAAAAATCGGTAGTTTACATCTGGAAAGCGCGGTTATTGGAAGTATCGTATTTTGAGATCCGGTTACATTTTGTAATCGAATCTCGATTGCTCTCGAACGAGGCAACATATTGCAATAATTTAAACGCAGCTCTGCTTAAAATTCCCATATTTATCCAAAATAACCGAAAATTACAGAATCTGTGACAATAAATTTTATCCGGTAAAAATCAGTAAGGCTAACCATCAGGGATTTTCGCAAAAAAATCGATAACGTTTTATTGTTGATTTTCCGGTTCAAAATGATTGTGGACAATGGGAATGACTGGTTAAGCAAAGAAAAACCGGTAGTTTACATCTGGAAAGCGCGGTTATTGGAAGTATCGTATTTTGAGATCCGGTTACATTTTGTAATCGAATCTCGATTGCTCTCGAACGAGGCAACATATTGCAATAATTTAAACGCAGCTCTGCTTAAAATTCCCATATTTATCCAAAATAACCGAAAATTACAGAATCTGTGACAATAAATTTTATCCGGTAAAAATCAGTAAGGCTAACCATCAGGGATTTTCGCAAAAAAATCGATAACGTTTTATTGTTGATTTTCCGGTTCAAAATGATTGTGGACAATGGGAATGACTGGTTAAGCAAAGAAAAATCGGTAGTTTACATCTGGAAAGCGCGGTTATTGGAAGTATCGTATTTTGAGATCCGGTTACATTTTGTAATCGAACCTCGATTGCTTTCGAACGCGGCAACATATAGCAATAATTTAAACGCAGCTCTGCTTAAAATTCCCATATTTATCCAAAGTAACCGAAAATTACAGAATCTGTGACAATAAATTTTATCCGGTAAAAATCAGTAAGTGGTCACCTGGAATTTTCGCAAAAAATCGAAAACATTTTATTGTTGGTTTTCCGAAATGCGCGGTTATAGGAAGTGCCGTTGCGGTATTTATATTATATCACTTCGAACATAAATAAGACTGGTAAGGGTGTATAGATGGCGTGAAATTTATGTGGGATTCAATAAACCGTTCTTCCTGTAGATCGAAAAATGCCTCTTTTTGAAACGCTAATTAGAGACAAATGAAATATAATTTTGAACAACTGTTTATGCTGATTCATTAAAAATGATCTATCCTTACGAGAATGATCAACATTTAGAAAATTCGGGTAAATAATTTTCAACCTTCAAAAATCAAGTAGGCTAACCTTTAGAAATAGTACATCTCCGACACATCCTTTCTTAACTTATTTTTGTTCAATTTGATAATAAAAGTATCGTAAGGCTAAATGCTGTGGTGAATAGTAAACATAAATAATTAATAGGGTGATTTGGAACCTCCACCAGACGCTTTGGCAACTTGCAAGGTAAAGTACTATCCCCTTCCTTGGAACTTGATTATTAGTGATCTGTTACTGATCCTGGTGTGGCTTTTTAGTGGTTAATAATGCAACTCTAAAGCACACAATGGACCTCTCCTTAGTATTCTTTACGATTATACCAGCAGACGCGGTTTGAACATAAATGCAGACAAATATTACTTCCTCGTTCTCTGTAGAAAATACTAACTTTCAGGTTAGCTCTTACAAATAAAACTAAGTGTCTCCTCCTCATTTTGGACAATGAACTAAATTAAAAACCTAAAGGTGGATGGGTGACTTATCATGAACATTGGTTACATTCCGCAACTATTAATCCTATTCAGTTATATGGCAGTACCATCTGAGATCAGATTTAAATATTCTAGTAATTATAAAGTTTTTGAAGAAAGTGCCGCTGCTGCTTTTTATTTTATTATAGTAAAGGAGAGCATAATGGCTCTAGAGATTCTCTTTCATCTCAAACCTCTAAATATCCTAGGTAAGCCAACATATAGAGAGGCGCCCCAAAAAATGATGACTATGATACCAAGTGGGACATTTCATATAAGCACCGTGCGGTAGCTGCGAAATTGAAATAGAGGAAAATCTATTCTCAATATGGTTTGCAACTGTCCTCGTTCAGCGCTAAGTAGAATGAAACTCATGTAGCTCACCTCCAGCCTGGAGGATATCCATAGAGCGGAGGTCAAGTATACTCTAATGGTATTATTTTAATGTATGTTAAACTGTCCCGAAGATTAAATATTTAAGTAAATTCTTGTTTGGTCCTTATCCATATTGAGTTAATGCAATTGTCATAGGTCTAAGCACCCAAACAATAACGTGAAAGAATCGTTCAATGGTGATTGTCGGAATGGTTGATGACAAATTGAGTAGTAAGTACCTAATCTCTTAATATAAATAATCTAAGATTGCTTCTTGTCGTCTTAATGTTTAGTCATCACGAAGCTATGTTTTTATGTGTATCTAAGGAGATAACCGAAACGAATTCCGATAAAATGAAATTTTGGGCAAATATAAAGGAAACTAAATAACGATTTACTGCCAGTTTCTGTTTGAAATCTCAATATATTCGGTCTACAAAGCTCTGCATTAATAATAATTAATAATTATTTGTGAGTACAAATACAGAAAAAATAAATAACATAATTTGCCTAAATTAATATCATTCCATTTCTTGTAGGTTATCATGTCCGGCCAACGTGAGAAGATAAAACTCGATGAGTCATCCGAGTATTCAATATTAAATCTAAATGATGACTGACTTTTTGAAATATTGTCGTATCTCAGACTTGGTGACTTGTGTCGCATTGGAGGAACGTGTATCCGCCTAAATCAAATTGCACAAACATTTTATTCAAATTACACCACCATAGATAAGACGTTGTTCGATTCTACTGAATTGGATGATTACGACACTTTGTCAATGATAATTAAACAAATTGGTCACCATGTTGAATCATTCCGTATAACCTCCTATCCTAGGTTTACGAACAAATGTCTAGAATTAGTTTTTAAATATTGTACCAATTTAAAAGAATTCACAACCGATTATTGTGCATTAGGAGATGATAATGAATGGCAAAACATCATAAAATCTAAAATCTTTCAAAATTTGGAATCGATTCACTTGGTTTACAAGGCTAGAGATTCAACCAACTTTGATGACTTTGTTACGATGAAAAATTTAAAACATTTCGGATTCCGCTCAATTGGTGATTGGCCACGCAACAAAAATGAAGAATTTTTAAAATTACATAATTTGGAAAGTTTATCCGTAAACGTACTAGATGTCGTTGGTTATAATATCTGCGAGAAACTTTTTGACAACAACACACGAATTAATAAATTAAATTTACTCGATGGCCTAAACGATGAAATTATAAACTTAGTGGTAGATAAGCTAATGTACCTTGAAGATTTAAGCCTGAATGAACCAAATAACTTTTTATTGCCGCCAGTATCAGATAAAGCAATGATGAAAATAAGCCAAATAAAAAATCTAAAACATTTTAGATCTTGGAAGGTACCGAGATGTCTATTGGAGAGCCTAGTACAATACGATCAATTAGAAGCATTTGCCAGTTCATCCGAAATTCCAGGAGAACTAATTACAAAATTTTCAAAACTAAAATATTTGGGCATCAGGCATGCACGTGATACCGTTTTGGACTCATTGAAATCAGAAAAAACTTTGGAAACGCTTAAGCTACGTAACGCGCGAATAACGGCCGATTGTTTCATAAAGTTTGTTTCTGGTGCTATTAATTTAAAATATTTAACATTAACATCAAATTACGACGATTTTGAACCAACTGAATCCACAATAGCCTGCCTTAATTCTCTGTTTGGAAATCGACGAAAAAAACTTACATTTTGTTATAATAATCAGGACATAGATTGGGAAATTTATAAGAATTTGATTCCGGCATTCGATTCCCGTGAACTATTTTATTTATATTCCCTATTTTCTATTTCACTATCTTCAAGCGATTACTTATGCGAAAGTAATTCATCGGATGACGACGATTGTGATTCCATTTATTACAATGACTGGTAAATATTATTGTAGGAATTTAAATAAAATTAAATATTTAAAATAATTGACTTTTATTTACTTTTTTCCGATGGAATACTAAACTGCGATTTATCAGGTACCAATCATTTATTTCAAGTTCCTCTTCAAGCTCAAAATTGACTTCCTGGTCTTAAATAAACTTAGTAAAATTACTTTCGATTCAGAATACCCAGGATCACCTGACCTTCCAGGTTCTAAGCAAACGAGTCACGTAAAAATAAAATAAATTTAGTCTGAGTTACGCCCACCTGTGGAAGGCAAACGGTCAATTGCAGTAACCAAGTAGTGAAGCCGTGGTTATCTTCTTCGTTATTTTATCAAGAGTTCGTAGCTTAATTTAATTAGAATCAATTTGTATCTAAGTAATTACTATTTTTGTAAATATAATTAGAAATTTTTATTGTTTCTTTAAAAGATTTACAACTTTTTTAAATTCGCAGTTTTTTGGATCTTTTATTTTTTAAAACTTTATTTAAAATGCGAATATAAATAGTTTAGGTCTACCCCACGAAATCTACCCCACGTTTCCTGTGTAACACGTCCCAACTGAGGAAGCCAAGCATCAATTTATGTCGCGATAATTTTTACATTTAAGATGGTCGTCTTTTTTGTATAGAGGACATAGCGCGCTCTTCTAATTATTCGGCAAGGTGGCTGGGAGAGTTCCGTCTCGGGTAGCCATATTCCAAAACTTCCTTCAAATTAATTTTAGAATACTATTTCCAACCGACATTCCTATTTTATATCTATTACAGCAATTTTTAATTCAGGGATTTTCATTTCTTATTTCCGGGATTTTAATTGTAGAAGAGTGTTTGCATTGTTTACGGAGGAAAGGTGATTGGCCATCGAGTTCTGAGAGCATGTGGTTTCAATAGGACTGTGCCATCGCATATACTACTGGGAATATAAATTAATTCGGTCCGTTTCCAAAAAGTGGCTGTGACTATAATAATAATTTTTGTATAGTTGTTTCAGACAGATTAGACATCTGGCGTTAACATTCAGTTTGTATTGCTTTGAGTTTCATACAAAACGTGATTTTAACAGTGTTGAATATGTCGGATTTTAATTGGAAAAAAGTGCCGCTGAAGTACATCGAATGCTTGTGGAAATTTACGTCGACAATGCTCCAACCGATAAATCAAGTAGAGAATGAAACGCTCAAATGGAAAATTTTATCGCACCCGCCGTATTCTCCGAACATTGCTCCTTCTGATTACTGGTTGTTCCGACGGATGCAACACGATTTGGCAGGTCACCGGTTCACTTCTTTCGAAGAAATTGAAAAACGGCTTCAAGCTTGGATCTTCTCAAAAGACGACACGTTTTTCCGAGATGGGATTCGAAAATTGCCTGAGGTGGGAAAAAGTCGTAACCAGCGATGAACAATATTTTAATTAATCTGATCATTCATTTTATTTTAAAATAAATGCATTTTTAAAATTAAAAAACCGAACCGAATTAATTTGTACTCCCAATAGATCAACAACTAACGTTGAGATGGAGATTATAAAACAAGAATTACATTTTCCGGCAGCCCTGAAGGAAAATATTACCTATAAATGGTGCGGTTCCAATGTGCACAAACTCCACCGATGTTATACCTACGCGACTTATTGGGATAAAATCTAAATGTTTAAATAAGCAAAATAATAGACCAATTTATTTTATTTACCAACAAAGGCACACCCAATGATCACTGGGCCAGTTCTTAGTAAATTTGGAAGTAACCTAGAATTACACGAAGAATTGGATGCAACCTTACCACACGTAAAGCAAAAAAAAAGCTAGCGACTCCTACTACACTCGGTTGTTGAAAAATGATTAAATTAATTAATACTATTGAGTTATTTTTTAAATATTTTAATTGTTTAATGGTATTTAACTTAGTGACACTGAGTTACTACCATTAAAAAATTGGTAAGTTTCAATCGGTGAGAACCAACCCACTCAGCGGGTACCGCACGCACCAACGCATCTCAGACTAGTAACAGCTAAGCAAGCAATTCCTAGAAATGATTAAACCTGCAATGTAAATATCCGGGTACGAATTTTTGAAGTCAAACTCCACGATTTAGCAAATGGCCTTGTTTTGATAAAACAAGACGGTGTTTTTGGAGGTTACTATCAAGATGAAATTTCCAGGAAAATTTAATGTCTAGGGTTAATATTCGTCTATGATGTCTGATATGGTGTTTTCCAAAAAATAAAAAAGCAAACAGGTCGCCTAGTACCGGAGATGCCCGATAGGCCAATAATTGCGATGCAGCAGGCATTGTGAAGCTCAAACGATCTCTTTGCTCTGATAATATATTTTAATTCAAGCACGGAGGTCATTAATTGCTGGCTAGAGAAAATAAAATAAAAATTATAAAATAAATGTTACTGGCTAAGGCAATCGATTGGTGTTGTTGCACATAAAACAAATTTTCCTTTGGCCAAGAGGCACGCACACTTTCATCTTTCGTAGTTTCTTAAAAACGTAATCCAGTACCAGATTGAAATATATAGGAGTGAACATTTATGCCAATAGCATGTTATCATGTCGAACGTCCCACGATTACAAGTCGTCAGGTTACCGAGTGTCTTTCCACCATTCTGTCTTTCGAGTTTTTGCTGCCTTTCTAACGTGCAGTTGGCGATGACAAAATAATCTCTTGATTTTCTGTTAGTAGCTTAACCTGGCACAACCCCTCGAACGAACTCTTAAACATATTCGTTAACAAATTAATAATCTTAATAATTTAAAAAATTTAATAAACAAAAAATTAAGATAAAATAAAAATAATGAGTCCAAACTCGTATTCGGTATGAGAACGCGATTGCAATATGCGAAAAGCGCATACATATTTTTTTGGCTTTTCATAATCTAGGTATGTATTGTTATAATATCTATCAAATGATCTTAGGTTTTAGTATAAATAAGCATCTTAAATTATTGACACTACTGTTAAATATCTTAACACAATTGAGAACAATGGCAATAAAATTGCGTTTTTATAAACACCATTCCCCCAAAATCTATTTAACGCGTCCATTGCGCCTCCTGAATAATGAGCTTTATCATACGGTAAATACGCCAATATATCCTCCCTATGAAGCGTTGTTTCTGTTTTCTCCTTAGGCAATAGATCCAATGCCTCTCGCATCCACAGTTCCGAGTGATTGAAATCTTTATTTAAATGGGCTTGCCGTCCTAACTCAAAACAATCACTTGCTGACATCCTGGTTCCATTATGCACACCGCCTAAATCCCCACGCGCAATTTTCGAAGTCGCCAAATTATATTTATCTTGATACTTTATAATGACCATAGCTGCATCATTTAAATCAGTGTCGGTGGGGAATCTCAATGTGACTCGAGCGGTGGCCATATCATCCAAAAAGTAACCATCGTCATTTCTTGTTAAGACTTTCTCAATCTCTTTCCAATCGACCAATAATCGTTTCGAAAGTAAAAAGGCATTGATTGGACTAGATAAGTACGACAGAATGTCATTATTGGCCGACTTATGTATCTGTTTAAAATGAGAGCTTTTTGCTTTCAGCTTTGCTATTTTCTCTTCCTGCGTTTTAATGTACATATCTAACTCGCTAATTAAAGCAGATTCAGTCTCAAGTAAATCATCCATTTTGGCTCGCTCTGTTATTTTGCTAGCATTAGCATTACCACGGCAATTTATAATCACATAATAAAAGATAAGTAACTGAGACACTATCTGCAATGTATGTACCATTGTGTGATGTAAGTGCAGATTTATAGGAGGTAATGATGATTGCTGCAAATAGAAAAGGATTTGTTTAATTCAGCTTCTAAAAGAATATTAGTTCGCTATTATCTTAAAGCACCAACTGACATTTTTAATGCATTACGTGAACCTGGTTTCAAAAAGTAGCTTTACAGTTAAATGTTAGAGAAAACAAAGAAAAATTAAATGAAAAGTGAGAAATATTTAATAAGCTTGACTAAGGCCAGTTGATTCTTGGAATTATATAAGTACAATTCTAAATTGTAAACGGGCACCGCTAGGCCAATTATCTAAAACTAACCAGGTCAGATTTATGTGAAGTATTGGCGGGTATTGGCTTATAAGAATTATAAAAACTGTCTCAGCTATTTTTTGAAAAGGAAGCCGATAAATGGTCACGAGGAATTAAATACCTAATTGAATAAAACATACCAATTTAGAATTATTTGTAAATATTGTGTAATCGGATGCGCACAAATTATTTCCACGGCAATGTCAATTAAATTCGGAAAGAGACGGATTTGATTTGGCTTTTCCAGATAGTTCGATGTTTTAATTTGATATACATATAATTTAGCTTCGATTTATTGTTCATATCCCGTTTTGATAAGCAACCTACATTTGGGCAATGATTCACATCTCCGTTGATTGGTAAGTGCACTGTGACTATGTGCACACAAAACACGATATGAATGTACAATTTATGATAATTTTATTTATTCTCGAATAACACTTATACTTTATCGATTAAATATTCTAAATTTTATACAAAATTACAAAAATAGTTTTAGCATTAAGTACTGCTTAATCTTTACTAAAGCCACATAAATTATTGTGCATTGTTTATATAAAGAAGATGCATTTTGACAGATTTAAGAAACCCCCTAAGCAAAACAATTCATTTACGATAAGTAAAAACGATAACAGCTGTTCATGCAAATCATAAGCCCTACGTATTATTAAGTTTGTTATGTTTTTGATGATATTAATTTTGAAGATTGTCTTAAATTTTTCTGCACGTAAGTTGTATATGCTAAGATTCGATTTGAGTTATCTTTGGATCACCTAATACCGTATACTGACACAAAATTTAGTTATTCGTGATTATTTCCCGATAGAATGAATCACGATTGTACATTACTGTACATGATTTACGTTGATTCTCTTTTATTTTGTTTTTTATATACCATAACAAAAAAAAATTCAAACGTCATTTTTTCGTTTTCGAACAACACGGTTTCAAAGAACACGGAACCAATTAATCGTGTTCTTAGAGAGTTTCCTGTATTTGCCATGTATATCAATGATATTGGGAATTCAATTCAACATTGCAACTATCACCTCTATGCTGATCATTTACACGATTTTCATGAGTTCAATAAGGATAGTAGATATAGAGCACAGACTATTCAAAAATCAATCGTATTTACTCAAAATTAGTATCAAAATTTTTCCAATTTTACATAATCAAGACTTCGGAACTCTCATTTTAATTTTCATATAGCAGACGTATCACAAATATTTAATTTATGTTGTACAGGTGTTACGTTTGCGAAAAGTTTCGTATAACCAAGTCTTTACTACGATTCGCTTGCGTTTCGCAAAATTTAGAGGATATACAATTTATTTGTCCATTTTATGTGAAACCGTCATTAAGTTTGTTATGTTCTGGTAAGTGTGATTATTAAATTTTTTCATATTTGATGACAATCGCTATTTGGGGTTCGCGAAGTTTATTGGGTTACTATATCTGTCAAAACGTAATATCAATCGTTTTCACGTAAATATAGAAATAATAAATATGTATTTAATTAAAGTACAAAATGTTATGTTTATAATAACATTGATTTGTCAAAACTAATTCACAATAAAACTTAATATACAGTCTTACCTATATTTTTAAAATTTTGTTATTTAAATTATCACGATACAACACAAATTTATAAAACACTACATATAATAAATGGGAAGGGTTGGTTTATTGAAATGTTTTAATTTTGCAACATCATCAAAAATTCTGTGATTTCCCTTTTCTACTATTTGGATTATTCAGCATTTATTTGGTGACGTCATTGTCAGCAAAGCGATTGTATATAAACTTTTTGCATTGCCGCTATACATATGGCCATGAGAACATAAAAAAATCATTTGAATTGGCGCTGCCATGCATAAGCGATTAAAATTTTCCATAGTAAAAAATACGATTATCTGTGATTTTTTGTAGGCGCGATTAACTCGCTTATATTTCCTTAAAATTTGTTTACGATTTTTCAATGAAAACCATATTTTCATGCTATTTTAATCCAAATTTGAAAACTTTTATTTCAAAATTTTCATTTTCTGTAAAACTTTACCCCATTTTCTTTACATTAGGTAAAAACGATCTTGAAATAAACCTGGGGCATGCCTTTATAATGTGAAAGTATTTACTAATTAACACCCCCCGATTACGATAGTCGAGTCGTTTCAAGTGACTAAAAAAATATAATGTTTTTATGACAAATTAGCCAGTTGCCATGCCAATACATCACGAGGCAAAAGAAACAAATACAAACTGTCATTTTGAGTCGAGTGAAATTGTGAAGTGACTAGAGAAGGCATAAAATACGCCAATTTTCGTTTGAAGTGACTACCATAATAGGCATATTTGATATTTTGGCAAGGCAGCCGAACGACTAGCGTAATCGGGGTGTAAAACCTAATTTTCCAAAAATATATAACTTTAAATTTATTCGATTTAGTTATTGTATTTTGTAATATGGTGCTTGGTTAGCAAATTCTAAAATTTGCTTAAATTTAATATCAAAATGAAATATTTCCACTAGGCAAAAAACCCAATTTTCCAGTTAAAAGAAAAATATTACTTAATATACATAAAATAGTACAATATTATTTTCTATTAAAAATCATAATATAATTTATAATTAATTTAATTTCAAAACAAATCGAAAATAGGAATTTCAGTAAAACCTAATTATTTTTGGTTTTATTTTCACTTTTCCGAAAATGAACAAAAAGTATTTATAGGAAAAACTACTAATTACATAATTAATTTATAAAATATATTCAAAATAAATTAAATAAAGTTTCTAAAAACAATTGTTATTCGCTTGGTGGATGATCGGGCTGCAACCCGCACGGTCGTTTCCATTCTTGACCTGCAACATGTAACCATTTGTTTGAAACTGAAAAGATGATATATAAATGTAAGTACTTGAATGAAATTTTCCTCAATGGTTTACGAAAAGAATTCACCCCATTTGCTCCCAGCTAAGACAGGGCAAGCAGCATGCCTTGTCAAATAATTCCCCTCTCCGGATTTATATAAATTCATCCAAAATGCGGCCGTCCCCTTCTTTGGCCACAATGCTGTTTTTAATACTGGAAATACTGTTGCCCCACCCTGCGGCACATCACTCATATAGAAAAGCACCGTGGCAATGCGGTTTCCTGTGCCCAAACTCTTAAATGCATTTATCTCATCTTTGCGAGCAAAATCAAAATGCGGCTCGTAATATCCACCAATACCATAATTCACAACCTGCAATTCTTCTGCCGTTTCCGTTGTAAGTCCAGTCATATCCTGGACCCTTAACCCAACATTACGAATATACCGATGTTCCACATCTTTCAACCAAGCTGATTTACTAATCCGATAATTGGCCACCTCCAACTCACCAGTCTTGTAATTTAGAACCATCGCGCGCTTAAACTAGAAAATAGAACTAGGTTTAATAAAATCATTCAATTTAGTAAGTGTGTTGAAATATTTTACCCGTGGTTTAGCCAGTTTCTTAATCACTTCAATCTCGTTGTCATACATAACATCATGATAGACAACGATGTATGGATCAAGATGAGCCTCTTCCAATTTTAATGGTGCAATTTTCAAAAATGGTGAATTATTAGATACGTATCGGCAGTGTAATTTTGCAAGATCTTCTTCAGGCCGCCGGATTTCGTTACGACACAACATTTCATATAAACGACGCTCGGGCGCGCCATATGATATTGGTGTAGCCTTAAGTCGAACAGGCTGAAAATATAATTGCATGATAAATCATTTAAACACAGTGAATAATTACCTAACTTACAATCACTTCTTCTTCAATTACGGCGTCAGACCCGTCATCGCCCCTTAGCTTTTGATCAACTTTCTTTTCTTCGCTCATTTTAGCCATCTGTTTCTCGTAATAAACTTTATTGCTAACAGCACGTTCGTGGCCTGGCCGCAGTTCCAGCAATTCGTTTGTAATTTTGAGCGCTGATTCCAAATTGCCTTGTTTAAATGTTGAGAACGCCAAATACTCTAATACATCCGCCGTATGAGTCCCCATTTGATTTCGATCCTCGGTCAAATGATGCATTGCTTCACGCATCCATAGTGCGGTGTGATAATAATCCGCATTCAAATAAGATTGGCGACCAAGTTCAAAACAATCACTTGCCGACATTCTGGTACTGTATTGTATTCCGTTTAATTCCCCTCGTGCGACACTGGACGTCTCTAGATTATATGTGTCTTGGAGCCGCATTAGGGCCACAGCTGCACCATTCAAATCCTCATCGGTAGGAAATTTTAATGTATTCCGATAGTTTGTTACATTCTCAAAAAACTCTCCACCCACATCATTCGACATTAGATCTTCGATTTTTTTCCAGTCAGTGGTTAATCGCTTTGTAAGCAAATACGCGTTAATCGGATTCGATATGTACGTTGAGATATCGTTACTGGCCGCGTTATGTTCCTTCTTGTAGATAACAATTTTTGTCTTGAGTATCGCTAATTTTTCGTCTTGCATTTTTATGTATTTATCTAAGCTTCCGATTAATACCGATTCAGTCTCAAGTAGCTCTTCCATTTCGACCAGGGCTGTAAATAGTTCGGTTTTGACACGACATTTTGTAATCACTAAATAGCATATGACTAATTGAAACAGCCAATGAATCGTTTGCGTCATTACGTGTGTGTGATGATTGTGGTGGATAGATGACGATTACTGCAAATAAACAAACGATTATTTTTATCTCATCGACTGACTACTAATTTATGAGTTTTACAATTGAAAATCGGATAGCAATATTTCATCGCATACTTTGCATTACTTGCCTCCCTGATCTGATTGAATGTATTTCAACAAGCATCAAATGTGAAGCCTTGAGTAAATATGCACATTACATTATGTCGTTAGAAGTTGGAGGTTTCTCAAGTGCATTTCAAATTTTTAATATGCCAGTCTTAAATTCAAATATTATGTAGAATAACGATAATTTACTACCACAATTAACAACAATTAGTCTAGAAGTTAACTCGGCAGAAAGGCTTAACTTTTATCAGCTAGTTACGTTCGGGATCCCCAAAATCTATTAACGCGTCCATTGCATCTCCTGAACAATGAGCTTTCTCATACGGTAAATACGTTAATATATCCTCCCTATGAAGCGTTGTTTCACTTTTCTCCTTAAGCAGTAAATCCAATGCCTCTCACATCCACAGTTCCGAGTGATTGAAATTTTTATTTAAACGGGCTTGCCTTCCTAGCTCAAAACAATCACCTGCTGACTAGTATGTAAATTCGTATCTCTTTAACATGAGAGCTTTTTGCTTTCAGCTTTGCTATTTTCTCTTCCTGCGTTTTAATGTACATATCTAACTCGCCAATTAAAGCGGATTCAGTCTCAAGTAAATCATACATTTTGGCTCGCCCTGCTATTTTGCTACCATTAGCATTACCACGGCAATTTATAATCACATTATAAAAGATAAGTAACTGAGACACTATCTGCAATGTATGCACCATTGTGTGATGTAAGCGCAGATTTATAGGTGGTAATGATGATTGCTGCAAATATAAGAGGAATTGTTTAATTATTATTATTATCTTTATTTCATTCAAAATCAGAAATGTAAGATTACAAAATACAATAAAATACATAAGTAGAAACAAAGTAGCTTTACTTTACCCTAGATAAGGAAATACCTGTGTTGGAGCATAATTAAATTGAAGCAAGTAATAAAAATTAATTCTTATTCTCTAGTATCTAGTGCTAAACAAAAGAAAACTAGTTATTGACAATTATTAAAACATTAATATTACAAGGCCGGGTACTAAATAATATTAACTTTACAAGTATAAATAATATTTAAAAAAAGGAAAAATATGCAGAGCTATAGGTAGTTAAAAATATTGCTCAATTTCATTTATATTAGACAGCCAAATTTGTAATTCACGTTCAAATTGGTATTTGCGCTCTATTGTGAGAAGTTTTAAATGCTTTGGTAACATTGAAACCAGTAAGGCACCATAAAGAGATAAAAACGTCGATATTTTTCATTGTTGCATCGAACACCAGCAAAGATGTTTGGATTTCTCATGTTATAAGTATGTATTACACGGTCGTGAAAACTATGACTGAGAATAAAAAACATTTTCAACACTTTAAAAACGTATAAATATCTTAATGGTAGAAGTCTGAGCTCACGGAAAACTGGGACTGCAGCGATAACGCTTTTCCTGACTTTGTAAAGATGAGAAGAATGCCAATTTAACTTCGAGTCAACAATTAGCCCCAAATATTGAAACACTGCGGAGAGCAGGGATTTCTGTTGCATAAGTAGCTATGAAACGTCAATGTACATATTTGGGATAAATCCTACGTTAGGATGACCTAACACATGAGTAATATTCATAACTCTAGATTTTACGCTTGCAGCCAACCGATGGTAATAGAACCATTTACTAAGTTTTGATAAATCACATTTTAATGCAAGTTGAGATTCTAATGAATCGCAATCAAACGGATAACTCAACAGATTGATTTCGAAAATGGAAGTATAGTAAATAAGAAATAGTATAATAGAACACCACAACTCAACTTACCTGGGTATATATATTAAATATATATTTCTTAGAAAGTGCAACAATGTCTCCTCAGTAGATTTCCTCGCTGTGAAACCGAATTGTTTCTCGTTTAGAAATTTAATCTTACCGAGATAATTGAGCAGTCTGCGCTTCGCCATTTTCTCAAATAGTTTAGAAAAAGTACACACAAAAGCTATGGGCTTATAGTTATTAAGCTCCAACTCATATCCTTTTTTATAAAGCGGTATTACAAGAGCTAGTTAAAATACGTCTGTAAAGATTCCCCTATCCAGGCTAAAAATACCAAGAACAATTTTGCACTAAAAAATTGTCAATCTCAGCAATACTTTTGGATGGTTTGTTTTTTTAATTTCGGATATAAGTTCAACCGATTGTATTGGCTCAAAAACACAAGATGTAATATAACCACTGGAAAATCCCGTTGTATAGCTTGAGAATTCGTGGAGATCGGTGGATAATGTGGTATTGTTAATCATTGAGAATGTGCCGAATGTAACATTTATAAAAAAGTTATTAAATTTATTGGGAATGACTAACGAACCAGAAACAAGCAAATCTGTGTTTCATTTTGTAACGCTGGGTTATTGGGCTTTGGTCTAAGTTTTTTCCTGAACCTCATCAATTAGTTTTCTTAGAGTTATTACTTACTGAGGAAAATTTATTTTTGTAATAATTATTCTTTGTAGCCTTGACACTGCTCTTCACATTATTTGACAGTTTTCTAACGAATTTTTGTAGTCTACCATTGAATGGACTAGACTTTAGTTTCTTCGAAAACTTGTGAAACTGTTTTATTTGATGTAAAAGACGTGAGTACATCCATGGCTTGAGTTTTCAAGTATTATCAACAGCTACTGTATAACGTGAAGAAGCGATATGCGATTTAAGAATGTTAAGAAATTTTTCGAAGGCTAAGTTGCAATCAGCTTCGCAATAAACTAAATCCCAAGTTTCGAATAGCAAAGTATTTTTAAAGATATCATAATTTACTCCTCAATAATCAATAAGCTCAATAGAGTATAGCTTCAAATTTTTAGTTTAATTAAATTGTGAACGGTAATTCCCAAAGGTAGGTTATCAACTTCGAACGCATAATTCTTAACTGATTTAACAAATATAAACAAATGCAATAAGGAAATGAACCGATACACAACAACAATAAGCAGTATTTCTACGGAGGAAACAATTTTAAGAGTTAGCATCTAATAAAAGATAAGATTAGCTGATGATACCTTTGGTTATCATATCCAGCGCTTTTTGTATTCCAAAAGGTGAAAAATTTGACAGGTTTTGTCCCTCCTGCTCGTGCTTGATTATTAGATATTTTTCGTTTACTCCATTGCAATCCATTATATCTGCACCGCCACCGAATCCTAATCTCTTTGTTCGCATTTCTTCGATCTTTTTCCTTTTGGAGGGTTGGGTATTATTTCCCAACATCCTCAACGGTGCGAATCTATTTGGGCTTTCAAACATCGCCCCTTTCAAGGGCCGAAGCCCTCCTTTTACCCACACCTGACTTTATTTACTGTCTAAAAACACACCGCTTAAATATAAACAAACACTTGTTGTTGTTGCCACCAAATAATAATTCACTTAAAACACTATATATATATATATGCGTCCACCACCTTTTTAATATTATAAAATTGTTCGTACACCACTATTAAACTATTTTAACTTAATGAAAACCCAAAACCACTTTAATTAACTATTTATTAAATGAAAACTAAATTTTACACCGAGCTGTCAATTTTTATATGTTTCGACTTGCTTCGATTAGACATCAATGTATATGGGGTTTAGGCGCGTTTAATTCGCTTAATATCCTTAAAAGCTAATATTAGCTTAATAATCTACGATTTTTCAATGATAACTTTATTTTCAGGCTAATTTTAATCCAAATTTTAAAAATTAATTTCAAATTTTCCATTTTTTCTAAAACTACCTCATTTTAATTACATTAGGTACGAACGATCAAGAAATAAACCTTTATTAACGTTCTAAACTGGAGGAATACGATCGGTTGTGCAATGATAGATAAGGGACATGATTTTGAAACGTGAATTAAAACCCAATTTTCCAAAAATATATAATAACTTTCAATTTATTCGATTTAGTTATTGTATTTTGTCATATCGTGCTTGGTTAGCAAATTCAAAAATTCGCTTAAATTTAATATCAAAATGAAATATTTCCACTAGGCAACGTATAAAATATAAAAAAAATCCAATTTTCCAGTTAAAAGAAAAATATTACTTAATATACGTAAAATAGTACAATATTATTTTCTATTAAAAATTATAATATAATTTATAATTATTAATTTAATTTCAAAACAAATCGAAAATAGGAATTTTGTTAAGGTTTTTTCTTTTTGGTTAATTTATTTTCACTTTTCAGAAAATGAAACAAAAGGTATTTATAGGAAAAATTACTAATTACATAATTAATTTATAAAATATATTCAAAATAAATTAAATAAATTTTCTAAAAATAATTGTTATTCGCTTGGTGGATGATCGGGCTGCAACCCGCACGGTCGTTTCCATTCTTGACCTGCAACATGTAACCATTTGTTTGAAACTGAAAAGATAAAATAGAAACGTAAGTACTTAAATTAAATTTTCCTCACGAGAACAGCTCACCCCATTTGCTCCCAGTTAAAACAGGGCAAGCAGCATGCCTTGTCAAATAATTTCCCTCTCCAGATTTATATAAATTCATCCAAAATGCGGCCGTCCCCTTCTTTGGCCACAATGCTGTTTTTAATACTGGAAATACTGTTGCTCCACCCTGCGGCACATCACTCATATAGAAAAGTACCGTGGCAATGCGGTTTCCTGTGCCCAAACTCTTAAACGCATTTATCTCATCTTTGCGAGCAAAATCAAAATGTGGCTCGTAATGTCCACCAATACCATAATTCACAACCTGCAATTCTTCTGCCGTTTCCGTCGTAAGTCCAGTCATATCCTCGACCCGTAAACCAACATTACGAATATACCGATGTTCCTCATCTTTCAACCAAGCTGATTTACTAATCCGATAATTGGCCACCTCCAACTCACCAGTTTTGTGATTTTGTACAGTCGCGCGCTTAAACTAGAAAATAGAACTAGGTTTAATAAAATCATTCAATTTAGTAAGTGTGTTGAAATATTTTACCCGTGGTTTAGCCAGTTTCTTAATCACTTCAATCTCGTTATCATACATAACATCATGGTAGACAACGATGTATGGATCAAGATGAGCCTCTTCCAATTTTAATGGTGCAATTTTCAAAAATGGTGAATTATTAGATACGTATCGGCAGTGTAATTTTGCAAGATCTTCTTCAGGCCGCCGGATCTCGTTACGACACAACATTTCATATAAACGACGCTCGGGCGTTCCATATGATATTGGTGTAGCCTTAAGTCGAACAGGCTGAAAATATAATTGCATGATAAATCATTTAAACACAGTGAATAATTACCTAACTTACAATCACTTCTTCTTCAATTACGGCGTCAGACCCGTCATCGCCCCTTAGCTTTTGATCAACTTTCTTTTCTTCGCTCATTTTAGCCATCTGTTTCTCGTAATAAACTTTATTGCCAACAGCACGTTCGTGGCCTGGCCGCAATTCCAACAATTCGTTCGTCATTTTGAGTGCTGACTCCAAATTGCCTTGTTTAAATGTTGAGAACGCCAAATACTCTAATATATCCGCCTTATGAGTTACCGTTTGATTTTGATCCTCGGTCAAATGACTCATAGCTTCACGCATCCATAGTGCGGTATGATAATAATCCGAATTCAAATAAGATTGGCGACCAAGTTCAAAACAATCACTTGCCGACATTCTGGTACTGTATTGTATTCCGTTTAATTCCCCTCGTGCGACACTGGACGTCTCTAGATTATATGTGTCTTGGAGCCGCATTAGCGCCACAGCTGCACCATTCAAATCCTCATCGGTCGGAAATTTTAATGTATTCCGATAGTTTGTTACATTCTCAAAAAACTCTCCACCCACATCATTCGACATTAGATCTTCGATTTCTTTCCAGTCAGTCGTTAATCGCTTTGTAAGCAAATACGCGTTAATCGGATTCGATATGTACGATGAGATATCGTTACTGGCCGCGTTATGTTCCTCCTTGTACATAGCAATTTTTGTCTTGAGTATCGCTAATTTTTCGTCTTGCATCTTAATGTACTTATCTAAGTTTCCGATTAATACCGATTCAGTCTCAAGTAACTCTTCCATTTCGACCAGGGCTGTAAATAGTTCGGTTTTGACACGACACTTTGTAATCACTAAATAGAATATGATTAATTGAAACAGCCACTGAATCGTTTGCGTCATTGTGTGTGTGTGTGTGTGTAATGGTTATGGTGGATGGATGACGATTACTGCAAATAAACAAACAGACGAATATTTTTATCTCATCGACTGACTACTAATTTATGAGTTTTACAATAGAATATGGTGAATTATTGAAACATGGATATAACCTCAAAGTCAAAACCGTAGACTCCCAAGGGGGAATCGGCTTCAAAAAAAGCAAAGGTTGTTCCTTCGACTGGGAAAGTGATGGCGACTGTTTTCTGGGTTAGTCATGAAGTTATCTTAATCTATTATTTTCAAAAGGGAAAACCATTACAGGAGTACACTTCGCATTTGTAGAAAAAAAATCTTACTTCACTAAGACAATGCTCCGTCTCACACCTTAGTGGTTGCCATGGCGAAACTGCACGAATTACAATTTGAACTGCTTGGTCACCCTCCTTACTCACCAGATCTCGCCTGAAACGGCTTTGTTTGTTCTCTAAGCTAAAATTTGCGCTTGGAGGACAACTCGTAAACAACTATTTTGCAGATTAAGACGCCGAATACTATTTAGACGCTTACAAGGAGACAATGTAGAGAAATAAAATTAAATTTGAAGAAAAAATGTCTTGTATCTGTGTTACCCTCGTATCTCGGAGTTTTCATATGGTATTGAATTTTTATTTGGAGGAACAACAACAATTTCACTGATTTCGTTCTGTTGGTTTAAAAAATCTTAAGGCTCCTACACCACGCAATATGCGCAATTTTGTGGTTTTCGTATTATTTGCAATATAAAATTTTTCTGATTAAATTCTATAGTTTCTTGGATATTTTATTTTTCAATTGATCCAGCAAGCTTTAAACGTTTGTTCGACAGCCTCAGTGCTTCTAATGGTGTTGTACTATATCCCTAACTGATTAGAATTCTTGGTATAAAACAGCCGACTTTTGGAAATCCATAGGTCCAATCCAACTAGGAAACGTTTTCCAATAAGAAACAAATGATGTACAAAAGTTCTATTCAATTTGCATATTGTAGTGATCGTTTAAATATGCCAAAATTTCTGAATAGAAAAATCACATGGTGTGGAAGGGCCTCTAGAAATTCGTTCCATTGGTATATTAAACACTACAAATTTTTAATTTAATATTACAAATTTTGTATTTTGTTGTTGTGTTCTCTACCAGCTAAAATTGTCGGGTGGTAATCATGATCCGGTCCCAAACCTTACAGGAATGGGTTAGTCCAGTAGTCTATAGTCTCTAAACCTTTACTTAACTTACTACTCTGGCCAATTACTATTTATATTTGTCTGCTTACAATCTTAGTAGCATTGGGTTAAAACTATTTCCGAAAACTAAATTTAAATTTTATTCTAACGAACATACTTTGTTTAGATATATTAGATCGAAGAACATCTGCTTTAACTATAAATAATTTTAAAATTCTGTTGCTGCAAAACGTAATCATTTTACGATTTGTGTAACTTTCGGCATGTTTTATGAGAACCTAAAAATTCTGAAAGTTTTGAATTAAAATGCACTTGAGTTAACGTAAAGAATCTAACATCTAGTGATTTTTTGTACTAAAAAAAGGTGGTAACTTCATAATAAAACAAATATTTTGGAAGCAATTTCAATGGGACACAATTTTTGATCACTTTCCTCTCGAGGGATATATAATGCCCCTAGCGGCTCTTAAAATTGAAATAGCATGTTTATTATCTTTCATGGCTACATCAGAAATTCGATTATCAAAAATACGTACTGTACGTATTACTTACATACGTCTGGTAATCCTAAGCTTATATGAAAACACCAATTGTGATACTCCTCGTAGCAAAAATATTAATACACCGCGCCGCTTAGTTACGAGTGATAACTCGTTTTGCTGAACAGAGCTATTTCGCCATCTATATTTGCGAATCTCGATATTTATCGATTATCAATAAATATCGAGAATTTAAGTAATTGCACGAGAAAACGAAAACGAATCAGTACTCACACGAGTGAAATATTAAGTGAAAAACCAAAATGCCAAACAATCGTTCACACACCAACCAATTTTGTGAACTAGTTTTAATAAATAATAAATAAATAATTTATAATAATAAAATATAGTGAGTGTTAATCATTTTATGAAATAAAACCACTGGTGACCTCGACCTGATTTGAACACGCGAAGGTTCACGCAACCCTCTTTACGCAACCTACTTCACTTCATTTTATAAAATAAAACCCGGTAACACCGCTATGCAGTTTCTTTATTTTTTACTTTATACGAAGTAAGTTTAATTTATTTCGTCCCTGGGTCCCGGTAAGCTTATATCAAATGATGAAATTTAAACTTCGTTATGCAAATTTGGCATTATAACATTATTTTGATTTCAGCAAACCATCTGAATGCAAATGAGCATAATTAGCATATCTTTTGTTATAAGATGTCTCGGCCGGCGCTAATACAATAAAGACTAAAGATAGATTTTAAATTTAACTACAATAAATCGTTCAATTAAATGCTACAAACGAAGGCCCACATATATTCACCCCTTATGTTGTATATTGTTAAAACATCTGTATAAATAGTAAATAGAGCTAAGTGCCATTAAACTATAGGCAACCCAAAACAATTCAATTTAATTTACAGCATTCACTTTAATTTATCAATTTATGAATAAAAAATAAAAATGCTAGATATATTTTATTCATATAATGAATATCACTTAAAACAGCAACAACATCGTACATTCTTTTATATCGAAAGCATTGACATATCTCATTTTTATCTTAAGTTTTAGAATACAAGCATGTGGTTATATAAAACGATGCGCGCAATGCAACACAAGGAAATGTTTTAAAGATCATGATATTCAATTGTATTTTCTAATCTCATGTAACTCCTCTATGTTACTTCTTGTATAGTTTTCTCCTTTAAATGTTTTATAAGATAAATGTGTTTGTATGAATTTTAAGACAATGATTAACCAATGAATACATTGCGATTCGGATTATCACCGCGACAATCGCACAAACACTCATTATGCAAGCGAGTCTTTTGCGCAATTTTTCAATTTTTAAATCAAGTAATCACGCAACCAAACATAACGTTCCATAATATCTACGAACAGAAGCAAACGTTGCCCAAATTCACAAAAATTTGTTTTTATCTTCAACAAATTTTTCAACGTTTTGGTCGAACTGTATATTACTTGCAGCAGACTTATAGGCGCTTCTGGAAAATAATTAACAAACTATATTCCTTGTAGCAGACTCCCCGAATAACCAACTACCGTTCCCTCAATACTCGCGGGATTTATAATCTATAATATTAGCATGTTCCCTCATTTTTCTTCAGTTTGCTTGTTAACATTAACATTTGGGTGAGATTAGTGATATCTAGGTTTCAGTAGTAGCATTAGAAGTAGTTTTATAGCAGTTTAATGGTATTGCAGATTATGGCAAATTGGTTGCAACAGTTAGTCTTTAGTGAGTCTTGGTTAAATTATAAATGGTGTTTAAATGACCGTTGGCAATAAGATGGAACGAAGATCGCGGAAAGGATGCAATCATTGGGCTTTGGGTAATCGAGTGGTGGCGAGGATACTGCAAATAAGGAGAATCAGCTGAGCCAGCTCAAAAGTAATGAACACTTCAAACTGGATATTGTCGCAGTTTAAGAAGAAACAAGCTACTCGCCATTTTGGATGCGGTAATGCAGAATCGACGTCTCATAGTACGCCAATTGTTGGTCAGCTTGACCCAGGAGATGCTATGATCATGGTAAGTGAGGGTGACAACGGATCGCCTGATTTCGATGATTTCGGGGATTAACCAGAAATTAAATTAAAATAGGATAAAATCCCAATCCACTCGAGAAAATAAAAAATTTCTTCTAATTTCACTAGGTCTATGAGACAACCTTAGTAGTAACAAATTACTTTTCGCTTGTCCAGTAAAACAAATTGACAAAATAATTTGTAATGTTTGCAGTGGGCTGGTAATTCGCTTAGAAAACTTACTATATGCTATCAGCATAACCTTCTCAGATAAAATAGAACTACCGAACCAGATTTAGCGTTAACAATATTTGGCCTTAGCACCCGGTCACCGATGGGAACGTGGAATGTTCGGACCATATCAGATAAACTTGTAAAGATTTGCAGATAAATGAATCACTATCACCTCGAAATACTCTGGGCTCAGGGAAGTAAAATGGTTGAGAAGCGTGACTTCTTAACACAGTTCGCACATTTTCTCATCCTCATGTATTGTAGGCTGGCGCAACATCAATCGCCTAAATGGTGTGGGCAACTTGCTAACACCTTAAAATGCATAGGAATATTACAATCATCGAGTGCTACGATCTTATCTTGTAATTTTAATGCCAAAGTAGGATGTGACAACTTCAATCTACTATGGGTCGCCTTGGCTTTGGAAATAAGCGTAACGACAATGATAATAGATTGCTCGTTCTATATGAGAAAACTTGAGCCGAAACAATGTGACCTATTAGAGAGTAGTGTTTTATATTAGAAATATACGACGTGTGCAATCCTTTTCACCTCCACCAAACTGCTTGCAATTTGCATTCTCTCGAACCCGCATTCTAAATAAGGACTTGTTTAGATTTGAGTGTCGAGTGATAATGCCCAATAAAGTTCTCAAGGTGCTTCTATCATAGTTAAAAGCACCTCTCTTTTAACCGCATGGCAACTAAATAAAAGTAATTGTAAAAATAGAAGAAGCGATATGCCAGTATGCCTCAACCAGCTGCAGAGTGCCTCTTTTTCAGCCCAGAAAACCTAGCTAGAATGCAATGAACCAATCACACCCATTAATCCGAAAATAATCTGATTATGTAACCTTAGTAGTAATAAAGTGACCAAATCCGACTATGGCATGTAGCACCAGCATAATAAAATAAATTATCAAGCCGTGAGCAGATTAAGATCCATCGAGAGTGGCTAAAAACGTCCTTCTCGCTAATTTATTAGTCTCCTCAGAACCATCAGTTTTTTACCAGACCCAGTGTCAATTTTAGGCCACCATAAAAACAAAACAAACGAAACAATGAGTCTGAGTACCATACCATATGCGAATTTTGGCTTCGATCCCTATGCCTCCCATTTACCAAATATATTTCTACATTTCCAGTAAATGTTGCTTGCTTTCTTGCATTCTATTCGGATAGGATACTTTGTTATACTCTTTGAGAGGATCTATACAAATTTAGAAAGCCGATTTACTAATGTTCACGGTTCTAGTGAGAAGCTGTTTCCTCAGTCAACTCAACTCACTAGTGTACCAGAGTGCCCGATTCGATTGAGTTAACCAAGAGGGCAGCTCTTTCCATAAGCAGACAATTACTTTTAGAAGCACTTCAAGTGCCTTCTCACCCACCACACTTTTTGATCTTCATTACTGAATGTCAAAGTGACTGGTGAAGATTTTTTTAAAGAAAGTAATAATTATCCAATGGACCGTTTGTACTTTTAATGTCAATTAATACTTCCTTTTCCAATCACACACTTATCATTACAGTATCCGGATCAAGTGCAACTACTGCGCCACTTGTTCGGTAAAGATTGGATCTATAAAGCACCTAGCTTTCATTTCTGGGATTTTGTAATTTGAAAATGAAATATAACGATGATCAAAGAGAGAATTACCTATTCTAATGCCTTCCAATGTAGTATCTTCTCACTTAGGTTCTGTGACGAAAGAATAATTTAAATTATTTCGTGCCAGGAGTACGCTAGGAAGGTTGGTCTATTACCCACATTCAATTTAAACCGGTCAGAATAGGATAAATAAACCAAAACCGAAGCACTCCTCCTGAGTTGGAGGATGAAGTTCTCATGTCATAAGGAAAATAATCAGAGATTACTAGAACGTCACGCTTTATTTACTTTTCTTTTAAGTCAACTACGGTTGATGTCCATAGTATTACTACACAGGGCGGTACCTGATTTTCCTATATAACTTCCTCTAAATTTCGCCTCGTGATCCATGGTTCTTGAATCAAGAAAATATATTTTGAAAGCGGTTGAAACACAATCACAGTGTCATTCCCATCAAAGACCAAGCACAATTAGATCGTTGGAGTGAATTCTTTGAGTTCACTTTACAGGACGAGGACGACTTCATTCCATTAAAATTAAAATAAAAAAACGAGCCCGTCAATGACAACCTAGTAAGGGAGCTTTTTAAATGCAGTGTCTCAGTCTTGGCATCAACTCTAACACTATATAGAAAACGCAGTAAAGCTGCAATATTTTAGACAACTGGAAGGATGGCATTATTATTACGATCCCAAACAAGGGAGACCTTAATCCAAAACCGATCCAAGCTAAATGTAAATTGTATTTACAAACTAAAAATATTTAACTCACGATTTCGCCGATCACTACTAAAAATTCTTTTTACGGATTCTCATATAGATGGCAGTAGCATATTTATCTAAACAAGCAAGCAAACAAATAAGTTAACAATCAAATGTGTTAACGGAAAACAATGCTTTAGTCTGGCGTTTTATCTGTATGCATTTGAAGACTGTTAAAATTAAGTTAAGCTCGAGTTGCATACCTACGAGTAGCTTTACATGTCAAAATTTTGGATCTAAATTTTGTTTTAGATCAAATGTTTTGTGTGAAGTCCTTGTAAGTTTGTTTCTAAGCGTCACGAAATGGTCTATTTGCCGTCGTAGTTTCATGCAATTATTTTCTTCTTTCGGATTCTAAATCACCAACAGCTAGATTGTACGAAAAAAATCGCAGAACTTCATTTCATTTTAATCACGAGCGTGAAGTTGATAGCGACTTATAGTTGGTAAACGGTATCTAAATAAATATTAAGTTTGGAGGTTGGATATGTGGTTTTTTCTTAAAGGGTTTGGTTCATCGATTTGGGAATTTTTCATGTATTCCCACGATGTTACCTCATTATGTAATACATAAACAGACGGCGTACTGTAACGATCGTTCATTTATAAAAGGGAATATTATACAATTTTATTTGCATACTCGTATATGATCATATAAATATTTTATTCCCGTAAAATTTTAATTTTAATAAATGCGCAGCTGAAATATTTCAACTAATTTACTTCCGTATGGCAGATGGCAACAATTTTAATAATGGTATGGTAATTTCTACTCAACAAATTCCTAGAACAGCTCTTGCAATTTTGATACAATTAGATAACCACATGATTAACCTGAAATTCACGGTTACTAGCCATAACGCCCTAGAGTCATATATTTAACTTAATCGGCCGAAAAACTTAAAATTTCTATGCGGCTCGTTCTAGTTAGTGAAGTTTACTAATGTTTGCTCTTATCAAATTCTATTCTGTAAATCTATTCAATTGAAATAAATGTGCGTGCTTTCATAGTACGAGACATACATGTCATTTACACATACACAAAATAGTATATAAATAGAATCTTGTCTTATATTCAAAGGAAGAGAATTTAATTCAAAGTTAGCGTCTTGATAACAATTTCAATGAGATACGCGCATATTTTTATCGCGTGACTTGTGTCACGTAGCATGTGTTTAAAACATTTATATAACACAAATTTTTAGCGGTTGTAAAACTGGACCAGATATAATCTCCCCGACATCTAATTATATTTGGAATTGCGAACAATAGATGTCATTGTTTTTAATTAAGTGAGTTAATCAATTCATGTATTCAAAATCTGTTAGATAAATTATCGCATTGTAGTTTTAGCCAGTTTATAAACCGGTACTTTGGTCAGTTAAGCCAATAGTATCGTCCAGTGCACAAATACACCGCGCATAAATCAATTAACAAAAACCACAATTCCCTTATGTCACACATTAACACAAAAATGTCATTTAAATATCGCATAAATTTAACATCAAGACTTTGTTCGGTATGCCATTCAGCATTCATCAAACATCTGTATAACAGTTTGATATATTATATGATTTGATATTGATCTACTTCCGACCACCAATTTGGCTTACTAATTTGTTTACGTTATGTTAATCGATTTAATGGGGTTCATGAACCATGGCCAATGCTGAATGAGGATGGATAACGTTAATATTGGCATCAAGTAAGGTGAAATCTTTGTGTCGAATATAATTAACATTTAGAAAATTTAATTAAGTTTTTAATGTTTGCGGTACATTACGTAAATAAAATTATGCAGATTTAATTTCTTATTGAGATAAAGTTTGTTAAGACATTTCTATAAAGGAACGCGTTGGTATAAAATAATTTATTTTGCGTAATTAATTTTACGTTTGTAATTATCGTGAGCTTAAAAATATTAATTTCCTTTTGTGTTGCAATCTACCTAGTTTCTATTCTTGATTAATTCGCGAAGCTGCGATTATGTGATGCAAATAATTTTTTTTATCTGTTACTTGAGTGATGACACCCGCAGGTCACATAAATACATACTGACTATCATCATGGTGATCTACGAACATATGAGCAAATAATATGTAATGTCCAGAACATATTGATACGTTTTAGTAATGGGGGTGAGACCTTATAGGACTGTAACGCCATGGGGTTTCTCAGCAACTACTTAAGCTTTTGCCCAAAACACAGAATTACAAAAATACTGTTTTCTTTTTGCTTTTGAAGCAAACCTGAGCACTCCTAGTCAACAGGAAATTGAGTCTCGTGTCTTGAAACTTCATTAAGAATTTTTGGGACCATAAGACAAAAAATTTTACTTGTATAGCAAACAATTTTCATAAGCTGTTTTACTAGCTGAAAACAAAGACTTTGGCACGACGAAATTGAATTGAGAATGGCGGTCATTTTATGACCTCTTTGTTGCAGCAGATGCACCAGTTTCACGTTCACTATTTTAAGATAGCGTTTGTATAGAAAAAACAGAACAGTTGATGACTGAGCGAAGCCGTGGACTTAGAGCTCATGATGCTAAAGCCAATTTCACAAATCATTAACTGAAGTAGGTATTTTTAATCAATTTGAAGAAAGATCAAGCTATTATTTTATGAATTTTTGAGTAAATGGAGCCACTCTGTTTGTTAGATCAGATCACACAAACTTTAGAACTGGACTACGTTGAAGAATGTCGATGCGAATGAAATTGAATGAAACACAGCCAAAGTGACCTCCACTACGTTAAAATCGTCCAAACATTTTATGACTGCAGATCTAAATTACGATATCGGTTATGCTTTCGAAGACATTATCCACGGGTCCACGAAACTCAGATCTTTAAATTCAGAAGTAAATATAAGCATCGGCATCAGGTTTACACGTTTTCGTGCACTTCCTTAACAGGTCATTACCAATATCACTCTTGAATTTTTTGGAAAGCTGTGGTTTGTACCCAACTGTAAACGGAAAATAGGATTCTTAAGTGATTTAATGGGTGGTGGTTAATGATGGCGAATGGAAATGATGAGCAGAATAATAAACGGAGAGTAACGATCCGAGTATAATGGCCTGGGTATATTGCACCGAGGAAATAACCGAGGGGTATTTTGTTCTGTGGAGTAGACAACGGGATTAAATGGACCGGAAGTCGTATGTACCGGAGGGTATGGCGAGAGTATTGGCGGGAAGGAATGATTTGGGCGTAATAAGTGGAGTAAATGACTGGAGGTAATATTGGGGGTAATGTTTGGGGGAAACATCACTTGATAGAGCCACTTAAAAAATCTACAGTATTTCTGAACTAACGAAAAATTGAGAAGTCGATAAAATTCTTCCCAACCGTTGTTAGCTTACAATAATATCGGATGCAAAGAACCTACCAAAAATATACAACAACTAATGGTGATCATTTTGTGGAGAAGCTTTCTTTCATAATCGAACTCTTGATACGAAAACCAGAATGAGATTACCAATCTAAAGAAGTATATCATCAGTCCACGAATGAATAATAAATTTGAAACATGTGGAAGCTAATTCCTATTGATGAGTTAACCAAATGGCTCATATACCGAATTATAGATTGAAACAACCTAACTGAACACATTGATTTCCCTTCAAACATTCATCCCGAGTAGGATATCTCAAATATTAGAAGTTCTACCAAGGAAACTATGGAACCATATTCCACCTAATTACTCAAGACAGATCATGCTTCTAGACGGTTAGCTGTCGGGCAGTTACTTTATCTGAAACAAGATACAGGAAATAACGGAAGCAGAGAATAAATTAATGAAATGAGTACAACCCGGCAAATACTAGCAAAGAAGTTCAAGAATTAGCCAAAAATTAAACCATTAGTAAAAAGAGTAAAATTTTATTTCTAACTCCTTTCTTAGACAAAAATAGAATTTTGAGAATTGGAGGACACCTTAATAACATGGGCATACGAAAAATAACACCCAATATTTCTATCTAATGCAAATTCGTTATGTAAATTGCTAATCTCCTTCTTCCACAAGAAATATCTTCATCCCGGCCCATACTACCAACTTAAACAAAAAACTTTGATTGCGGTTAGTCGCAATCTTTTCAGGCAGCAATTGCGTAAATATATTAATAAATGAGCGCAAGGGAACGGCACAACAAATTATGGGTGACATACCAGTATCACAGTTATCACCAGCTAGATCATTTAGCAGATGTGTTGTAGATTATGCAGGACCGATACAATTAGCGTTGAAACGGATCCAGTCGCAGGACTCAAAATATATCACAGGTTCCGTTTTTTTAAATTCAACTCCCGCGAATTTCATTAAATTTGGTGAGGCGAAGTTTTCGTCTAATTTGACTAGCCGGCCCTCCGAGATGACTCAGGCCTGTATGTTAATTTGGTAAACGGGGTTTGCTATGCCAGAAATCGATTGTAATGAGCCCATTAAAAAAAATACGATTAGAGGGACATGCGGCCAAGTCCGGGTTAATTTTTTCTGTTTAATTTTGATGAAGACGAGTTCTCGAGTTATTTCTCGAATATTTGTTTTGACATCCTTGCATTCATTATGTTGTGTGATGCTACATTATGTTTGATGTTGTATCATGGTGAATCATGTTGCATAATGTTTTATCAAGGCCCGTCGTGTTCCGTCTTTGCGTTAATCTTTCTTTGTGTTATGGCGACATATTGTTTGTGTGGTTTCGTTAATCACATCACAGTAATTTATCGATTTACTAAATTTGAACTACGTAAAACTGTATGGCTTCTCAAGGAGTTTTAGAAATAGGTTTTTACGAGTACCAGGAATTGATTGCGATTAATCATCATTTTGATGATTGAGTCTTCCAATGGGATCTGGATCTCCTTTTATCGCTTTTTAGGCTTGAACGATCACGATTAAAATAGTGAGGAGGTGTTTAGAGCTCTGGTTAGGCCGTCATACTGGATCATGGTCCACAATAGAATTTAAAACATTTTGCAATCGATTGGGGTGAAACTGAGATTATGTGTTGCACATGGGATTCTTCTTCGTATGTTAAAGATAGGGTTCCAAAATGAGTTTTGAGTGTGAATCTTGGAAATTTGAAAAATGGTATATCTGTTAAGTTGGTTTTAAACTTTAGAATGTAGTTTTGATATATATCTTACCTATTACAAAACAATGTTAACAAATGTCGTAAAATATTTAGTAAATTTAGTTATGCAGCAACAAGCCACAGTGTTTATTGCTGGTTTTATTATTAATGCACTTAAACTAATAAGTGAGTATATCCAAAGTCGCCTTTCACACAGCAAAAATAACCGGAAATAAAAAAAATATGACAAATTTAGGAATGCCACCATACACTAGAAATAAATCTTGCTAAACCAGACAACTTATGTCACCAATAATTAAACAACACGTCCGTTATCAAAAATATTGGTTTACCTATTTATTTACCAATAAAACTAGTTTTAGCTATTTTATATCAACTTCCGATTTTTAATTTGGAAACTACTTTTTGAACTCGAAAAGATTAATTCATAACTCGGTTATAATTATTTTTTACAATCTGCATGAAATAATAAATCTTTATATATTTTGGCGGGTGGTCGTGGCAATTAAGATTTTGTACCATGTATAGTTTACACGCTGTGAAAGTATTTTTGAAGAGAAAGTGCTGAGGAGTTAACAAGTGTTAGGTATTATTATGGGATTGCTGGATTTCCATACTGAAAATTTGTAACAAACCTGTGCTAATTAATTGTAAATATTCGGAAGATGATAAATTGGTACAAACAAGATTTACCAATTGCCTAATTATCAAAACTATTTTCGACTGCTCTTTATCTAAGACGTTAATCTCCATACACAAATATTCCAGTTTTCATCAGATCTATTATGATTGCATATTTTTCCGCATGGGATCTTTTCATAATTGGACGGAGGCTGCGGTTAATTAATACATCATAATTTGTTGTGCTCTCTAAGCACGGTGTAATTTAAAAATTTTGGCGGTTTCACGTTAATTATTTATGATCTTTAATGCCACACGAAGTACCTTGAACTAAGCTATACCCGAATTTATATAAAATGAAACAAAATGTCATATGTTTGCGGTTTAATAATCTTAAATATCGCGATTTACTATTCAACTGCAAGATGATGTCATTATTCCAATTACATTTCTTAATTTTGAAAAATAAATTGCCTTGCATTAAATCAAGTTGAAAGATTTAACATTTACGATTAAAACTTAGCTAAATAATTTCATATATATTTTGTATGAAATCTCTAGAATTTTCGTTTTTTAATTTATTTTTTAACCAAAAATTTGAGATGTAAGTACTCTATGTGCTGTTGATAAAATATTTTTGTACAAAGAGGTCATGATATTTTATTTAGGTTTGATAAAGGCCGGCTGAATAAATTGTTTTGAGTATTTTTTTTAGAAAGGAACGGAATCATTCTAGAACAATTAGGTCAAAAGTCGAATGAATCTACATATTTATCACATCCATCTCTGTTGTTTATGATAAATTGAACAAACCCCGATGCCTTTGAAAATTTTTGGCAACTAAATTATATAAACACTATAAATTAGATGTGCTCCGAATAATTAACAAGCTAAAGTATGTATTAGATGTACTGTAGCTAAGTTACTTACTATGCAAATCAAGTACACAAAGTTTTTTAAACTGCAATTTCCAAATATATCGCCGAGTTTTTTAAGAAGATATAAACTAAACAAAACTTCACTCTAGTCTCATTATAAGCAGAAAAGTCCCTTATGTAGTCTTTAATATTAACTGTTCACATTCAATACATCATTTTCTTAAAATAGTTCACAAAAACACAAAAAAATTAAAAAATTACCATAGAATATTCAATAAACTGTCAAATTGTAATAGTTATTATTATTTTTTAAATGATTTTATTAAATTTAATTCACTAAACTATTTCTATATGACAACAAACTCTCAACTAAGAGTAAGTTAAAAAAACTCAGACTTTTGTTGAAACTTGACACAAGACAGAATCGAAGAATGAAATTCCCTTGAATTGATACTACGCATGGATTGAATAAAATGAATGAGAGTACCTCTCTTGTATTTATTAATATTGTATGTTATATATTTCGGCTTGTGTATATAAAAAAACCACGCAAACTCACATTAAATTGTATTTGTGTAAATAGCAGGAAAGGGCAACTAAATCAGTTGCATGTAAGACGCGACGCGACATAAAATGTTTGAGATCCAAAAATGTTCAAATAAAATTATTGTTTTTTATATTTAATAAGTACATGTGCACCGATCATTACGCATACCTCTGGTTGCGCACCCCTCTATATATTGCATACAAGCTCAATTGTTTATACGCTCACCATAAATAAAAAACAACAAACATCTGTTCGAGATAAGCATTTGATTATTATAAATTCACTCTCTCATTTTCTTTGATACACGACCAACAATTTTCTGTCTAGTGATACAGTTGCTCAAGCAAAAGAACATCAAATGAATGCACTCAAATTCTTTTTAAACTCAAAAAGTCACTCAATAGTTTACTAATATCTGTGAAATAATGTACACCAAAAGCGAATTTAAAGAAACTAACGTCATAATTAACCACTCATAAAGTAATGAATGAAATTTTATTTTTTTTTATTGGTAATCAAGTGAGTGAAAATATTTGAGTGAAATTTAAAAAATGCATTATGTCCACCTAAATGTTTTACTCATGTATAACATCGATGCGTATCACTCGGTTACTATCATCTTGACTATAACCAACAACACTTTATCCACCCCTCCTAAGCCTGATTCCTGTTCGTATCCAAACAACTATACTTCTGTATCGTGCTAACCGTTTCAAATGCATTATCTTGGATTTGATAGCCCCTCCCTGCGGATTGTGGAGCCAAATTAGTTGTCTTCATCGAAAGCTACATTTTTGTACACATGCCATATCGAATTTCCTCTCGATGCTTCTTTCATTGAATCGACTTAAACTAGATCTCCCGGTAATCGTAGATTAGACCAGAAAACTCTGGACCGAGTAGTGTCGTACATCGCTGATAGACAAGTTAGCCGGGGTAGTTGTATATGTCATAATGTGTTTTATCGCCTAACAACTGATGTCAATTCCCATAAGGTTGTTGTTTCTGCCTGTGTCTATATTATCATATTACCCATAATACGGGTGCCACACCTATGGCAACTGTTTTGGATGATCCCTCAACGTTGTACGTACTTGATCAACTATAGTAAATGGTTCATGAACTTGGGCGAGGACAGGGGTGATAAAAAACTTAAGTTCAATGATCTATGTTTAATAAAAGCCAGGTCATGAGCTACCCCGGTACCTGTACAACTTTAAACAAAGTGAATGCAGCCACCTTCCTCTTCAAGGCACTCGTCATTTCAGGAGTAGTTTAACACTGCCATGACCAGTAATAATAGCAACCAAAATTTGAAGGCAAGTTTCTTCAAAGATAAAGTGCTCTGTTAATCTCATCTTAAGTTAGATTTTCAGATAAAGAACTTAGCATTCCGGTAGGTACATAAAGCAAATCATTTGCGGGTATCGTATCGAGGAATAACTTTCCTACCATTATCAAAGGTCAAAAGTGCTGATGGTTCCGGCCAAATGAATTTCAGATGTGAATACGCTTTGCCAAAAGCATCATATTATTGGGGCAGAGAAGACTAATAAATTGTTTACAGTGGAAGGCTCAATCGAACAAACTGGTAGTGTATATGGAATTTATGTATTTTTGCTATTAACTAATCCAAATTATTTCTCGTACAAATGATCTAAATAAATTATAAATTTGTCTATGCTCTGAAATCAAACAAATCGTACATCAAATGAAAGACCACAATTTTAGAGTTGAGGACATAACACCTGTAATGGTCCGGCAAGCCAAAAGGTGTGGTATAATGGAGATCGATTTGATTATATAGGATACCAAATTACAGTAGAATAAACTTCAGCATCTTTGCAGTCAAACCTCAAGATTGAAGTGCTATTATTCACTGCCAAAATATATATATATACTCGTACTAAACTTTTATTGCTTACATGGCAGCCCCAAGAGGTTTGACGGTGTCAGGTCTGGCAATCGTTTCAAAAAAGAGAAGGAACAAACATCAGATTTACTCAACTTTTAGAGCACATCAAAATCAGCAAGCCTAAGCCATTCACATACCTCTGAACCGATAAGTCAGATTACTGTACTCTAACAGTAATTCATCAACGTGCACGCTATTATGGCATCACAATGTGTACATGTAAACCAACCAACATCACAATGTGTACATGTAAACACTTGGACAAACTACAGATGCTCTCCCACATATTTTAGGTTTGCCTAAATAAAACACTAACTACATGTGTAGAGCTGGCCCTAAACACGTGTGACCGAAGAGGTGATACAGGATGTCTAGGAAACGACGGGAGATGAATAATTTTCAGATCAGTCTTGTTCTTGCAAATCACAGAAGAACATAAGCAGACTCACGCTTTAAAGTAAGATAAAAAGAGTACAGAAAATTTTCAAAGTATCTGGTTGCTGAAAATAGCTTGCAGTCCCTAGCGGTGTACATTTTATTACTCAGCTATAGCCCTAATTCTCTTTCTGACAAAATTTTCGAATATTGTTTAATAATAAGCCTCTTAACACGAAAAATTATTATATTTTATATTTTGCTGTTTTAGAATCCCAATGACTTCTTAAACCAAAATACATTAATTTAAATTGAATAAAAAATTACTGAATTTCATTCAGTATGGCCACACTCAAAAACTTCGTTCAAAATACATATTAGAATCATAATAAACGGCCATAATCGCCCAAACTCACATCCTTACCCTAGCCTAGATAGCTTCTCTGTTTCACCCAAGATAATGAATTTGATAGCATTCGATTAGGGTAGGCCAAATTCTATCATCATGACCGAATACTGGGACATCATCTAAAATTCTTAAAAGCACCGTACATTTAAATTTGAACCACATGTTATGATCCAATTGTTTCATTCGGTATGTATAGATTACATAGCAGAAGGCGGAAGCATCTGGAGAAGATGCTAAGAAGAAAGGGTTATAAGACTTTACAAATAGTTTTTCAAAATACTATAGGTAAATTGCTGATGGTGAACAACTGACGCAGTTGAGCAAATCAGCTTTGGAATTTTTAATAGAATAATTTTAAAGCAAGATTATTTTGGAGTGAAAAGCGAAAAGCGAATAGATTAGTACTCAATTCTTTGGCTAAAGTATGGCTTGCGGTGTCAGTGGTTAAAAAATCACAAAATGCAATTAAACACGGACATATGTAATTAATTCGTTGTTTAAACAACACCCTCGAAATGTTAAAATCAAAACAGTAATCATACACGTTTAGCGCATTAAAGACATTCATAAGTGGTTCCGAATTATTAAAATTATTAACACAAAAAGGAATATGCAAAATGCCAAGCCACGATCTAAGGACTCTCTGAGGAGCGTAAGTGCAAAAATTCTCAAGCAACTCACGGCAATCGATTCTAGAGCACAATATCCCGCGCAAACACAGCGCAAAAAATCGCGCCTAGGGTTAGGGAGGAAATAGGGTTTGAAAATTCAGTTAATAGACGATTTACGGAAGGCTCCCGAACAAATCCCTGACTCAGATTTGGTAAACGTCGTAAAGAATAAATTAGGAATTGCTTTTGGATACAAATTAGAGGCATATTCAAGTACTGACCGAACGTAAGTGACATACAAGGGTTTTAAAGTGATAGGATCGCAAAATTTTCTTCCACTACGCTTAATAAAACCTTATAGAGATTATTAACAAACGCTCCACGCAAGAAAATCGTGATCTTGAAACGAAGTAACTTTACACTTATTTGTATTCAAGGGTATTTAGTAAGGTATTACCCGTGGGCCAGTCGCAAAAAATTATGTGCTCATCTTGCGCATATTCAACATCCATCACAGAATCGATAGTAGCATAAACTTTTGTATGTTAAATGGAAAGGAGAAAACTTGGGAGATTTTAACACAGTGCTTTCGAGAAATAAGGTAAGACGCTGGATTGGAATGAAGTCGGATCCGAAATCGATTAACTTCTGAATAATAATTTTATGATCCAATCTATCAAAAGCTTTCGAAAAGTTTGTGGATATAACATCAACCTGAACTGATCAAATTAGTAATTGTTGATTTACCCGTGATAAAACCATGGCCACGCAAACTTATTCTACTTTGTATGTACACTTCTATTCTAGATTTAACTAATGATTCAAAAAGCTTAGGTATCGCGGAAAGAATCGAAATGCCTCTAAAGCGGGAGACTAGCATTAAACAAATTCAATAGAGGTTCCTAGAAAAGAGCGAGTACATTTATTCAAGATCAAAGGTGGGATACCATCAGAACCTGTCTCATCTGTCGTGTTTAAACCTTCTACGCCAATTATAATTTCTGAGGCATCGAATTGAAGACCTATATTAGAATAACCGCAGTCAATAAAATTACCTGACAAGCTAAACCAATCAGAAAGATCAAAGAAGTTTAGAAAAAAATTTCGAATGCGTTACATATACCAATCGAATCCGAAAAAGAAACATTTCTATCACAATCTAACAAATCTAACAAATAAAATTTAATTAAAATTTGTGAGTGGCATATACTAGAGTGTCCAGTTAAATCCGGAAAAGATTCAAGCCTAAAATGTGCCCATAATCATTGAAAACAGCATTAAATTGTCGCATGCCATAACCCTCGAAGATGTCCAACCCAAAGTTAAACAGGAGATCTCAAGTGGTGCCCACAAGATCATCTTCTATCCAGCCACACGTAATTTTAGGTAGATTGATTAACAGTTGCATTGACTGGCATGTTGTTTTTAATATTCAATGTATTTAAATCATGACTGTTTAAATCAAAACTACTGATGGCCATATGTCAGGCTATAGTAATTTATGGTATAAGCCTGGATCAACTCCAGTTATAAAATAGACAAAAAAGAGATGGTTAACATGTTTGTTTGCAGGAACCAACAGACGACAATTAATTTCCTCGACATGAACCTCGAGTTTATCACTCAAATATTTACAGAGGGCGTCCGACACAGTAGCGTAGGAAAATTTGGAAGCGTAGATGTATTTTTTTATCGGGAACGACTTTAATAGTTTTATCAATTTGAACCTCATCCAGTTGAACTGGTTGAACCTCATCCAGTTCAGGAGCAGAATGCGTAACATTACAAGTTAGTGGGTTGTACTTCTCCGAAATCTTCTGAGCTTCTTTTTGAAAATCATCGTTGATTTTGAATTACAGTTAGATGATTTACTTTATTGGAGATTACGAGACATTCGTATATGTGTTATAATCTGGATAAAAATTGTTTCCAAACCCTTTCTGCTAGTTATAAGTATCGCTTTCGTATTTGTTCAGGTAATTGCAGTCTATAACTGAATCAAGTGATTCATGAATTATATCTGCAGTATCTTTGCAGAGGTCATCAGCAAAACCAACTGCTGTCGCCTCCTTGGTAAACCCCCCCCCCATCCCCCTCTACATTTTGTTGGTCAGAGAGAATATCACTTTACATAAATGCCAAAGCAATGGACGGAGTAGAGAGCTTTTCAAACTATTGTGGTTCAGTGGTCGTCAACTTTTTTAGGTGGAAAGCGAATATCGTAGAAGAAAAATTTGGCGTGTTATAAAAAATTCTACCCCAAATTAGATTTGTCCTCAAGAGCAAACAGTTGTTATAGTACAGCCCTCCTATATCTAATATTATTTTGGCCGATGAAACAAGGAGCATCTGACACAGTCGCCTTAATGATAGCGTTCTGGTCTTAGGCGGCGACACAACCAATATGATAATACGACTACTTATGTGGGCGGTATTCAATGTGATTTCCATATAGTTAAAGTAACAATTAATGCTAATGGCGGTACAGCTTTAACATAGTTAAAAATAGAAATGTGGGAACCCTAATCAAGAGAGATGATTTTCATTTTCCTTTCGAACGCTGGAGTCAAAACCGTGTTGAGGTATTTTAGTTAAAGTTGGATTCAAACTTCCTAATACGATACTCATCCCTTTCAATCCAAATTTTAGTAAGAAATAAAGATAAATACCAAACAATAAGTATATTTTCAGGAAGAATTCCTATGCGTTCTGCTCAGATAGATCTTATTTTGAATTTTAACGTTTGGGTGAAGTGGCTGTTCGGATATCTTAACATTTTTTATAGTGAAAGTCTTATCAAGATGGCGTGACAGATCTCTCTACGTAAAATTACAACAAACAAACAAATCAAAACATTTCTAACGTTAAGACGACAAGTAAAGTTCTGACGACCAGAAACATGTCCAAAACCGATTTAAATTATAAAAATATTCAAACCTTGATCGAAGAGCTTGTAGCGGATAATTACAATATGTTAGTTAGCTTTTTTAATATGAACTGAATAACCAGATCTTTGGGCAGAAAGGCCACAGAAAAATTATTAGTTTAAAGACCATGCTAGCTAAATGAGAGCTTGTGATGGTTGATAGATGTGAACGTAGTAATAATTATTCAATTGATTCTTAATATTTGGGGTTACAAGTAATTGTAGTTTCTTGCCGATCGGTTTTAGGTGCAACAGCCCGCACCTACCTTGAAGGATAACTCACAATCACTGTGATATAGAAAATAACTTATATTTCAGTATTAACATACTAGTAACACCACTAATTTAAACCTCTATCGAAATATAAATACAAACGAAACGGATTCACAAGAATTAGGTAATCTGTAAAGTTGTTTAAACATTGAAACTGGCCTGGAGCAAAAACATTTATTTAATAACCATGTATTTTGTGATGAGGGTGGAGTAAACCACATGATAATTTAGCTCATAAAAGTGTTGATAATTTTTCCACTTACAAACCGGTATAAATTGTTTTAGTTAGAGCTATCATCCGGTAGATGTCTCTATTGTAACTAAAATGATAATTTAAAAATTTCATTTCTAATCTAACTGCAAATAAACAAAGTCATTAATGATCTGAGATAAACTAATTCAACGCATAAACTACAAAAATTTATGAACTGTTGCTCTGTAATCTTATATAATCTTGTTACAATCTTGTTATATATGGGGGGCACTGTCCGATGTGCGTGATCTGTTTATAAATTGCGAAATTATACAACACTTTTTTTTAAATTTAATCATCCGCTTTAATAATTAGTGTAGATAACGATATGTTTATAAATTAATGTAGATCATTAATTTTTACGAACTCTCAAATTCAAGAAATATTAGCACTTCGATACTAATTCTAAATTTAAATAAGTTACCAAAGAAGCACTGGTCATAAGCAAATTGGTTATAATTTAAAGCGTGTGGCGGTGCCGATTATGAATCGAATATATCAGGGACAAACGAGCGGAAAAATTATCGATTCACTACTAGACTATGTCTAGTGTAATGATGTGGTTTTTTCATCATAAATTTAGTACATGGTTGCATGTGGTAAAATATTTATTGCACATATGTGTAATGTACACGATGTACTAACCGACCAGTCGTGTGTTACAAGTTTTTCGAATAAAAATACAATTTTTGTTGATTTTATGTGTAGTGTGTATTTACTACTACATCGTTGGATAAAATCATATGTATAGTGCGACGTATGGATAATGCGGATTAAATTCATCAATAACAATAATAAATATAATACGATGTGTTTGTTTGTTATGAAATTGTGAATACAGGCCTGCATTTAGGGAAATGTAAAATCGTTTTTCCCCCTTTAACGATATTTATTATAAAAAAATTTTTAAAATAATTTAAGGCTGTGAGTGGATGCTGAGGTCTCACCAAGTCCTATTTTTGTGTAGAGTAGTATTCGTAACACTATCCCTCCTTTAAAGCTGTTCGTCCTGAACAGACACATCGAATATCATATCGCCTCAGCCTATCGTTCCGCACAACTTTTCGTCCACCATTTCGTTGTTGTATATTCGATACACATCATCGTCGAACCTTTGTAATCTCGATGTGCATCTTGAGATCTGCTTTTCTGTTTCCTTAAATATCCTGGTCGAAAATTGCTATATCGCCTACGCTGGTGTCGTTAAGTCTCTGATTTATTTCTGGCGCTGGTTATACCGTAAAAGATTACGGTTCGATTTTTGTGCATTCATTGTCGTAAATTGGCTAAGTTTATTTTATGGCCATGTACTATTTTACTATTATCATTCTCTAACTCAACTACAACGCATGTAACGTTTCTCCGTTGCGGCATTCTGGATCTCTTCTTCTTTACCGACCAACTCCACTATTTGAGTCGCCCTCATCAAAAGTACTGGAATCTTGGAACTTGGGCTGGGCCTCTCCCAGAAATCTTTCCTTCGCTCGATTAATCTTGGACTGAACATTTGCCGCTGGTTCTGGTCGTTTCTTGAACACTTTTTGGTTTTCTGTATTCCAGCTTTCTGCTCATCTCGCAAGTTTGTTGCGTTCCTTGCTAATCAGGTTGCCGTACAAGCGATGATTCCATCGTTGCGTACACTCTCAGATGTAAGAACCTAACTTACCATACCTGAAGCATCTCCTTATACTTTTTATGTCACTTGGAAGTGTACTACTTGAGTGTCGTAATTCCCCATGATTCCAGTAGCTTTGTGTTAGTTACCTCAACTCCTCCCTTATTATCGCCCCTATCTTTCGTCCTTCCTTTATTAATTTTAACTGACTTTACGTCTGCTTTCCATAATCTCCGAAAATAAGATGCTGCTGGTGATTGAAAATGCTATGTTATCCCTCCGGAGCTACAGGGTGGGCCATATTTTTGTCCATCTTTTCGTCCATATGCCCATCACAGGCCTGCATCCGAACATCAAAATTGTCGATGACTTTTTCCAATAAAATCGGATCAATACCGCAATTACAGCTCGAATGTTGTTTTTAAGTTGTAGAATTGTTTGTGGATGGTGGTCAACAAGTGGTGTCAAATACGGGCTTCTTCGTGGCCAAGGAACTTCACAATTTCTTGAAATTTTGCGATCAGCAAATTTTGTTGAAAATAAATGGATTGTTGCACGACTTGCGTGCCACGTTGCTATGTCTTGTTGAAGCCAAAGGTCGTTGAGACGCAATTCATTCAACTTCTGCTTCGTGAATAACATGAGGGTTCTTCGCGTGAATTAAAAGGTCTGGTGGCTTCAATTTTTGAGTTAGTTTAATTTTGTAGAACTTGCAAAAATGCGTCGGAATGTGGTTCGTGAACTGTTTAGTTCTTGCGTGAACGATGCCCGGTTGATGTACTTGGTTCATTACGAACACTTTCACCAACAGCTGCCTTTGTATCAGAAATACGAACTAGATGAACATGTTGGTACGATTTACGACTTCCCGCTGAACCAGTTTCTTCAAAACGATCAATAATTTTGCCAATTGCACGCTCAGTAGGACGTCCATGTTGAAAAAAAACACTCACGTAATTTACGAATTGTTCATAATAGATTTGGACTATCAAAATTGGTTGTTGTGTAGTTAGCGACTCCATGATGATAAATGGCAGATTTTTGGCTTTTCATAAGACAACGAATTTTTTAGAACAGAGAACATTAAGTACTAAAATCCATCGACTGAAAACAGGCCCATCCTGTAGGTGTTCCAAAACGACTTTTTTTAAATCGTATAGGCTAGTTGTTGGCTCCAACCCAGTTCATTGTATGGTCACTACATATTGCAGTTACTACCTTTTGTGAACTGCTTTGGTGACAAAACAGACGAAGATATCCATGTCCCCTTTATAAATGTTATATCCTCTAGCTTTGCTCGTTTATATTTGTAGAGGGCCTGTATATTCAATGCCAGTAGGAGCGGGTGGTAAGTTCCCATAAACTGGTTCCCTTGATTAGCTCTATAATCTGTGATAAATTACACATTTTGAAACCACCGTTTTAGTGGTATTTTATGACCTATATGATCTAACACTCCTTACGAAAGAATCAGAGCGTAAGTTGGATACATCCATGCTCCGTTTATGTATGCGCGCATTTGAATACTGCTTTAGTGGCTAATGGTTAGAGTAGTAGCAATCAATTTTAAAAAATTTTGCCTACTCTCTGAATTCGGTGTGGATCCAGAATGGGGATTCAATTGTAGTAATTTGCTTTTCTTGCAACTGACTTATTCTTCAGTAATTGTGTTATTTCTGCCTTGCGACAACTGTGTTGTGTCTATCTTGTAATGATTCGTTCAGCCAAGCGCAGATCTTACACTTATATATTTGGTTTCTTGCACTTTTTGATGGGTCAAGTTATCATGTTCAATTCAGCTGATCCATGTTTCTCAGATTCTTTGTATGGGACATCGAATCATAATTTTTCTTGTATTTCAAAGATTGTGGTCCTGTTCACTAGATATTGTGACTCGTCAGTTCTTTTTTTGTTATTCCCCGACTAGTGCAGCAATCAGCTGGTTTATGGTTTGACTTAGTATGGTCCCATTGATGTGGTTTGGTTAAGCTACGGATTTCTGACACTTTGTTCCTGAAAATTACTGACCAATTGTAACCAAATAGAGATCAATTAATCAAACTTTTGTGTTCACAAAATTCGCAACTTCTTGGAGGTCCTATCAACTTATTAGGTGTCTATTTTGTAATTCAACCCGAGTAAGTAGGCTTTCCCTGTGTATTTTACACCGAGCCAAGGTTGTGCAATAATTTATTTTTACTCTTGCTTCATTTCAGAGTAAAATTTTAAGAACCGAGTATGCGCAACGTAAACATGTTCAACGCAGTATGCAGAGTAAAATTACTCAGGTTGGATGAAACTATTGCCTTGGGTTGAATTGAAAAATAGACCCTATATCAATATGGGTTGCTTTTGTTACCAAACATACATGGCATCAGATGTGGTTAATTGAATAGCATATTTTCAATGAAAATAATCCACAACAATTTAAAAGAAAAATAAATTAAATTATTAATTTTACACAACGTAAAGTGAGGTTAAAACGTATAAAATGGAAAAATATTTTATGGAACTCATTAAAAAGCAGTCAGAGGAATAGTGGAGAGGAGAAAATGATGGGAAACAGCAATTCACAACAATATACCGCGGTCACATAAATTAAATGTCGAATTTGGAGATATTCGAGGAAATTTCGAGTCATTCAAGTCAAGATGGAGCGACTAGCATTATGCTTTCTGCAATTAAATTAAAAGCCAGAGAAAAATATAAGGATTTCGGTTTGAAAGACGATAACAAAAGATCGGATGAGTTGTCAACCTTAGAAATAGTTCTGCCAAGAAAAATTTCATGAAAAAAAATAATTTAACTTTGAAATATGCCATTGATACTTGCAGAATCAATGAAGCCAACACAAATCAGAGTCAAAAATATGGGAATTGACACGAATAGTCAAAATAATGTTGCTATGAATAAAATTTCAAACAAAAAAGAAAGTGCCAAGCAAGAGTTTGAGAAAATATCGGTTTGAAAAAGAATGTTATCCAGGTCTGGACCATATATGTAATATTTGTAAATATAAACACCACTTTGAATCGTCATCGATCCAAATATAAAGTCAACCTATTTGACCGCGATGAAGAGAAAACACAATCCAGTTCCAATGGCGAAGGTACAGCTTCGTTAATATCAAAACTAATATGAAATTAAGACATCGTCGAGTAAACGTAAAATTACGACAATGCTTACGAGTGAAGTTGCATGTCTAATGGGCTGGCATTAATATTCCGAGCTTATGAATCATCCTAATTCTGATATACTTCCAACCCAACAAGGACTTCAAACGCATATTCAGTTCTAAAACTGATAACATACTGTGCTGAGGTCAAGAATTTCCCAACACTATCAAAGGTAACAAATTGCTTCATTGAGTCGGTAACAACTACCAGAGTAGAACAAACTTCAGATGTAAAGCTGCCTAAAACGAATGCAGAGCGCATTGTGGATAAATATAGAAATATATAAATTGACTATACCATTAATTTATCGTCATCGTTTGAAGAAATAATTCGACAGTTTGGTTGCAGATGGTTTGATTGAACGTGTGGAACATCACACCGATTGGACGAGTAAGATTTTAATTGGTTCAACGTAACAATTCTTTTCGGATATGTTTAGATCTCATAACGTAGAACGAAGCTTTAAAAAGACCAGAGTTAGGCAAAGCGCAGATATTTTCCATTTGCAATGCAATGAAAGGATTTTGGCAAGTGAAACTGACAGAGGCGAGTAACAACTTAACTTGTTTTGGACACCTTTCGGAAGATACAAGTGGTTGAGAATGCCATTTGGAATAACATGAGCACGCATTGAAATTCATTTAGAGACAACTTCAAAAAGGTATTTTTCCCTATTTATCTAATTTTATTTTTGAAATCAGCTCATATGTGTTGAATCCTACGAAATTTAGTAAGATGTGCAATAGAACCCAGAAGTGCCAGTGTGCGCTTTATTAGGACTTTCCGTGTATAAACAATTTTAAATTGTTTTATACAAATGTCGTCCAAAGGTGCTTAATGCCCCCCAGTTATTAACAACGTGATGCAGTATGAGCAACTGTCGTAGATGCAGCAAATTTGATGATACGAAATTATATATAATAGCATAGCAGATTCTGCAAATTCTTCAGTAAGGTGCGAATGCCGTTCAAAAAATTTAATATACAAGCGTTATAGCCGAGATTAAAATCACCTAAGGGAAAATCATAAGTAACGAAGATTACTGATAAATTTTATCTGTCTGGTACCTCACTATTATTTTTAATAGTACAGGATACTGAGTTTAGCAAATTAGATAATGTAAAACCACAAAAAACTAAAACTTCCGAAATATAGGTTTCGATCATAAAACTGCAGAAATCAGTAAAATTTATTTTGGACTTTAAAAGACTAAACACCTTACACTTAATTTATAGCTGCATACACAGTAGCAGAATGTTCAGAAGTTAGCTGTTTTGTTACAGGGAGTTAATCGCAAAAGAAAGATCAGAAAAAAACTGTGAACCGGAATAAATCAAAAGATGAATTAAAAGCTTCGCATAGAGCAATTTGATCCATTCTAGCAATCGCCTTGTTCCCCTAAATCAGAACGTAAATTGTACAGTAATAAACGTAAGCTTTTGTGGTAGTTTACTCGTATAGGGCACAGCATTGTTTGACTGTTAAGGGAAATCCTTTCCCAAAAGCTTACAAAAACAGAATTTTTAACAACAATATTTTGATGAAATCAGAATCTCAGTAAACGAGATCACATGCACAATAGGGCTTATGAACTAGATTCATGATTAACATATAGAGATAACCATCTGGGTAACTAACAATCTGACCGTTTGAGAACAAAATGCGATACTTAAATGATTTTAGGTGAATCTTTGAAATATCCCAACTTTCACGTATTGCGGCCATTTCTGAATCAATTTGGGTTATATTGATGTCGACATCCTTTTAAACGAAATTAAGGAGAATCCCGTTTACAGCACTTGTCGTTTTTATTATATTCCGCCCAGTTAGAGATATTCTACAAATAAATTGGATACCGTACATTTAATCGATTAATCGTGATTACTGCGCAAAACCGCGCACTGCAATAAATTTGTATATTGTATGTAAGTCCACACCTGATTCCTCCCTCTCTTATGAATTCACAATGTACACAAACAAAACGGAACAAAATACAAAAACAAAATTGTGAACAAAAAGACCAAAACTATCAAATTATAAATATTTCATTCAGTGTTACTACAAACAGCACAATGAACAAGATGAAATTTTAAGACGTAAAGTAAAAATCATTAATTAACCGCGGACTTTAGCTTCCTACAGTGCATTGGGCTATTTCATTTATTGAACCGAGACAACAAAGACTGTTTACTCGTAGTGTAATAAAAAGTGTTTGAATTTCTTTGTTGTACTTCTCCAGATAAAATTACAGTGAGTTCTTTATATCAAATTTCTTAAATCAACATAAAATCACTTTCATTTTCTTTCGAGTGTTGTGTCTTATAATACACCAAGGTATATAAAAAACACTCATCATCGACGACGGTGAAATAGTTTTTGTGTCAATTGTATTATTATAAATAATAAATAAATGTTTATATGTGCGCGGCTCGCGGTTAAGTAATCCACAATAATACATGTGTGTTACGAACGTGGAGTATGTGAAACGACACTATAATTTAATACATAAAAAACTATTAAATAATTTTTACTAATCGCGCGATTGATAACCAAAAAATTGTGTTTATGGAACAGAGCATGCACAAATCAGAGTTGACAGATGAGAAGAATTGAGTTAAAATTTGATTTATAAGAAATTTTAGTGCGCGTAGTGAACTTATTTTGTGATTTATATAGTTTTAAGTAGACATGACGAATTTTATTAAAGGTAAGCACTTTTTTTGTCGTATGTCAAGTTTGTTTACTTTAGGATATCCGAACACATCAAGTTCACGATCATTTCGAAAATTTCAATGTTTTTCAATCAAAGCCCGATCATGACTAATTAAATGGCTTAAGTGCCGTATTAACGTATAATTATACTAAAGTGAGATGTAAACGATAACAACAACAATACACTTTGAAGTTACTTAAATGCATCGTATAGATCTTTTATTTTCATTTGGAGTTAAGCAACTTAATTTACTATGTAAATATTTGGTGTATGCATAATCGTAAGATTGTGTTCCGCATTGATCCGGTTACGAAAGCCAATTTGGAAAATGGAATGTGTTAAGTAAGATGAGATCTGCAATTATTATAATTTGATCTACTTCGGACTTAATTTTATAAATCGTGAATTTAATTGCCACACATTACCAGTGGCGGTTTTAGTATACGCGAGGCTCTGAGACTCCTTTATTGTTTGCAAAAAATTTTTGTTGTGATCTTGTATTCCTGCAGTAGCCAACGGTCTAAAAAGTTTCTGTAGAAGCCAATTTTATCCAAATAAGTGATTTCTGATGCGATCGGAACTATTGGTATTTTTTTACAAATTTTCGACCAATAGAGAAATAAATCTATGCAATAACTTAAAATTTCGAAAAATAAACAACTAGCACTGTTATTTATGTATACGCTTATTTATTTCGTTGGTGTTCCCTCCTTTCGCACAAAAAGTTTCAAAAATTCGTGAAGGCATCGAATCGTAGAGAGCGCCCAAATAGCTGTTATCAATGAAAGTTTATCTTCATATTGCGTATCTCCTCCATACACTCCCCTTGAAAGCCACCCCGACACATTTTCCATGGTATTCAAAAATCGGGTGAATATGAGGGCCATGGCAGCAATGAAACATCGAAAAGCTTTTTAAATTTTTTTTCCAAAATTTTTTTAAATCTTGCATTTTCGTGCAAGGAAAAACCAACCAATTGTTCCATAGTACGAAATGGCTCTCCAAACCATTACACCACCTTGTCTACTATGGTTTTTGTTCATAAATATTTCCTCTTCCTTAGATCGTGAAAACAAAACTGTTATTCATCAGGCCCGTTCAAATTAAATTTCTTTTCGTCCTAAAATGCAACTCGGTACCATTCTTGCTTCCATGTCATATGAATTTTGCCAAATTCCAATTGGTTGGCTTTGCGGGGTTCAAAGGAGGCTTCTTTGAAGTAATAGTTTTTTTAATTTAAGATGCATTATTGTTAATCGCCGAAACCGCCGAACCGTTGATGAGCTGGCTTTGACTCCAGTGTTTGTCTTAATTGTTGCCGCTGATAAACATAAATTTAAACCAGACCGAATAATCGCCCTTTATTCATGAGCGTTGTTTAGTCTCTGCAATGCACCCTTTCCTGAGTTTTTCCATAATTTTCAATATTATTAATGAAAGATCCAAGAACAGTTTTTCCCCTACCAATTTGTTTTTGATTTTTCACAATTTGAGAATCCATCTTCGTTTAAAACTTAGATTTTTGCGTTTTCGCCTTTTGAAAGTGTCTTTCCATTACCCATTTTGCTGAAGCTTAATAAATTAAGGAATTTCATATTTACTTAATGATTAAACTCAATTATATTAGACATAAACGCGAAATAACACGAAGATATTGCATCCAGCCCATGTAGAATGCTACAACTGAGGGAAATCTACAATTGGGACATCTCAAAGGCCTACACTACTTGGGCTGGATAAACCCAACGTACCCTCAAAAGCATGTATAACGTAATATTCTCGTTTCACAAATATGAATCTTATTGTCATTTGAAATCAATAGGTGGTCGTAATATACTGAAGCAGAGTGTATACGCGAAAATACACAAAAATATTTTTCGAATTTAACTCATTTTTGATTAAGTTCAACGAAACGTAATAAAATAGAAAGCTGATATTTAACACTCACATCCAGGAGTGCTTTTTCATGATTTGAAAAAAAATATTTAATTCGGATTAATGTATGTTTGGTCCATTGAATCCTTGCCAGGTCCCAGGACCGCTGAAACGCGACGGTCTACAATTACTTTCATGTCGTTCTCATGCGGCACCCAAATTTGTACTATGCTATGCAAATGTTAAATATTTGTTTTTTATTCGCCATTGTGCCTATAAAACAGTTGCAGCATACCGAATTTCCAAATGGTCAATTAGTTAAACAGGGCGTACACGTATTCAAAGCATTAATTAATCCCATTATATGTAACTCCGCCAAATGTCTCAAATATCTCTTCAATTCGAGTGTAATACCGGTGTATTTGAACACTAAGTGTAGCTAGACAATTTCACTGAAAGTATAATGTGATACTTTTAAAATCAAATCAATAAACAAATTAGGCGGTCTCGCAAACTTAATTTATCATATAATATTTCCAGGTGTAATAAAATTTGAAAGGCCAACCGCGTGTTGTTATCAGCACTTCTGGTCAAGTTTTATTAAGGCCAATGAAAAACAAATAAGTTCGGAATTCATCAGAAATAGGACTCATGAGAATCATAAACCAAATCTTATTTGCCAGTATCTTTTGAACACGTTTGCGATCGGCGAAATGAGTCTGCAAGTGTGGAGTGGTGTTTGTGAAATTTAGAGAGCTTGACTTGTACCACCATCTGCACAAATATTGTCAAGTCTATCCGTTGTTTTGATAAGCTTATAAGAAATTGTTTGTTGAAGTTTTGTTGAAACAGCTGTTTCAATTTTTATAGTAAATACCATGCTTTATTTTAAAACTACTTACAAAAAATGACTCGATGGGGTTATGCATTTTTATTTTTGTTTGCCTAAACGTATTCTAATTTTTCCTATTTTGCTTCAGTGCAGCATTTAGGGGAATAGTGTTCCAAAACAAATTTATTGTGTATTGTGTGCAAAAAACTGTTTTATTTTGTTATTTGTTTGACAGGTTTACACTGTGATTTACAAAAAAATTAATGCCGGAACACCGGGAGCTCCCCGATACTACTTATCGCATTCTTGCATGATTTTATTTTTAGAATAAAGGCAATGGGTTTTAAAGATATGTCCATTATCTACGATTCCTTCAGCAGAAGTTATTAAGCTTCCAACAATAATTTTACCATGGGCCAACACTAAAATTTTTAGGGTAAATCGTTTTCCCGAAAAAGTTGGGTTTTTACTATAACGAACTAGAATTAAAGCGAGATCCGAATCATGTTTCCTGGGTTTTCAAATACGGCATTTTTCTAATATGGCAACACTAGCTTTGCACTAAAAGTAAAATAATGTTTATGAATGGGCAGTATAAAACATATTCCATATAAAGCAAAAGGTGTTTTGGTTACCAAATGTCTCTAATTTAGGAACCGCGTCTCGAAAATGTTTAACGGCACCCAAGGAATTTTTTGAGGCCAGCGTGCGCAAACCTGTACTGGCTATTACCCTCCAAAATCAATACAATAGACAGTATGCAAAACGGAGGTTTATATTTGTGTTAAAAAATTGCCCCAAATATTTAAATTGGACATTTAGGCATATGAAAAAAATCCCCTAACAATGTGGGAATTTTTTCATTTTTAGGGAAATTTTTTCATTTTATTTTTGGGGCATTTTTGATTTTGTATCTTCATACATGAAGAGGAAATTTCAAACAAAAAAATGATATTTTATGATAGGGAGGAAGATTGGTTGATACGGCGATACACTGTGGAGCATAGGAGTTCTACAAAGTATTCCCCATATATGCGAGCTTACAAATGATGGAGCAGGAAATAAGTTAGAGCTGCTATACAAAATCTAGAGAACATCGCGCTGGTAAGGACATGTAATTTTAAATATTCAATTGCGTTTTATCTGTGATAATTTATATAAACTGAAGAAGCTAGCCTATCTCTCCAAAAAAAGCTCTGTAAAACTGCTTTAAATTGTTAGTCTCGGGAAGGATTTGCATAAAAAACGATTTATATTTTACTAAAATAGTGAAACGAACAGAACTCATCAGTTTATCTACTTTTCCTGGTCTTTGGATGTGCTTTCGATTCGATCAACCAGAATGCGATCTGAAAAACACTTTACGAATTAAGTACTCGGGACCTTTACACAGTTCCCCATAAATCAATACAAAGAGACCGTAAAAGTGACAAATGCTGTAACTCATAAAGAGTATTAGATAAGGATGTGTACTCCCATTGTATTGTCCCTCAAATACAACCAAATCCTCGTACTCTGTACAGTATCATGCTCAAACAGAAAAATGGTCTGCGGATTACGGATTTGTGGTCTGCTTACACACAAAAGAGGTGAACTGCAGAGAATATAGAATTTATCAGACATTACACGTAAAGAATATCTCAAAATCACGGCTCTGCGTAAAATTTAGAAGCAAATTGAAAAAGCGTCACACATTATTTTGTAAAGTACTATCGGTAACAAAATTCAACATTAAATGCATTTAAATGTGTTGTTAATAGTATCTGTTTTAACTTCATCTCAAAACCGGGGCTTATTTTGCAGTCTTGCATGGCAAACAAACAGCAGAAGCCTTGGATGAAAACATGGAATACATCAGTTTATGTCTCGAAATTAAAACAGTTGGTGACTACGTACATGTTTTGGCTTGCCTATCTATGGATAAACAAAAAATTATATACCGTGGTGCATAGAATTTTTACAAAGTATTCGGAGACGCATTGTAGGCGTTCATTCCTTGAACTATCCACACATAACATCCATATAAGACCTAGAAACTTTCTAACTTTTCTACCTTTCTCGAATTCGGAGCAACCTTCTGCTCGAAATTTCTTCTCTGTGGTTTCGATTTTATTGTTAATGTTCGGCCAGCAGCAGCTGCTTCATTTGAATAATGCAACATGGTTCGGAATGCAACATGGTTCGGAATGCAACATGGTTCGGAATGCAACATGGCCAATACTTTATTCCACAGACTGGAAACTCAGTCTGGAAAAGAAGAACGTTATTTTCACAAAATTGTAAAATAGTTAGAAAGAAATAAATAAATATTGGAAACATACATTCACACACTTGGAAATATACATTCGGACACTCACTAGAACAGAATCTCTGGCTGTTTCTGAAGTAATTTGTTTACTGACCAGAGAAAACTCTTCTAACATTTCGTGATATTCTTTGTTCATTTGTCGCGCACACTCAAATTTCACATCCTAACCAACGAGAAGTCGTAAAAGTGCAACGGCGATGCTATGCTCGTCGGTTACTTTAAACTTGATAGTATACTGGTATTCCTTAAGAAATACAACCCAAAGCTGGAGACGGTTGGCTGTCTAGATGTTGAGGGAAAAAAGGCTCATGATCCGTCAACAGAATAAAGTCCCTGCCATAGAGGTATTGGTGCAACTTTTTACAACCACATAGACGATCGAAAGTGCTTCTTTCGCAATCTGACTATATTTCTTCTGATAATCATCAAGCGGCTTCGATGAAAAAGCTATCGGATACTCTTTTTCCTTCAGGGTTAATATGATAAATACTTGCTTCTACTGGACAGGCTGAAACGCTTTGACAGAGTTTTTTTATTTGACAAAAGGAATTTGCTTGCTCTTTTGACCAAACAGACAGAAAATGTTTCTTATGCAATGCGTTAAGTGGAGCTGCAATCTGCTAAAATTTATTCTGAGACAGCTCTTCAATCGTTTGAACTCTTTCGAATGATAGTCGGATTTCAGATTCATCCAAAAGATGCCCTAAATAATCCACATTATTTTGGAAGAATTTGCACTCGGATCAAATTTTGATCATTTGTCTTACTCTATTTACGATCTTAAAAATGTTAACTTGCTTTTCAAATCAGCTTCAATAATTTTGATGGAATTGAAGAAAAGGTTCCAAATAATATTTTTGTTGGCGTAATATCCAATTACTCTTTTAAGTTTAGTTTTAATTAAATATTTGGGCACAATTAGCTTAAAGTGATTTTAAATTTTACATTAATATAAAACCTTAAAAAATACCTGGACCCCTCTAGAACAGCACAACAAATATTTGTTTAGAGTACAATGTCAGGTGAGAAACGATAGCTAAGTCCATATAAGCAGTCTCTATCACTGTTTAGAAGCAACTGGACCTTCTCTATATCTTTGAACCAGTGATGTAATCAAAGGTCCTTAAAGCACAATTGGTTTTAATCTTATTTGCAGTTGCCTTAACAATTTATGTTTATGATAAATTAACCTCAGGATCAGATACTTGTAGTAAGGCTCCAGCTAGACCACCTCTAATTAATTCATTGGTGAACATCATGTACCAACCACGTCTCTCAGCGAGTTCTACCGCTCGCAGTTATTAGAAAATTAGATTCTTCTTTACATATTCGATTGGGTGTACACACGCCTCGTAATTCAGAGATAAAGAGTTGGCAGATCCCAGACAATTTCGAGTGCAACGTCTGTAACTGAGCCAGTGGTTTCCCAAAAGTTTATATTTCATTCTCCACCGCCCTAGCAAGGTAGTAAATGGGATAGTAGGAGGTCTAAGTACCGTGGTTTAAAAAAGTTGCATGTTTTTATGCATTTCTATTCAATTATTTCTCGCAGATAGGGCTAAGTTCCAATCATACGCCCAGATATTTTGTCTATGAAGAGAATGGGATGGTAAAATTTTATATTTTTTTAAGAGATTGAAATTTCTCAAAATATTTGTATCAAATGAAAAAAGTTATCTCAGTCTTTTCTTAAGATTCAGAAGTAAGTTATTTCTGGGACAATAGCTGATGAACAGTTTACATTTACATATCCCTGATAGTAACACCGGCTGTCGTTTAACTTGGCAGATCTCGCATTGAGGATGCATTGTCAAATCTCCCGTAATATTCCGAAATGTTCCCAGATTAAATTTTTGTTCTCCAGCGCTTTTTCAATCCGACCAATAGCTTTATGAAGCCCCGCACCAACAGATTTACCCTTTTTCCAGGCATATGGATTTTTAAGTAAGAAGGAGGATAAGAACATTCCTCGACTTCGTTAAAGAGCCTAACATTTATATATTGCTAATCCAGGATGCTGGACTAACACAGATGTTACTATATAGGACGGTATCTGAGTTCTCAACAAAACATATTTTAAAAGTACTGCAAGTTAACCTACATAAACAGAACATCACTCAAGGTGGTATGTGGAAAGACATTTGTCCTTCAATTTTTCGTCCGGTTGTAATTGGTAATACCTCGCTCTCCAAGTAACATACGTAAACTTAGTATTTGTGAAAGTGTGAGGGATTGAGCCGCCTCATTTTCGGGTATTTAGTTTAATCAGTTTTTTATATTCGGATTAATTAATTTTCCTACTATACGCTGTTCCCATGCGGTTGCTTGGCATTGATGGTGAAGTTATAGTCGCATTATCTGTCTCTTTCACTCGCCCCCGAAGTAGTAAACGTAGTAGTTAGTTACTTATGAAATTGTTAAGGATTCAACGTAGATTTAAAACCGCTTTTTGTCGCAATTATTAATTCTTCTTTATTACCTATATAAAACTGGCAAGCTGGCGTCTCCTTGTTTACTTCCCTGAGCAAATCTAATTGGAGGAGCTCAATAAATTTTTTGATTTGCATCCAATTTAATTTGAGACTCACTTGCCGTATTCTACGTTAAAACCTCATATTAGGTAAATAAAAATATGAACAGGCACATATTCGAATTTGTTAGAAGTTATCTCGAATCTGGTGTCCTATATTTTCATCTGAATTGAATATGTAACAAGATGAATTATATTTACAGCAAATTCAGCATATTCAGTATGCCGAGCCAGATGGGAATTCTAACATGAATTTGGAACAAGGTTCTAGAATTCTGTTAAAACGATTGTTTCTGAAGTTGTTCAATAGGGATGAGTATTTTGATATGAAGTGCCATGGCAACGATGCTTCCTGGGTGTTTAGAAGCTTCTAATTATGTTCGAAAATTTGAAGAGATGGCTCAGGACTGAAAGCGGTGAAGTCTGATTATTAGTGCAGAATTAGACTAATTAAGGTTCTATGACAGCATTTATAAAACTTAATGAAATTTTATATGAAATTCTGGAATATGCGATGTTTAACAAGATTCGTCTTTGTTATCCCTTGGAATTTCGCAGTACAAAGAAGCAAATGTTATTCTGTAGAAGTAAATACATCACATGAGAGCCAACTAAATTTTAATGCACCTTTGGATTTTTCGTTTTGTTGTAAGGCGATGTTGAACTCAATTGCTCGTAAATATTCTCTTATTCCAAGCTTCTGCTGTTTGAATCTAAATTTGCACATGCGATTGAACAACAATTATTATTCTATTGATTCTTTGACTCAAAATGTTATTACGAATTTCCAGATAATAAAATTCTCACAAAACAGTTGCGTACTTTCTTTTTGTTTAAGCAACTGGTTTAGACGAAATTGGTCTTCTTATTTTTGAAACAACAAACTACAGTTGGCGGAAGTTATTTTAGATACCCTAATAAAATATGAACACGTTTCCATTAAGATATTTAATTGCTAACAAGTAGTCTCGTGCCGTAGACCATAAATGGCTTAAACTGCAGCAGCCAAATTGAAAAATAATGAAACACAATGCGACCCCAAGTTAAAGTAATTTGTCCTCTGAAACGAGGAGGAATGTAAACCTCGCCCAAATGTAACGCGTATTAAATTTATTCTTTTAGCTACAGCTGTTTATTCATATAGATTTTGTGACTCAAATTGTTTTTCAGATATTTTTAGATAGTAAATTTGTCTGCAAAACAGTTGCGTAATTTCTTATCGTATTATTTAAGCAAGTGCTGGACAAAAAATTTCAATATCTACTTACAATTACTCATTACGTTCGTAACTTCGTTGCTAGGCCATAGATGATCCTGAACATTTATGAGAGAGTCCTTAAAATTAAAAAGCATTATGCAGTTTGACTGCAAAGTTGTGAGACCAAGTTAGAGATACTTGTGCTAAAATAGACATTTCCGCCTAGAAACTAACAGAAAATTTCTAGCGGTGTTGTAGTGGTTTGATTCCACTTTTTAACTATTCAACTATTCTGAATAGTTGTAATTTGAACTGATGATGAAATTATATTTTGGAACCGATTTTCAGAAATAAAATTAACAAATATCGTTACTATAGAGAATAAATTAGAATTTTTTAAATTAGTTATTAAGAAAATTTCGAGTAACACAATTTGGTGTAAATTTAAAGCATATAACCAGTTGGAATATCGGAATATTATTTAGTCGGGCAAAGTGCTTTGTATGCGACAGTTGAAAACCAGTAAAAAGTGAACAGTGCAAAAAATAATAAAGTGATAAGTATAGTGCGTGAAATAAATTAAGATTTTTATTATTGTGTTTGTAGTTGTGTATTAAATAATCCGTAATTATTGCGAAATAATTCTTAGTGCTTTAAAGATTTTTCTCGAATGAATTGTTAAAAAACAAAAACAAAATCATAAATTATAAAAATCACCATACACATTTTTTTACGTGATTTGTTACTAATAGTTGGGCCAAATTAAATTTTTCTGGTAATTTTTCATGGTTTCGTCATTATGAAAAATGGCCCAAAACATATTTCGGCCGATTTTCTCAGAAAGTGGATAGGCCTTCAATTCCTATTGCTATTCCTCATTAACAGAAAAAAAGGTACTTTAAAACTAGACAGCACTGAATAATCCACCTTTTGCAACGTATGCATATATAGTTATCTCACGATTCTATCGCCGAAAATAAAAAAAAATCATCAGACAATACTAATGAATAAAAGAACAACTTGCTCTTTTAACATAAAATTCATTTCTTTTGAATTTTACAAAATAGAACTCGCCTTGCGAGTCTATCAGGATTCGAACGTGGTACATCCCGATCTAAACGCCAAAGCTTTAATCCTGTGTCGTTTGGTCGGTAACTTGTATTTGAACGAAAATTACATTTAAAATGTTCAAACTTTGTTAAGTTGTTACGAAACGATGACCTGGTGAATTTGGATTATATAACACCCCTGTTGCTTTTGCAAGCTTTTTAAGGTGATGCTCCCCTCTAGGGAGGATTGGAAGAGCCTATTGTGGAGACGGGACAGTTAAATTCTTCAACAATGGCTCCAAGCTCGATGGTAGAGTGGCAGCTTATGTGTTTCGTGAGGAATTAAATATGGGTCTATCCTTTCGTCTCCCTGATTACTGCAGCGTGGACCAGGCTGAAGTTATAGCGATTGAAGAGGTCATGAACTGGTTAAGACATAATGTAATATTGTTGACTGCTATCATTATTTATGTGGACAGGCGGGCGGCCATTCTTTTACTTTAGCGAAACAAGTATGGCCTGAGCTGAACTTGAATCGCTCCAAGATCTTAATCACACTAAGAAAGCGTGATTTAGGTATAATAATAAGATACTTACCGGATACTGCCTCTTTGGAGATCATGCGAGAAGGCTGGATCTGAATGCAAATAACTCTTGCTCACTTCCTATGCACATGCCCTGCGCTAGCTGGCAGAAGGCATGATCAATTGGGCAAATACACTATGGATCCCATTAAACGGAAACTTTTCATCATCTAACGCATATCAATAATAATTCAGTTGCTCTTGTAAACGTTAGCTCAGCCCATGAGCCTCAGCTCATTTATTAAAAATGTCTTAAAAACTACGAAAATTAAACCAACCCGTTTCAATTTAGAGAAATTGTTACCGAAAGTGTGCTTAGTATTTGGTGAAGGTTTTTCTGGATAAAAAATGCTCTCTCAAAAATGGTTGTAATCTGAAACGATTTAAATGCCAATGCAAATACCTACATTTGACCAATAGAAATTCGTAGCAGTATTAACTAATTCTCCCGATTATTCTAAAAAAAACCTTCAAACACCAAAAAATAATGTCGCGTGTTTGCCTTCATCTCTTGAAGATTAGAGGCTCAAACCTATATAAAAGCCTAACCAGCATGAAATAACTAGAATTTTCGTCTCTTACCTAATCGCTGAGTGCGTGTTGCACTTTAAAGTACACGGTCCGAATGATTCACGAAAAGTAGATTACATATTCAAAACAACAACATTTCATGTTTAAATGTATGCACCATACCGTCGAGGTGACGCATCTCGATTTTAAATTAATTTTTTTATTAAAGCTTCAGTCTTTGGTTATATAAAAACAAGGTAATTTGCTGATCCAAAAGCCCCTACACGCTATCGAAGTTTGAACGTTAATTGTCGTTTTTCAACGACAAGCCCAGTAGGATTTTGTTGAATTACCTAAATTTACCGGGTTTTGCCGATTATTTCGAGATTTGAATTATTGACAGCCAGTTTCTTCAAAATCGGTAAAACGAGAAACCATAAGCAATTCAAACACACCAACATTATGGCATGTACTTCGTTTCAAGCATTTTCGAACACCTTTTCGAAACCGAACCTAAAATCTCTTCTGGTTCAAAGACAGAAACATATTTTTTTCGGTTTTCCCTTATTACTTCCATCATAGAATAAAATAAAGTAAGTGAAACAAGAGTTTGTGGTTTATGAAACCTTTCCAAGACTGCTTAAAGCAAAAACGTTTTGGATTGGCGGAAAAACCATAAAATAATGGGCGTTTTTTAGACGTTCACATCTTTAAGTTAGCAACACTGTTTTGGAATTTTTTTATCAAAATAATGGTTCTGTTCGCCAAACTCATCGTGCATTACGTCCATTTTACGGTCGTCATAATCGTCCATCAGAGCGGGTAATTCGATTAACTATGGATCGTTTTTGCACAACGTATACTCTAAATGATAATACGCATCCAGTAACAGTGCATACCGACAAGCGATAGACGCTGTACAGCGTAGCATTGAGAAAGACCCAAATCAATAAATTCGACATCGTTCTCAGCAACTGGAGATGTGTCCAACCACTTTATAGAAGATTTAATCTAAGGATCTTAATTTACGTTCTTACAAAATTCAACGTGTGCAAGAATTAAAGCCATTCGACCACCACACAAGCCGCCAATTCGGCCAATGGACTGCAGAATTGTCGGATTTGGAGTGAAGATAATCCACAAGTCTTAGCCAAAACGGCTAAGTTACTAACTAACTTCACGTAATGGTCCTGTTAATTGGCCACCGAGATCGTGTGATCTAACTCCATTAGATTATTTTCTTTGGAGATATGTTAAGTCACTTGTCTACGCCGATAAATTAGAGACGATTGAACAGTTGGAACACAATATTCGGCGAGTTATTAGCGATACACGGCCCCAATTTCTGCGAAGAGTGATCGAAAATTGAACCTCCAGATTACGCCAGGTACGCGCCACCAATAAAGCTCGTTTCACTGATATTCAAAATGTTTTTCTTTGTTCTATTTTAATTTAAAATTGTGAACCTCTAAAAAACACCCTTCAGAAATAACCTTTAATATGAAGCCCAGATTGTCTTGACAGTTCTTGCGATATAAGTAAATATTGAACTGGAGAATCAGCTAGTACACTGAGAAAAAAGTTGGAATTTTGTTTTAAAAAACAAAAATCTTTAAAAAAAAAACTTTCAAGCTAAGGAAAAAGATCTTATTATAAAATGAAGTTATACTTTGTCCTAAAGAATCGTATTTATTATTTCATTTTGCGCGAAAAATGGATTACCAAAAGGCAGTATTATTTCGCGTGAAACATTTTTGACTTTAATTCAAAAATCAGAACTTTAAATAAATATTATATTATTAAATCTAAATGAATATTAATCACTTAAAATTTAAGTGCATAGAACTTTCAGAACTAATGCGAAAACAGTAAAAATAAAAGGAAATATCTTTTGTTTCAAATGCGTGAAATATTTGGTTTTAAGTTTTACCGTTACTTTCATAATTTTTTACATTTCCAGTTTATATCTATAATCAGTTAATGGAGTTCGTTGAATCTATGCAAAGGGGAATAATTTGTGATTTTTCTTTGTGTTTCTTTTTCTCAAATTTCGGATTTAAATTAAAGTGATTAAAGTGATAAATAAAATTATTAAAGAATTAAAGTGATATATAAAATAATAAGTGATATATACATAATTTAATTACATTTTTTTGTGATTTTTAAGTTTAATGTTTTAATGTGAAAACGGGATAAAACCAAAGTGACAATATTTTTCAAGGGTATAAAAAACCGAATCTTTAACGTGTCCTAACACTTAATGTGCACAAAAACTGTTCAAATAAAAGCTGATTTAAAGTGTAAATATCTAAAACTTCATCTAAAAACCAGTACGCCGTTTGAAATAAGTAAGTATAGAAAAATCATTACATTTTAAGTTGTTTACATTAAAATTGAATAGTTTCAAACAACGTATATGAGAAATCTCGTGTATAAAGGGAAACCCTGTGCTACGCCATTTTTAAAATTATAAGTAGTTGTGAACTTTAATCTATTTTATCTATCTATTTTAATTGGGTTTGTATTTTTCAATCAAGCAAGATTCAATAAATCGATCAAAATGTCATCGAATGACCAGCAGCATGAAAATGTTTCTAGTTCAAATGAATGTACCATTGAATACGTACCATATGTACTGCAGAATGAGGATGATCTGGCACGGATTAATGAATTCAAAAATCTCGTGTCATCATGGGGACTTTCTCAGAAAACGATAAACTTTCTAGCGCACACTCATGAGAGTACAATTAAAGCACTAGAAGTAATGGATCTCGATTTCATTGATGAAATATTCGAAAATTACCCGAAGGGCGAAAAATTCATCTTTAAACAAGCTGCCAGAAAGTGGCGTATAGAAATGGTAAAAATTAGTAATTAAATGTAGTAAATGGAATTATGTAATAGTGTGATTATTTGTGCTATTTAGAATAATCCTCTACCAGAATCAGATGCCACTAGATCACTGAACAGCAGAGTACTTCAATGGATAGAACAACAAAGTTCAATGGCTAGTCCAATACAAAGTTCATCTTTATTTACCGATCACAAGTACTATTCATTTTATTTAATAATTCACGTTTCAAAAAAAAAAATACAAACTAATCGAATTATATTTTATTGATTACTAGATACAGTTGTGATAATAAGAATTTGAAATTTAATTAGATACACCATTTTACCAAGCTTCGATTTTTAATTAGTAATTTTTATTACAGTACACAAGAACAAGCTGGTGACAAATTTGATATCCTGGCTATTTTAAATAAATCAATCAAGGGACGGTTGGTTATAGAATATTATAAACAGTCAAATCAACTGGATTCCAAACATCGCCAGTATTTGGTTCATTGTGTAATAGATCATTATATGTCCGTCAATATTAGGTTATATCCAACTGATTTTGAGATTTTATCAAAAAGCATATCAGACATTTTTAAAACTGAATACTCGGTAAGTTATTCGTCATTCCACATAAATTTAATATATAATGTTAATAACCTGTCTATTTATTTTATTCATAGGCTGAATATTATACACCACGGCAAGGCAAAAAGAAGCCAACAGGAAAACTTATAGATCGATATAACAACCAGTGCTATGGTACAAAATTTTTAAAGTTGTCAAGTACTACCATAAATCAAAGAGTGCACTCAACTTCTGCCACTGATTGTTGCATCTCAGGTAATGTTCAACAGATAATATGTGGCTACAATAATTATTTAAGTAATGCGTATAATTTTTTTTTCTATAGAAACCTTTTTGGAGAACAAAACTTGGTTGAAATTAAATTTAGAGCCATGGGGTTTAGTTTGTGAGAAATGGAGAGAAACAGCAAAGAACCGAACAACAGAATTTAATTTATCAAATAGTAAAAATATTACTGAATTTTTAGCTGAGTGGCCAGCATACAAACTTTATTTAGCTTATGAATTGGTAATATTATTGTGTTTAGCTACTGTTATAAAATTTAGTCTTGTTTTCGGCAATCTGTAGAAGTAAAAGTTAAATTTAATCAGCTTATAAACAAATGTCCTTCAGTTTTGGCAGCCTTAATTAAGGATAAGCAAAATCCGGTTTACAAATTTTTGCTCCTTTTTGTTAAATTAATTGATCTTTTAGTTAAAACAAGTTTTGATGAAAACGATTTAGCAGAACTAACTACCTTAATAGAGCAACATAACAATTTATTTGTTTTAAAACAGACGTTAAAACCCAAATATCACTTCTTGGTTCACTATCCCACAATAATAAGAAGATGTGGTCCTTTAAAGTTCCTTTGGTGTTTCCGTTTTGAGGCTCAACATCAGTTACATAAACAGTATGCAAGAAATATCACTTCTCGGCTTAATATACCACTTACCTTAGCAATAAAAGCTTCTCGTAAATTTACGAAATTACTTTTTTGTAATGAGTTTTTTCAAACAGAATGGGAAACAGTTAGTAAACTATTTCTTTGTGCGGATAAGGATCAAAAGTACGCTGGAGTAATACCTTTTTCTTAATCGGATCAAAAATACACCAGTGCCCTAATTTTTCGTGGTACAAAATTTAAAACTGGTTATTTTTTGACAAACCAACTAACAATAAAATTTTAATTTATGAAATTATTGATATATTACTAACAAATAATAACTTCTTTGCCATTTGTAAATCATATAATAATAGTGTTTATATCCCCCATTTTCATTGCCATTCAATTGGAGATGCATCTGAAATTTTAAGCATATTTGATTTCAAATATATAGATAGTCACCCTGTCAACTTGTGATATTTAAGCACAGGAGAAAAAGTGGTCAGACTTAAGCAATATATATAATTTCAATTTTCTAATAAATTTCTTTGACATTTTTAAAAATAAAATTTATATGTAATAAATGTAGAATGTTATGAAATAAATTTCTATGTGGAAATAGAAAAGATTAACATGTATATAAATGTAGATATATATAATAAATATAAGTTTGATCTTCAATATGTTGTATTAATGGGATTTTTTTCAATTTTATATATTTATATATATAATAGAATATCAAGGAAAAAATTAAATGAATTAAAAGGTTGTATAGGTCATTGAACTTTGATAATGATGACCTATGAAAGTAGTCAAAGAATAAAACATTTATATTTAAGTATCGAGAACTTTATTTTAAAAGGTAAATACTTTTAATTCAATGATTTTATAATTTTGAACCAAAGTAAACTATCTCTTAATTTTGTTGCTGTAAGTATTAATTTTAAAGTTGTTAATAACATTGAATCAAACCCTGAAATATTTCCAGCGAAATGAATTAAAGTTTTTAAGATAAATATCCCAATGTTTTATTTTTATTGCAGTGTTTCTTAGGACAAAGTTTTTAATTAAATTTGAATTTAAAATGATTCACACCTTTCAAGTAAAATAAAAAATTTTTGCGCAAAATCTATAGGCAAAAATTCTTTCGTTTAAAGAATAAATTCTTTAATTTTAAGTAAAATTTTTCTCAGTGTATTCTCCCAGGGAAGAAATTTTCAACCAACCAATTTTATTGGTTAAATTATTGCTATTTTTAATCCAATAACTTTCATTAAGCCCCAGCCAGATGAATACTTCCACTAAATTTCAGTAAATTTGCGTATCTAATTCTAAAGAAATTTCGCCAACTTCATTATTTATAGCTCAGCTTGTACACGCAACATGTAGTCATAATAAATGAAAAGCCACTCACGGGATTTATTTTAAGCCGTGAAATATTAATTGACATAATTACAATTTATTAAACAAATAATTATGTATGTGCGTACCTACTCAGCTTTGTTTGGTAAATGATCCGTTATAATACAAAACGATAAGCTGAAGGTCGGTTATATGACACAGTGGCTATACATTTGATATTATAACAACATAACCATATGAAGTGCGAAATCAATTTAATAAAATACTGTGAACTAATGAGAGTAAGCACAACAAGCGATTATCCTTGGTTCATAATTTTGGTCATTTCACGATTCAAGCATAAAACTCAAGTTTAATGCGAGCAAATAATTTCGCAGCAAATTTTATGTTGTTGGTAGTTAAAATTTTTAGCACGTGACTCTATAATTAACAAGGTAACAATATAAAATAACTATTTATTGAATTTAGTTTATTGTTCCGATTGCGCACATAAATTGCCGCATTATTTACTCATTGTATTTGGTTTAGTGTGTATGAAACTCAGCATCCCAGCCGAAGCTTAGCCATTAAGCATAATTGCATAAAAATACAAAGTTTACATAATTTTACCAATTCATGGGTGGCGACTCATCATACTTGACTAAATTATTAACAAGTTTAGTTTGTGTTTAAAGAGAAATGGTTGAATGAAATGCATTCGTCTCGACCATAAAAAACTCGTTATATTACGTAGTTATGCAAGCGATTTAAAATTGAGTTTTAAAAGACTTAAAGTGGGCCCTTCTTAAATATGTCTTAATACGTTATTTAACAGACACATATGTATGATTGATTATGTAGTCGAGTATTTTATAAATAAAAGTGTGTGTATGGAACACTTTCTCAGGCAGCGGGTTTTCTAAATCTGTTACTCTAAATCTGTGAATCGCTTCAACCGAAGTGAACTACTCAAAGAGGGTGTAGTATTGCACAGTTTTACAAAACTGAATTTATTCATCTGAAAAGCTTGGCTTTGTTCTAATTATTGATTCAAATGAACTAATGCTGCAATATTGTTTCACTCTATACACTCGAAGAATACCAAGTGTAGAGATATGTCCTCAAAAAATTAGTAGCTAAGGCTATTCAAACCTATTTAATCCATCAAACTAAAGTGCAGGGACTGATACCTCATGAGGTATTCCTGTCAAACGGGCTTTTACAGATCTAACTTATCTGAATACATTTTGGTACCAGAAGTTCTGTGCAACCTTTAGATCTATTGGGCATCCCAGTTTACCTATCCCATGTAGTACCGATTAAAAGCCTTTATCAGTACCAAATTTTGGCGAGCTGAATACAGTATAGGTCATGATAAATTTGAGTTGAAAAGTTTATCTCAATGATTAGTGGTCGAACTTGAGTACTCCGTTTACTCCCAGTAAGTTTAGTTTGGGAATAGTGAATTTTTATATTCCGCTTAGCGACCAGCTGTTTCCTTTCCTAGAGCGCCTGAGTGACCGAGAGACACACATTACGGTAACTTTACATTCCTTGGCCGTTTAAGTTAATGGCCGAGCTGGCTAGCACTAACAATGTTGCTTCATTATCCGAGATTATGAATATATTTATTATTGCTCCACTCCTCAAGTTCGTTTTTAATCCATCAGTGTTCCAAATTGATGTAAGACCGTTCCCCGTACAATACAACATAATATGCTCAACTTAGAACTTTGTGTTTTTAAATCATCAAGTCTGATAAATGACAATTTTATTTCCCAAATTTCTTTTGGTATTGATACCACCGTTGTTAGTTTTATTTTGATTTGCTATTTGTATGGCCCTCATATCGACCAAGCTTTGGTAGGTTAGCGCAAGAGCAGAGTGTTAGCAAGTAAAACGAGATTTATTAGCGCTGTGTGGTAACGAAATGCAAGAGTTCCATGTTTTACTTTGAAACAGTAGCTTAGCAACTGAAATTTCTCAGTGAGTACCCCAAGATTGATCCCCTCCATACAACTCATTTACTAACAAATGAGGGTGTTGTGTGCGCTCCATCACTAGCAGCCAAAAAATAGGTGAGAGGATTCATCGTTGAGAACAACCTCAAAAGTCCTGAATCCTCCTGCTTATGTCAATAAAGGTGCACAACGATGTCCGTTTCCCATGTCTGCTACTGTTCTTCTCAACTTTAGGTAAGAAAATCACACGTACGTCTCTCCATGAAGGGGTCATTCATAAGAACCATAGGGTCTCCTTTCTCGAAGTTATCAGTTCACCAATTCATACCATAACTGATCACATTAAATTTTTATGAACTAAAGAGAGCTCCTTATCACAACGTTATCACATTTTTGTCAAAATCTCGCTACCTATTTCTTTTACTACGCCTTACCGTGGCATTGAAGTAAACCCATTTACAACCATTAAAGTTAGTCAAAGAAAAGTGCAACTTCGACGAAATTAGAGGCATTAAAAGATATTGCTTAGCTTCATAAAGGGTCTTGGTCTTAAAATATTATAGAAATTGCATTTATTAGTCATTCCATCCTGCATCCACTAAGGCCAATTTTAAGAGATTCAATCGAGTATGTTTAAAAATATTTTTCAATCCGTCTAAATGTTCCGTTCGTATTTCATAATCTCGCCAACTACTAAATAAAACGATTACGGGTGATGTATGCATGTTTGAATGTCAGTAACTTAATGGCCAGTACGCTAATTTTGTAATTTCTTTTGTAAAAGGTACTAATTAAGGTGTTGCACTCAAATTTTATCAGGGAGCGCAATTGTGAACATCATCCTTGAAATACTGGTTGGACCAATCTGCCTTTTATAAAGCTTAATTCAACCCATATTCTTTTATCTAGTAGCGGTTTGGTGAAATAAATTATGATAACAAATATTTCGTACTTTACCCAAAAAACGTTATTTGCACACACGGAACACAGAAAAATTTGAAATAAATTCTTGCGTTCCCTTCAAATTTTACACCATCTACCTGCAAGATATATAATCTTATTGCTATAAATCCACTATACGGTTATAAAACCGAATCGTCGTATCTTGGATAACCCCGAACCCGTCATCTGATAATATTCATTGAAAAATGTTAGCTATAAATCCGCTCATCCGGTAGAATGAGTACACCAAGAACTTTGATTTAATTATTTGTGTAAAACCCTGGACCCTATGCAGAAATATTAATTGAACAAATTAAAATACTTTGAGATGCACGTTTGTAGGTACAAATTAAGTGGCAAACGTTTATGATTCACTAAAGCGACTCGTGGGTTTTCAAAAGAACTGTGATCATTGTGTTTTCGTTTATTTTTAGATAGGACATTCAAAAGAAAATTGTTTAAGCTAGTGAAAAAGAAAAACAACCGTGAAGGACAAAATGCTGAAATTAATTTTATTAAGCTGCATGCTAGTCACGCTAGTATACGGTCAAGGATATAAAATTGGTGTTGGGCGTTATGATATTACGGGCCCATCGGTGGAAGTAACATTTGTAAGTTAAAATTGATGTGATTTAGTACTTTACAGTTTCTAACCAGAATGCTTAATTGTAGATGGGGTACGCCGTACCGACTCAACGCGGAAAAGGAATACATTTACGTCAATTCTCACGTGCCTTCATCGTCGATGATGGTGATAACCGGGTCGTGTTCGTTGGTATCGATGCTGCCATGGTGTCACATCCAGTAAAACGAGATGTGGTGGCACGGCTTCAACTTAAATACGGTAACCAGTATTCATACAACAATCTAGTCATAAGTGGATCTCACACTCATGCTACCCCAGGTGGATTTATGATGTATTTAATGTACGATATCCCAAATTTTGGTTTCGTCCGTGAAACATTTGAGGCACTCACCGATGGTATTTATCAATCGATTGTACGTGCTCACAATAATATGATCGATGGTAAATTAACCGTGTCCGAAATTGAAATTCAAGATGCAAATATTAATCGGAGTCCATTATCGTACTTGAACAATCCGGAGGAAGAGCGTGCCCAGTAATTATTTACATACAATCAGATTTAATAGAACATGAACTAAATATATTTGTTTAACTAGATACCAATACAACACCGACCGTATATTGACACAAATTAAATTCTTGACTCTAGATGATCAGCTCGTTGGCGCTATTAATTGGTATCCGGTACATCCAAATTCAATGAATAATACTAACCATTTAGTATCATCCGATAATTTAGGGTACGCCGCAATATTATTAGAAAAAGAAGTTAATCAAAATTCAATTCCTGGAAAAGGTGCATTTGTTGGTGCATTCTGTTCAGCAAACTTGGGCGACGTTTCACCAAATATCCTAGGACCCAAGTGTCAATTATCTGGAAATGCTTGTGATCTATTAACATCAGCATGTCCAGTTGGCGAGGGTGACTGTATTGCATCCGGGCCAGGAAAGGATATGTTCGAAAGTACTAAAATTATTGGTGAACGCGTTTATAACGGTGCATCAGAACTATTAAAAACCAGTGGCCGCGAAATCCTTGGAAAAGTTAAATACATTCATCAGTTCGTCGATATGCCTCAACGCACAGCTACTTATTATAACCCTAAAACAAACTCAACCGAACAGGTTCGAGGCTGCCTACCAGCGATGGGTTTTAGTTTCGCAGCCGGCACAACTGATGGACCAGGAGTAAATCCTTTCACTCAAGGTACAGACACAGATAATCCTCTGTGGAATATAGTAAGTGAATTGCTCATTATACCACCTCTCGATCAAATCCAATGCCATGCGCCAAAACCAATTTTATTATTCACTGGCGTCGCATTATTGCCGTACGATTGGCAACCAAAAATTGTTCCAACACAATTACTCCAGATCGGTAACGTAGTTATTGTCGCTGTCCCGGGTGAGGCTACTACCATGACGGGTCGTCGATTTCGAACCGCAGTACAAAACGCAATTTTACAAGCGACCAATGAAGATGTCACTGTCATACTAGCTGGTCTCTCGAATCAATATTCAAGTTATATAACAACACCAGAAGAATACGAAGTGCAACGTTATGAGGCTGCATCAACGATATTTGGGCCACACACATGTACCATTTATATTGAACAATTCCAAAAATTGGCGGAAAGTATGTCAAACGATGAAGAGGTTCCTGAAGGTCCAGTGCCTTCAAATTTCGATGATCGACTAATTTCACTCCAAACTGGTGTGATATTCGATGGCCATCCAATTGGACGTGATTTTGGTTCGGTTCGAATTCAACCACGACAACGGTATGCCGTAAATGAAGAAGTTCATGTAAAATTTGTTGCTGGAAATCCGCGTAATAATTTAATGCGCGAGAAAACATTTTTGACTGTTCAAAAATTAGAAGCTAATGGAAGTTGGACAGTAGTTGCCACGGATAGTAATTGGGAAACAAAATTCTTCTGGGAACGTACCTCAACCATATTCGGATTCAGTGACGTTGATATTTTCTGGCAAATACCAGACGAGACTGTAGTTGGAGTTTATCAAATTTGTCATTTCGGAAATTCTCGCCCGTTAATCGGTAATGTATACTCGTACGAAGGTTGTACCGTACGTTTTAATGTTGGTTAAAAGCTTTTGCATATAAACAAATACAAACATGAAACATCTTAAAAGTTATTATAAACGCAACTATTTTGTATTTGAAAATAAATCAGGCTGTCCGATACAGTATATTTAAAATAGTTTAACAGATTTTTAATTAATTATAATTATTGTGCCGAATTGATTTGATTTCCAAAGAGGAAATGAAAGTTGAAAAACTAGTTTTTTTTTTATCAAAAATCGTCATTTCCTCTTAAATTAAAAGAAAAGTGAAGAAAGACTAACCTGAATACAAATCAACTAGTGACAACCAATAAATAATTAGAGAAACAACCCACTTTACTAACCCACACCAGACGATGCTAAACAGTTTCCTAGAAAATTAATAAAGTAAGTATCAAAATTCATTACAATCAACCAACTGGCAAACACCGTAATTTAAAATCGTATTAATTTGCCATTAGGAACCATTTTGCTACTTTATGTGCGAATCGACTAAAATTGAAGCGAGTAAAATTAAATATCTCCTACTATGACCGACTGGCAAGTGATCCATAATTCATTCCCCGTGATAGTGAGAGTAAACTTCATAAAATCATCTAAACCGCAAAGCCGCAGCAACCGTGCCAGAGTTGTACAAGCCTCTACAACATATAACTATTACGACCTTCGCGAATTTTGGTCACAAAATCTTGCCTATGTATATATCTTACTTACCTCCCAAAAAATAAAGGAAAATCATTGTTTCACTTTCTCACAGCCTAACCAATTGTAATTTGTGATTACAAAATTTAGTTTCTCAGATAACTTTTGTCACCACACCAGTAAACATTATTAACTTCGAATTTTGGTTCTTCGGGTAATGTTATTGTTTTTTTCACTTAATTTTGTTTTGTAACGGAACTTTTATATAACCTTAAAAAATCCATGTACAAAAAAATTAAACACAAATTTTTTAAAATAAAATATTGGTAGGTATATTTTAAGACAAGGAACACTTCTTTTAGACGGAACTTCCATTGTAACCGGCACTGTTTACATAATTACATACACTAGCATCATTATACATTTTGTAAATATTATGTCCAAAGATTCATTCACATATTTTTATTTTTAGCATTTAATTTAAGCCGATGATCACAAATTAATTAGAATTATTTTGATTTGTCTGTGTACAATGCAAAATTTATTATTTTAAACAATAAATGCACTTAACAATGTGTTTTTTTACATCAGAGTGACAATACGAAAATGTCAAAACCCAATAAACCTAATAATGCCAGTCTGTATTGTCGCTTTACGGTTTATGTATAGTAGCTCAATTTGTAATAAACTTTCAATGTTTGTGAATCTCTCTCTCTCTCTCTCCAATGCTTTCGTCAAGATGACTGCTAATATAACTTCCATTGGATCTGTACTATCCAATTGATGATTTCATTCTCTACATCGATATGTTTTAATCGACTTGATGCATGCTTCGGACAACGCGATGGTTTCACGCTTTCTCCAAGCATAAATATATATCCACTATGTTTTATTTTCTTGTGACCTGATTGTTGGCCGCTTGATCGCCAAATCTCAAGCGATCTCGTCAGATCGTTCAGAACTCTTTTATTTTCAGCCCAATTCAAATTGTTTAAATTTGATAACTGTTGAGTCAATATGGTAACCGCAACCGCAATATCGCGCCAAATATTGTTTGACCTTTCAATACACGTCATTTTCTTGCAATAACCTCCTCCTTCGTAGCCAACGTTGAACGGAACTTCAGACGTTTGATTGATTTTATATAACATTAGTTTTCTTTTATTACTTGGATTCCAAGATATTGATTCACTTCATCTAAATTTTGCACAAATTTTCTCCTAAACGTGTTTTCCACAGAATAAATTAAACACGATGTCTTTCTCCAATTTTGAACAACCCCGCTTCAATTAATACGTCGTGTATTGCTTTATTCCACACCCTTGATGACTGTTTCAGTCCATAAATGGTTTTCTTTAGCATGCACACATAATCCTCCTCATCTACGTCGATAGAGCCCGGCGGTTTTTATATCCCCAAAGTGAAACATATCCCCAAAAAATCCCAAATTTGTTGCATGAAACAAATGTTGCACACTCAATAAAAAAATCTAAAAAACGATTAAAAATAAAAATTAAAATATAAGATAATTTTAATCTCGATGGTCAATTCAAAAGAGTTTGTAGCAAACACTATCAACTTTAACAATAGTGTAATATAAATAATAAATCTTTAACAAACTATTGTTGCATGAAGAATCTTTAATAAAGGCGTTGTTGCAACAAGTTTCCATAAAGAAATCAGTTCAGCAAATTTTAAAAGAATGACATGTGGGAGGATTTTCTGGAATGCTGGTCTTTTTGCGAGACAAACGAATCGAACGATTTCTGGGGTCGGCGATAGTAATAACGGGTCTTTTATAAAGGGGTTGTTGCAACAAGTTACAATTAAGAAATCTCTTCAGCAAATTTCAAAAGATTGACATGTGGGTAGGTTTTCTAGAATTGCTCATGGCAAAGTTTCTTTACAGAACAAACGAATAGAAACGATTTGTAGGGTTGGCGATATAAATAACGGGTCTTTATCAAAGGGGTTTTAAGAAAAATGGTTAAAATTCCGAAGATTGACATGTGGAAGGCTTTTCTGGAAGTCTCATGATATGATCTCTTAACGGAACAAATGAATTGAATGATTCCTGGGGTCAGCGTTATAAATAACAAGCCTTTTACAAAGGGGTAGGTTTTATGGAATGCCCATGGTATGATCTATTAATGGGACAAACGAATTGAATGATTCCTCGTCGAATGGGTCGTTTATAAAGGCGAGTTTCAATTAGGAAATCTCTTCAACAAATTTCGAAAGATTGACATACGAGTAGGTTTTTTGAAATACGGTCTCTTAACGCGGCAAACTACTTGAATGGTTCCTAGGGTCGGCTCTATAAATAACGGGTCTATTACAAAGGGAATGTTGCATTAAGTTTCAAGTAAGAAATCTATTCAAAAATTCCGAAGATTGACACGTGGAAAAGTTTTCTGGAATGCTCATGATATGGTCTCTTAACGGGGCAAATGAATTGAACGATCTCTATGGTCGGCGATATAACTAATACTCTTTTACACAGGGCCAACAAGTCTCAATTAAGAAATTGATTCAGCAAATTTCAAAAGATTCAGATATGGGTACGTTTTATGGAATACTCATGTTACGGTCTCTTAATCGGACAAACGAATTGAACAAAGTGGTTGTTGCAACAAGTTTCAATTAAGAAATCCAGTCAACAAATTTCAGAAGATTGACATATGGGTAGTTGATCAGATTAGACAAGATGTGTGAATCGGTCTCGGAATTGGATAGGATTTCTGAATAGATATCATATCTAATAGTAGAGTTTGGCACGCTTTATTCCACCTGTGATATAGTCAGTTAAAGGATATTAAATCGAATTTTGCGGAATGGAAAACATCGATCATGTCTAATCGCCATGTTGATAGTGTGTTCATCTACTACAAAACAGTAACACAATATCATCATCACCTGCTATATCCACTGATTCTGTGGAAAACCATCGCAATGTTATACACGACGATAACTTGAGCTTACACCAGCCTTTCTTCCTTAAAGCAACTCCCATTCCAAAGATATCCACACAAGGATATTCTTGTTCATATAAAATCAACCTTAAACTTATACAATATTCATGATGATCTCGTGAGGTGTTTTCAAAATCCCCAACACTTCTCTTTGGTGTTTTTGTTTTAACGGAAACTAATTTAAATGGTGAGTTCAAAACGGACGAGGAATTCTCACTACAGTTCGTTCTATTCTGAATTATTTATTCTTATAACTAACAACATCGAGCTGCCATGTGTTATTCTATTTTCCTACCAGCGTCCGCGTAGTTCGATTAAAGCCTACCAGCTACTTGTGGATGCTGTTGATTTTTTATCAGACAATATGAACAACCAAGATGAACTTTTGGTTCTAGGGGACTTCAATCTTCCCGATCTGCTATGAACACATTCGGAGGGTTGCATGCATTACATATCTTCTAGCTCAACTACATCCAAGGAAGTTTTATTTTCAGATAAGATGTTGAACTCCGGTTTATTCCAAATCAGTAATATCAAGAACAGCTTAAATTTTTTTTTTTCGTCTGATGCTAATAATTGCACTGCCACACACAGAAACTAACCTAATCCTTATAAATATTGACACTTATACCATCCACCGAAGTCAATCAATTTTTGCTTACAGAAGGTGCCGTTTTAACTTTCGGAAATCTACTGGACGCTAATTTTAACACCGTCTTAAATAGTAGCAGTGAAATTGAGATACTAAAAGCCTGCTTTTACTTTAGAATTTTTGTAGTAGTATATACTTTACATTGCCCAGAAAAACAATTTACTTTTGCCGCAGAAGACTATATGTTTGAACCTGACGTGAATTATTTTAAATATTTGTAAGATTGCACTCAGACATTCCTGGTATCCATTGATATCGATTCTAACCCTGCAGTTCAGTTAGGAAAATGATCAATTTGATTGACGAATTTTTCGTTCCGTTCAGTTTGCCGGCAGTTGTTGTAGAACGATGTGCTGTCCATTTAGGCCAACCGCTTACAAATGATACAGTATGGAAGAGCACGCTGTGGAAAGAAGATCGATGTCGTCACAACAGATTTCAGGGTTTCCCACGGCATCATTACGCTCAACCTTAAAGCCGTTCCAACTCTGGTTTGGGTGGGGTTTTACATAAAAAATCGTTGATATTAAGTATTGTTGAGATCATCCAACGTACCCCAGGGTAGTCATTTGGGGTCAATGTTGTTCATTCTGTCCATACATACCCTTGAGTGTGTTATTAAAAACTCGGTTGCCTCTGTATACGCCGACGGTATTAAAATGTATGTAAATATTTCAACAAACTCTAACGCCAATCTTTTACACGCCTACCTTAACCGCTTAGCAATCTGGTGCTCAAAGAATCATCTCGATCACTGACGTGATTAAATAATAATAATGTTGATGGTGACCCCCGCGTGCGATCAGGGAGGTGTAATTGAAAGAATGTGTCTGTAAATTTGTTCTATTAAAGCAACTTTTCTAATTGGAGAAGGTCGTTATAAAGAATTAAAATGAAAAACTTCCGGAAATTTGAGATATCAATATTCCAAACGTGCTTACATTAATCGTATAAGCATTCATATTTATTATTCTAGAGGCAAACTTCTGCGTTACTTATTCGTTTGCCTACGTACGCTTGTCATTGAAAACCTTGGAAAAATGTACTTCTGGCTGATAAAATTAAATGTTCTGTTTATGTTTAAAATCAACTTTCTTCAACGTCTTAAACATGTCTTCTATCGAATTCATTTCAATATTATCACGCAATGCAGATAATTGTGTTATCCAATCAAACAACGGAATAATACGGGCCTATTTTCGAAAGTCGCTGTAGAGACAACATGACATCCATAATCTCAAGTATCGATCAATCAAATCGTATATTTTCAAGAAAACCATTGTAAACCCATTCATTTATTTATATACCTTTGGCCACAAACGAGGGCGATTTATCAATCAGTGCCAGAGGTTCTTACACTTGCTATCAGATAAACCACACAAAAATTAATTTAAAATTTCGCTACTTATCTTTAATGTCATTTGGCAAGATTAGTCTTTATTATGGTCACTATCTTGAGTTAACGATGAACTCTGTATAAATAAATAAGAGCTTGTGAGTAAAGTGTGTCGGTAATATTATTTGATAAACATGCTAATTGAATTTTTTTATCTAATGTGCTGCATACTCATACACTCATAAATAAAGAATTCAGCTTGTAATCCTGCTTCGCATTCCCGCGCTTGGTATGGTGGGAAGTGACAAATCTGTCACATTTAAGTCATCGGTTAGCTAATATCTATAACAATTCTTAATTTCCTGACAGACGTTGCATGCATATATCATTGAGCGCTCCGAATCAGGTACAAAAATCGGACTACAATGGTAACATTAATTGCATACTAATTAAAAGGCACAAACAGAAAAAACGCAAACAATTAGCTTACCTCATCATCACGACAACAACAATAACAACAACAAAAACGTTCGTGTTGTTTTGGCGTTATCAATAATTCATTATCTAAAATAAAAAACTCTAAAAACTTAATAAATCAAAACCATTGTCCGTTTCGCTATCAAGCCGTTGACTTACCAAAACACAAGTGTTTTAAGTGAACTTCAAAAAGTAAATTACAGTCGATTATCGGGCGTTGATTGAAAAACATTGATTTTGTAAATAATTAATTTAAATTATTAATTAATGTAATTTTCATAATTTCTTTTATTTCCAGATTAGAAAATTCAAATGCAAATTATTTAAGTTAGTGAAAAGGGAAAATATCAGTGAAGTACAAAATGATCAAATTAATTTTCATGAGCTGTATGCTAGTCACGCTAGTATATGGCCAAGGGTATAGAATTGGTGTTGGACGATATGATATTACGGGACCATCGGTGGAAGTAACATTTGTAAGTTAATATTGACGCGATTTATAATTTACAGTTTCTAACCAAAAAACGTTTAATTGCAGATGGGATACGCTATACCATCGCAACGCGGAGAAGGAATACATTTACGACAGTTTTCGCGTGCCTTCATCGTCGATGATGGTAATAAACGGGCGGTATACGTTTGTATCGATGCTGGTATGGTGTCACATCCAATTAGACGAGAAGTAGTGGCCCGGCTTCAACGAAAATACGGCAACCAGTATTCATACGATAACATAATCATAAGTGGAACTCATACCCATGGCGCACCAGGTGGATTTATGACGTATCTAATGTACGATATGCCAAACCTTGGTTTTGTACGTGAAACGTTTGAGGCACTCACCGATGGTATTTATCGTTCGATTGTACGCGCCCATGAAAATATTATTGAAGGTAAATTGGCCGTGTCGGAAATTGAAATTCATGATGTAAATATCAATCGAAGTCCATTATCGTACTTGAATAATCCGGAGGAAGAGCGTGCCCAGTAATTATTTACATACAATCAGATTTAATAGAACATGAACTAAATTTTTTTGTTTATCTAGATACCAATACAACACGGATCGTAAATTGACACAAATTCAATTAATGACGCAAGATGATCAACTCATTGGTGCTATTAATTGGTATCCGGTACATCCAACATCTATGAATAATACTAATCATTTAGTATCATCCGATAATTTAGGGTACGCCGCAATATTATTAGAAAAAGAAGTTAATCAAAATTCAGTTCCCGGAAAAGGTGCATTCGTTGGTGCATTCTGTTCAGCAAACTTGGGTGACGCCTCACCAAATATCCGAGGGCCAAAGTGTCAATTATCTGGAAATGCTTGTGATGCCTTGACATCTTCATGCCCAGCCGGCGAGGGTGAATGTGTATCATCCGGACCAGGAAATGATATATTCGAAAGTACTAAAATTATTGGTGAACGCATTTATAAGGGGGCGTCAAAATTATTAAAAACCAGCGGCCGTGAAGTTCGCGGGAAAGTTAAATATATTCATCAATTCGTCGATATGCCACAAAGTACCGCTACTTATTACAATGCCAAAAAAAAATTATACGAACGGGTTCGAGGTTGCATTCCAGCGATGGGTTACAGTTTCGCAGCCGGCACAACTGACGGTCCTGGTGCATTTAATTTCACCCAAGGTACAACTACAGATAATGCCCTCTGGAATTTCGTACGCGATTTCATCGCTGAACCATCCCCCGATCAAATTCAATGCCACGCACCAAAACCAATTTTATTATTTACTGGTGGTGCATCATTCCCATACGATTGGCAACCAAAAATTGTTCCAACGCAATTACTTCAATTCGGTGATGTAGCAATTGTCGGCCTCCCTGGCGAGTATACCACGATGACGGGTCGCCGTATTCGAAACGGTGTACGAAACGCAATTTTACAAGCGACCAATAAAGATTTTACTGTTATCCTAGCGGGTCTCTCAAATCAGTACACAAGTTATGTAACAACACCAGAAGAGTACGAAGTGCAACGTTATGAAGGTGCATCAACCATATTTGGGCCACATACATGTACTATATATGTCGAACAATTCCAAAAATTGGCGGAAAGTATGTCAAAAGATGAAGAGATTCCGCCAGGTCCAGCACCACCAAATTTCGATGATCGACTAATTTCACTACAAACCGGTGTGCTATTTGATGGTCATCCAATTGGGCGTAATTTCGGTTCGGTTCGAAATCAACCACGACAACGGTATACCGTTAACGAAGAAGTTCATGTAAAATTTGTGGCCGGAAATCCGCGTAATAATTTAATGCGGGAGAAAACATTTTTGACTGTTGAAAAATTAGAGACTGATGGTAGTTGGACTGTGGTGGCAACGGATGGTAGTTGGGAGACAAAATTCTTCTGGGAACGTACCTCAACCATATTCGGATTCAGTGATGTTGACATATTCTGGCAAATACCAGACGATTCGGAAGTTGGAGTATATCGAATTTGCCATTTCGGTTATTCTCGCGTTCTATTCGGTGATGTATACCCATACGAAGGTTGCACCGCCCGTTTTGATGTTGGCTAAAAGCTTTTGCATATAAAGAAATACAAACATGTAACACCTTAGAAGTTACTATAAACACAACTATTATTTGAAAGTAAATCAGGCTGTTTGTTACCTACATTCATACTATATTTAAAATAGTTTATCAAATTGATAAACTATAATTATTATGCCGTATTAAAAATTCTATAATTATTGTAATTATTTTATTAAATGGAGGTGATTAAATTATAATGTTTATATGAGGCTATTGTCATGCAATAAATTTGGAATTCCCCCCGATTAATATGAGATTTGACGTCATAAGGTGAGCTATACGAAAGTAAGTATTACATCGGAATCAATAAATTCTTAAATTAAAAAAATCATAAATCTTTCAAGAAAGCAAGGTTGGCCCCGTCGAAGACTAAAAATATTTTTACTATCCCGTGCAAAGCGATACATTATGCATGCCGAATGCGTCCTCCATACTTTTTGAATTTGTTTAACTCGTCTCATTAAAAGGGGATGAAAAGGCGTTTCTTACGTGGTATTATATTCAAGGACACCTTAAAATGTAACCGGAATTTTCAACGAACATCTAAAGTTTAATATACAGCGCTATTCGCAATGAATCCGGAAAGTTAAAGATCGACACACCCATCTAGAGTATAGCTAGATCGATCTTCTTGTCATCGGGTGAAACGACATCCAATGTTAGTAGACATAGAGTGACATCACGTCACGAATTCTAAAAGGACCCCTTCACCTCCACCATCGTCAAAGATATGAGAAACAAACAAGATGCCTAGTGAAAATGAAACTTCGAATATTCCGAGAAGGACCCATTCGCAGTCGGTTAGGTGTAGGACCAACATATTTTGTGATGCATTACAATAGTTAAGTAAGCCTTCAAAACTGATATCCTTACTTGATATCCGTCCATCCCACCTTTTTAGTTTTATTTTATATTGTTTAGGAGGTGGACCTAATCCACTAGGCTCTTTCTCTACGTGTTATCACCATTTTCTGTCTTTCTTCACTGAATCGCGGATTGTGAAAGAACACGTGCTCTGAATCTTATGGCAACTCTCTGCAGATCGAACAAAATGGAATGCCCTTTATTTTAAATTTATAGTAATATGATCTGACGCATACAGTTCTGATGTTACATTTGTTAATTTCCCAATGGATTTAATGAGGCAACGCGTCCATCGAACCTTCTTCGTAATATTTGATGATGTCACCGAGCCAGTATTACAGATCATTCTGATTTTCTTGAGGTTATGCTTTCTCTTTCATGTATACTGAGTCGCCAACGACTAAAATAGGAGCTCTACGCAGGGCGGTTTATATTTGGCATTACCTTTTGAATAGCCACGCCTACCCTCGACACCTTATTACTACCATAGATGATGTGCTGTTTAAAACTCGTCCTTGCGTCGATTAAGACAAAATCTCAAAACATCTCAAATGGGCGGCCTAATATTGAGCCACCCGAATTCACCCGAATTAAACGAGCTGTTTGAACTCCAAATTTACATTCAACGAGATTTCATGCACTCCTCACTGCCATCTATTGCATTTGCAAATACTTTTTCTAACACTTGTCCAGCTGTGTCACGCAGACAGTTTGGGCGATACGCAACGGATCATCGAATAGTTTCATGGATTTGAAGAACTAGTACTAATATTTGAATTATGGCTATGTTCAATACAGTATCCGAACTCAGAGTCTTGTTATTCGTAATCCTGCAACTAACTATAACTAGTTCCTCCACAATAACTGGAGGAGTCAAATAGAGAAATAGAGTTGTTACAATTCTTTGTATCATTTGGAAGGTGGCGGTGTAGGATTTCCTATCAGTTTCGTCTTAGAAGGTCTATTCCACGGCTAGCACAACGTATAATTGACTCGCTTGCTACACGTGGTCTGTGATCATCATGAAGTGGTATCCCTCTATATAAGGCCAACATGTTTTAGTACTTTGAAGATTTGCCAAGAAACCATCAAGTTAGTTTATTATAATCAACATTGACCAAAACTGGTGCGGAAAATATAAGGAGGACATTTTCTGCTTTTTATGTCTAGACAACTTTTGGCTTCGTTTTAAGTAGATCTGAAATTGCTGCGGTCACATCCGTATAGCATAAGATGAAGTTTTGGCACCAACCCGAAATACCCAATAATCGCCCTGCGGTGTTTGTTTCACTGAATATGGGCTCGAAAAATTACAGGTCGCTTTAACTTTAGTAAGGTCAGTCCACAAAAGTCATCCTCGACAATTAGAAAAACGAGATATTTAATTCGCATACATTACTCCTAGTTAGGTTAATTGTTAAGCCTGCCTCATTCAAAAAGTTGCGGCCACTTTACAAAAAGTGCAAAATTCTCCGCGATGAGAAATTACGAGAAGAGAACATGCTGGAGTTTAGTTTTCTAAAATCAATTCGCAGTACCTTACCATTGGATTTTCTAACGATGACACCATAAGATATTGCTTGATTGGCGGACTATCTCCGACATTGATTATATGTTCTGTCAAGCTAGTTTTGCTCAATCATATTTTCTCTAAGGTCGGAAACGTGACTTCTGCAAGCTATTTGCTAGTGACTAACAGAAGCGTGGCCAATGAATTATTATGAGTTCGGCTCAAGAGTCTTACAGAAAATACGACATCTTTCAGAAGGAAACATCTGATGCAATTGTGGTATATACTAAATACGATCCGTCGTGCCCAGTCATCGTGTAAAAAGAGCCAATTGTTATGTAACTTTAACATATACGTCTCTGATTTATTTTTAGCCTGACTCGCAAAGCTACAATATCAATAAAGATGATCTTAGTGTTGATCAGCAATCGATACGACGTTAATGTAGTTTTGAACGTCGATAATACTCAAATTGGAGGCATAAACCATCGCAAAACAGTTACCGAAATCAAATTCAGGTAACATCTTGTCATTGGTCATGTTTGGCTCAGTTTAAAAGCAATGGAAAAAACCGTGTTCAAAATCAAGCATTTCAGCTGAGAAAAGGACAAAACGATAAAGTTTTGTAACAACGAAGTTCGTTTAAACAACAGGCCAAATGTTATTCTACATTGCCAGAAAATTGCAGCAGAAACTGATCGAGAACAAGGAGCCACAGGCGAGGGTAAAGCACATCTTCTTGGGACAACTTTTTAAACACCAATAGAAACTGAAATACCATCCAAGTGACGGTGATTCTATCAATGCCAAACCTCAAACGTCAGAGCCCATAGAAAAGTTTCTACCATTAAAATAATTCAATCCAGAAACAGCATCAACAACAAGGCACTGTTCTTCAATTTTACAGACATCTGCATTCAACCTAATAAGACACTGGGGTTTCCGACGGATTATCTTTCCAGATGCCTTTGATTTTACTAACTTGCTCACAAAACCAAGTGGAAATTTTTCTCTTTGCTACGCCTATTTCGGAAGATGTCATCATTTAAGCAACAACATAGTAGTTAGGGTACGGCACCTGATGACATGGACAAAAAGGTCACTGTTCGAATCACTACCGCCACTGCAGCTCTAAATGGCTTCCAAATTTATCGAGGACGATTTGATCGTTGATATGACAACAGTTTGCCACAGAACATGTCCAAATTCACAACCTCGAAATAGAAATGACTATAGTGGCTACCGATTGACGACAACCAACGGTCTAGAAGATATTCTTTAAGAAAAAAACAAACATTGTCAGAAACAGCTTTAAGTTCAAGTTTCATTTCCAAGGAAGCCTAATCACTGTGGAGTAGAGGGTAACATAATATATTTTCACGCTGAACGTTTGATACTTCAAAAAAGGCACTGGACAATCTACGTTCGAATATAACACTTATAAGTTGAAATATTTAGTATTTTAGGTGGAAATAAAATCACCCATAAAAATGTCTTTAAATTTAAAGGCGTCTCTTGTTTCGTAAAGTATTTACCAATCCCTTGCTATTCACACTAATTACGAAGTTTTGAAATTTCCAAACCTCTGTAATTGGTTCTAACAGAGACTTCCTATGCAGATTGGGTTCGTTGTTCTTGAAACCACAACAACTGTAGAAATGAACTAAACAAATTCTTTGTAATCTTGAGACAAGTTTAGCCAGCCACTAACCACTAAATCTTTACCATTCAAGTCAAAATAAAGTTGTGAAATCCAACTGTTCAACAGACTAGGGAACGGGGAAGCTTAAAAATATTGAAGTACTCAGTGATTAGTCTACTCGTACAACGAGTTGGGGAAACACTCCCAATTACCTACTAAACACGTTCCTGCCGCATGACTGCAAAGAGAAAAACACAGCCGCTTAAAAGCTTATTCGAGTTCAGTTCAGAGTTCTATTACACTAAATAGAAATCAGATAGAACACTTCAATAATGACGAAACCACGATGGCAACCATCACTAAGAAAAAATGCCAGAGTTATAGAAGTAACAGAAAAATCTTGGCCTCTCATTACCACGAGTATTACAAACTTTTTGGAAAATGGTAAAGTATTTATAATCAAAAACTATGGTGACAGAGATCAAACCAATCCCAAAGCATACAGACCAGACTTGCTTTCAGTCTTTCGTAGGTAAATTATTTTTGAGAATTTGATTACAAGTAGACGGCTTCAGAGAAAATAGGTCCACAGAGGTCGCTCTGATGAAAATGATGATCATAGTAAAATAATCGAAGCAACAGTAGGCCGTGGAAGTACTCCTAGATGTGTCTGGAGCTTTTAAAAATATGTAGGGAGTAGCACTCATGATCGCCAAGGTCATGCTCTTTGCTGGAAATTCAAGACCAAGTACTCAGGATAAAGTACCGTAATTGGACCGTATTAATAAGGGTAGCAGATAGCAACAAGAAAATTTTCTTCATGCTGAAAAGAGGACCAAAGATCATGGAGTCTAAAACAAAAGGCAACCCGGAAACGGCTAATCAGATTCTTTAATTTATGATCTAGTCCAAATGCTTATGGAAGCCAACTAAGTCTGACCAGCTAATAAGCTGGTACTAAACAACTTTTAGCGCGAGACAAACGGACGCATTACGGAAGTAATAAAGATTTGATATCAGGTTCGTTAACCATTGGCAGTTTTCAAAGCCTATAAGGTTTTCACAGACCCTTTATCTTTATATTCACGGACGGTAATAGGTTTTAACGTGATATACGGAACACGAACTTACAAAAAAGGAAAATAACAACGCAGTTGGGAATCTCATACACAAAAACGATGTAGGAGCAAAAGTAAGCTTGCAGCTTATCGTTTTTTAGATATCAAAAAGGCCTAAAGTTTTAAATCGATGTGTTGTATAATTTTGAGCACTATGATTCAATAATTCTTGTGGCGCTCTGGTTTGTTGTGAAACATAAGTTAACCTTGAGAGTTCTTTGTTTCGTTTGACCATATCTCTGCACATAGTTTTGGTGGGATTGAAATCGTTGTCGATTGTAGTCACTATATCGTTTCTGGCCAACTTTTCGTCTTGCTTAGCCTAGCCTGATCCTATCTATAACTCTCCTTAATTTGGAGATTAGATTCGACACCAGAAAGGGCGTGGTCGGAATTAGAGATACCTTAAAGAACATCCGAACAATCGAAACGTGATGAACCTAAATTGCATTTTGTTGTTGCACAAACAACATCTAAATTCGCACTCAACTCAATGAGTTCAAGGCTCAAGACATCTAGGATACCAAAAAATATATAACACAAAGCAATTAACTGGAACTGCAAAAGCCCACTATCACGATACTATCATGACACAAACATTTCAGTTTATAACAAATTAATTTTTCTAACTCTGTTTTGTTTTTATTATAAAATTTATTTTTTTACAGTAAATTCATAATTAATTAATTTATATAATTTCTAAAATTTAAATTAATTTTAATATAATAATCCAATAATTAACATAAATATCAACATTTTATGTTTTGCAATTCGGGAGCTGGTGAGCAAGCTCCTCGAATAGTTTTTGGTGTGTGGCAAAATTAAAAATTTTTTTTTATTAATTAATTTAATTACAATAATTAAAGCACTTATTAAACTTTTACTTATTTAATTTTTTGTTTTAGAATTTAGAATTTTTAGAAATTGTTTAGTTTTTAGATCGTACCATTTGGCGTGAATTTTTTTTAAGGATACATATAGTTTGAGTCTCGCTAAACTGGCCAGTTTCGAACGGCTGCGAACTGTTTGATTAGACACAGGACTAGAAATTAGTAGAGAATGTGGGCAAACTTCAATTTATGAATTTTATTTTGTTTCAACAAATAAAATTAGAAAAAAAAAACTTCGAGGAATGGCCGTAGATCCATTCTATCTACGTAAATCGATCACATCGATGGCCGAACTGTCGTCCAGAGTGATGTGTTGACTTTCCATGAATAGAGGTGGATCATTTGGATGCGGATGAAATCCAGTTAATCGACATTGCGCGATGTAGTCGAGCCCATAGCCTGGGGTTAGGCAGAAAAATCCAGTTGTTTTGTATTTAGGGGCGCATACGATTGCCACGGCTTCAGGCATCATCATTTGATAGGCACAGTGAGTATGCAGATCGACCGATGACAAAAATGCTGTCTGGCTGGGATGTGTATGAATCCAACCTAGTGTGATCAAATTATGTTGGTCCTGAATATCGAAGATTTCCTCTTCGTTCATGGTGTTACAACTATCAGGCGTACCCTTCTGTTTCGGGATGATAACGTGCGTAATGAGCAAACGATTTTGTGAGAGCTTGCCCGCAAGAACACCACACGTTTCGATGTTATTGACTGTATTCGAGTAGCATAATCGCAAGAATTTGTCCATCGTATCATTTGGAATGACTACCGTTCGTAAACCACCATCTGATAATAGATTTGACGGTGGTTTCAAAGTACGATCGACCGATGGTCGATGTGGTTTTTGATTAGCCGGACTATCCGGTAGAATTAGACCCGATGGGAGATTCGGTCGATTGTTGTCAGATGGGAAATCATTAGGGTAGACAACCTGGTTGAGAATTGATAAATCTGGCGCAGTTGGCTGTAGGGCACCGCCTCCATCGATAATTGCTGGAGGTTGAACCCGTCCTCTATTATTTTTTTCGTATTCAGCCTGTTCCCTCGCCTTTTCCATGCCCCGTATTCTTTCCGTTTCTTTGTTCGCCAGAAACTCGCTGTAATCCTTCTGATATATTTCTAACAGTTTTAATTTTAATTTCTCAGTGATCGGCAATACTTCTTTTAGTTTTGAAATGTTCGGCTGCTTCATAGCGGTTGGTGTATTTTTGTAGTCCGGATGACTCTTGATTTTTTCGATGAACAGGGTCATGAACTTGATGTACAGAATATAGGCATTTTCCAAGTTCCCCTCAGACAAATATACATTTGCCATACGTACCATCTCCATACCGGATCGAAAATATCTAAACATAAGACACAAAAAATTATCGATTTTCCACCAAATCCAACGTAACCAACCACCACTTGGCGGTGTAACACTCACCTTCTGATTGGAATATTAGGGTCAACTTCAACCATATTACCGTAATTGCCCAATTGTTTAATTCGTGCATTGGGCTCGACAATGCCCATTTCAACAAAATTTATTAATTTCGACATATTATATGTTAATTATTACGGCTTTTCATTTAAATAAAATATGAGGACAAGCACAAAACGGGAAATGAAAACACTCGCGCTTTTGACATATAAAAATTATGACATTTGAACGACTGAGTCATTCCATGGTTAGAACAGCTGATAGATTTTATCTGGTTGCAACCAGTTGTTGATTATTTCCCTCAAACAAATATTTTATTCACCACAAAATATATTTACAGCGGAGCCAAAACAAATTAATTTGTAATAAAATTAATATTTATATCAAACAAAGTTTTATTAGTCTTGCACTTGCAGTAATTTGACGAGATTTAAATTTAAAATGCAATTGAAATAAACAAAAAGATATTTCAAATGCCGAAATTTTGGTTGCGACTACGTATCGATACGAAAGTGTCTGAGATAATTTTTTCTTCGATGTAAACCAAACACTGTAATAAGCGGAAAGACGAAAATTTGTCGCATCGTATAATACGATAAACTTTTCAAACCGCAAAACTTGGACCCATGTTGACGAGAGTAAAATTACCTACCTATTTAGATCTCAGTAGGCTAAAACTTCCATGTTGTATCACACATGTTACAGGCAAATCGCCAATATGTTGGTGTATTGTGCAATAATACAGACATTTATCTAGTTCTTAAAACTGTGCAGGATCCATGCTCACATTTTGAACTATCAAAAATATCGATGTAATTTTTAGTAAAATTGTTTTTCACTATGTGGTCAAAGGAAGCATTATTCGTTTTTATCAGTCTTTTCCTTCTTACAAAATTTAATCTGGTAATCTAATTTCCAGTAAGAACCCATATAATGCTAACCGAACAAACTGGAGCGAAATAAGAATGGCACAATACGTTATTTAGAAAATTATGCCTACTATCTAAGTTTTCATACACTACACTGCCAAAACTAGCCCAAACCAAGACAATTCCTTTCGGTACAAACACACTAGAAATTCTAAAGCAACCCACACTATGCAATTCTTGCTTGTAACGAGAAGCAACTCAGCATTGTGCGTTAATGCTACCAGACTCCTTTGTTCTGCACATCGGAAATAGATTTGTCAGTTAAACTCATTGTTGTGAAACAGAGTGGTTCTTCGGAACTGAGTCTATCCATATGTTTATATTTTGTATGAATATACAGAATGTATCCCATTCGCCAGAAAAGGATGGATTATTTTCATACTGCTCTTTCTGTGATGGTGTTTTCCTACGTATGATTTCGAACGATTTAGGCAACATACCGCGACTGGCCAGATAACAAAGATCTTTTCTATAGCATACCGCATTTGAGTGTCTAAAATGAAATTAAGGGATTTCACGATATTTCAGGGGAAACGACAATTAAGAGAAAACCAGTTAAGATAAAATGACCAATCATATGAAACACAATTCTGAGAAAAAAAAATTTGAACACAAAATAATTCTCTATATATAATTTCAGCGAATTTTGTCTTTTATATATGTTGTGAACGAAAGCAAATAGAAATTATTTTTTTGTTTTAAAAAAGAATTAATCATCCGATGGATTTAATGTCCATTTAAGGTGAATTAATACACCAATTTTTCTGATAACACACACACACTCCTCATTGCCTACACTCACAATTACGGTACACCATCTACATATTGCAAGATCCATGTTAACCTACTGACATGGATCATGGGGGGCGTTGAATTCTGATCGTAATCGATGAAGCCTCAAGTTTTTGAGTGCGAGTTTATTCGGAAAATTTGCAACATGTGAGTGATCATTTTGTAAACAAATTGGACATCCAAAAAAAATCAATAGTATTCTGCTGAAAATTTTTCAGTACAGTATGGTATACACCTATCAGTTTTCGATTTCGTCAAGTCCGGCAATCCTCTGTAATTGTGCGAAAAATACAATTTTAATTATTGTAACATAGATACGTATTAGTTTTTGCTTCTAGCCACCGTGAATATTGTCGTTTTCACTGAATTGTATTTTTCAAAATCATGTTAATCTTTCGGAGTGTTTTTTTCTTCTTAGAATAGACGTTTTCTCGGATTGCTCACTTTCTCCGAATTGTTGTTTCTCTGAATTGTCGTGTTTTCTCTGAATTATCGTATTTTATCTTAATTGTCGTGTTCTAGGAACTATCGCGTTTTCTCTGAATAGAAGTTCTAGAAATTGTGTTTTCTCAGAATATTCGTTTTTTTTTCAGAATTGTTTTTTCCCTATAATATTCGTGCTACTAAGTTTAGATTATCATTGTATCCATTTAACATTTTACTGGTTTTAAGTTTTCTTGAATTCAATATATGAAATTTCAACACATATACATGTTGATTGTTTATTATGGAAAGGCGAAATAATAAAGCATTATACACACACCCGACAAGGAATTTTTTGTAAGCTTCATTCGAGCTTGTCGGACGTTGGAAAAGGGCTTATACTAAAAGTTAAATGTGTAATTGAGGTGTAGGGTTATTGCAAACAGCGTTGCCTTATTACGAAAAAAAAAATCCTGGACGGTTCTTTGGAAAAACTGTTTATATGAAAATTTGGGTGAAAATCTGCTAACATTTTGTGTTGTAATATAAATTAAATTTTATTCAAATTTATACTAAAACATACATGTATCACTTCAAATTTAACCCAATTAAGGGGAACAAAAAGAGACTACATTGCTTTTCTAAACCAAATTTGGTTTTCAACTTTGTATTTGATGAGGATGAAAAAATTTAGAAAATAAGTGGAAACAGGTAAACTGAATTTTTAACTTAAAAACTGGAAAACGGTCTATCATAGCAAAAAACAGTGATTTTCAGGAAAAACTATCGAAATGGCAGCGCACAGCTATTTTGTGTTGTACAACGACGTTAATCTATTGTTCATTAGAAAACAGAATTAGAAAAATATTAATAGTAAGGCATTCAAAAAACTTAAATGTATGCTTTATTAAATTTATATAAATTTTCTTATTTTATAATATAGTTTAGTATTAAATTAATTAATTAAATAATTCTATGAAATTTGGCGATAGCTATTTTGAGTTATTAAGGCTGTGTTATGAGGTGGTCTATTGGATGTATACTTTAGGCTTCCCCTTATTGTCAACTATCGAAACGACTAGTAACTGACGTTATTAATTATTATAAATTAAACATTTTAATTGTTTAATAAGGAAACGCCAAATAATAAGTTTGATCACACACCTAACATGGATATTTTTCTGCAATCTTTATTCAAACCTGCGGGACCTTAATTGTGCAATGTGAGATAGACGTAGAGTGTATTGTAAGGGAACTTAATTTTTTGATTGTGTTAATAAAATCTGCCTTAATATCACTAATACGCAATATGATTTTATACTTTCATTTTTTTTTAAACTTTACCATATACTTGCGTTTAGAGATTAATGTTTGTTAATGCGGCTGATTTACCGCCTGCATTTGATGCTATGCAACTGTGATATTAAGATTTTTCTTATTTAAAATATGAAATCGCTGTGAATTGGGATCGTTCGCAAGTTCACAATTAGTTGACATTGTTTTAAAATGCCTCGCATTCATTTGCCCATTCAATAAAAAAGTAACAGATTTCGAAATATTGTGTTTGAAGTGGTTGCTTATGTTACGAGTGGCCGTTAATCTGTCCCATTTTACAATTCCACCAGATAGTGTTGTTTGTCTGTAGTATGCGCTGAACCCTGAACTTCACATTTTGGATTAAAAATGTATGTACATTTGATTCATAAAATATCAGTATTTCCGAGAACAAATTGGCGAAACAACGGTTTATTTCGATTTAATTTTTGGCTAAAATTCCATATGAATTTCGTCTTATATGGGACTTCATATAAAAGAATTTCCGCCTTAGACCAAGTTCATGTTTTCTTAATTACATTTCCAGCATGTGATCCAAAAGTACTTCGATACGCTATAAAACTTATTCCATTTGTCGAGACATCTGGTCACCTATAATACGCGCATTTTTCGGTTTATTTGTATTTTCTATTTCTGTTATCAACAATAAAATACACACAAAATTAGTAAACCAAAAATAGTTGTTAATTGGACAATTACGAATTAGAGAATTTATAAATTTGTTTGATACACAAACAACAACAAATCATCACGTGTAATAAAATTTACGATCGTGATTAAAAAAAATTATAGCCCGATAGTAGATAGCACGGCGATGTTCGTTTATTTTGTATTTTGATAGGAGTTGTAACTACGGCGAGTGTGACAAATTAGGAAGTTCACTTATATATTGCGAATACTGAGACGAGACACCTTGTACTAAGCTGGAAAAATGATGGAAACGAAAAGGTACTAACAAATATTTTCATGGAACTCCATCACAACGCATGCATGCAATGATACATAACAAAACACTAAAATTTTGGTTCTTTCTCAATTTATGTGTATTCGGCACGGAGAAAAGGTTGCGTATGACATTTTTGTGTCGAGTTGGTTTTCGCATAAATTCATTTAATAAAGTTCTTATAATTTTCGCAAATTTATTATACATTCTGTGATTAAATATTACCTAAATCATATTTTATAGTTCGTAATTATATTTATTTTGATTAGAAAAATATTATTGAGGTTAAGGTGTGTGATAACATAACATAAAAATCCAGTGGGCAAAGTGTTCGTGGAAACGTCATAATTTAATATGAAAAGTTTATTTCTACTTCCTGTGGAATGTCAAGAGGTAAGTTTTGAAGTGTTTCAAGTGTGTCTTATCACAAAATACAAATTTATGTAAAGTGTAAAGACGTTATGACATGAGTTTATTGATTAATGTAAAGGTGACGTTTCTAACCTCTAACAACAACCTTGAAGACCTTGAAATATAATTTCGATTCTCTTGGTTTTTGGTAAACATTTTATGTAAAGAATGTTGAAATCATCTTCTCTGTTCCTTTTCGAAGCGCGGTGTTTGTGATTGTACATTTCTTTATATGCACACGTTTGTAAGTTTTTTTCTTATATACTTGGATTTAAAGTGGGTGGTTCTGTTATTGCATTGTACAGTTCGATAGATCATCACATCTGCCATTAAGTACATATTGTGGTATGAGGTTTTTGGTCGTAGCTAAGATAAGATCACTAACCATCTTGGCCAATCTACAGTTGTTCAACTTGTTCGTTCAGGTTTTTCGCCGGTTTGAGTAGTGAATCGATTTTATTGAACTGACGTGGTGGGACTACCGGCAGCCAATTACAAACCGTTCTCAATCAAATCTTTATAATGTAAAGAGCATTATTTTCAGTTTCAGTGAATATGTGGTACTGCGTCTTCGCAATATTTAGTGCCGAATATCTGCTCGAGGTCTGCTCGTTACTGTACTGAACAGGAAAGCTTTAGGAATATTTCTAGGAAAGGGGAAATTCCGGAAGTATTGCCTATCCACCGATATTGATAGTTGCAAAATCGTTCTTGGTTGGTACTTTGTAGACTTATGTGAAAAGATTTTTAAATCTATGGATTGCAATGCTCCTAATGAGGTATTTGTTTGTACCTGTTGTTTGAACAATGCAGCTAAATAAAATATTTATAAACTAAAACCATTTGGAACAGAATTTTTAGAATAAATCTGTTCACATAAATGAGTTTTACATTTTTAGAGAATAATTTTTGCTTCACACGAGGCTTGAGACATCGCTTAAAGATTCCCTATATAATGAAACTAATGATACTAAACCAAAACCCCGTGTAGTTGGGTTTGTATTATGGCAAACAGAACTGCATAAAGAAGTCGAATTAAAGAGTTAGCATCGATAAACGACTAAAACCTTACTACCTTGTATTAATCACAAGGCCTACTATTTAAAAATGTGGATCAATATACGTTAACCATGAACAAGCTCGAATCTTTCGGATATTGAACTAAAATTTGGAAAATCCGCTCGAGATTATGTTTTTATTTTTTTGAATTACATTTAAAGTTTTACAGGGTTTTAATTAAACTGAAATCAATTCCGGGATCAGACTACAACATCTGCTGAGCTAATATAAAACGACTGATAATTGTGGTCTCAAATAATAAAAGGATAATCAGTTTGGCTCTGGATACGTGAAATTTTTAGTTTGTGTAGTCCACAATGCGAAATCTAGCTACCTAGGCATTAGTATGATGTCTCACAAAGAGCTGAAAGTATCTAGTCTATTATTTTTAACGGGTTTTAATTTTCCGGAGTTTTTCCTAGTTGAGTTTGTTGCACTCAGTTCCCTGGCACAATCTACAAATATCAATATAATGCTACGCCTTCAATCTTAACCTGCTTGTCAGTTCTGTATCGCGTGACGTTTCAGTTATTTAGGAACTTTGAGTGGGACATTGCAAGCAGATTTCAGCCAGATTTATATTTGATTAGGCAATGCTTCTCATAGATTGACTCCTTTGTATTTAGCAACCTGTCGCTCTTGAAGTTCGCTAATAATGCAATTATTTTGTCCTCATTTATATTCATCCAGCCTATTTCTGAGGAAATTGTTGAGCATCGATGAGCTGGTAAACATCCTGAATTGTGTTTTATGCTTTCTCAAGTGCGCCCAAATCAGGTGCATTTTTTGAAGCAACCGGGAATGAAAATAATTCCATAGAGCGATTACGCATGTACTTCAAGTACCGTAACATAGGTACTAATATAATGAGGATGTTTGGTGGCACCGTTTCTGATGTGAAACAGCCATCTAAACCGGTTTGGCAGAAGGGTTCGACCTTGAAGCGATAAACTTGTTCTTCACCTCTTCTACGAGTTAATAAGGCATTTATCGCCAGTGTTGATCATTCGTTTAGAAATTTAATCGAGGATGAGCTATTTCTTGCCCTGCGATCAGTAAGTTCCAATGCATTAAGTCTAGATGACATTCTAATAAGGTTCGTTGAGTTGATCTATCCTGGCCAGGAATTTGGTGCATGTTATAGTGCCCTTACTACCCTTCTGTCTCGCTGGAAGAAAGCTTCTGTAGCTCCGATTCCGAAAACAAAGTAGCCCCAGAGTATTTCCGATTTAAGGCTAATTAGTGTCCAGCCCTGTCTAAGGTAGGCGAGCGTCTAATAAGGGATGAAGTTATTGAATTTTTGGAAGGCGCCTTTTACTTCTGTCCTTCGCAATCTGGATTCTGACGTTGACAATAAAAAGGCCACTATTCTAGTATTGCTAGACTTCTGTTTAGCCTATTTATCAATCTCGATCTCACCTGGACTCGTTGCAATCGTTTGGTTCTGCACCTGGTCAAAACCCAAGCTATGATCTTGTATCGCTCCCCATTTAGGGATTTTTTTCATTCTGTGATGCAAAATGGTCTACCAATTCCCTTCTTGGAAAAGGTTAAATATCTGGGTGTCTGGGTTGATGAAACGCTGCCTTGGGACTATGATGTTAGCTTTATTATTTGTACCTTTTGGCTCAAGGAGTTAGTATCCGTCCAACTTAAGGGCAAGTTAGTCATATCGTTGGTTTTGACACATTTCTATTGTGGGGCGAGAAAAATATTTATAGAAGCAAGCATGAGCAGCCTCAATCGTCTGAAAGTATGATTTTACTTCTGTTACTGTACGCGTATAGCCAGTCTACCTAGATTTTAAATCCAGGATTACTAATTCCACTAGAATGATCCATCTCTTAATTCCAGTTCACTTGATATTATGGAGAAATATTTCTTAGTCAGAGTTTATGGAACTCATTACCATCATCTTTTAGGCATTGTAGTTCGATTGTTATCTTCTCTAGATTGTATAAAACCCATTTTAATAATGTGAAGCCTCTTTCTTGGTACCCCCTCTCCATTTAGTGTTGCGAATTGTGTCTTCTTGCTAGTATATATTTTTGTTCTTTATATTTTTATAAGATGTTTCAGAGTGGCCTATGAATCAGGCATGTTGTAGATGAGTTAGTATAATGTTTCTAAGACGTTTTGGGTTATACACGGCGTCTTGCGCATGGAGTCTGAGTCTTCTATTAAATTAAACTTTACAATTTTTTGTAAGTTGAATTTTTAAAAAAGTTGTAAGGTGAAAGTAAAACTGTTTCCATTGTACGAGCTCTGTAAATTGTGTTTTTGAATTGGGCTTGGTAAGTTCCGTTGATGTTCTCAAACTGACTTCTCTGTTCTTATATATTCTTTTATTTTCCTTTAATGACTAACGTACTCATGTGGCCCTGAGTTTCTAGTGATATGTTTTTGTTCTAAGATACTCTTCTTAACGTTGCAATTTAGTTAAACTCAAACCTTGAATTTTTAATAATCCTATGACGCCAATTGTTCCCAACACTTTCTCAATTAAAAGATGTATTCTGAGGCTTCCTCACAGAATTGATGCATTCGTTCCATTGTCGAGCTGCTAGTAGTATTGAGCTTGCTTTGGTGAAATTCATTGGCCATTTTTATGAGAAGTGGTGTCAGAGATGGAATGTGGCCACTGTCTATATATAGAGTAAATAGCCTCCTTATTGTTTAGAGGACTGATTCTTCTCGGGATTGAGTCTTTCCTTAATATCATAACAAGATATAATATTAGTACGCATTAATAAGACAAGTGCGATGTTGGGGTACACGAGGATCTTCCGCATGACTTTTTTAATATTCGCTAATAGCACTTTTTGTCAATAACAATGGCTATCGCATGTGACATTGCTAGCAAGCACCTTATTCGAATATCTTCGCCTCAACAATAGGTTAAGAACGTGTTCTTTTTAGTTAGGTGCATAATACGTAAACTGATCTTATCAGTTTCATTACTGAACAGCGTGGTTTATAATCTACCATTTGCACAGTTTTGGCATGAACATTTGATTAACGTTTATGACCCGGATTACTTATCCAGTCAATGTATCTTATAATAAAGTGGACACGCGCTCTACTGATAAACAATAATGGTTACAATACGCTTTACTCATGATCATTTGTCGTTATGTAAGTTAGAATTTGACAATAAGTTATCTACACAAACAAAATATTTTGAATTTGGTTATAGCCGGATTTTCGCAGAAATATAAATAATAATAGAAAGTTTTGAATTCCTATTATCATCAGAAAAGCTGAACTAGTTATCACACACGCGCTCTGAATGAAGTGGTTTGATATTTAATGAATGATAATCATACGTCAAACAGGTGATTTTTATCAACAATCGACATTTTTAACTTACATGCATTAGTGTTTTGATGAGACATTTGCTTGCGTATTGATTAGTTCCAAAATATTCCCGCTCAAACCATGTACGATATGTCAATGAACGACCTACAAATATCATAAAATATTAAATTTTGGTCATGTGACCCGTGAGTAACTCGTAAATTTATTGAATGAATGGATCAACTTAGCGATCATTTATAAATATCACTATGCTCGATAGTACATGCGTTCTATATACAAATGACCTTCGCGGTTATTAATAAAAAATAATAAAATTCGTAGAAATAAATTTTTTCTTCTTATATAAATTTAGAAACGCGATAGAACATAGAAATTAATGTGTGTGTGTGAGGCAAATTTTAACAAGAGAGTGTAATATTTTGTGATAATGTAATCATGTATTTATTTTGTGTTATCAGTATATGGATTTTTACATTATATACGTTAGAAATGCTTTTTTTACGAATATCGTAAATTAGTTCAGTGATGAATTCAAAGGCTAAAGTGCTAACTGCTAAGTACTGGATTTTTACTAGTCATCGTAGAGCTTACACATATTTGCTTAATTATGTACCCACTTTATCGGCTGATGACTTTTGGTTAAGATTTTTTTGTACATAATTTTAAATAATTTAATAAGTATTATAGATGTTATTGTTGTTTAGGCAAGACCTACCACAATGTACGAGGGGAGTTCAATAAGTTCGGTAACTCGACGGTCGATCAATAAGTACCTGTGTTTCAAAACAGGTGGCGTTCCTGAGGGAAGTTGACATTCCCATCGTGTATTGCCGTCCGTCAAACGACACCATACTAAATTCCAATCTATTTCACTGGTTAGTTTTTATTTGGCAGCCAGTTGTATAAAAGAACAATATCGATCCGTAATTAGCTTTTTATTTTTGGATGGAAATGCATGCGAAGGAGCAAAAGCGAAGTTTAATGCTGTCTATCTATGACATCTGTTTTTAATGATGAGCGGCCAGGCCACCTGTAAGACGTTGAAAAGGTCTACTACGACATGATTCTCGCTGATAGCCGAACTAAAATGCGCGAAATATCAGAGGCCGTGGGCGTGTCGTATAAAACGGAAATTAATATTTGTCGTACGAAACGGCAATCAACTGTCAATTATTAGAACAATCTTATAAATGAACAATGAGGACCAGCTGCTTAAGTTCAATTATACAAGATATTCAAAAATTTTGTAAGATGTTACAGTCGCTGTATAATTCCACAAAAAAGTTTAATGTTTTTATGTAGATATACAAAGGCAGTTTGATAAGACAGTGACTTCCTGAATAAAAGATACTTTTTTCGGTAAAAAAGCTTAAGCTCGATACATTTATTCCAGCGTTTTACAGATTTTTTATTCCTTCCAAATAATAGGTTTTCTCAAGGCCCTCAAAATAGGCATTTGTTTCAGTGATAACCCCTTCGTTAGACCAAAATCTTTTACCGACCAGCCAGGTCTTTCTTCAGGTTTGGAAACAGGAAATAGTCGCAGGCCGCTTAATCTGGAGAATCTGCTGGATGGGGTAGCAGTTCGTAGCCCAATTTATAGATGTTTGCCATTGTGACTACACACGTGTGCATCCGTGCAGTGTCTTGATGAAGCAGCACTTTTTTCTTCACCAAATGCAGTCGTTTTTGTTTCAAATCAATATCGAACCTGCCCAAAAGCTCTGAATAATGTTTGCCGGTGATCGTTTTACCCTTTTCAAGTGCATCCCAGAAAACTCTGGCCATGACCTTGTTGGCCGACAGACTCACTTGGCCTTCTTTGGAGCCAGAGAAACCCATTGTCATGATTGTTCTTGAAGTGGTCAGACGGTTGCGATGGTCGAGTGTGAGCAATCGCGACATCCATCGCAACAAACTAAATGACGCAGCTTGCTAAAAATTTGACAGTAGTCTATAATAGAAGCCAGTTGACGGGAGTAGTTTTGCATTTAAAGGTCCTGCACGGGAAATTGAAAAAGTCACTGACTTATCAAATTGCCCTCATATCTAAATGGAAATTAGCCGTAGTAAAAATGAGGTCAAAAAATTTATTATCCATGTTAAATTGCTTTTGCAGTGATTTTTCTGATATAATTCCGATAGTTTTTCTGGATATCTAGTAGCTTATCTGTACTACAAGGTTTACTACTGCTCATGATGGAGCTATCTGTCAATTTGCGCAATTGAAGAAAATTCTTATTAAATGTCAGTAAATATGAGCGTACGATGTGCGAATGAATTACTGACAGATGAAATTACATATATTCTCTTATATTGGCTCAATATAATCTTAAATCTAAATTTTAAATTTAAAAGTAAATCCGAACTTTCATGGGTTTCGAATTGAACATGAGAATATATACGAGTACCAGTGGTACCACTGGTACCAGAGGTATCAGTGTAGATCGACGGTTGAATTTTTCAAGATATATGTGTGTTTCTCTAATGATTGCAAAAAACGGTTGAATGTGAATAATCGGGTGCGTAGCTAAAACTCTTAGCCAATTTGGACGAATAGAAATGTATAATCCACCTCTAAATTTTAAGACAGAGTGGACCATTACAAGAGAAACAATGCGCATGATTGCTAAAAGAAACGAACTTTTGATTACAATGGTGGAGTCTAATCAGAGATAGACTTTATAAACACCTTCAGATCCGATTGAATAAATCGAAGGGAATGAAAGAGTTTTTATGCTTGAGACATGAAGAACAGAGGAATGTTTGGGTTAAATGGCAAAATGAATTTGAGTTTGGTGAAATGTAAGGAGATTTGTGTTAAAACGATCAATTACGATATCAGAATGCTTAGAGGGCTTGAATGTTTAAACGTCATTTTCGTAGGTTTTGAGAAGGGGTTTAAATGGGTTCTTGCAATTGTGCGACTGCACGAATGAACAAAATTGAAGCATAAATGCTCTTTTTGAATTTTTTTTAAGTTTTATTGCGAATTAAAACTTTTTTAGTATAATGTATTATGAATTAATTATCATTTGAAAATGCTTGTCTAAATTGTTATCAACCAATGTATTCACCCCTTAATTGGGTATAGGACAAATATAAAAGAAATCAATTCAACAATTTTAAATTTACGACTCGCCACACAAAATGTGTGTGTGTGTCGTAGGTGATAGAAATTTATCAGCTGAAATATAAAATTTAACAACAAATTTTAAAATTGAGGAAGGTAATGACTTTAGAGTGTTGAAATAAATTGTTACAGATTAATCACAATTTAATTACGAGACATGAATTTCACCTTATCACCCAACAAATAAGTAATTAAAGACAAATCCTAATTTATTTTTAATCCAATTAGTAAAATTAGTAAAAAAATAAAATTTGAGAAAACGGAGAAAATTATTGGGTGAATCGCGAAAACAAAATTACACTAAAATGAAAAATTAATGAAACGCTTTGGCATTATGATTTTCTTTTTATATTTTCTTTAAATTACAGAATGATTCTTCGAATAAGGTAAGTTGATATACTGGCGAATTTGATCTATTTTTCTTCTCATTGCACAATTTTACAAATACATTTACATTTTGTATGCACTTGACTTACAGAATTGTACAATTGTAATGAAGGTAAGACGGAAGTGACTTATTAATGTTTTGTTTATGCGCTTGAGTGGTTTTGTGTAATCTTATGCTCGTCTCTATATATAATAATAATATGTGTGTGTCTAATTGTTCTGAAAATTTTTATAATTTTTCAGAGAAAATTTTCACTCGAAGCGAAAAAAATAATAATTTTCGTCACGAGTCTGAGAAAATATTTTTTTTTCTGTATTTTCATCATTTTTTATATAACAATAATTAGTTAACTCGCGTCAATTGTGCAAAGGCAAACCGCTTAGCCAAGTAAATATTTATATAGGGGCAGTTTTGTGTTGTGTGTCGAACGTGTAACTTGGGTCGCGTGTAGATTAGGTTTTCCGCATATTTTCATTGCATTTAGTGTGTTTTTGTATTGTATTGTGATTTTTGTCGCCCAATAATATTCGAAAATGCCTGAAGATTCGAGACAAGAGGTAATTATGACAGTGTGTGTTAAATTGTGTAAAGTTATGTGTTATTTTTAATTTTTTAGAATGTCAAAGGCACTATACGTTTTGTGAATATAAGATCATGTTAAGGTTATTCTCGATAAAACGAAAATAAGTTTTTCTTTTGTGTGTGAAAAATGAAAATAGACCTTGATGATGATGATGATGTTTTAGTTATGTAACATATAAAAAATATTACAAATTTTGTGATCAGTCAGCACGATCGTGTGTAGTTAGAATTCTAATGAAACGTGACGTCATATAATTGTTTATAGTGAGTGCAATTTTAGACACACACATAATTGGAAATAAGTGTTGCGTCAATTTTGGTGACCAATTTGTGTGTTATTGAGATTAATTTAATGACGTCGGAAACAGTATTGCATTTTCCGTATGTTAATCTTAATAAACATGTTTTTCTTCTAGTAATAATGAGTACATTGCAAGTATCTTATCAGTGTGGTGTAGTACAAACAAAACAAACAACTTTGTGTTCGTGTATTGATAGCACGGTGATAATTGAGGGGGAACTTCTAGGTGAATTTTAAGCTAGTTTGGGGCTTTACATGGTTGTGGAATCGGATATTATTATTTATATATTCTCATACATCTAATAAACGTTAATTGTTAAATTTTAACCGTCCTCCTTGTTTAGCAGTCGACAGATTAGGGGTATTTCCCACTCGTCTGGGATTTTCTGTGCGGATGAGTGCAGCTGAAACAAGTCGCAACATAGGTAATTGCGCGTCGTTCTATAGCATTTCGCTGCAATATCAAATTAATTTATCATGCAGTAACTAATTTGGTATTAATATTGTATGTTTTAAAAAATTAACTCGAGAATTATACTCAATCTATTTGTTGATTATTTGTATGTAAAAAAAGTTTAAGTAAAAGGTCAATTTCTCGTTTTTATGATGCGTAGACTAACATTTTCGTTCTTCTATTTTGGTATATGATTGTACGTGCTTAATCTCATGACATTAGTCTTTCTGATGTTAATTTTGAGACTTCCCTTGCGAAATCTTGTGAAGTTTTGAATTTTCTGCGTGCTTGTGCGAGACATAATTATCGTTTGCCTAATACAGGTCATTTAGTCGTTTTTGAGTCCCACTGGATGCTATTTAGTATTGCATTATCTAGTTTACGCATCACAATCCATTATGAACAGTAGTAAATATAGATCACATGATTACTCTGCTTCCCCTCGTATCGAATTCTACTTGCAGCATCCCTGTACATTTCTTTGATGAGTTCATTTTTTTTCTTTGAGATGGCCATTTCACATTGGCCCTGCAGATTGCGCTTCTGTTGATGGAATCGAATGCATATTCGAAGCCCACGAAGAGTAGGTATAATGATGATTTCCATTCGTTGGATTGTTCGATGTCGAAGCGAATTGAGTTGATGTGATCTGTTGTGCAGCTTCGTCTTGGTCTGAAACCAGCTTGCTTATTCCTTATATGCTGATTGGCTGATGGATTGATTCTAAGGTGTTTAAATGCTAACGTGACATTTCTAATTTTTCAATGATATGCGAAACGTATAATTATATTCTTTAATATACTAGTAATTTGTCAACAGCACCAAATCGGTGGATTTGCTATTTACATGAAGGTGTAGTATCTAAATGGTATCCCGATCCAAGGCCTTTAAAATAGCCAGTATTTCGTTTCCCTACAATATGTACAGTATATTTTAATTTGAATATAATCGAGTTCGTTGTTCTACCAAATCTCTAAACCTTACTACAACGCTTTAAATCACTTTAAACTTCTCCAAACAGCTCTAAAATGCACTTAACTGCTCCAAAATACTCAAAACTGCTCTAAACTACACTAAACTGCACTAAACCACTAAGTGCTTTGTGTAGATGCACAGCGGTTTAGAACGTACCAGAGTGGTCTAGAGCGGTTTAGAGCGATCGAGAGAGGTTCAGAGCGATTTATAGGCGACCAAACGGCCAGATTTCGTTTGATACGATAAGGGTTGTTCAAATGAATTCGTGCTTGTACCATTACTCTTAACCGCTCTAAATCTCTCTTAACTTCTCTAAACCGCCCCTATTTACTATAAAAAGCTCTAAACTGCTCTAGTAGATGCAGAGCGATTTAGAACGAACCGGAGCGACCCAGAAAGGTTTAGAACGATCCAGTTTAGTCCCATTTAGTTTTAGTAAAAATTCGATATGTAGTTTCATAAATTAGTTTTAAAAAATCAGAATCTGCAATGTAATGATAATAAACATTGGATTCGGGCGTGGATAGTTTTATTTAGAAATTTGGTGGTACGTATAATCATGAATATGTTGCTTCAAAATGGACGGTCGAGAACAATGGTTTAAAATGATATGGAGGAGCTCGGACAACATGATCGGATTAATATTAAAAGTGATTCAGAAAAATAGAGTCCATCAAATGCTAGAGGAGTATTATGGAAGTGCAAGAGGTGGAGAACACCTCGGTATTAATAAGGCGCTTAACAATCCAACAGTAAAACGGGTTGGTACCATCATTTTTGTGGTAATTTCATCAGCGAATGAGTTTTTTGGCCAATCTAACGCCAATTATCTATAATCTCTCTAGCTCTAATTAAGCTAACTACGAGTAACATCTGAAACCACAATTTTAAACATTTACAACATTTGTTTTTAAACATTAAAAATTTTCAACTGAGAATAATAAGCTTCATTGAGAAATATAATTCTGCTCTTCTAAAATCTAAGGTCATTGCTCACCACACAATATAAACTTAATATGTATTGATTAATGCCAAGCCGTCAGACTGCAATATGTTCGACATCAACGGAAGGTGGTAATTATGATTCCTAAACCAGGTAACGATAAAAAAATCTTATAGACCGATAGCACTACTTCCAGTCATATGACAAATATTTGAAAATCCGCTGCTCAAGAGGCTCAAACCTATAATAGAAGAAATATATTTAATTCCACCACACCAATTTGGGTTTAGAGAGTCACTCTACTGTTGAACAAGTTCACAGCATAACCGATGTCATCGAGGATACACTTAAGAATAAGAAGATATGCTCCAGTATTTTCTTAGATGGTAAGCCAAGCTTTCAATAAAGTTTGGCACGGGCGTGAATTTAAACTGCATCCAGACATGCCTAAGCAATTTTATCAAGTTCTTGAATCCTACATTGCAGATCGACACTTTCGAGTCACACTTGAAAACGAGTATTCTTAACTAAAAAGAAAATCAGCATACCACAAGGTAACGTACTTGGACCTATCCTGTTCATCCTTTATTCAAGAGATTTTCCGAATATTCAAGATAGTATAGTAGGTTACTACTTACAGACGATACAGCTATCCTAGCAGTTGGAAACGATATATCAAATTCAAGAAGCAAAGTCTAAAATGCAGTTAACACACTGAGTAACTGGATAAATAATGGCATATCTCAGTACATGTCAACTTTACAAACCAAAATGTAAACTGGATTTCCGTGGTTCATAACTCAACCAAATTTCGTATGCTAACCTAAGATGGAAAGTGCACATTAAGAAGAAAAAACAAGAGTTAAACATCAAATATAAAAAAAATGTCCTGGCTCATGAGTAAAAATTCTTAGTCACAATGCATAACAAATTGTTTCTGTACAGGTAAATGTTAAAATAAGTATGGTCCTAAGTATGGTATCCATACGGCCATTAATACGCCTTCCCAGAGATTTGGACTCAGGTACCGTGAGCAACCAATTAGAGTTGCTAAATTAAATGGACGTCGTTTTATGGAAATCACCATTGGAGTGAGAAGACTCCAAAGGCAGAAACCGCTGGAGCTGGACAGTTGTAATTAGAATAAGAAATTTTTGTAAAATGAGTAACCAATAGGTTATTCATCATCAACAGAGAAACTAATTTAAGATAGATAAACTACTACATTATCTATGAACCAGTTGCAATTTTAAATAAACAAAAAAAAAAATGCCAAGAAGTTGTAAACTAAAGAATAACGCATAATGATAAGATTGTAGCTATGTAAAGAACACATCTAACTATCTTAGACCAATTACTCACACTTGTATGCTCTACTGCTAAAACATATTACATACTTCATCGTCACCATCATACATATGATCGATCTTACATGGTATATGGTTTATACAAAAAACAACAAAAATATTTTTAGCCGGTTTGATAAGAAATTAGAAAATAGTAAGTGTGTGTTAGGCTAAGTACATACCCAATACCAAGAAAGTGTACGCGTATATCCCAAATTTGTACGGCTGATGATAAGTCATTATAATTTAGTTGCTATATTCATGTCTTTACAATTTGTGTGCTTTTATTAATTAATTATTGTATTATTGTGTTAATTAAAATGCCTCACCGCCAACCACTTGTAATTTTTAATTGGTGTTAATTAAATCAAATTAATTTAAATTTGAATTGTTTTGTATTTATTTATAGGGTCCAACATATTTGAAACGCGCTCCGACTGATAAATTACGTGACGTCTTTATAAAATACTCGACACATCAAACAGATGGCGAATATTTTATGTCCAGTAATGATTTTGTAAAAAATTTCCTAGGATACACAGGCAACATATTTAACGAGGTAAATGATTGGGCAACTTATACGATCAGTTTTTTAACCTTAAACTGACTTTGAATGAAAGAAAATTATAATTTCTGTGTGTATTATCGCACGACACGGTCGCATGATCGAACTTTTGATTTATAATTTTACACAAGAAAAGATAATTTTCTTTAGATTGAAACAAATCCGAATTTTGCTAGATTTATACATATATTTTCGCTGTTTTTTTTCTTAGGAATCTATCAAACTACTGGCCGGAATCGCGGACACAAGTAAAGATGGCCTTATATCATTCTCAGAGTTCCAGGCATTTGAAGGATTGCTATGTGCCCCAGATGCGCTTTATAAAACTGCCTTCCAGTTATTCGATATTGGCGGAAAGGGTGCTGTGTCCTATGCTGATTTCGTTAAAGTTATTAAGATGACAGATATTAATAAAAATATTCCAATCGACACACCGTTTATACAAAAATATTTTGGTAGGGAGAAAAACCGGGAAATTCCGTATGCTGAGTTCAGTCAGTTTTTACACGATTTTCACGAGGAGTGCGCAATGGAAGCGTTCAAATTAAAAGATCCAAACGGTTCGGGTTATATTTCGGCGTTAGACTTTCAAGATATTATGATTAAAGTGAAAAAGCATTTATTAACGAAAGAAGTTAGAGAAAATTTAGTTGCGGTAAGTTAATATTTTGTCATTGTGATATAGGAACTTATTTGCAATTGCCTTTCAGTTAACAGAAGGACATCGAGTTAGTTTTCCATATTTTATGGCATTTAATTCCCTATTGAATAATATCGAACTACTTAAACGGATATATCTGAATGCAACAGGTGGACATCGAACCCAACCAATCACCAAAGACGAACTACTTTATTCGGCCCAAGTCATGAGCCAGATTACACCACTCGAAATCGATATCTTATTTCAGCTTACCGGAGTTATACACCAATCGGGGTAATTATTACAATTTTTGGTCTTGATTTATAACGGTAAATTTTCTCGGTACACATATTTTCTTTTGTTTATTTTTGCTGCTAAATAAAAATTTCAATTTTCTCAAGTTGGTGGAAATCAAAAGAAAATGCGAAAAATAGGCAAGTTGCATTAGTAAATTGTTCCCCTTTTTGGTACTTTCCGGTTATGCCTACCTATGCACGATCTGTGTGATTTTAAAGTAAAACATGCACCTTCTCGAGTAATGAACTTATTTTATATGTTTATTTGCAGAAAAATTGTTTATACTGATTTAAGTAGCATAGCACCCGAACACTATATCAAACACATAACTGTTCGGTTAGCTGAGATTAAGGCAGTCGACCGTCCAGAAGACAGAGGCACATTTATACAAATTTTAGAGAGCGCTTATCGTTTCTCTCTTGGTGCCGTAGCTGGTGGTAAGTTTACTATTAGTCCGAATATGTTTAATTAACACTGAAAAAAATTTGATGTATCGTTTAGCTGTCGGAGCGACCGCTGTTTACCCTATCGATTTGGTAAAAACGCGCATGCAAAATCAACGAGCTGGGTCTTTTATTGGTGAAGTGGCATATCGTAACTCATGGGATTGCTTTAAAAAAGTAGTTCGGCATGAAGGAGTTCTAGGACTGTATCGTGGTTTAGTGCCTCAATTATTAGGTGTTGCGCCTGAAAAGGCTATAAAATTGACAGTAAATGATTTGGTGCGTGATAAATTTACCGATAAACAAGGGAATATTTCTCGGTCTGGTGAGGTGATAGCGGGTGCGTGTGCCGGTGGATCACAAGTTATTTTTACGAATCCCTTGGAAATTGTTAAAATTCGGTTACAAGTGGCAGGAGAAATTGCGGGTGGTGGCAAAGTACGAGCATGGCATGTAGTAAAAGAATTAGGATTGTTTGGTTTATATAAAGGGGCACGAGCATGTCTTCTGCGTGATGTTCCATTCTCGGCGATCTACTTCCCCGCGTATGCACACACCAAAGCTAAATTCGCCGATGAAGATGGTTATAATCATCCTTTAACACTTTTAGCGGCTGGTGCAATCGCTGGTATTCCAGCTGCATCACTTGTTACACCTGCCGACGTAATTAAAACGCGGTTACAAGTAGTGGCGCGCACTGGTCAAACTACATATACCGGAGTAGTGGATGCTGCCCGTAAAATTATGAGCGAGGAAGGTCCGAGGGCATTTTGGAAAGGAACGGTGGCCCGAGTATTTCGATCATCCCCACAATTTGGTGTCACACTCGTCACCTACGAATTATTACAACGCTTATTCTATGTAGATTTTGGTGGCTCTCGACCGACCGGATCCGACAGCAAGAAATTAGCCTCACTATCTGATCTCAACATTAATCGAAATCCTGACCATATCGGTGGTTATTCCGTCGCTATACCAATGCTAAACGGAATTGAAACAAAATTCGGACTATGTCTACCAAAATTTACACCAACAGTCGGCCCAACCACATTAGCAGCGACGGCCGGATTAGTCAATAAGTCATGATTCTAAGTTGTAAGCTTTAAACATTTTTTAAATTATTGATCGCATTTTATTTTTTTAATTAATTATTTAGTAATTTATAAACTATACGATATATCATTCAGTTTGAACTGATCAAATTTTATTTTTGTAAATTTATATGCACAATTTGTTAACCTAAATAGCAAATGAAACCAAGTTTTCTTTTATTCGTTTGTAGTCTTATTCCTAATCATAAGTTTAGCCGATAGTGAAAAACCCGCGTTAATTTTGCTTTAATTAATATCGGATGCCAGTTATGTTGAAGAGTTGTATGTAAAAAGTATTACATTAAAAAGATTACTCGCATTTTGTTAGTTTCCAATTGGGAAAAATCGGGCATTTTTTGGAGGTAATTTACAATAAAAAAACGAAAATAATTCAGTTGTTATTGCATTTAAAGTTTAAGAATAATCGAGAAATGGAATTAAGATATAAAGAATTGTTATAGATAAAATAAAAAATTGAAATTATTGAAAAGAAAAATATCGATTTTCTGTTCCCAATTTTATTGACAGTATAGATTCAACCGAAATCAATTAGCAGCATCGGTATTTGGAGAACAGCATCGAATCTTCCAAGTCCCTGTTTCGCGGAGCCACATTGGGATATCATTAAAATAACAATATCGGATGGTCCAATGGTTGCATTTCGCTTAAGAAAAGTACAGAATAAATTACGAGCATACTCGTATACCAGAGGTGTCCATAAGGTCGATCGCGATCGATTTCTTTTAAATTTCGAGTAATTTAATTGACCAATTTTGCACCTTTATAATACTTTGGAACTCAAAAAGTAGATCGCGAAAAAATATTGTTTGGAAAAGTAAATTTCTCAAAAAAATTAGTGAGCACGCCTGTCGTATACTGTCGTATACTATTCTTAAAATTAGAGCTTACCCCTCAGTCAAAACCTTATGGCGATAATAGTTTGTGTGAAATGAAGTCTCAGGTGAATACCTAGTTGTAGATCGGTTGTTGATAGTAAGCCCAACCCTAGGAATTCATTCAACCAATCTCAATCAAATACTAAAATATGTATGTGGGGTTTTATTTATGTCAGGCGAAAAGGAATAATTGGAAGACGCCAAACTGAAAGAGAACTGTAAAGAGGTTGATAGATCTGCCTTCTAATCCAAATCTTTGTCAACAAATTGCGATTTACAGTAACTAGAGATTGATTTGAATTAAACTTTATCTGCGAAACCCGTTAGTATACCTTGCAATATATGTCAAACTACCAATTTTATGTAACCGCATTAATCAAAATTGTTTCTTTTTTAATTTTTTTATACAATGGATAATGGACTCGAATTAATCGGACGTTATTTAAATGATCTCGTTACAACTGAACTTTCGCATTTTTTAGGATTTAAAGACCCAACTTACGTTAAATGTGCACCGACCGAAAAATTACGTAAAATATTTATTAAATATTCATCATATCATCAGGACGGTGAATTTTATATGACAAGTGATGATTTTGTAGGAAGTTTTCTTGGTTACAAAGAAACTGTATGCAATCAGGTAAGTATTTAACAGTACTGACCCATTTCATTCTCTAATTTGTTATTCGGAGTTTTAGGAATTTGTAAAGTTATTGGCTGGAATTACAGGCACAAGCAAATTCGGTCTCATTTCGTTTGCAGAATTTCAATCATTCGAAAGATTACTGTGTGCCCCTGATGCTCTATATAAAACCGCATTCCAGTTATTTGATATTGGCGGTAAAGGCGCTATCACATATTATGATTTCGTGACAGTTTTACAAAAGATCGACATTTGCAAAAATGTATCGATTAATAAGGAATTTATGGAAAAATATTTTGGAAAGGTTTATATTACCAAGTTAGCTATGTAGCACTGTACTAAAATAAATTATTTTGTAGAATAAATCTCGTGAAATCCCGTATGCCGAGTTCACCCAGTTTCTGCACGACTTTCACGAGAACCAAATTATTGATGCGTTTAAACTTCGAGATCCAATGGGCACAGGATATATTTCGTCCTTTGATTTTCAAGATATTATGGTTCAAGTCAGGAAACCTCAATTAACAAAAGATGTCCGTGATAATTTAATTACTATAACAGGCGGAGAACCCGTTAGTTTCCCATATTTTATGGCGTTTAATTCCCTTTTGAACAACATCGAACTGCTAAAACGCATATATTTGAATGCAACGAGTGGGCAACGAACAATATTAGTCGCGAAAGATGAGCTATTGCATTCAGCCCAAGTAGTCAGCCAAATCACACCGCTCGAAATCGACATTTTATTTCAGTTGATCGCGGGTATTTATGAACGACTGGAAATCACGTATAACGATTTGAGTAGCATATCACCCAACCCCTATATCAACCACAAAACAATACCATTAATCGAAATAAAAGATGTAAATAATCTTGAAGGTCGGAGTGCATTGGTGCAAATACTAGAAAATGTTTACCGTTTTTCCTTAGGGTCATTAGCTGGCTGTAAGTTTTGTAATTTTATTTATTAATAATAACACTAATATTATTAATTTATAGCTATTGGCGCTACCTGTGTATATCCAATTGATTTAGTGAAAACGCGCATGCAAAATCAAAGGAAAGGTTCTCAGGTCTCAAAAATCGTATATCAAAATTCATGGGATTGTTTGAAAAAGGTAATCCATTTCGAAGGCGTAAGAGGCTTGTATCGAGGTTTAGTGCCACAGTTGTGCGGAGTAGCACCAGAAAAGGCTATTAAGCTTACAGTTAATGATTTCATGCGTGATAAATTAAGCGATACGCAGGGAAATATTTCAAAATGGTGCGAGGTTATAGCAGGTGGTAGTGCCGGAATGTCCCAGGTTATATTTACAAATCCGTTGGAAATTGTTAAAATTAGATTACAATTAGCTGGTGAATCTGGTGCTACAGTACGTACTTTGCAAGTGGTTAAAGATTTAGGTATATTAGGACTATATAAAGGAGCTTCGGCGTGTCTTTTACGTGACATTCCTTTCTCAGCAATTTATTTTCCCGTTTACGCACACGTCAAAACTAAATTTGCCAATGAGGATGGATATAATAATCCAGCGACCCTGTTAGCAGCAGGAGTTATTGCTGGAGTTCCGGCCGCGTCACTTGTAACACCTGCCGATGTAATAAAAACTAGATTACAAGTAGTGCCGCGGCCTGGTCAGACAACATATACCGGTATAATAGACGCTACGCGCAAAATTCTAGATCAAGAAGGACAACGAGCATTTTGGAAAGGAACAGCAGCTCGGGTATGCCGTTCTTCACCGCAATTTGGTGTTACTCTTGCCTCTTATGAATTATTACAACGTTTGCTGTACGTCGATTTCGGCGGGTCCCGCCCAACCGGATCCGATGTTAAAAGGGTTGCTTCAATTTACGATGTCAACCAGAATCTAAATCCGGATCATATCGGCGGTTATTCGGTGGCCATACCAATGTTAAACGGAATTGAAACTAAATTTGGTTTGTGTTTACCAAAATTTTCGCGAACGGCAAATACATCATTGATATGGAATGAAGAAGTATTTGTCGATAAATTATGAATACTATTTTTAAGCATAAAACAAAATAAAACTTCTGAAAAATTGACGAATAATACCAAATTTTCTTTAGGTCAGATTTCGGCACATAGAACTATTAGGTTCCTGGAAAAAAGATTCTTATGAGGTTGTTCATATATATTTACATTTTATGTTATGGTCACGTGCCTGAATAAATTTAGTTCTTTCCCAAATTTATTCCTTGGTTGTGCTTCATTAAGCCCATAGTAAAGCTCTAGGCCAAGGCCTCTATTGAAATACGGTATTAACTGGATTAGCCGCTTTTGACGGTGTGGAATTCAAAAGGCAATTGATTGAAATTGTTAAAATTGATGAGGTTACGTTCCCTTTAAATATCTTATTTCGAATGAAATTCTTGCGATATTTTCTATTGATGCACTTAATTTAAGCGTATGTGCTTTACAAATGAATTAAGCTACGCGATTAGAATTTATGACCAGTTTTATTTAACAAATTACAATCGTTATTTTATCGACGTAAATCACGTCAAACACACTCAACGCAATAAAATAACTTCCACAATTTTATGATATGGATGGAATCGGGACAAAAACTTGATCGTTTCCTACTTTATGATTGCTAAACTTTACTGCTACTGTGTTATCAATATTATTTTGGATACCATTTGTTCCCTCGTCTAATAAATATATTTAATTACATTTTCTTAAGACATAATAAATTTTATTATTCGCATTCAAATTAATAATACAAGTTATTTTTAGAATAAATTACTTGAGTTATGATATATATATGGATGGATATGTTCTTGTCGTACATATAAATAAATATATATGTACGAGTGTACTGTAAAAATAATATTTGATTGCTTTTCAATGTTGACAACGTCTAAACCGCCTATATCGATGATACATTGTAATGTACGTACGTACTTAAATATAATTGACATGCGAAATATTTCTAAGAAGAGGGTCGAGAAATTAATGATAAATGAACCGAAGATTATGTTATTGTGCATATCATTACACAACATAATTATAACGTAATCGATGTGAAATAAACAATATTAGTAGGTATCTTACCTCCATACTCCTGTAAAATAGAAAATATCCTCTCGATGATAAAAATCCTTATGGTGTACGGAAAAAAAATTTAATTTATTTTATCATTTGATATTTTTGTTTATATTTTTATTTATAAGAACGACAATTAACACTTAGGGCTATATATAAATTTAGTTTACCTTATTTATTACAATTAGATACATAAAAGACGTTGGTTCTATTATTAATAAAATACAAAAATTAATATTAGAAAAAATACTGGGGTTATTTATTTATTTTTACATAATTTTTAAACAAAGCCCTCAACGTTTTTTTGAGGAGATTAGAAAATGCTTTATACCTTAAACAATAATAAGTTTTTAATTTTCACCTGAAGCTCTTTGTCCTTATTTTGTTATTTTTATTGTTTCTAAGAAGGACGAACCTTTATTGTAGTTTTAATTTGATTTTGAAACGAAATAATCTTGTGTGATACAATATGTTATCTTTATGGTATTTCAAAAGAGTTTTGCTAACTAAAATAATTTTATTTTTACTGGTTCAAAAATAATTTTACCGCCAAAAGCTCATCCGAATAATAATTTTTGACGTTACGCAATACTAATCACATTTACGTAGTTTTAGCAGGAGTTACAGTATTCGGAATCATTCCGCAAGGAGACCAACTATTGAACCAGTAATTTCAGTCCGAACAGTAGTAGGCAGAACAAAACCAACCATTGTCGGATAGAACCAACCAGATCACTGCATAATGAGATCAGAACCACATGTTTATATAAGCCGAAACCATTCGGAGGCATAATTAGGATAATGCAATTTTGATGGTTGTTGAACCTTATTGCACTAAGAGCTCGATGCGAAGTATAGATAATTGTGCTTTATCTTATATCCAAACCACGTATAGTGTTGTAGAAACGAAAAATCTTGGTATTTCTGATTGCACATTCCTTTCAGGTATGTTCATTGCCGTCCGAAAGATATAATGGCTGACTTTGTGCTAACCCAGAATTGGCCCAATTTCATTTAACAATATAAGGGTTGAATGAATGCCCTTCCACAATGGCCAAATTTTATTGAATAATAAAACTGACGATTAAACGAATTTCTGACTTGAAGTATTCTTGAAACCAACGAATTTTGCTCTTCCGATTACATATTCTTGTCAGGTGTGCTCATTACCATGCAAGAATGTTGAATAAACAATCTGGTAAGAATGCCTATCATAAGTGTCAAGTTCATTGGTCCCTAGAACTCTTTATGGCAGAAATACGCAACCTTCAACCGCGTTTGTTGTTTTTATTTATTTATGTTGAAACCAAAAAAATAAATCCACACAATAAAATCACTGGAGGTATAAAATTGCCACAATTTACTTTAAAAATTATTTTTAGTTAAACAAAATCAAACGAATGGTTAATTTTATTGCAACTTTTACACGTCATCTTCACCGATTCATTATCGCTAGAGTTGGTCCTGTCCTTTTCTAAATGGAGGAAGCTATGATCCCTTAGTTGTCTAATGAGAACCTTTATTTTAATTGAGTTTAGTATTTCCGCTGCGTCGATTAGGCTTAGTAGGAGATTACCAATAAAACTACTTTTTAGCAATTCCCGCCTATTTTCTAGTGTTGCCAAGTTTTAAGTCTTACATGCAGTTAAATATGGTGGTTGTCGCTGTATGTTTTCGCGGTATGGTAGATCAAGGCCATATACCCATCCGTATTTTCAGGTCAAGTTGAGCGTTTGAACTTCTTTCGATACGTTCTTCGTAGAACGGACACGACACATTTACAGCATCGGATCGAACGTAAGCACAATACAGGATCTAAATTGTCTCCAAATTAAAAATGTTACCGGCACAACGTTTGATAAAACTGAGTATAAAGTTCGCTCTAGCGATGCACAGCTCGACCTCTCAGTAAACTTCATGTTTTCAACGAAAGTAACGCGGTCTTTAGTTTCCAGTACTACCTGACGATACACACCCTTTATCTTAGTGTTATGTGAAAGGGTTGATTTTTCGATGAAATAGTAGAGATTTGCATTTTTCGCATATCGCTAGATTGTCAAAGTCTTCTTACAATTTATTGGTGTCGTCAACTAACTCGTTGGCTTTGTAGATTTTGAGGTCATCTGCGAAAGTCAGGACTTTGGAATACTTTGAGGCTGCGTTTATTGTAATCGACCTTTAGGAATAAACTGTAACTGCAAAGCTTTGGAACACATTTTCAAATTCGGATTTCCCAGCAAGTTCGTCAAGGAAATAAGGTTTGAATCATGTTAAGAACTGGCTGGAAAATCCGAAATTGAAAATGGGTTCCATTGTTTTACAGTGTCTGATGGAGCTGAAGACTTTTGTAAAGTCGGTGTATATTATACATCAACTCGTTTGTGCTTCTCAATATATTTAATAGAATAGTTGGTAAATTCTATGAGATTGGTCGATACTGATGTTTTGGGCTTAAAACCATGGTGGTATAGATATAGATGTAACTTGGGTTTAGCAGATATAGCCTTCGTAAACAATTTATTTACATTTTGAAAGTGAAATGTCTGTTTCATAGTCATTTGTGGATTTGTGATATTTTTATTTTCCCAGCTTTTACAATAACATGCTATTTTTCGCAAGCAGTTAATGCTGTTCGTGTATGCCTGGTTAAAGCCACTACAGCGTGCGGAAGGCTCTCAAGCAGTTTAAATGCTTTATCTGACAGTTGGACTCAAATCACACTTCCTGATATTAAGACTTGCGCTTGCGCCTCGTGTACAGTCAGTATTTCAGGCTCATTCTCGAGCCGGGCAAGTTAAGTTTAGTTAATTGGGTTTCGCAGATTTTGTGAATGACCAATATAGAGTATTTCACTTTACTGGAATGCCATTAAGAGAATAGCATTGCTTGAAACTAACAGTCCTTCTATTAGTGTTTGTAGTACGGAATAGTTGATATGATGACTGAACGCGTGTACGTTGACTGCATGTACTACATTAGCAGGGCCCCTTTAGGTTATATTTAGATGTTTAGAACTTGTGATGGTGTATTTATTAGCATCAAAATACTGCCTGTTGACGTAGTAACTTCTATAATGTATGGCATTTGGTTTTGGTCTCCCAGAGTAACCATTTTTCAACAATCACTTATCATGGACCTGATGTGAAAGCCGACATTGAAAAGTAATATCTTCTATAGTAAGTTTATCCAGGTCCGAAGGCTTCCATCACATTCGGATAACTAATTTCAATCCGAAAGCGAATGGTCTGGATGCAATATATACCATTGGAGTTCGGAACTTCCAATAAACCATTGGACATTCGAATCTCTGTCAAAGAAGACCTCAACTCTAGCAGAGCTAGTGTATGGTCCAAACATCAAAGTTCCCGGTGAATTCTTCATCTATGATCAAAATTCGAACGAAAACACAGATACTTCGGATTTCAGGAAACAGCTTCGTACTACCATGAGAACCTTAGTTCCTACGGACACAAAACATCCGACCGAACAGGCAACGTACATTCCCTCTTAGTACACCCTATTACGAACCGTATGTATAGTGACCACAAATTGCGCACATTCTTTATAGTGGGAAAACCCAGTTCGAAAATCGTAATATTTCCAAAATCGTTAAGTGAAATATAAAACACTACGGTTTTCGATCGAGGAGGGGAGTGATGTAGCGGCTAAATCTAAAAAATACTTTTCACTCCGTGGCATTCATTGTAGCAAAAATATTTGTACATTAGAAGAAAAAGCCGAAAGTTCACGACAGTCGTGTTTTAAAATTGTAATAGACACAGTCTGACAAAAGAGAAAGTGTGCACAATCGTTCATATGTATGTAAACTAAATTAAATAATATTTTATAATTAAAATACCGGATGATGTAAAAGTGTATCATAAATTCAAACATGAGCTTAACGGAAAACGGAATTTTAAACGGAGGCAATCGTAGTACAAGTCGTACGTAGTACAAATACACCCAACAGAAGATAAGTTGTGGTCAAATAGAATAATACAACAAAAGCTTTCAGACCGATTGTTCATTGGTTATGTTAATGCGTCAGCTTATCGTGGAGGCTGTGTGAACATTAAACCACATATTTCTACGAAACAACGAAATCTATGTGCGGTTTCGATATGGACATCTATAAACTGTTTATCTAACAACTGTTTTGGTTTTGGTCGAAGCGCGGAATAAAAATTTATAGATTGAAATATTCAACAAACGTTTTCTGCACAAACTAGACAGGAAGACAATTGAAAGAGGTAGTACTCCAGTCACAAGAAGACTTCTGCCATCGCCTTCTGTACGAGTATATGTATATCCGGAAAAACTACCACGGAATTACGTTTATGTTCTATTAAATGAGTTCGTATTCTTCAAGTTACTCCATTTGTTGATAAAAATTGTTCAACAATTATCTGAAAAGCACCAAATATAAAAATAATAGCCTGACGGTTCCGGAGGAAATAATAATTTCTTATTTGCACTTTCTTGGACTCTTCCTTCCTCGCAATTTTTTTTATTTTATTTAAATTATTGCAACTGAATACAATTCATCCAGTAATTTTTCTTTCTTAATTTAGTCACTTGTGATTGAGAAGAGGCCCATTGGCCAGCTCATTCGTTAACTATAGTACGCAACATTTTGTTCTGAAAGTTTGTATTATTTTTCTTTATACAGCCCCAGAACTGAATTCTGTAAGTCCATACAAGTTTTAACACCTGTTGATATAATAGAAATTTATTTTTGGTTGACAATTCCGAATTTTTTTCCTGAGCAGCCAATACATTTTCGATATTTGATATTAAGTTCATTCTTTTTACCGTGCTCTTTCCATCTCAGCCTGGTATCTAAGGTCATCACTAGATATTTAGTCTTATTTGCATACGGAATCTGCTGACCGTTAGTGATTACAGGTTTGTAGCTGACTTTTAGATTAGTAAAATTCACATATGCGTGGATTTCGATTCATTGAGCCCGATACGCCACATTTGTGTCGATTTTGTGATTTTATCACATGCTTCTTGTAGTTTCGTTCAGATGTTCTGGGCGTATCAGTAGTGTCTTCGTAACTAGTCTGCCGACCTAAAGGTTGAAATCTTCCTTCAAGATGTTCAGCTAACAGGTCAGCTTGATCTTTCGCGCTTCGCCAATATTGTAGACGTAAATCAATTATATTTTATTCTTACATCAATTGGAATTGTTAATTTTCTAATATTTCCACGAACACATACATTTTCCGTTCTCCTTATGTACGGCGTACATATCACACACATAATATATCTTTAATTTGTTGACTCATAAATAATCGAGATATCAATATGAGCCATCTTCTCAATATATCGGTCGTGTGATAAAAATTATTTATTTAAACTAATTCATCACAGTTGGTGTGGACATATAGATCCATCTCACCACGAAAGTATATTACACGCACACACACACACACACACACACAAAACGAATGCAAAGAAAATTGTGTGTATAATTTTTCCGGAAATTAGAAAAGGCAAAGAAATTTTACTTTACGAAGTTTAGTCCCTTTTCGATATTAACATCGTAGAGCAGAATATATTTTTTCGATGAATGGGGACGATACACAAAATTTATGGTTAATGGTTGAGTGCATTTACGGTCAAAAACCCTTTTTACGGTTATTTTGAGGAAAGTTTAATGACAAAATTACCATTATTATGAAAAAAGTTTGGTATATTGAGCTTTTGTAAGCATCAATCAAATTAATTTTAATTGGTTATATAAAATGGTCATAAAATGATCGATCGTCTGCACATGAGCTCAACATCGATAAAATTATGTAAATCTATTAATAATGCTCATTAGTTCTAGACCCACTGAATATAAATAATTTAATGCATTTCGTTTATGCTTAACACGATTTATTAGATAAATATTAAAATATTCTAAACCCTTCTATAATAATTCTACCTAGGCCCATCGGATGGAGCACCCATTCTATCCCAATCCGGTCCGTAAACATGCGGTGTCCGATAAAATCCATAGCTTACACCACTTGTTGCTACCTGCAATTAGAAAAAATAGAAATTTTGGATCACAGACAACACATTATATGTAACATATTCATTAGCCACAATCAAAATTCATTCATTCCACTCGTACATAGCAAACACCAGTTATAAATTCTGCATATTTAATGACGAAACATACAAACAATTTTGGTTTATACATATTTAAAAAAATTCTTGTTTTACTAAATTTAAATTAATTGAAAATTTTCTTTTGTTTAATTAGTTTTTCACAATGAAAAATAAATTATATGTATTTATATAAATAATGTGAGATGAAAAACCTTCTCACACATGAAACTGCCACAACGATCCATATTATTATTTTCAATTAATTTTCCATTTTCCTAAATAACATAAAATACCCTTTTTAACCCGTTAATCGATGATAGAAGCAATGCCATTTTAGCTAGGAGCAATGCTTTTCCTGCCACAACGGCTAAAAATTGGAATCCGATTGGTACGAGCACCATACCAAATGCGGTTATACCAAATATCATCATGGGCAGCATTTGGTTGCGACGCCGATTTCGTGCCTCGTCTGAAATAAACGGTATTAACAAAATTTGAATTAGTCTTCTAAATTGGTGGGGCACAAAATCGACCCCTACTTGCCGTATTTGGTGCGCCAAGATCTATCTCTAAGGCGTGTGAGTTCAGGGTGTCAACAAATCGATGTAGAATACGTTGACTCCATGATTCTGGTTCAAACGGTGAGTATGATCTGGTACAAAGAAAATATTTAGTATAGCAACGTGTGTAGGCTAAACAAATAAACGCCTACGATTATATTTCGTATAATAAAAAGCAATTTGAACTGGAAAAACCACTACATTTTTTATGGCAAACCCACTACAAACCAACCATTATACTACACACATACCTAATATTCAATCTTTATACCTCTTTGGTATAGAATACTCACAATTTCTTATCATTCTGACGAAATTCAACAAAATTCTTTGAAATCAAATTAGTTTGATTTCGATTTTGTCGATATCGTTTCAATCTCATATTATCCATTAATGGTATCACATCACAATCGGTAATTTGATCGAATATTTTAATACTACCATTTCGTAGACATTGCCATGGTATCAACGAATTCTGCTGTATTACGACGTTTGTATGTACACATAGAAAAGAATTTTTTTTTACGAATTAACACAAAACTTTGTATACCAAGCCCAAAATAGAACAAATTTTCATTTTCCAATAAAAATCTCGTACACACCTCATTACTAGTGCAATTCACCAAATATCCAGTTGCGACCGATAAAATTGTAATCCATGAATCAGCTACGGTTGCAGTCTCGACCCAGCCACCATAATTACAAAAACTATGATAATAAAATAATAAAACCAAATGATATTTAAATTTATAAATTTTCATAATTTTCCACGACACAAAAAACTACAGAACTTAACAATTTCGCAATTAAAACAAAACTAATTTGAAAAGTCAATAACAGTTACGTATTTATACCACACAGAAGTCCATCTATATCTCCACACTCTGTTAAGCCATAAGACACATATTATAGTTTTTTTTATGAAAACTTCGTGCTTTAGTTTTTATGTGCAGTATTAACATTTTATAAGTTTCAAGCTTCAATGAATCGCTTACTCTATTATATGGGATTATGATAGTGCAAGACTTGTGTATACACACCCTAATACAAAACCGAACATAATTATGTTAACTGTTTCGTGTCTTAATGGAATTTGATGACATGCAAATTGCGAAATTTATTATTTGCATAAAGCTGATTTAGAGAAATTGAACTCGCAGGCAATTATCCCTCATTAACCATATTTCTGGAATTAACGAGCTACGCTTGTTGAGAATTTGCGGATGCCCGGTGAGTGGCTCTAATATACATTCCACCGTTATGTTTCGATTGGAATAGTTAGCTTTTGTTTGAAATAAATGGAACCTTGCGTAAATGGAAATGTTTATAAGCTTTGCTCTACTGTAGGAAAAAAATTAAATATTCAGACAAACAGCCAGAACAAGTATTCAGACAACGAACATGCATCGTCGGTTTTCTGTACTTGCCGACCTGGATATGGAGATGCGAGGTAGGTGAGTCAATTCTCCAGATTCTGGACCCGTGAGGATTGTAGCGTCGAGGACATTGTTTCTGAACGATTTATTTTGCAGTCTTTTTCCATTGCATAGATTTGGAGGATTCAGATTCCGCAATAAAATAATTGGTATTCCAACTTTCATTTTATGGTAATGTGGTGGAAATCCTGAAGGATTAGACTGTTCAAAAACTCTTCTGTATTTATGACAGTGTTCTGAAAGAAGAATTTCTTGCACATACGATAGCTCTATCGCACATCCAAGTGGAATTTTTTAGAATATGTTGCTATGCCAGGATAAATGGTCTTTCCTAACTTTTATTCAGGCACTTTGCCGTCGCCTAATTTTAATAATTGACCCGAAAAATTATAGCCACCACCTCTCAAATGAGTTCTCATATTTGTCTTAAATATAACTGTTTGAACACCACAGAGCGGAGGATTTTAATCACGCGTTAATAATGGATGCTCGCGTTTCTTTGTAGATTACAGGCAATGTTTGACGAAAGTCTCCAGCTGAATTCTCAATGTCTTTCGAAGTGCTGTCCGATTCGACGAAAATTGTCTACAAAGGCCTTCTCGAAAAGCTTGCTATAATTGGAGAGGATCAGACGGTTGGCGATTTGGAAACGACTGTATCTGCTAACGTATGTTTCCATTGCTCGTCATCTTCAAGTAGGCCAAGTTCTTTGTATGCTGCTGGGTAAGTAAGTTTTAGTCAATTACCATTAATGGTCCGCAAGCTTTCAAAAGAGTTGGCCACGGATATATTGCAACAGTATCTTTAATCTTTAGGTAAACATATTCGGATTGGCTAGGGTGGATACTGTACATTCCGCCGAGCGCAGAATCTTTTTTAATGACGAGATGTCCTTCGACGTAAGGTCCACGTTTCCTTCACGAGAACTTGTTATTAGCCCATGTGTAATATTACGGCACTTCGTTATATAATACGGTTTTCGCGAAGTCATCATTTCCGCATAATTCGAAAAATGCCGCCAGTGTTATTGAGGGTGGAGTTTCGAATCTTTTTTGGAGATTGTCTGCCGTAACAGAGACGGTCTGTCCGTTTTATAAATGGATTGCCAAATGGAGAACCGTTGGATAGCTTTGATGGATGTGAAATTCTAGAAGTCTCCAAACAACCTCTGAAGTACTAATCGGCCGTTCAAATTATTTTCGATCTCACTGTGCTCGTTTTTGACTGAAACAGTGGCTTGGTCCTATCCTTTATTTATATATTCTGATATATATTTTATTGTCTGACCCGAATGACAATACTCCACATTAAAGCTCCTACACAGGAGATTAAGGAACAATTCATTTGTTATCTATTACAGTTTGATGACCTTGGATAATCAAAGCTGCAGTCACTCCATCATTATTAGGATTTTTTCTTCTTCAGTTTGTGTTTGTGCAATTAAATTGCGAGGATACTTTTTGCAGCAAACGCCGTTGACCATGCAAGGAGCAGCTATGATATGTTCTCCTATCCTACATTCTCCATCATATCAAGGAGGATAGGATCCAGATCTCGATTTGGTAGTTCAGCTGATACTAGAGAGTCTACGTGCATGCATATTTGCATGAGGACGCCATCTTTTTGCCACTCAATGCTGTATATAAAAGCTTTTGTGTCACCGAATATAGCATTTTGGGTTAAAAGTTTCATAAATTTTTTCATTTTTAAATTGAATAGTCGTGCTATGATGTCATGCCTATCAAAAGACCTTTGATTAGGAAATAGCTCTTCCTGTCAAAATTTCTGTCATAGATCATAGCGTCTTCGGCCTTCTCGTGCATGTTCCTGTACATATTTCTGGCGTCAATATTTTGATCGCCATTCACTGCATCTCTCAAGTGAACATAATTTTCAGCTCGTAATTTTGCTTGATTTGTCAACTAAATTCAGCAATTTTTGTCAATTAAAAGCCCAGCGACCTCATTAGTAGTTGAACATTGTGTGTGTTCGTTCCGCATGTATTATGAGTTTTAAGTTATCTGCTTTTGGATTTCTTTCGAGGGTGTACTTGAAACTATGAAAGTATAGCTAGCATTACATTAAGCCTATAGGAAGGAGAAGGCTTTGTACCGTGAACGTAGGTAGGCATGACATTTTCTTCCCTAATCTCATTTGCGCTGAAGGATGTGATTTGTAATAGGGTATTATATTTCGGACATTATTTAAGAAATGTGTTGACAGTGGATTGTTTAATAATAAATCTTTATCCCGTTTGGTTCATCAGCCCATTTTGTTGCATTGCATTTATTACACAGTTTGTTAATTTTTCCTAGTTGAACTCCAGCGTGTTGAGAATACTCAATGTTTGGGTTATAATGGAATGCAGATACGACTTCATTTATGATTTCTGGATTCCGTCGTAGAGTTCTATACCTAATTTCTTTCATGTGAGCATTGTGTCTAGAAAGCCTTTCAGACCGTTCGGAACCCGATTCTCTGACACGAACTTGTGATGTTCAAACATTTTAAATGGCAAGTTTTTCAGAATGCTCTGATCTCGTTGCAGAAATTTGAGAAAAATGTACTACCCGTTCGCCTTGAGTTTCATGAAGACTTTTCATCTGCTTAGCAGCAGAGGCACTTCTATTCAACTGAGATTTTCTTAATAATCTCAGGTAATAAGTATATTCAAATAGTAGGAACGAGTGTTTTGAATATGATTTCTACTGAACTGATTGATAACATCAATTCAATTGACGTTTTAAAAAATTTGACAATTTAAAAGCAACCGCATTAGCTAGCATGTTTAAGCTTAAAAGATTACTGTGAAGGCGTTGCTTCCGACATCTGTATCCAAATATTAACAGTACAATTCTCTAATGTAAAGTCTCTCGATGAAAAATATTTATCTTTATTTTATTTTAATTTCTTTTTAAACAATTAATAACAATAAATAAATAATTTATAAAAGCGGATTGTAAATTTCATAATAATTCGATGTGATATATTTTTTGGTGATGTATGGTGACATCTAGGATCGAATAGTTAAGTATTAAATATAGGCTAAATTTAGGCTATGCAATGGTAATTACGAATTGATACTGTAACCGTATGTATGTTAATAATTGACAATCGGCATAATACTGACAGTCCATAATTTTGTTTTGTTTTGGAAATTGCAAGCCTGATTTCTGATTGCAATTATTTTATTTCCCGTAAAATATAAATTATTGTTATAAATAGTATATGAACTAAATTTGGTTTTGTTTCTCAGCTGAGAATCTATCAGTGAAACATTTTTTTTTAAATTTACAGGTTTTCTGGTACAGATATCTCAAATTACCGGTTGTGAGTGAATGCACTACAACGTTTCTTCTTATCACCAACTTTATTAATCATTCGGTGTATTGTGCATACATTAACAATTACATCTGGATATATTTTTGTTTTATGACTAAAAATCCAATTAACAAAATTAGTTAATTTGAGGCGTCATCTCGAGACACTTCTCTTGAATTGTGGTTATTAAGTGAATCAACTGAAAATTAGGCCTTGGTTCCCGAACACTATTAATACTATTGTGAAATAATTGTGCTTTGATGTGACGTGATAGATAATTTTCTGGAGCGGGTTATAAATTTGAAAATTCTGTGTTTCTTTCTAAATAACTATTTAAATTCTAAATTCGTTTCTTGTAAATTTATAAATTCTGATATTGTGAGTGTAATTCAAGTTATTACATTAGTGGTTTACTAGGAAAAGTCGAAATAGTGATAAATGGTTGAAAAATAAGAAACGGTATAAGGTGTTAACAAAACATTGCTTCTAGCTACACTCCGTTCAACTGAAGAGTGCTCATCAGATCTACAGGAGGCAGAAGAATTGTAAGTTTTTTCGTGTGTTTTTTTATTATTACAAAATTTTACTGAAAAATACATCGATTTATGATTTCACCCATATATAATTTTCTAATTCGTGTCCGAGTTTTTCAAATGTTTATGTTGTTTTTATGACATGGAACCTCCTTATAACTAGCATTGTAGTCCACCCTAACAAAACGTGTAGTCACCGGCTGGTCGTATCAAAATGTTTGGTGTGGTTCTAGAAAGTTTATGTGAGCACATGGTTAGCTAAAGCAAGGTATTAGAAATGAAGTTTCAATATCCTTTAAGAAAGCGTTCCTAGAATGCAACAATTTCGTGTTATTGAACAGTAAAGATCGGTTGACCTAAGAAGTTATCCAAGTGGCTTCTCCGCTTATATACAACCGTTAGTACCGCTTCACAATAAATCGGTAAATTTTTTTTAACTATTTTTTTATGATGTGTATCATTAGTTGATTATGAGATGATTTCTTTGTACCTAATTGATGTCATCATACCAGTCTCATAAAACAATAGTTTTATATTTTATTGTGTGCCCCATCCCTACAACGAAATCTTATATTATCTATCTGCTGATATCCGGTCGTTGATTCTATCTTCTTATTCCAATTATTATTCTTTAATTACATTTTGCTTTTCTTGTCCAAGTCATTACATATAGGGTATACGTATATAAATATATAAACTCAGATTCGGTCCTGGCAATACTCATCATCATCCTTCGAAGAGAATTGACTTCACTGTAAGTTGGATCGTATACAAATTTTCAAAATGGATCCACAGTTATATTTGAATAATCTTTCACCTGATGAACTCGAGGTAGATTTTTTAGCTAGAGGACTGACTTGTTAAACAACAAATTTTGTTAGATAGTCTACTGGCTGAATTTTCCAATAATACTTTGAAACCTAAAACCTTACACGCAAAATCAAACCCAGACGCTGAATTGAAGGAATGTTTCGTAAGATTTGGCGAGTTGTCAAGACTAACCCATAAAAAACGAGAGAACTCCCCCTTAATGTTTGTCACAATCTCACTGGCTAAATGTTTCCATTACAAAGAGTGTATATAAAGGATGACCTAGACTTGTAATCTACGTCGATTATATAACTGATAAAGCAGCAAGGAGTCAAAGTAAGAAAGCCAGCGGAGCGCTTTCACCTCCTCAAACCAAAGTAAATTAATTGAACAATTATGATTTATAAAGGCTTGCTGGAGGATTAAAAGATTCTGTTGCAGACTTTTTCTTCACAAATGGAGTCACACCAGACTAAAATTTGCCCAAACACATCTATGTATCGCATCCATGTACTACCTTCATTTGTGTCAAGACACGAAAATCCTCAATTTCTTGATGCCATTATAAATCATAGTCCCAATAGATTGGAAGGTTTCCTTTTTCGCCTTGAGCAATTGGCCCGTGATGATGAGGTACCCCAGAACAAAGGCTGACAAAATCTCTTAATTTGTTGCTGAGGATTGGCTCTGGGTATATAAAATCGAACATAATAACGCCTCGTGGCACACAATGCTCGTGAAAAAATTCTTCTCAGAAACCAGCAAACGAAAGTGTTATTTTCAGAATTTGTTCTCGCTATTCAGAAACTAAACCCAAGATTGCGAAACAGATTTTCTGAGAAAATACTGATTCATCGCTTATGCCAAAAGATGAGCCCTGCTTTAAAAATGTAACTTTTCCGTATCATTTGACAGTATGAACCATTGATTACGAATTACGAATTCTTTGATGCGATAGAATCTGGGACCAGATGAGCTATGATCCGAAAAATGGATGAGGAATCTAAACATTTCACAAACGAATGCTTTAAATTAATTTTCCAACCACTCCACAAAGGAATATGTTCAGAATCCAATTAGAAATATAAACTGCCAAACCCCTCATTTTTTGAGGAAGATGATTTGATGCCCCAGCAAAACCAAGTTCAAAATCACGCAGTGGAAGCGTTCCAGCGAAAATCCGGAGAAAATCTTGAGACCCAGTGTGAGACTCTCCTGAGATCTGCGCTCCACTTCCAATTCGAAACATATTCAGGATCCGAACAACACAGCGAATCCAACTTCTGTTCAATAAGTGTAAGAGAACCTAATGATTTTACTGAACACATAAACTTCAAATAATAATACACCACCTAAAAGTAGATTAAACCGTGCTCTTGAATATTTCAAAGCCAATTCAGCATAGTACAAACTCTACTTTCTATATTTGGGTATAGATTTTTACTGCCAAATTCACTGGTTAGGTTGGTATTTGCGTCAATAACCAGTCAGTAAAGCAATGAGATTACAACAAAAAGTAATTTTTACCCTAGGTGGTACCCCAACTGCCTAGTTGGACAATCTACTCTATAATGAAACCGACTCAATACATTCTGTGATGAACCAACCATTGCGATGTCTATTCAATTCTAGTTCAAGAACATCTAGATCACCACCTGACAAACACAGTCCGCGACTCAGCAGGAAAACAAAAATGCTGAACTGCCCGGAAGAACTAAAATAAGTTATAACAAAATTAGCAACGCTGATTGTAACGCTGAGTTCCTTACATATAATGAGGACCTTGCAAGAGAAATGGATTAGATACACAAACAAAAGAAAAGTCTAAGGAAGAAACGAAGACCAGAGTTCTATCGGGGAGCATTCTAAAGCTACCGATCCAGTGCAACAAGAACAACGCAAGGTTACAGTGAAGACTAAGGCACCATCGTCAATTAATGTGATGACATTACAGAGTTTTCGAATATGCAAGGTTTAATGAAATCGGTTTAATGAAACGCAAGAGATCCCGATGCATACAGAACTTTAACCATAAAGTTCACTGAAGAAGGTAAAGAGTGGTGTACCTACGAAGATAAAAGTAACCGAGAAATTAAGGTTATGGCTTGAGGACTTCATCCCACTTCAAGAAGAAGGATATGATAGAAGATGCCGTAAACATTCTTAAACGGGGGAAAATTGAAAATAGCCATGAAACCAAGATCATTAAAAGGGGGCTCCCACTATTCATGTTCACATTCAACAAAAGCGAAAAAATTGAAAATATATTTAACGCCAAAGCAATTCTCAATATGAGGGTTAAAATTGAACTTCTGATGGCTTTTACCACACCTAAAGATATTGCTGGCAAGATGCTAGGTGTGTAAAATGTTCCGGTAGATACAACGCGAAATTCTACCTAGGAGCTGAAGCAGACCTGCAAGGTGTATAAACTGTAAAGGACAACACCCAGCCAACTATAGAGGATGCAAAGTAGCGGTACAACTGCAAATATTAAGAAATAAAACACGCCAACCGAGTGCCACAGCAATCACAACCCATAGGAACAGAGAGGAAATCCTACTCGCAAATAAGGCAGCAGTTGATTTCTGCTAAATAAAATCCTGTTGAAAGAATATTCAGAAGTATAATATATAAACGATAAATGCACGCCTAGCATAACAAGAACTGGTCTAGAGGCTATATATAAGCGACTAGAAAGATAAGAAGATACGAATGAGCTTACATCAATGCTATCTGATCAAATGAACAGAACACTTAGAGTTGTTATTTGGAACGCGAATGGATTCTTAGATCTACTAGACCTAGGAGGACGAGTTTTAGACTACACGTGCATTGAAAATAGTAAAGAACGGTCATCTGGCCACTCACCTGTGATCATGACTCTGAGTACAATAATAATAAAAAATGATGATTTGCCTAAATTAACAAACCATAAAACAAATTGCAAGATGTACTAGAAGCATCCAATAATACTATTCAACAAGCAGCTTGGGAAGGTTCGCCTGTTTCTCATAAGGATACCACAAGGAAACACATCTACCCTATTGAAGTTAGAGAACTAGTTAAAGAGAAACAGAAAGCTTGTAGAATCTGGCAGCATACTCGTGATCTACAACACAAAACTATCCTCAATTTTCTATGCAACAAATTAAAACAACTTATAAAGGAAATAAAAAGCAAAAGCATACATAGGCCACTCAAGGTCTCTCTTAAATAAAGGATGACGATTACACACTTTGGAAAGCAACGATGGGGTAAAAACAAGCAAAACGCATGTGTCACCTATCAAAAATGATGACGGACCCTGGGCTAAAAGTTGCAAATACAGAAAGTTTCTCTATTTGCTGCCCAAACAGCAAATGAAGATACAACTGTCGTAAACAAAGTAATTAATGAAATTAATAATATTTTAAGTATTAGAAAAGCTCCGGGTTATGACTTAATAACCTTAAGAGAACCCTAACTTATTTACTGGGAAAACTGTAAAAGCCATTCGCGAGAAAGGTTTGAGTAAATTGGTTCAAATAATTAATGCAGCATTCACATTGAATTATGTGGAAAGAAAGAAGCAGAAGTACTTATGATTCCTAAACCAGATAAATCAGCAAATGATAAAAATCTTATAGATCGATATCACTAGTTTCGGTCATATCAAAAATATTTGAAAACTTCTGCTCAAGGTCAAGAGACTACAACCTATAATAGAAGACAGATGTTTAATTAAACCACACCAATTTGGGTTTAGATAAAATCATGTTACTGTTGAACAAGTTCACAGAACAATGAATGTCATTACAAATACACTTGAGAATAAGAAGATATGCTCCAGTATTTAATTAGATGTAGCTCAAGCTTTCGGCAAAATTTGGCATCAAGGGTTTGAATTTAAACTGTATCGAAATCTGCATAATCAATTTTATTACAGATCGAGCCTTTAGAGTCAAACTTGAAAACGAATATTCAGAACTAAAAAGAATATCAGCAGGAATACCACAAGGAAGCGTACTTGGACCTATTCAGTTCATTCTTTAAACAATAGATTTACCGAATATTCAAGGTACTATGCAGTAAACTTGTTTCCAGCAGTTCTCAACTCAAACCAAATTCCATATGCAAATACCGCTAAATATCTTGGCATGACTCTCGATGTTAAGCTAAGATGGAAAGAACACATCAAGAAGAAAAAAATAAGAGTTGATATGTAAAATATAGGAAAATGTACTGGCTTTTTGTAGAAATTTTGGTATTCACGCAAATGTTAAAACCAGTATGGACCAATGGTATCCAACTTTGGAGGTGTGCCAAGGAGACCATTGTACAAATGGTAAAATGGATTTAAAATAAAGTGCTGCGAGGGATTGTGAATACCCTATGGTATATAGGAATGACAACCTTCATATGGACTTATAAATGGAATACATCACCAATTAAATAAAGAAACAAGCAAGGGAACACGTGCATAGATTATTTCGACATGAAAATGAAGATATCCGACGTATGTTGGACATCACCGCTGGAGCCGGCCAGTTCTGATTAATTAAAATAAGGTGCGGTTACATTTAATATTCCTTTTAATTATTCAATATTTTGCGCTACTTACATACAGTGTTTGTGATGATCTTACTGATTTAAGTCAGCATAAACTTCTATGGGTACACTGTTCAGTGACTTTTGTAAAATATATAAGCACTCAAATTATATTTTCGTTTGGCTTCAAATTTGATTACATAGCCGAAGGATTTTCTTGTTATGCAAACACAATGTCTAAGCGATGTAAGAAAACTTTTTAAAATCCTATTTAAATATGCTTTTTACATTTCGAAAGCTCTTTAAACCTCTCCATTAACTAATACAATATTTACCAACCAAAGCCTTACCACTTATACGTTATATACAAAATGGCACATGCATTTGTTTAATTGGGTTCTTCTCACCATACCTAATCAATATAAAAGAGTACAGAGTTCCTATGTTATAAAATAAATAAGATGAAAGGAAAATGGAAAACACTTCTAGGGTATTTGAAAACTGTTTTAGTATTTAGTAAAAGCTCGAGTAATTGAAATTAAATTTTAGAAAAGTTTATAAACAACTTGCTTTAAATTGTTGTATTTAGGTGAAGGTTATAGTACTTTTTCTATGACCATATACTACATAAAATAGTATAACAACTACTAATATTTAATTAAATTATATTTATTTAAACATAACAACAGCATAATGTATAAGACAATGCGCCAACGACGACGACGACGACGACAAGACAATATATGCTCACATAATAAAATATCAACATCATTTTAATGTTCATTCAATTAAAATATGATTTTTGAGCATAAGACGACGATGAAAAAACTAATAATTCAATTAAACTTTTTATTTATACATCTGTGTATGTGTACGGGTGTGTAGACTTGCGAAAAGCCTTAAAGCACAGCAATTCTGGTATTTATTTACTTCACATGTTCATCATATATGAATGGATATGTATGCATTGCATGTATTTTTGGAATAATTTACTTGTCAGTCGTTTTTTCATTTTTGCTCTTCAAATTTTCCAACTTTCGTTGTACGTACACAATGTACATCATGCATGTATGTACATACAAATAACTTACATGTATGGAAAGCTTTATATTATATTTTCTATAGTAACTGTAAGTTCATCAAATCAAGTAGTTTTTCGTTTACTTTCACCAACAACGAGATATTTGAAAAAAGCAGGTATGTAAATGGTTCAATTTTATACCGCACAATTGCATAGTTTATTTCGCGGTTAAGCAAGAACTAGCGGTCATTATTTTTAAGAAGAAGATGATTTCAAAATCCTAGCTATATACATGAAAACTTTGAGCTTCTGTAACAAGTGTCTATTTCTACAAGTGTCTATATTCCTTAATCGATTCCTGACTCCCTGGAGATCTCCAAAACTTTTCGGACCTTGAAAGGAATTACACAGTATATATACTCGCACCACAGAATCGTTGATGGTCTGGAGTGGCATCGATGACACCACCAATGTTTACACTCGGAGGAGGATTTAGATTTCGCTTTCTCATGCACCGGGGCGTGAAGCAACGCATCATCAATTTACGCTCTTCCAATATACTGATATGCACCTACCTATTCTGCTTCGAGTTGGAAGAGGTCATCAATAATAATATCCCGGATCATGACATTACAGTTTTCGCGAGCGACGTTAATGCACAAATCGGGAGGAGTGCAGAAAATACATTGCATATATCCATACATTGCATACCCTCTACAGCCAAACCAACCATGGCACAAAAACCACAATGTATTGTACATTAATGTGCACTATATGATTTTTTATTTTTTTTAAATCCAGCCGAAACCTTATAAAGCCGGCTGAAACCGTACTACAGCCATGCCAACTATTGATTGATTGATTGATTGATTGATTTTGAATGTACGACCAAGTTCTTAGGCTTGAGTTCCCGGATGACGCCGGGTCCACCGTACACCCTTTTTTACACATAACAAAACCGAAGGATTGGATAGGTTAGTTAAGTGGGACAGAATCGGCCCGGTTACAGACACCTAGGTATAGCCGATAGTTAGTAACACAAAGACAACACAATTCTAATCTACTAGATGAAGGATAAAGGCTTAATAGGTTAATGGATAACGATGGTATTGGTCTTCAACAATTGCTTCTTTAAAACGGCAACCTAAGAAAAAATATTATTATTTCACATGCATCTGGAATTTTCCTGAAATTTAATTCTATTAATACTTTTCGGCTTCCTAATCAAAATTGGTTGACTCGACCCGTTACAGACACCTATGTAAAGTCGTTAGTAATAAAATGACAACACAATTCTAAACTACACAATCAGCAATTACAATGAAGCATTAATTCACAAGCATCTGTAAATTTCCTGAAATTTAATTCTAAATTCATATTTTCCGGCTTCCTAAATAATTGAAACATTTATTAATTTAATCATTCTGCAACTCCGCAACTTACAGTAGAATTTCCTGAAACCAAAGTTATTTGAACTATATTCAAAATAACTCTAAAATTCATTAGTATATTTAGGACAATATATATACAATATAATAAAATTATACTTGAATAAAATAAATGTATAGTAACGATTAGTATTAACTAAATTAATTTGGTTCTCATAAAACAAATAAAATAAATCGAATCCAGGAAAGGCACGCACGACCTTCCTAACTTCTAAGTCTGTTGATTTGATGGATTTATTTATAAAAAAATATTTATGAAAGTCACTTGTCCTTGTCATCCCTAATCTAATACAAATATGTTTATTTATAAAAATAGAAAATGACCAAACGAAAACTGGTTTCAAAAACAGCTAATCTGGAATCTGTAAGGTAATGTATTAATAATGAATGTTTTTCACAGCTTTAGAATCCCCAATACCTAAACAAATTCAACCAAAATTAAATAAAACTAATTAAGTAATCAGGAATCTGTAAGATAACAGAATTAATAATAAGTAGCTAGCACATCTGTAGATCCATGATAATCAAATAACCCAATTATATGGTTCAATGCTTTAATTATAAAATAAATAAATCAGAAAATATTAAAATAACATATTAAAAATTAATCTACGATAGTTAACTATTGTATATATATATACATAAACACACACATATACATATATATATACATACATACATACATATATATATATATATATATATATATATATATATATATATATATATATACATACACATATACACATATACATACATACATACACATATACATACACACACACATACACACACACATATACATACACACATACATATATATATCTACAACAGCATTAAATAAATTATAAATTATATAATCGACATACGTCGATAATTATTTGTCCAATCTAGAACAAGTTAACCAAAACCTTTACCAATTTACAGTCTTCCAAATAATCTAGAAAAAAATTTAATTAAAAAGTGCATGATCCCGAAAAACTATCTACATATAGCAAATTTGACTGCATTTCAAATGTACTCCGTAGCTTCCATGTAATTCCAAATATTCAAATATTCGCAGAAATAGCAAAGTTATAAAGTTAAGCCAACAATTCCAATTCGGTCACAGCCGCCTACCTCTACATGTCCTAAACTAGAGTTCCAAAATTCGTTAAATTATTATTTTCACGTTCAAAACAAGAATAATAAGAAATTTAAGAAATTTAATTTAATTTTACACTAAAACCTAAAATTCAAATAAATAAATTATTAATTTATACTTCTACAAAGATCTGTATATATGAATGCGATAATACGTTTTCCGCGGAACCAATTTACCGTGTAAATCGGAGGATGGGTGTATATGAATGAATGAATTCATCTGTCAAGGAGAAAACGAAAAGTACAGACTAACCACGATCATGCTTGTTTAGTTTCTATCCAATTTCGTCATATATTTATCCCCTCAAAATTTTGTTTTATGTATTTTATTTGTCTATTTCCTGTTTATTCTTTTTTAGTTGAAACTTGGAAGGGATAAATTATAAAACACTAAGCATGATCATAATAATCTATTCTCAGTTCTCACTCACGCAACAAGCGCAAAAACAAAAAATAGAAATGTATGTATATTTTTAATATACTAAACCAAAACATATAAATGAAATGGTATTTTATTTTACGCTCCTCTCTTAACACGTTTACGCAAATAGAAACAGTTAAATACATATTTTATATAATTAAAATTTATTTCAGAAAAATATGAATTAAAATAATGAAAAACACTTATCTTAGGCATCCATTGGAATCAAAAAAGTCATACATATTGAAGATTTACATACACTGCGTACGTTGCGTTCAAGCAACGGTATCAAAATACATATAAACGAAAACGTTATGTACATATTTTATACCATCACAAGCGCACCGTACACAGATTAAAATAAATATACAATACGTATAACTATTCACTTCACTTATTAAATTCACGCAAATTATTATTGAAATTATTATTTATTAAAATTATCAACTATATCAATATTATACTTTTTATTAGTTAATTAAAATACATTTAAAATAAATTATTTATTTATTTAAAGGAGAGACAAAAACACGTCCTTCCTCTACGACGATCAATCGCCGACCGTACTACAGCCATGCCAACTATGGTACAAAAAGCACAATGTATTCCTGCCGAAAAGTCATATAGTGCTCAATGATACACAATGCATTGTGATTCTTGTGCCATAGTTGGGTTTGCTGTAGTATGGTTTCGGCTAGCTTTATAAGGTTTCGGCTGGAATTCTAAGGTTCTGGATGAACTATATGTAATAGTTAGTTTGGGTGAAGAGGGTAAGGTCCCGCCTGCTTTTATAAGGTTCCGGCTGAAATTATAAGGTTCAGGCTGAAAAAACAATTAGTGTAGAATGATGCACAATACATTGTGATTCTTGTGCCATAGTCGGTTTGACTGTAGTATGGTTGTGGCTGGCTTTATTAGATTTCGGCTGGAATTATAAAGTTCTAATTGAAAAATCATATAGAGCACATTGATGCACAACCCATTGTGTTTCTTGTATCATAGTTAGTTTTGCTACAGAGGGTATGGTTCCGGCTTGCTTTATAAAGTTCTGGCTGGCTTTATAAGGCTTTGGCTGGATTTATAAGGTTACGGCTTCAATTTTAATGTTCCGTGTGAAAAATAATTTATGCACAATGATGCATAATACATTGTGCTTCTTACGCCATAGATAGTTTACCTCTAGTATGGCTTCATTAGGTTTTGGCTGGAATTATAAGGTTCCGAATGAAAAGACAATTAGTGCACAATGATGCACAATTTGTGGTTCTTATGCCATAATTGTTTTGTCTATAGTATGGTTCTGGGTGGCTTTGTTAGGTTTCAGCTGAAATTATAAGGTGCCGGCTGAATAATCATATAGTGTACAATGTTGCACTTTCCATTGTACTTCATGTGTCATAGTTAGTTTGGCCGTAGAGGGTATGGTTCCGACTGGCGAGACGGACACGTATCAAGTACTTTTTTCTTTATAAGAGAATTCACTTAAGTAACGTAGAGATCGAATGACTGAAGAACGGAAAACCAGATTGATCACGTCATGGTCTCTAACAGATATTTTACCAGCATATCCGACATAGGACCTTACAGAGGTTCCGAAATGGACAGTGATCACATGCTTGTCGTTTCAAAATATAAGTGCAGATTGTTATCTAAATTTAATGGACAAGCACAAACGACCGTGCGTTGCAATGTTCAAGATCAAATATCACTGCAGAGTTATCAATCAGCTGCCACTGACTATTTGGACCGGCACCTTAATAACGAAGAACCTCCACTCAACATCAAAAAGCAGTGGCTCGCTATATACAGTCGGTCGTGATGATTGGTTCGATCAGTGCCGCCTAAAATGGTTGGCTCGTAACACGAGAACCACTGTAACAGAATATATTAAACGAAGTACCTCTATTAGGGCAACTGCTCCACCGAGTGAGATATTTTTTTTTGAATATCTGTCAGTAGAAGAAGTAGTAGCAACTATTAGTAGATTGAAAAATGGGAAATCATTTGGTTTCGAAGGCACTGTTCTTGTATCAAATCTATTAGGACGTCGCTATTTAGGACCAAGTGAAGCTACCGGAGAATTGGAAGACTATGCGATTCTGGACACTTGTCATCTCTGTTTCTTTGTGTAAAACAACGTCTAAAACAGCAATAAAACAATATGCGTATCAACACCAAGGAGCATCGCAAATAGCGTAATCATCGATCATAATTTTGGTACATCTGCATTCGTATTTTTTACACCCTCTTTATATACGATTCCATAATCATATTCCTGTAATTTTATTCTCCAGTGAACCAATTTGTATTTTTTTTGAAGGCCATGTCAAGGCTTGTCGTGCATTACGATTTTGAATTTTTGACCGAAAAAATATGGTCTGAAATGTTTTGTGCACCAGCGTATGCACCAGCGTACTAAAAGCCTCTTTTCTATAGTGGAGCAATTTTGCTTTGTTACCGTTAAGTATCTGGATGCATAACAAACAGATTTATCCTTTTCTACGGGACCTTGCGAGAGGACCGCTCCAATAGCTATTTTACTTGCATCGTTAGTAAATTCGTTTTAAAAATCGGGATAATGCAAGATTGGTTCGTTACACAACAAGTCCTTGCAATATTCAAAACACTGTAAATATTTGTATCAAGGATTATTTCCTTGTCTTTTCTCAAATATTCCGTTAATGGTTTAATGACGTCGGACGTGTTCTTTATAAACTTTCAGTAATATTCTAGAAAACCCTAAAAGCTTTTAATTTGTTTCTACGTTTTAAGAGCTTGGAAGTCCTTAATAGCTTTGATTTTTTTCAGGGTTGAGTTTAACTCCGTGGCAGGTAACATTTGGCCCAATTGAATTTTTAAATCAGCCTTTCTCAATCTGTTGAGACTTGCTTTAAGTTTTGAATGTGCTCTTGGAGTGACCTCGGGAATACTATGATGTCATTCATGTAATACAAGCACGATTTTATTTGTATACCCATTGAATCGTCGAAGAGGAATTCTTTTGATCAAAAGGCATTCTTGTGTATTCATATAGTGCCCTTGGTCGACGGAAAATGCTGTTTTAAAGATATCTTGTTTTCTCACCTCTATCTGGTGGAACCCAGGTGCCATTATACATATATCGGTGATGTTTGGTAGAGTGAACCGATCTACAATAGTTTTCTCGTTTAACTCGCGACAGTAGATTACTAATCGCTACTTGACTTTGCCACTGGCATCGGTCGTTTTGAGTACTATCCAAATAGGAGACGACCAGAGTGAGAAAATTGGACCTTTGATTTCATCCTGTAACAACTTATCGATTTGCCTTTCGACCTTCGCTTTATAAACATGAGGGTATCGATAAATTTTGGTAAAGACGGGTTTCTATTCTTTCAGATTTATTTCATGTTTTCATTCTGAGAAATAATCTTTCATTTTTCATGGTGTTCTGTTCTATTAAATTCGATAAAATTTCACCTTCCTCGATATGTTTTCTCGATTAATCCGGCTATGATCGGACAACTATTAAAACTGCAGATCAATCTTTGCAGCAATAGATTTTCTCCGGACGGACTAAGTAGTCGTTAATGATTGTCTGGATGATGTATATATCACCATTTGCTACATCAACCGGAAGTTCAACGGTAAGCTTGCTTATGGGTAATATAGTGTAAGCTTTTGAGGAATAATTATAGGCATACATAACAACGGGACTAAGGAAAAAGGATTACTTTGATTTTGGGAATTGAACAAATTATAAATTCAGGCTTATCATAAGTTCATGACGATGACCACTGCTACGGTCATCAATAAACCGTTGATTCTCTCTGTTGCACTAGTCACTTTATTTTGATTTTATTGTTCTATATTCACTTTGTACCAATAAACAAACCGTTGGCACGAGCACTTTTAACTCTGAATATCGATAATTTTATAATTTCACTCGCTTATTCGCGTAATCTTTTTCGAATATTTCGACTTTATTTAACTCGCGTAAACTTTTATTTATTATATTCAATATGGATTTCAATTATGGTTTCGTTTCTAGTTTCCCTTTGAGAAATAACTAGAAGATTAAAACGACCTAAACTTGAAATTCCATTCCGTTAAAAATCGCGATGAAACATGGACTATAAGTGCAAAGGAAAAGCTTCTTTGTTTGCAACTCACCTCGCGAATAAGTTCCAGCCTCTACCTACCTAGACAAAAGCAGATGAACACATAAAACCAGTAAATAAATTGGATGAGTATAACATGCCTCCTGACTTATATTAATCAAATTTAACCTAAGTGCAAATAAATCTCTATGAATTGGGTTTGGAGATTGATCTCTTGAAATCGGATGGCTCTATAATCGAATATCGGGGTTTCATAAAAAACTAGCTTCTTGGCAACTTGTGTTGTCAGCACTTGCGAAAAACTTAGCTAAGAGTAGGTGCTGTATCGGCTAAAAAGCGGCTGCAAATTGTTGCAATTTCGAAAGCGAAAAAGTTCTGTGTTCATATGATAACAATCCGCATATTTCACATGATCATGCAAGGCTCTTCCGAGCAGAACTTAGTTGCCGTGTTCTTGAATCGGCTAGATTGTCCGGCTTTATGCCTCAATTGCTGGGTTGTTACCTGGCTGTTGGTGTCATATCTCCAAGTACAGCAACGATGAGACGTATACCCTATTTTGTACAGTGCTTGTCAAAATCAAGGATATCTGGGATGGTTGCCAAGTAACAGTCGGTGAACTTTCGAAACCTATTCTGATACACACTTGGATCCCGGGGCCTGCTGAGAATTTAAGTCCGATACAACCACAATCTGATAATTTCCTCGGGCGAGACGTTCGGCTGTCGATATTGAATTACTCATTACCAAACAATAGAATCGGAATAAGCCTTTTTGTGTTCCAATCTTAAAAAACTAAAGTAAACTACCAGGAAACCAAAGAATCGAGCCAAAAAATCCAATTTTCAGAATTTCTGGGGTTCATTCTTAGCAGCACAAAGAGAATATAAAAAAAAAGTTTAAGATCCGCTTGTGGCTTCTTGGATTAGCTTCTGTGAATGAATTAACAGTCTTTCCTACATCGTCAGACTTAATAGGTCCCTGTCTAAGATTGATTCTTGCAGACCTCCAATAGAGAAATTTACTCGGTTGAGACTTTATTAACTCTAAGTCTGTTGGTTCCGGAGATCCAAACGCTACTGGCAACCCACCTGACTGGGATTTAGTCGACAGGCAGGCACCCTCAGAGTCTTGCGCTGGAGTATATTCTCCTTTGTTCCGTATAAGGCAGGTGATCGTCATGGGGTATTTTTTGGTGAATTACAACAGGGGCTTCTTCTCCTTCGGGATCACTTTTTCAAGCTTGAATTGTTTTCCTGGCTGTCCCGCAAATTTGGAGCAGAAGCATAGTTATTTTCATCCATAAAGCTGGCCGGTCGGATTATACTGACCCTAAAGCATTTAGGCCTATTAGTCTCTCCCCAAACTTTCTCACAGCTCTCGTCATCACTCTGTAGCATACGTCATACTTACAGAGTTGGCAAATCGTGTGAAACTAATCTACATGAACTTGTCATAAGAATTGAAAGATCGCTTAACATTAAAGAGTTTCTAGTGGACACGTTCCTGGATATTGCAGGTGCCTTCGATATCACCTCGTTTTCTACCATTATCGAGGTCTGCATAATTTTGGCATTAATCAAACCATCGTTGCATTGATTAATTCATGCTCAAGTCTCGAAGAGCATTTGGGAAGTTCTGGGATGGGAAGGACTATTAACGGTGCTATCCGCATTGCGGAATCCTGTGACCACTTCCAAACTGGTTAAGGACTGTAAATAGCCGCCTGTGTTGCAACAATAGTGTCAATGTGGGAGCCGGCTGATTGTGATATTGAGAGAAATGAATGGCTGTTTCTTTGGCCAGAATAGTTCTCGTCTGGATTTCATCTGACCTGCGATTGTAAGTCCGCTGAGCTTTAATAATGGCAAGAAAGCTTTTAAAAACTACGTTCATTTTGAAGCTAAGCGCAATTGGCTTGCTTCATCTACCTGCCGGAAGATGAAAATCCTTATCTGTGAACCTAATTTGAGGCTAACTAATTGGTCGGTGTTCTTACGGGTCATGATCATTTCAACCTCCACACACAAAGAATGGGGCTTGCTCGTGGATTCTTGTGTGATGACTGACTTGAAGAGGTCGACGTCAGCATTCACTTTGTTGCTGTTATCCAGCCTTTGAATTATTTAGGCTTCAGTTTCTTAGCGACAGATCTTTGAATATTAATCAGCAGTCCTCATTGCCTTGGTTCAACCTCTTGCAGTTTGTTAACGCAGCGGAAAGCAGTTGCCTTGTTATTTAGGATAGAATCTTTTTTTCGTAAATGCTATATAATTTTCAAAATGTTCGCAAAAAACGAAAAAGCTTCAATGGAAGTTGCCACTTCTCAAAAACCAATTTCGGCCAAAAATCACTACAATCTTCCAATTAACGAAAAAATTGCGTTTCATCTCAATCAATCAATGACTAGGGTTTTTTTTTTACCAAAAATCGTAATTCTCGATTAAATTTTGGAAAACTGATTAGTTAACTTAGGATTTTAGTTTTCCTCGTAAATGATATTTTTTTCATATGAAATATGGGGTTATTCTGGGTAATAACGAACTTTCGAAAACTGCTTTCTCGGATTTCGGCGATATGGTAAATCTGCAAACATTTTTCAGGCCTAATATTCTTTATTTTACTACGAATGTAAAAAATTCGATTTCAATCATTATTATTATTACGGCTACCCATAATACGAAAGGATGAAAGAGTTTAAATACTTGTTAGTGCCCGCTGGTAAATCAGTAAAACCAGACTCTATATAAGGTCGCTCTGTACCTGGCCGTAGTACACTTGTTTTTCATCCATTTTTTACAATTATTGATTGCTCGGCAATCGGTTCGATTCCCGAGGGTAACCAGAAAAAATTATGACTAGCTGCTTATACTGTGCTTTGTCTAGATATTTTTCGCTTAAAGTAATTTTGAACCAGGACCGATAATTTAATAATCTTTTTCAACCACCGTGCTTATTTTTAATCCCAAATGTTTTCAAAATTTCTGGAATTTTTACGCAATTATAAGAATTACAACGTCAATCCACATACTAGTTTTTCGAATTTCTTCAAAAGACGTTTTAGGATTAAATGCGAATTATGTAAATAAATAGATATTTTTATGCGTGGTCATTTTACCTGCCAACACTTTTTGTGTTTTGTATAGTTGCTGTTACTATACAAATGTACCATTAGGAATTTTTTTTGGTGAATTTTATCTGTGGTATTATTTTAGTAAAATTTGTATCTACACTTTGAGCTTTTATACATTTGCATATACATAAATTTAAATCGTGTATGTGTTGGAACATAATATTCGTTTTATCTCATATCAAACATTACCAATAGATTTTCTCATTAGATATAATAAATCATAGGCCGCCCTATTTCAATAAAAGTTTTGTATTGTGTTATCTAAAACTATTTTATTCACCCCTTTATGATGATAGATTGGGAAGGAACAGATATCTCTTTATAACCATAAAATGACAATAAACAATCGAGTCACACATATGTAAAACGTAAACGAAATAAAACTAAGTGATAATTCTATTTTCTATAGAAAATAGATATCCATCCGCCTCATGTTCTATACACCCAAACCTATCCACCTACGTACGATAGCATTAAATTGTGTTATTTTAATTCATATTACCTACATCGTGCTGTACGAGTTTGCTTTGTGTGCCATGAAGCTTTAATAATTTTTTCCTGTTACTCGTTTATAGTTTCCATCAAATGGAAATGGTATATTAGTAGTTAATTTTTGAAAGAACAGGTGTTTCCTAATTTGTAAATTCTTTGATATACTGCAGAGTCTTATATAGTACATGGTGTAGATTGTACATAATTTCTTAATTGAAATAAATATGTTGATATAACAACAGAAAAAATATGTCGGTCACGTAATCTTACTTTAAATTCAAAGATCTTGACGTCAACAAATGAAATGTCCTAAAATAGACAAGACTCGAATACTCAGTTTCACTTCAACACTATTTAACTTAATATAATTTTTGAAAATATAATTAAAGTTTTTCATAGAAAAATAATATCCGGAGAAGTGAAAAACTTTTCTACTTTCGTTCTACAAAATAAGCAAAATACGTCAAAGTTTAAATAATAATTAATTTGTTTTCTTTTTAGTAACAATTTTACAAAGGTATCGAGAAGGACTGGCACAAGTACCTAAATTGGCTTATTGTATAAAATCATAATAATTAAAATAAATTTTTATTTTAATTAGTAAATGTAATAATTTTGTTTATTTTTCTTGTTCAAAAGGAAGTTAAGATAATTGAAATTTATTATAAAACGTAAAAGTGGAAATGGCATTAGAATGTAAGGGTTACGTCCACAATATGCTTAGAATAAATAACAGCGATAAGATAATAAGAACATTGCCCTGTTTCTAAATTGTAATATTAAATTTCTAATTCTCGTCAACCCTTAAAACAGATTCCAAATTTATGGTATTATGTTCCATTACGCTTCAATACTGTATCACTTACTTGTCGACCACTGCGCAATTCATAATACAGGCTAAACTTGTTTTAAAAAATTTCCCGAGCGAATGGTATCAGTTAATCTCGACAAAATTTTATTTCGATGAACCGCAAAATCTCCATAAGAAAATCGTTTGGGAATTAATAAAATCGTCGATACAATGTTGTGGTTTACGATTAACTGTCCATACGATTAGCTATCGTATTCTAACGCATAACTGTTCGCCCGATTAAGTGTTTATACGATGATACGATTAAATGTTTACGACGATATGGTTGGATACCGTTTTTGAAATATGTTCGCTAGATCGACATAAACGAAGATAATTATCAATTTAGCCAAAATTTCACAACAAGAATTTGGCTATACGCTCGTATCTTCATAAACACTGAAATTTCATGTGTTAGGTCCTGAAACCTCCAGAGGTAATCAAAACTTCGGCTTGAGTGTAGGTCTCTCAACACACAAAAATGTGGGAAAATCGAAAATTTCTACTAGACAATTCTTTGCGCCTAAACGGTAGATTTGTGGACTAAAGTGCTGATAACAAAATTGTTACTTTTAGAAGAGCTTTCAAACGATGTGCTACATTGGATTATATAGGAATAAAATAAAATATTTTTTTCTCCAGCGACAGGGCGGTTGCTTTTAATACTGAATGATTCGGTTAAATTTGCGACATTCTTCACAGTGTTTTCAATGACATGGGATACGTTTATATTCTATAGTAAACGAATGATGCCACAAACGATAAACCGATGGATTTTTAAGATCTTTTAAATGATTTTCCACATAATAAGATAAAATGTAATCTGGGTTAAGCAGCTAGCAGTAGTAAAAAGAATAATTTGCCAACAGCTCCAAAACGGTGGAAATGGTATTGACAAATATGTTGTCTGATTCAAAATCTTTCAAAAAATACGCGTGTGTATGGGAATAATAAATAAGACTCTAAAGCAATATAGTGGTGTTGGACGGTTTGACGTACAGATCCCAAATTCTATTCAGCCCTCCGAACTCAAAATAGCAGAAGATTGGCCAAAAAACTGCAAATTGCACACGCCATTCTTGGGAGGCCTTTGGTACAAAGTTCCAAGAGAATTTTGACGTAGAACATTTCTATCCTAAATTCAATAACTTCACGCTAAAGGTAACATCTAACATCCCAAACAAATTAATTCGTTTCGAAACATAATCGATAAAATAGTTTGTGATTCTTAACTTTAGCAGATTAACACCGACCTAACTATATCAATTCGAATAAGTATGACCCTAGGTAAAATTTAATTATAATTTTCGAGTGGGCTTGATATGGTATAATGAGGTTAAACATTAGATTTTTTCGGGAGTGATTAAGAATTACTCATACTTCGTTATCGACAATTTTCGACGGCCTGTAAAGCAGGAATGGAATTCTTAATGGTGTTCCTTATTTTTCAAGGTAAAAATCAAATTTTCATAATGAATCCAGTACAAAGTCATGGCAGTTGAATTCCGTTTAGTAAATTTTTTCCATAGTGGTACTATTTTATAAAAAAATACGGAGAATTGAAAAGTTACTCCTGTAGCCACTAAAGTGAAATTTGATAAAATTTTATTTGAGTCATTCCAAATTAAATTAAAACTGTAACTAGAGATATAGTTCACTGAATTGGAATAGTCAGATCGATGTCCATTTGGCAAAATATTGAATTCCAAAGCTTTTTATCTAGAAAACATCAAAAAATTTAAAATGTTAATCTCGTAATGTCCTCAACGCTCACACTAACCTCAGTACCAATTTCACATGGGTTCAGGACCAAATGTTTTAGCACAGTGAAAGCAACATTTGTTTGCAAAATTTTGAATCCAAACCGTTGATTGATATAGAATTATGTTCAATTCGTTATCGACACTTCGAATTAGTTAATCGAAAATATCATAAATTATAAATCCATAAATTTATTAATAAACAATTAAGATATTCGCATTACATTCCGTAACCACTTCAAAGTCAACCTGGACTAAACCTGAATGTCAACTCCTATTTAGAATCACTGTCCATCGAATTGGCAACGCCATATCATTGCCTTCTGGTAAAATAACGCCTGAAAAAATGTTTTTTCATCGGGAAACTCATCAAACCACCATTAAAGCAATTATCTTATTAGACAGTGTCATAGTTCACCGAATTGGTAAATTTCGGCCGGTGTTATATATCTGACAAAATCATGTTTTGCAAAACTATTTTATCGACTAAACGTCGGAGCATCATAATTTTACTCCCTTGATCCCATCACTCCCTTAACCTTAATGCTTAGTAAATTAAAGGAAAAATCAAAATTTATCTCAATAACTTCATGCAATCTAGCCAAAATTCAACTTAGGATCATAGCCCATGAATTAGGTATGGTCAGATCGGAAAAATTACCCAGAAAATTAAAATTAAACAAAATTAAAATGTAGCTTAGGGTATTGTGTCATCCTCGTCCACCTAGCAATATTTTGTTATGCACACCTTTACACGCCAATACATAATATCAAATTCAAGGTATCGCAATTTTTAACTTAGTAAGATTGGTGTCTACAAAAAAACCCAAAGAAAATAATATGACGATGTCAAATCGCATGGTATTGGTGGCAAATTGACATCAGCATTTCTTGAAATTATGCGATCATCGAAATTGGTTGCCAATAAGTCGAGTATTTTACGATTTGTGTGACAGGTGGCACCGTCTTGTTGAAACCAAAGATCATCTAAATTAGTTTCATCCAATTTTGGTCAATAATTTTGGAGGTAAAGTGGTTAACGACAAGTTTAATTGTTGTGAACGACGCCTCAAAGATATGCCGGTCTGGCGGAAACATTGGAAAGGAACTTCTGTCAAATATCGGGAAAATATTACAAAAAACTGGAAAAAGTCAACGTGCGGATGAATTTCGATTATACCGAATGCTTACAAAATGGAACAAAATTCCTTGGTTATCGTAGAACTAATCAAGGCATTCCATCAAATGAAAAAAGTTCTTGGTATTTGAAAAATAAAGAGGCCTGGAAATAAATAATTTGAAATAATTTCTCGGACCAACCTCATACTATAGGAGTTTCACAAAGGAGTATGCTAAATTAGGCCTTTAACGAATCTCACCAGAGGTGACTTACATCGCAATGGATGCAGTATTGACAACACTTAAAAAATACGCTGGACGAATTATCAATGTGAAATTCTAGCTGATTCACATCATCAACTTAACCAGCTACGATAAAATAAGTGACAAAATCACACTCGAAATCAACAACATTGAAGGAAGTGAATTGGAACAGCGTGGAAATGGATATCGGAGTCACCAAAATTCTCAATGAACCGATCCCAATTTATTAAAACCTAGAATATAAATTTTCGTCCCGACCATCGAATCTCACAATTTACGAGAAACTATCAATTGATGGTCGATTTCTGCCGTAGAGATTTTTTTATTATTGTTGTTGTGAAAACCGAAAAGTAACTTACATTCGACCAAAGTCGAAACGCTCGAAATATCGCAGCATTACTTAAGAAATCTGTCACTTTCAGTGTGCCGATTTTACAGCAAAAACTTTGAGCCCTAGGCTCTAGAAATACTAACGTGAAAAGCTTAGATATGAACCTCTCCAATCAATTAAGCTTAACATAGAACATAAATCCTTTTCAAATCCATTATACAAATTCAAATCGGCACAAAAATTAAAAAAAATATTTTAAAAACCGTGCGACTCACGGTTTTTTTTGGGAAGCTTCGGTTGAATCTTTATTTTTTCGACCATGTTTCTAAAAAAATTTGCAAAAATCATAAAACTCCCAAAATCATCACAACCAATCAATTCCAGTTGCAATGCATAACGTAAAGGAGGATTCTATAGAATTAATGCCTGATTGTGTAACACACAATATTCGACAAATTCATACCATGTCTCCACTACCAGACCGTAATTTTCACGTAGCCTCAGCGAAATAAATTCATTTGACCTCATGGTTTCGTGAACTAATACGTCCTGGGTTCAGGGAATTTCATTCGCAATTAGATAATTGTTCCTCGTGTCCTGATGACACCTCATATTATCTAATTCGGGCAATTAAAATTTTTGTAGTATGCCACGATGTTTTGAAGAAACCCGATCACCAGGCAGAAAAGGGCACCAATTCTTGTGATGTCAATAAATGTGACGTGAATATTCAGTGTTCTGAACGCAGTTGTTTCACTATAGTTAACATTTCTCTCTAGGTGGAAATGAGCATCGTCGAGGTGCAAATTATCTTTATTAGATAAAGACTTTATTCTTTAAACGAGAAACATCGTAAAAATAACCACTGATCTCCATCATTCAATCACCTTATATCTGGTTATCGAACGACCATCCAAAATATTTTAAAGAATAGCGAAAATTAAGAATTCAATCCCTAAAATTCTTAATTATTTCTAGCGATGATTAAAGCAATTATCGTTGTTCGTTTGGTGTTAATGGAAGATAAGCGTCTTATGCTTGCAGCATAAGATTGGTCTTGATCTTGAGATTGCATCTAACTTTTAACTGTTTACGCTGTAGCATGCTTTCAATCTTTCCTGTCCGTTATATGAAAACGATTTTCAATCACAAGAAACTACTACACAAAACATAGTTGCTTAGCTAAATGATTTCAATAGAAAGATAAATAGAAATGCGATGAAAATGCCAATTTAATTTGTATTATTCTGTACAGATCTCCGAAACTTTACTAGAATCTGTCAATTTGTTTTTTCTTGAAAATAAATCGAAATCTCAAAAACGAACCGAGAAAACACTTTGGTTATCCATAATTGACCTATTTGACGTTTTACGTTATAACTTAAAAAATATTTAAGATAAATGTTTGTCTTATTATTATCTGTCTATTCGCACCAGATTCTCTCAGCTCAGATTTTTTCAACTTTCATGCCGAAAGTACTGCATCGATTTTAGTGTAGCTTAAATAAGCTTGTAGTTGACATGCTCGAGAACATTGGTTTATGGGTTATATAGGTTGCCATTTATTTAGAAGTTACAAACAGACACACCAATTTTATTTATATCTATAGATAGATTCTTAGCGAATTCAAAAAAATTGTCGACTTACCACAAGAAGTCTCAAACCGAAGTATCCAATTAATAATATTTAACCGGCTAACTAATATCAAAGAAGAAATCAAAGAAATAATTAAAGTAGAAATCGAATGTTTGCTTCGTGAAATCGGCTATAGAATACGCGGAGCCTACGATACTTAACAAAAATTCCACAATCTTATACGTTCTGTCAATACTCAAAATAAGGAGCGAAGATTATAACCATGTCGTCGTTAGGTCATCGATGAAACTATTTAGAACCACCGCTCCACCGCAAAATTCAATTCTTTCCATTAAACCTTCATTTTGCGATATGAACTAACTAGGACAAATAAGGACCATTGTATCAGCCAGCTTATAATGATTTACATGCTAAATGTGACTAATGGGAGTAAGGAATTGGCAAAAATATTTTCATTTCATTTTTGCCGGAATTTTGTGGCCTCCTGATGAAATAAATTTAGAGTAAATATTTTACAAAGAAAGATGATTAGGAAAATTTTGATCGAGAAAAATTATTTCCAACTTAGGTTTCTTTCGAAAATATTTACACTAAATGGATTCTATCAGTAGGCCTAAAATACAATGCAGACTTATGAATGCTATGAATTTTCCCCCTAATTTCTTATTCTCAAGGAAACCCAGAATAGTGTCAACAATGTGACATTGACGCATCGATAATTAAGAATATCTAAGGTCTTACTGCAAGTACTTCTTCAACCCAATATAACGTAAAAAGACGTTAAACGTGACCCAGAGATGAAGGCATTCTGGCAGCATAGCAACGTGAAGCAGTTACAAATATAATTGTCACCTACTCGCTTTGACCTCGAGTTGGTCGGGAATTTAAATAAAAAGTATAGATCGAAACTTTTTGTTTGCGGATTTCGGCAGCTCGCAAATAACTCATAATTCTAATTTTTGCCTGTTTTACAAGGTTGGGCGGCCGGCACAACAATGGTTTAGATTTAGATTTATTAATAATTTTCATATTAATTTTAAATTTAAGTAAATACGTACGCTTCCGACAGAGCGGTACGAGAGTGATACACAGATGATATACAGATGATAATTATTACTTGTAAGGGTAGTTATAGTAGTACGCAACAACGGTATTTAAATAATTATACGATTTTTGAAAATTCGAATAACTGCGAAAGTGCTAATTAAAATTTGAATTCCAGAAATTTTTTTGTTGAACACGAGAACATTAATTAAATCCTTGGAATGAATTACATATTTCTGTTACACAGATTAAATTCAATTAATTTAACAAACCCTTCGATTTTCCCATAAATGTAAAGCAGAAGTTTGGTTTAATATATTTAAAGAATATTAAAATCTCAAATATTTAACTTTATAATTATTAATCAAAGATTTATTTGCGTCACCTTTTTATACGCATAAAAGCACAAACAGAAAAGTCCAACAAAAAACCTTAAATAAAATTTAAGCTTTATTCCATCATTATCTCACAAATATAAAATAAAACAAAAAAAATGTTTTCGATAAACACTCAAGATAAATGTAGATAAAATTGTCGCTGTACCATAAGATTCAAACAAATCACATTTTCCAACCGCAAAATACTCTTGATAATTAATTAGCTTTACAGCCGTACGAGCCACCGCACACACGAGAAACACAATAGAAAATCGGCACAACAAAACAAAATCGTTTAAAACGCATTTCATCACAAAAAAAACAACCGAGCTTTTTAAGCTTTTTATTTAGATTCGTTTTTCGTTTCTATTTTATGAATGAGCCAACAACAAAATCTTGTACACGGAAAAACATTTTCTTCTTAGCTCGTTTTGGTTTTCCACAATTTTATGGAATTTTACCATGAAAACGGGTATAGAGTATATTTCATACTGAGAATTTCACTCGACGTTAAGGAAAAGTATATAAATGGAAAATTTATTTGAAAATTTTCATTCATTCTGTTATCGTCTCCTAAACAACTGTAACTGAAAAAAAATAAAAGAAAATTACAAATTAAATTAAATAATATATAAAGTGTTTTTGAATAGTTTTATTTTGTGTGTGTGAATTTTATAAAATTAAAATTAAAAAAAAATAATTTAATTGTAAAACTTTTGTTAAAGTGAAAGTGAAAGATATGTTTTAAAAGGATAAAACTTAAAATTATAAATTAATAACGAAAATGTTTATTAAAAATTAGTTTAAAATAAAAATATTAATATTCAGTTTGGTTTAATTTTATAAATTTTGTGAATTTTATAGTGAATTTTATATTACTATACAATACTAAATAAGCTTTTGTTAGATTATAATTTTTTAGAAAATTTAACAAAAAAAAGTTTAAAATCAATTATTAGTGATTTTATATAATAAATTTATATAAAGATATTTTTGTATTTTAAATAAATAAGTGAATTTTCATTTTAAAATGAGAGCTGTAATAATTTTTTCCTTATCTGTTATATTTTTTCAAGCAAAGGTAAGTAGAATTTTAAATGAGTTATGTTTATGCTGTATGTTTGTCGAGTGCTTTATGCTGAATATACTCGTGTGTGTGTATATAATCGATGAAGTATGTACGTTTATGGGATTAATAATTATTATTATTTTATACAAAAGACGATTTTTAATTTGCTGTGCTGTTCATTTCAAATAATTTGAGAGATTGGGGGGAATCGTCTGCCTTGGGATGAAATAATTGATAAAATTATTTTAAATAACATTCAACTTGAAAATTTTCAAAATTAATTTTCTTTTTTAAGAAATTATATTAACTATTTTACCTCAGAATTTGATTAAACTCTTTGAATCTATGTGGTACATTTTCACATTCCCTTACAATCCCGAAATACTAATATTTGAAAATTTCCAATTCCCAGATCAAATTGAAATTAAATTTTCAAAACATTCTGAATATTTGTATTCAAATTTTCAATCCGAGAATAATCTATTTGTTTCTACCGTTTATTGGTTTTTTAAATATAACAATTAAAGGCTGTTGACCGGAATCGAAATTCTGTTAATAAATGCCCAAAAATAAATCATGTTATAGTTGCTAGTTTTGTTACATACTAGAGCTCTTCGTGTCATCCCGCGGCTGTTTTTAACCATTACATCCTCTTTTCATTTCACTTCCAAATTTTTCGATTAATAATTTTAGGTAATTTTGTTTGATCCTTAACTATAACTATTTCAATAGAGTTGTTATTTGATAGTTTTATTTGCTTCAATGTTAATGATTATTGAAACTGTTTGAAATATTTGCAAAACCTTCGTTACACTTGGTAAATATTGGACGGATATATCTTAACATAAATACATTTGCATTGGAGCACTTTCACGCAAGAGGGTTTATCACCATAGTAAGCTGGTTCAGTACTAAGTCATCTTTAAAATCATTCAGATTACTCTCAAATGAATCGAGTGTGTAGCGGTATTCCTGACTTTACATAATAATATTGTAATTAAGGTTATCTGCTCATTCAAATTCACTGAAAGTTTGAAAATTAAACGTGCTTCCACCTTTGAGTAGCGTTAATTTAATTCTGGATTATTCTGAAGAGGTTTTGGCAATCCCAGTTTCGTTTTGGAAGAAGTACGGATCGATGATTTCGCTAGACCAAAATCAGCACCAAACAGTCACTTTCACTGGACGCATTTGGTGCTGGTGCATCTGGTGTGAGACATTGCCACTAACGATGCTTTGTTTGGATGACTTTGGGTCAACTTCCTACTGCTCCAGAGTCCAATCAGCGAATACACGGCGTTGTCTTTGGCCATTGCAAGCTCAAGTCCCGATGCAAAATTCGCTAAATTGAAGTGGTAGAAAGGCGAAGTTCTTGTGAACGACGTACACTCTCACGCACAACAGCGATGTTTTCAGCAGACCTTGCGTTTCGGTGACGTACGGGTATTGGCTGATTATTTATCGAACCGGTTGACTCAAATTTTGTTTCCAAAAGCCGACTAGTGGTCTCGGCAAGACGGCTGTGGCGAGGATACGAATCACGTAATGCGCGGAACGTTTCTCGAACAGGGCAGTGATTTTGAAAATAAAATTTGATCATTTACACACGGTGTTCAACGCTATATCCTTCCATGGTAATTTGACACACACTACTGAACAATTCACAACAAATTTGACATATATTGTTTTAACAACATTGCTTTAACCTAACCAATTTTGGGCGTCCTATTGAAAGACCCTTTATAATCAAGAAATTTTCCTGTTTAAATTTCGGATAACCAACATAGTCAACTCTTTTTGGTTGAAAACTTAATCTTTAAAATTATTTCAGTTTTTTAATTCTTAATGGTTTTTTGTAGATGCTAAACCGTTCAACATTATTGTAAAAATTGCGAGAGCTTCCATTGAAGCTGTCACTTTCGGTACACAGATTTCCACCCAATTTCGCTAGAATCTCCCAATTAATGAAAAAAGTTTAAATATGTAATTTGGAAAACTGATCTGCAAATGCAAGTGCTTTCGATGTCGTTTTGTACTTGAAAAAGAACTGACTGCGCTTATTTGTCGCAAATAATGTATAAATGGTTTACCAAAGTCAGGATACGTGAGTATCTGATTCGTAGCTATGTCTGTTTTAAGCGTCCCGAATGACTTAAAATGTTCTTGATCTATTTAGTACAATTTAACGTTCTTTCTTTAAATATAGTTGTTTGTTGATTTGAATAATCTTTTAAAAATGGCCTAAATAGTATCTCGCAAGATCAAGGAATTGTTTAATTTTCTTTTGGGTTGTTGGTAATGGCTATTCCAGAACTTTGCCTCGTTTATATTTGTTAAGTTTGACGCCATCCTGAGTTATGGCGTGCCCTAAAGATTCTGTTTTTCTTTTGAAAAATTCGCATTTATCAAGTTGAAGTTGTTAATTGAATTGAGACAATCTTTACCAGTACAACTTTTAGATTATTCATGGGGTTAAAGAATTTTTCTTCTACAATAATATAATCGTCTCAGTAGACGTGAATTGTTTTCCCAAAAGTTCCTGCAGTACGTTGTTCATTGCTCTTTGGAAAGTTGGTGATCCATTTTTCAATTCAAGAGCCATACAACAACATCTAAGTGGCTTTGTTTTCCTTTGAGATGTTGTATCCATGGGTATCTGGTGGAATCCGGATATTAAGTCTAAGGTACTAAAGTATTCCAACTTAAGTATTATCAATAATCTCTTCGATTTGAGGGATGGAAATTTATTATCAACCGTTTGTTTTGTTTATATATATATATATATATATATATATATATATATATATATATATATATATATATATATATATATATATATATATATATATATATATATATATATATATATATAAACATCATTATAAAATAGTATTCAGATAGTTTTGGAATATAAATTTCCATTAGTAGTGCATCTCCGAGCGAAAGGCAACCAGTTTAGCTTGAAGTAAAATGTTCTAAAAATTTTTCCGTGCCGTCACTATTTCAGGTGTATAACCAGAGACAATCCAAGCGCATTTCAGCGTTACAGTTTTACACTATACGACAAGTGCCAAGATTCTTACGTTCCATTTTATTCACCTTAGCATGAAACCGTCGATATTGCAAATATGGAGGTTATCAATCTCTGGATATAGGAATCCGCAGTTTCCTAAAGTAAAATTAGAAGAAAACTCGTGCGATACGACATAAACGAGCTTGGTAATTTCTAGTACAATGTAAATAATTATTTTCACACAAATTAATTTGAAATTTTTTACTTATGATCTATTGATCACGGGTACATTCGCGGAACGGGTACTACAAAGGCTCTAAGAATTTTAGATACCGAGACTCTTTCACTTTTAAAGCTAGAAGTTGATGCGTGCATGTAGCCAAATAGGGAGTTCAAATTTTATTGGGCTACGCTTAGTGTGAACATTTTCAAACTTACTTTGAAAGCGCTAAGTAGTTTTTACTGTCTCTGGAACCAGAGGTTTTAATTTGCATGTTTTCCTTTCCAGCTTATACATATAAAAAAATTCACAATTGAAAATAAACGTTTCCCACAGCAAGTTTGTCCTCCCTTTTGAGACAACCAGGGAGTCGTTGGTAACTCGAATTTTTAGAACTTGTAAACGTTTTTATCAATGCCATTTTGCTAATTTTACTTTAATTTACGTAGTAAAATAAAGTATTTTTTTTTTAATCCATGCAATCTTTTTCTGGGGCCGAAGCACTCCCTGCTCTTTCGCGGTTGATTTTTCCGTCTTACTTTACGCAATTCCTGCCAAATCGATTTAAGTTACCATCTGCGCATTGCATAGCTTCATGCCAGCCTGTAGTAGTGCACATGGAAGATGGGTCGGCCCATGAGTTTTGCACGCCGTTAGGGGGTCGTAGTTGTGTTCCTTTTAATGACAGATCGTAATCTGTTGATGAAAATTTCAAACCCGGTACCTCCCGATTAAACGCCAAAGCTTTAACCACTGTGCCATTTGGTCGGTAAAATAAAGTATAGTTATCAAGAAAAAATTTGACCTTGAGATTATTGCAGATTTACCATTCGCTGTATCACCGGAGTCACAAAAAGTAGCTTTAATAAAGTTATTAATTTTGTGTGTGTTTCTGTGTGGTGTCGTGCAGAATTAATATTGTTGGCTCTCTACTACAGCCCAGACGGATTGACTGATCGGAGTGAAACGCTATATTTAAGTTTTTTTCATAAATTGGGATATCCTAGAGATTTTTGGCTGAAATCGGTTCACATGAAGTGAAATCTGTGTGCCGAAAGTAGCAGCTCCAATAGGAGTTTTTTCAATTTTTGCAATGATGTTTAAGGGTTCACCTTGTTGGTTTTCTGAAATTTAAGCCGGGCTTATGTTTTTTGATCATATAATTAGAAGGTACCCCAACCGTAACAGTCGTTTTTACTTTAGAAATTACTGCTTCTTTTAATTGGGTGTGTGTGCTGTTGTAGACCCGCATTGATCGTAATCACAGCAATTATTATTAAAAGACTCGATTCTCGTAAAATGTTTCGTTGTTTCGAATTTTCCGAGAAATTTTAATTTGACGTTAAATCTAAAAACTGCTTTTAAAATAATGCAAACATATTAAAAATTTCTGTTTCGCCAGGGATTAATGAAAAGGGGAGACATTTGGTGATTTTCCTATGTAATCCTACTGTGCTATGAGCGAAAATAATTAACCTCTTAAACATAAAAAATTGGCTAGAGCGGACAATACCTCCTTATTCCGAAAATAAGAATTTTGGAAATTATTGGAAAGTTTCTAAATTTAATGATTGTTAGTGCTAAATTACTAGTCTTCGCATCCAAGTCAATACCCAAAATTTGATTAATTAAGTATCTCTTTAAAACGGATGATTAATATTGAGAGGTTTCACCATTTTGCATTGAGACTGTACGTGCTGCCCTATTTCTACACTTAAACATTATATTCTTAATGAGTGACTGCATTACTTCCTTCTTAAGAATTTCTTTACGACTATTTTATTTGATTTAGTTTCAAAAGGTAAACTTATTTGGTCTCTAGATAGGCTGACTGAATAATTACAAAATAGCTAGACTTAGTAGCAACTTTATGAAACCGACTAACGTAAAATAAGAGAAAATTGAGTTTTTAATATCATTTTCTAGGTGGTCCCGGCGCGATGTGTATTTTAAGTATCGAAATATAAAATGTGCAATAATTTCGTACATTGTCAGTATTTTAATATAAACGTTGCTTTTTTCAACGAAGCATGATTGATAGCGCCGTTTTGTAGAAAACCCATAATATAGTATTTAAAATATAAAATTTGTTATACAGTTTACGATGGCTAAATTAAAAAGTTATATTTTATCAGCAAAATTAATCTCGTATGCAATTTAGACATTGATGAATCGTAGAACCATTTTGATGTGGCAACAAATTACTTAATACATACATGTACATTTATACTATATTTAACCAAAATAATATGCTTCATCAATTCGAAATTCAGTGCACTTACTTCCAAACACGATTAAGAGATCTCAATTCTTTTTTTAACCGATGTTTTATTCGTACAAACGGAATATTGGAAAATTGATATAATCTTTTATTTTTTGGAAGTGTTGCGAACACTTTTATTGTGGTAAATATTATTAATTCATCATTAAAAAATCGTTTATCGGATATGCTCAATTAAGTACAGCAACCGCATCTGAAAAGAGTCAATTAATGAGTATTAACCTGCTACCTACTTATTTCATTTGTACGACGCACCAATATATAAAATATCAACTAATAGCTTCATAAGTAAGTGTTTAAACACGATAAATTTAGAGTAATGTAACAGTTATAATAAACTCAAAATCACGTTAATACGCGATAAGAAATACAACTAAAGTAGATGGCTCTGTGAACTTATCTTGGGAAAAAATTACCAAAACATTATCAATTTAAATAGAAAATTATAAACCTAGATCATTAAATTATTAAGTAAACTATTTGAATATAATATGATATGATAAGCGACGTACAGGCCAACCATCATGGCGAGCCTAGGTATGTGTACCACATATGCACATTCCTGGAGTAAGCGTAGTCCAATATCAAAAGCATATTTGAAAAACAAATCGTACTCCAAAATTATACGGGCCCAGGCCCTGCCTGCATCCTCACATTGAAGGTAATATATGGAAAGGACTAGTGAGTCACAGAAGCGACTAAGGCGCCACGCAGCAAATAAATTATCTAACTACTTTGTTAATAAATTATATATACGATTTGTTAATTATTTACACATACACACGTTGTCTGTGGATAAGATATGTTTATTTATTAGTTTAATTAGTTCCGAGTAGGTACGGGTTAATATCGTCCTCAGTCGTAAATGACTTGAATGAATTAATCAATTTCATTTACGCGCATTCTTCTTATGCTGTATAACAGGGCATACAGCACAAACACCCAACCCTACACCAATCCCACCATATCCCTCGGGTCGAATATACGTTCGTAAGGATACGACAGCATATATATACATATGATGACAATTATTAAATAAACTATTTAAATAAAACAAATTGTGAAGAAATACAAAACATGAATATGAATTTTTCTGAAATTGGCAAAACAAATTACTCGTAACATGCGTACTTAAAAAATGCAACGAATTGCACGGCCGGTGGTAATTTTCTTTTCAACCATTTGTCTATGTAACGTTATAAAAGTGGATATGTATACGAAAAGAGCACCACTTGCATAATCCAATTTTTCTACATATGAACACGAACCAGGTTGGTCTTTTAAGATACTGGTACGATTTATATTTAATTATAAAAATTATAAAATAAACTTATTTTTCATTCATTTTAGAATAATTTTTTCATATTTTATCTAGTTGCCTTTACTTAAATATTACCTTCCAGCAGGAAAGCCATTGACGACACACTAATTACTAATTTACGTTTGTTACCAGTCTGAGATGAATCGTTTATGACAAGTCTAATACGAGGTGACAAGTCGTAGACGAGTCGCATGTGTCATGTCTGAGATTAATTGTATGTGATATATCCCCAGCAAACGTAGAAGAAGTTCCAGAACTAGTGCAAAAGTAGTGATAAAAGTATTTGTTTCCTTGTGAAAAAGTATGGGCGTCGGGAAAAATTCATCAGTTTTATAAAAAAAATTTTAGTAAACATACGAAATTTTTGCGAATTCTAAATTATTTAGGATATTTTAATGGATGGATATTTGAATGCAATCCGGTAGTTAATCTAGTTAATCTGTGTTTTTTTTTTTTTTTGCTATTTCGTGTTCGCCCAATTCAACGGTTAAATACTAATGAATTTTAGAGTTATTTTGAATATAGTTCAAATAAATTTGGTTTCAGGAAATTCTACTGTAAGTTGCGGAGTTGCAGAATGATTAAATTAATAAATATTTCAATTATTTAGGAAGCCGGAAAATATGAATTTAGAATTAAATTTCAGGAAATTTACAGATGCTTGTGAATTAATGCTTCATTGTAATTGCTGATTGTGTAGTTTAGAATTGTGTTGTCATTTTATTACTAACGACTTTACATAGGTGTCTGTAACGGGTCGAGTCAACCAATTTTGGTTAGGAAGCCGAAAAGTATTAATAGAACTAAATTTCAGGAAAATTCCAGATGCATGTGAAATAATAATATTTTTTCTTAGGTTGCCGTTTTAAAGAAGCAATTGTTGAAGACCAATACCATCGTTATCCATTAACCTATTAAGCCTTTATCCTTCATCTAGTAGATTAGAATTGTGTTGTCTTTGTGTTACTAACTATCGGCTATACCTAGGTGTCTGTAACCGGGCCGATTCTGTCCCACTTAACTAACCTATCCAATCCTTCGGTTTTGTTATGTGTAAAAAAGGGTGTACGGTGGACCCGGCGTCATCCGGGAACTCAAGCCTAAGAACTTGGTCGTACATTCAAAATCAATCAATCAATCAATCAATTTTCTAGGTGGTCCCGGCGCGTTTAGAAGTTCAACATGGCTTGAGTGCTTGTGATACTTATTGGTATTACAATTATCGTAACCTTGTGTGTACTTCTTCATTAAACTGGTCATGTGAGGAAAATAGTAACGTTGAAAAATTTGTTATTTGAGATGGTTTCGAGTGTGTAATGAAAGTTTAGTTTTAAAGGGTTGCACTCCAATATGTTGTGGTTACTCGTTTGTAATGTATCACTCGTCGTTTTTTCCCTTTTATCTCAGAGCTTTTAAGCAGAGGGCGTCTACTAGACTGGATTCTATTAAGGGCTATTACTTTTAGTTCTCCCCATGTGTTATCGAGTTGTTTTGCTTCCGCTAGCACCGTTCTTTTCCAGGTTATTGCTGGTCTTCCTACTTTCCTCTACCCTTGCGGATTCCATTCCAATGACATTCCTGTCATTTCATTGGCTCCTTTCCTTAGTATGTGCCCAATCTCTTTCCGCTTTAGTTTCCTGATTTCGCGCTCAATTTCGATTTCCTTAATAAATTCAATCAATGAACATTTCCTTAATGAGTTCAATTCTCTTTATCGGAATGCCCATTTCGCCGACTGCTTTTCAGGTTGCGCATCTACTGATAGAATCGAATGCGCGTTCACAGTTCACGTGGAGTAGATGAGCGCTGAGCTCCATTAATCGTTTCATTATTCAATGATGGTACGAATTGAGTTGATGTGGTCTGTACAGCTTCTACCAGCTAAAGTCAGCCTGTTCATTTCTGATATGCTGGTTGACCATTGGAGATATCCGCCCAAGAATTATCATTGCTAGCTAATACTTTCATGCTGTGGAATTCTACCAGTATTCCATGTTTCTGCTAGAGTGCAGTTAGAGTTTCTGTCATAACAGATGCGTCGCAGTTTAGTAGCTCTGATAGAGTATTATGAATTGTTCATTATAACTTCTGAATAGCACTTTTAATTTTCCGTTCGGTTGGTGGATGGGTGTTTCGTTACAGTCGCTATCAAGGAGCTCATTATTTAGATCACTATCTGTGCTGTTGTTCTCGAAGTGCTCTTTCCATCGATTTAGTGATTAAGACTTATCCAGAGGAATCCTATATTGGTGGGGTAAGTTTGTAAATTTTTCGACGGCCCTATTTATAAATTGATGTAGTGTGCGCATGTTTCTATTTGCTGCTGCTGTTTCTGCAGCCTCAAGAATGTCTTCAGCATGAAGAATGTTTCTCCGATTAATTTTTGGGTGCTTCATTGCTGTTGCTGGTTTGATTTTGAATTTTTGTTATTACCAGTAGGTGATCGCTGTGCACGTCCGTTCCTCTCATAAGGAGGATGGGAATTTCATGTTAACCAGTGTACAAGATCAATTTGATTTTTGGTTCTTCCATCCGGAGATGTCTAAGTGTGTTTGTGTATATATGTATATTTATGTGTGGGAATTTTCTGTCTCCTATGAATAGCTGATTGACCCAGTAATCGATGAGTCTTTTTCTCTTGTTGTTTCTTGCAGAATCTAGTGCGTGTTTATCCTCCACCGATGTTTTCGATTCCAATTTTCGCGTTCAAGTCACCCTGAACAATTTTAATTTCATTACTGGGTGTACTAGATATTGTAGCTTGAAACTTGCTGAACTTACTGAATAGTCGTTGTATTTCTTATTTTCGACTGGTATAAATATTAACAGAACTACGGAAAGTGTGGTGCAGCTTGTCCAATGCCAACCCACACATAAGTTGCCGCCTAATTGCGTCTTTAACGATTATGTGATTTATTGATTTGAAATGTAAGTTAAACCGTAAAATACAATGTAGCATTATTTTAAAATTTCATCCAATCTCGTATGTTGCTACATAATCCGTTTAAATAATTTTTAATATTTATATTATACATTTTCAATTAGAATATTGTTGTTGTATTTGGAAACAATTTCCGTAACCCCTAAATCTAAACCTACATAAGATTGAGTAAAGCATATGCATACTCGTGTATATATGTACATACATAATATGTACCTACTCGTATAAGCAAAACATTTTTGAATTATGTAATTTATTGAAAAAGTTTGCCTCCCTTTCGAGAGTCTTAATATATTTTGTGAGTTAATTTATCCTGTTGACGTTGAAAGCAAAGACTTTTATTGCTTTTATCGTCTTTCGAGACAAATTAATTCAATTAGAGGAAATATGCTTTATGTCCCGTAGTCGTGTCGGGGACAAGATAGGAATATAGTAAGTTTATGTCTGGTTATAACTAGCTAATGGAAAAATGATTTACTTTACTCTGTACCTTTTGAATAAAAAGGGATCGACTAATACTTCCTTTTCGGAAATATTAAATTAAAGAAACCAAAAATTTGATTTGTGTATAAGGTTTTTTAATATTCGAACCTTGGAAGTCACATATTTCTTATCCCAGTTTGATTAAGAATCATAAAAGGACCTTTTTTGTTTGTACATATATGTTTAATATTTAAGTATCATCATCATCGTCCTTTAATGGTTGGCCGTTTTGGGAATTAAATAAATTGTGTCGAAATTATTAAGTGATTTTCCCATAATATGAGGTTATTTATAGACTATTTGGTTTCTTTTTTTGGAACGACTATAAACAGAATGTTGTTAACTAGAGACCCAGCTGGATATTTGAAAAATGCATTTAAATATTATGATTTTGTGGTTTGAATACCCAACTGAACAGCGTGTTTAGTAGCGGTCAATATCCTTTCGAAATACATAGTAGCCGAAAATACTAAACTCGATACCCTAATCAATCTTAGATCCGGAGCGGGTAATATCAATAAAAATACGAAAGAGATTTTCCTGCAAAAGTAATCTATCCCCTTTTACGTGACTACTTTAATGCCTTATGGATCCGTTTTGTGCTTTCGCCTTAGATTGAATTATCATAACTTTAGTTTTATATCGGCATCTTGCATATGGCCTGCCTTATTTTAAAAATTTTGACATTTCCACCATGAATCAGACATAGGTTAAACAGGCAGCTCTATAGATTTATAATATTTCAAATTAATTTAATCATTCATTATTGATTATATAGGTTGTAAATATAGGAGCTATTTAAAATTGTATATAAAAGCTAAAAGCAACATCAGACAGAGGATGGTGAACGTGATGAAAATTTAATAAAATTTCAGACACGTTATGTTGGGCATTCGTTCGTGCGCTTAATTTGAGTGACGTTTTATTAATCTGTCGTTGAATTGAATTACGTAACCCATATGTACCAAGACTGGATGGATTCAGTACTTTACTACATTATTAAGTGGGGTGGATATGGTTGATGATTTTGTTATATTTTATGTATAAATCCATGACGTTACCGCCCAATCATTCATCAAATTTCATTCATAATCAAACATATCTATTACGTCCTTTCTTTGTCAAGTTTACCTTTTCTAATTATTCACTTAATTTTTTATTGCCGGCCGAGTCAATCAATCAAAATGGATCGACCGACCGCACGTAGTACATGGAAAATGCAAAATATTGAAAGAAAATTAATTTTCCATTTATCAAAATATTTGGTGTACATGAGTGTGTGTGTGTGTGTGCCTACGAGTAAAAGAGGCATAAAATTTTGTAAATTAAATAATAAATTTTTGATGTAACATTCGTGGAATTTTAATTCATATTTAGTTTTAATACTCGTAAAACCCTTCCGGTATCCCGCGTTGAACGAAACAATTTCAATTTATGATTTCCACTTTATTGTACATGGACGGGATAATAGAATAAAAAACTTGTTAAAGCTCAAATGCAGATGATGTGTTACGACCCATCATTTTTAACACCGCAATCTAATTAGCAACGCACGTCACACACACATAAACTTATAATCATAAAGCATAAAAACATTATTTGTTTTATTATTATTATAGGCCACGGTTGCGATAAAATTAAATAAATTGCGATATATGTGTACATATAATATAGTACATACATTATCATAAAACAATAAATTTCTCTATCTATGTCGCTCTCCATATAATAAATTATGTGGAAAAAATGAACATATTTTTTTGTATGTGCTTGTTGTTGGTCTATTTTATGTTCAACATGTCGACATAATTAAATTTAAACGGAAAAATTATATTAATCGGTCCCTGATATTGAATGAATTTGTTTGAGTAATACACCGGAATATTTTCACTTAGAATTGGTTAATTAATAAGCTTAGTGAGGGCTTGATGGGCGGAACATATTTTCTTCGTAAAGAATTCGTAAGCGTTGTAAAGTTTAAAATTTGTCTTTCTGGATATGGTCTAGAATCTTGGAGGATCCATAGAGGGCCTCTGATTCCTCTCGGAGCTGTTCCACTAACTCCGAAGCGTCTGTGTTTAAGCTCGAATGCTAATCATTGAACTAATTTTTTCACTACACGCAAGCTCTGCTCGAGTGCAGTTGCTCTCTACTACGGAACAATCTTTGTTCATTCGTCGAAGTTGTTTAGCTTTCCGCTATTGACTCATTATGTCCTCTGTCTCATCGTATTCTAGCACATGTCCTTCTCAACTTCAATGCGGCACACCTTTGAGCGACTCTTCATCGCGGCCTTCTGGATCGCTGTCTCTTCAGCAATCAACACCTGTGTCGGGCTCATCTTCAATATTTGTAGTGGAATTGGGCCTCTTCCACGGATCTTTGCTTCATTTGATAAGTCAATTCGTTCCTCCTTTTCTCTGGCCGTAAGCTGTCTTTAAGCAGACTTGCATTCTCCGAGATAGAATCAAGCATTTGTCTCTTGTCTCGGTTGTTTCTTGAACCCTCTTTGATTTTTTCTATTTCCGGTGTCTATTCCACTTGCCGGTTTTCATGTTGGTTATTTGGGAATCCGACTTCCTTGCAAAACGATTATTCCATCGTGGCCTACATTCTCATATAGACTGATCTAACTTCCTGCACCTTAAGCATCTTCTTTGAATTTTGATGTTAACTGGGTCAACACTGTGACCTTAATAGCTCTGTATTAGTTGTCCTAACTCCTCTATTATTATCGCCTTTATCTGCATGATTTGAAAACGCAAATACTTCATTCATGGTTTTACCTCTAGTATTCGTTCTTAAGTGAAGTTTCAGCTGGTCGTCCTTGACAACGCGTCCATTGTTAATCCGTTCAACACATCTGCAGGTTTGTTTGCGTTCTTCTCTCTCCAGGTCTTGCAGGCTTGCCCCACGTAGTTGCCGCTTGTTTTAGAGTTGATTAGTTGAATCTTGAATAATTCTCTGATGCGTGACTGCCCTTATCAGTTCCAACTCCGTCATGACCCGCTCATAGCTCGTTTTTGTTTGCAAAACACAGTTTGCAAAACATCAGCAGCTTAGCACTGCCGATTGAAATTGCACTTCAAAATTCTCGAATGAAATTTCGCCGTCGAATGTCGGATCATTTAAAATTTCCCTTGAGGTTCCGGCAACTGCTTCGGCCGAGAACATTTTATTTAGCTGCCCATCTGGAATTGCTTGCGATTTGTTTGTTTCGGGTTCGAATTCCGATAGGGGTATTCAAATGGGATCAGAATGCTATCTGTGATGAAAAGGAACACAGCTATGACCCCCTGTCGGAGTGAAGAATTCATGGGCCGGCCCATCTACCATGCCAGTACTATAAGCTGGCATCAAAACGACGTAAAAGTAAGCAAGGAAAGAGAATGATTTGTATGACGTATAGAAAGTAGCTTTAAAAACAGAGGCAATGCATAATAAAATATTATCCGAATCAAAGATTTGTGGCTCTATATAGAGAGAGAGTAATGGAGTGTTGGTGATGGTTGGTCTAGTATGTTATCTTGGTGATTTGTCATTATATATACCTGCTGTGATGAATATTGTAGATGGAATAAATATCGTCTGCAGAATATTTTGATGTGGGATGATGGAGAATCAATATTTTTAAAAGACATCGGATAAAATACCTTTCTAGGCCACCTCAGAGTCCTGACCTAAATATTATATAGAACGTTTGAGCTTACATCAAATGGAAAGTACCATGTGAGGTTGCAACAACGAAACAGGACACAAGAAATGCAATAGATTAGATGTGGAACAATAGACCTATAGATTTTATAAAGAATTTGACTCAGTGCCCAGATGGCTCTTCGAAGTGCTCAAATCGAAATGACGGAATACATCAATAAGATGTAATCTGCGGTAATTAAAATTTTTTTTCACATTAGAATTATGACACGAGTTTTTTTTTAAATTGTTAATGTGCACAAACAACCTTGAATCAAGCTTTATTGGATTGAAAAGTCTAAGATTTAAATTGATGAAATTAAAAATAACATTTTCTATGAAGTTGAATCACTCCAAGCGACTAGGTTGTCAATATCTTGTTATAATTTGTGGATGGCGTTGATGTTCTCCACGATTTTAAAATTTTTCTGCAAACAGTATGACTTTTGAACAATTAATTACTACGGTGATTCTGTTAATGAAAATGGTGAGGATCGAAGCACCAATATGAGAGCTATGAGGCATGCCGGAAGTGGTTAAAATTAATTCAATCCTTTTGTTCCTCATTTCGATTTATTGAGAGCGGTTGTTCAAGTATGATTTAACCCAGGTTACAGACGGACTGCAGCAACTAAATTTATACAAGCATTCTTAGGATTTATAATGACTGATGGAGTTAAAGGCCTTAGCTAAGTCTGTGTATGATCAACCTGCTTGTGATTACAATTTTTTATCGTGTTGCTGCTTCTGAATACAATTATTTTTATCGTACTGCTGGTGAACTCCATAAGGCTGGTTATAGTTGATCTTTTGGCATAAAACCATGTTGACTTAGTGATATGTATCGTGATACCGCGATTCTGAATTAGTTGCATATTACCAGTTCAAATAACTTCGGAATTGATGGAATTGACTTTATATTGGTATAACTCTTGCTATTTCCCACTTCTGAGGAATATGTCTTCGTTCAAGGATTGATTGAAAAGAAGGCACAGAGCAATTGCCAAATTTTTTTATTCTTTTGCAACGGCTGTACTTATGAACTTAACAAAAAAATCACTGATCAAACCGTTAACAGACTCCTGGTATCTGTTTCGGTGTTGCAGCATAGTGTCCGCTAGGTGAAAGTGGTCGATATAGGTTCTTTCCACCGTTTACCAGGAGCTTGATAATGTTTACTAGCATTATGCTCACTCCTCCATTACTTATACAAAAATAAAAATTTCATAAAATTAACCATGTCACTTTTAGGAACACTAAAAAACAACTTAGGTTTTATGACCATCGATCTCTTGGTCTCTATTCATAACCCCTAATGTTTGATTTCAGAATACTGTCTCCCAACTGTTCTGTGCAGATTTCGGAATAATTAGTAAGGGTCATAAAAGCAATGTAACAATGGTTTACATTTTCCTCTACGCTTAGCTCGTATATTGAACCAAGCTCTGTCTTATGCTGGCCAGAAACTAAAACATGTAGTGAAAATGTTGTGCTTGTATGCACTACATCCCGAACAGCTCAAAGTGGAAAGAAAAAATAATGGGAACCTGCTACATTGGTCTATAATGACAATGACGTGGGTAAATCCATCTCTTGTCCGTGGATAGGGAGATGGAAATCCATACAAAATCTTTGCCAGATCCGATCTATCTAAAATGGTTTGCCATTTCTCGCATGCATTAACATACATTTTGACCCCTGAAACCATTGCTGGCCAAATAATAGCCAATAATAGTATCATGTTAACACCTTAATTATTCGAGGCGCTCTTTAATGGGCGACTGAAGAAGGATTATGTGCAGCTTTGATTAAGTTCTTTGTCAGAGACTGACGCACAACGAATTTCTATTGAGGTAAGTCTGTATCTGAAACTTTGACTGTTTTCCAAAATATCCGCCCATTCATAACCTTGAAATTAGTTATTATACATCCGCGTTATCTTGTAAAGCTTTAATTGTGCAAGTGTTGCGCTTCGTTCAACTCCTTATATATTTCCTCAATGTATTCCATGTTTAACGTTTGTTCTTCGAATTGCGCTTGTAATTGAATGGACCATCGAGTGGGTCTACCCAATGAATCTAGTTGTTCTTTCTTTAGCAGTTGTGTTAGCGGCGCAGGTTACGGCAGAGTAGTTGGTTATAAATCGATGGTACTAGCCGGTTATTCGCAGGAATCTACGTATTTCTGATGTTTCTGTGAACGAGGTTTATCAGACTGGATTTCTTAAATTTACCCTAATATAAATTGAACTCGCAAATTTGGTTGCTTGATTTATTGTTCAGCACTATATTTTCGATTCCTAAGTTGAGATCTTTTTAATTCGATAATATTCTCCAAACTCATTGTGTAAGTTTTTGTGTCAGTTTCTCATGGCAGAATTACGCTCTGTAGCCTTAACGACCTAGATGGTTTAACTCTTGATGAATGTAGGTAGCTGTCCAATTATTTGAGTCATTTCTTTGGTCTTGTAATACTTGATAATGGTGCTTCGCGTAACTACATTGCATTCACACATCAATATTGCTTTCTAATACAGATTAAGACTAGCTTGTACCTTCTGTGCAATGTTTTACTGGATCCAGAGCTCTTTTGTGCGTTGACGAGTGTTGTACAGTGAGTGTCTCTTAACTCGTTTGGAGTTCTCGCTCTCTTTCTACCTATCACATCCCTTGATCTCGTTCCATCGATGGTGCTATCCATTTTCGGCATGGATGGATTAAATGTAATAAAAAAAAATATTAATAGCAAAAATGAATCACTCTCGTGCGGTATTAGTGCACCAAATATCCGATCTGCATATGGTGATGTTAATATATCGTTTTATCAGAACAATAGTCCTAATTTAGTGAATTTTTACCGGATCACTACCGGATGAAAAATTATCATTATGTTTGGAAATCTTCTGAATCACGGAGTCATAAACGATTTGAACGGAAGACAAGATTGATTGAACGTACTTATCCATAAATATGAAATAATCCTCATCGGGTTCAAAGCGCTGTTTGCAAAAGCCATACGGAAAAACTTAGCAAAATGGTTGTTATGACTTTAGGGTGATTAATAAGTCGCCCGAAACTTTTAGGATCAGCGATAAGATTGAAATTATGGAAATGGCTAGATAGTTACAGAAGTTAATAGTTAAAGTTTCTATGTCATTGTTATCATTTAAAATGGTGTTAAAGTCAATGTTTGCCAATAAGTCACCAAGTTTCATGACAAAAGGCGATTAAAATGGGAGAGTGGTAACCTTCTATGGTACGGAGAAATAGAGTGTTATCGGTGTTATTGGTTTCAAAAGCGACACTATCTTGATAATAGAAGATAACACTAAATCAAGCTGCCTGGTTAGACTATTCTTCATCTAAAATAGTTACTGATCTAGAATAGTTCAGAGTTCAACATATTGGCAGTGATTAAAGTTTCATTGGCGGTTAGTGCAATTGAAGCAACATAAGTGTTATCCGTTGAATGATCTCATTTCACGCCGCTGAGATTAAAACCACCCAAAACAAAAGCATCGTCTTGAGTATCGATCAAAGACGAAGTCACCAGAATTAGTAAGAAGCTGATAGGCTACGATGTAACTTAGAGGTTGAATATTATTTCATTTATTTTTAATTTTAACACATATTACCTCAATTTTATCAGTGTTGGGACTCCTCACCGGTTAAATTTGTTTCTGGACAATAATAACCATCTTTCCGGTAGATATTGAAATCCAAGGTAACAAAATCGTTACTATGTTGAAATCATTATTCAGATTAGTCTCGGTGAGTGCACAAATCTCAAATGGACGTCTTTGAATTGCTAAGAAAACGTCGGGAGATTTTTCACTTCGTCCCCTTACGTTCTGGTAGTAGAGGGAATTACGCAATTTTGAATGACGCAATGGAAATTTTGTCCTTGAATGTTGTGCTGATTCTAGATAAAACTAGCGTGTGATATAACGTCGGCCGTAGTTGTAGAGCTACTCAACCTGGATACAAATATAATTTTTGGTTGAGGAACTGTCCTAAACGTGAATATTGCTGTTACACAGCCCAACAGTTGGGCTATTATTTGAATGAGTGATGTAGCTGTGGCAGGAATTAGGTTCGAATTTGTTAGATCATGTTAAGCATCACTGGTAATTCTCATTCCTTCTCAAGTCGTACGATTAGCGATTCGTCAGTGGTTTTACTCGAACTGGCGTTTGCAGGAGTACATGCAGATATACAAGTATCACATTTTTTCGAAAGCCTCATAATTAATGCAGTATTCGATGCAAGATGTTGATTGATGAACGTATTGTTGTTAATGTTCGCAGTTGTAAGTTCTTTTTTGTGTTGGATATTAGTCAAGTTAGTTTTAGAGTGATTTATTTGAAAGTTTACAATAGGTCTCCTGTCGACTTATTGAAGACTTATTCGACTTTTGTGAGAGGTTTCCGGCCAAATTATAACTCATTCATATAAGTCAAACAAATTTACAATAGGTTCATTCAAGAGGACACTTATTGTAGCCTTTTAAATAAGTCGTGCTCCACAAAATAAGTCTTGAATTGAGTCGCATTCTTAATTCCAGAAAAAATGATTCAATTTTATTGTTGGGCGCTTCATTTATTTGTTAAATCGAAATTGTCTATAAACTTACTAATTTTCGCAAAATATGTTTAGTGCCAAAATTATTAACAACAATTTAAATTATTAACGACAAAGTAAACTCATACAACTCATCAAATTAGTTTCTGTGATTTTCATAGGCTCAGAATGACTATCACTACTGAGTTTTCTCCGCTCGTTTTGTAGTTTTTTGAATCCATCGCAATCTCTAAGTTTAAACGAGATTCTTGGAAGCTATGTAGTGAGAACTGACGAATTCTGTTGATTAATAAGAATATATTTTCATTGATTTCATTGTACCCGCCTTTTCCTTGAGAAACTCAAAAGCTCAATTATTATTTTGTCATAAACTCGAGTTGTTTACCAAATTTTATCTATAGCACCAAACAAATAAGCTACGGGTCTTCTAGTTCCACTTGATTGCCTAAAGCTTTCAATCGCTCTGTGACGAGGCTTTGCAAACTCGTGTTCATCATATTGTATCGTCGACTAATACGTTTACTACACGGCTCCTACGACATATTGTTAAACTTGAAACTGGAAGAATCACATTTCACCACTTTCGAGTATGTTTTGCTACCGCTGTTGATTTTATCCCACCATTAATTTGAATTTAAATGGTCTAAGGGTATAAACGTTTTCAACGAAAACAATTAGTAGTCGTTCTCCAAATTCAAGACATAAAATTAAATTTAATCGATTTACATCGACCAACTTCAATTTGGAAAAAAATGGTTATTTTGTATCTTCGCCCACATTAAATCCTTTATCGAATAATTTTAACACCAAATCGATAGGCCACATTTTAAGAACATGTCACACGTGGTGGTGGGATTAAATTACTTCAGTCAATATACGTAAATAGTCCAGTGTATTTTACCTGTTACCTGACGAGCTCATGCTTGAATGATGTTGCTATAAGCGCTTTTGTGTCAAACGTCATCGATCATTTTTAAATTCACGTTTCATATGCAAACATAAAATTAATAATTCATTTTAGATTAATCAAATTAGTCAATTTAGATAATATCGGTATTACAATGCGGGCAATGTAGTTGTAATAATAAAAATTGACATTATTTTGATTAACCGCATTTAAACGAAACCGCGCATGAAATTCTATATGTATATTCTATTTACAACATAATTGGGTGTACAGCTGACTCGCATATGAATATGTTTATGGAACTAGAACCAATTTATGTTTTATTTATGAAAAACGATATACGTATTCTACATCATACAACCCAATCAATTGCAAATATTAATAATAAAAAAAATAAACTAAATAATTTCTGACCATCGTAATTATAGTGGGACGGTTATTTTCTCCATCAGTATGTAGAAGTAAAGATTATACAGTAAATCAAAGTTACTGAACCAGAAGATTTTCTTTCGGTTTTGTTTTGTTTCACTTTTACAACAAATTTTTCCTAAATATTGTTTCATTTTCGAATTTTTATTATAAATTCATGTTTTCTTGATACGGGAAAATCATAAAAATTTTCTTTTATTACTTGTGGCAAACCAAAGTGTAAAAGTTTATTTTTGGGTTTTCTCGTTTAATTTTTGGCGTTGTTGCTGTTCATTTTAATTGATGAGTACGAGTTTATGGATCATTCTATATACTAAATACCGGGGAATGTGAGTTAGAACTCAACTCAATGAAGTAGTTACATGAATATATGGATTTCGAATCATTTCAACCGTAAAATTGAATTAGAGATATTCGTATAATCATAATTTTGTATAACGTTCGAACAGCTAAAATTATGTGTAACGAATAAATTTATAAGTATCAATCGTGTAAAATTGAGGAATTTTTGGGGTAGTTGTGAAATGAACCGCATGAGATATCAATATGTTGAATTTATTGCAGGATGTTCCAAATTTCATTTTTCGGTTTGATGCTTCATGAAATGTTTCAAAAGAGTTTTGAACAAAACATAAGATGTTTTTCATGTATAATCAATCACATCCTAGAAGATTTATCCCACCATCTTTACCAATTTCTGTTACAGCATTATAGCTAGGAGAGGTCTGTACAACGCCTATTGTGCATTGAGGTCCACTTATTTAGATAAGACTATTTTTCATACATTTATCATATACGTATATATGTAAATCCGATTAGAATCTTACTCAAAACACCACGTTTCTCTACTTAGGCAAGAACAGTGCAAATTGTTGCTTCAAAAGCTGAAATAACTTAATTTTTTGTTGAATTTGAATTGTTTTTTGTAAAACACTTGTAAAAAATTTTCCTTAGAGTGACAATATTTATTGATTTTATTATTAGGAAGATCGATTTCGAAAATGTATTTCTTCTTCAGTTCCTTTTTACAACTAATCATCATCATCATTAGTTGTAAAAAAGGAACTGAAGAAGAAATACATTTTCGAAATCGATCTTCCTAATAATAAAATCAATAAATATTGTCACTCTAAGGAAAGTTTTTTACAAGTGTTTTACAAAAAACAATTCAAATTCAATTTTATAAGTGACAAAAGTTAGCAGTGGGGCTAAAAAATGGATTTCAACCATTATAGCACAAATTGTAGTTTTTTATACTGTGCGCGATTTAAGACACGAGGTAGCAAAAAAAACCCGTTTTATATCAAGATCTATGAAATATTCTTTCTTTTGGCATTCAATGTGTCAATTTTTTTGAAATAATGTTATAAATGATATTAAAAACATAAATTGACTCAAATAATAATAAGAAGGTGCCACTTCCGGTACACATATGTCCACCACATTTCGTATGGACCGCCTAATTAATGGGAAAAGTTCAAATATGGTCCTGTGGAAGCCTTCACTTCCGGTGAACCGAGCTGAAAATCATTGGGAAAATTCACTGGGATAACTATTGAAAAAGCTTGAGTTTCATTCCGATCAATCAATCCCTACGGACTGTGCATGGACCAATTTTTGTTAGAGAAAGAGTTTTTTGTCAAAAATCGTCATTTCCGCTTTAATTAGACAATTGATCTGCCTGTATTGTTGCAAATTTAATTTACAATCTTTTAGTTGTTAGTCGTTGTACTCGTAAATGATATGCTTTTCAAAATATATGCAAAAAACGAAAAAGCAGCACTATAAGCTACCACTAGTCCGGTGGACCGATTTAAACCAAAGAGAGAACCAAAGGTAATAGAGGAAAAACTAGACCACAAACATATGGTAATGGAAACAGTTCAATTATGGTTGTGTAACTCATCAGTTTGAAAAAGATCTTCTCCATTTGAAAGCAAATGGAAAACATCGCCAGTGGCCCAAACGGTGCACTCGAATAAACTAAAGCCCCAACATTCGATGGAAAAATTTCATTCGGGGTTTTTAAATTTCAGTTTGAAACGGCGACCAACATAAATGTATAGGATGAAGTGAGTCGTGTCGCAGAATTTATAGTAGTTCTTAAAGATGTATGCAGCCCAGACATTGAAAAGTATTTCCAAAAATCACCGCAACAGTTACAGTGAGATAATGCCGGAGTTGGATCTTAAATATGGAAGTGATCACAAGCAAAAACTATACCGCATCGACATGACAGAATGCCTTCCAGAGTTCGCATAAGAGATCGAGTGATTAGTGCATTTAGCGAACTCAAATATGTCCGCCGATTATATGGTGAGTGCTAAATTGGAGGCTTTCTTTGACGGCATTCGGGATTGAGAGATATGGAGAGCAGTGGTTTTGTCACCGAGAGCAACTTTCGCTGAAGCCATTGCTTGTGCTTTAATTAATGAGACTGTACAAGACGACATTAAAAAAGTAGTGAATATAAGGATTTGGGGTATTAGTTTTATACACGAAGTACTGATCGCCAATATTGTCAATGAGCTCGTTCTAGGTATATATACTTTATGAGAACGAAAGGCTTCGTGTTCGATATTGGACGGGGGGTCCGGAACTGCGCTAGGGTTAATAAGAAATAATTTCGACTCAGCGGTTCAAATAATTGACCGCCGAGAGAAGCTGGCACTAAATACAGAAAAAATAATTTGTGGGAGATTAGAGGAAGGTTCTAAGTCACCCAGGTTGTAGATTGTATAAGCCATTGTACCGGAATAAGGAATTAGAGAAGTAATCCTAGTAAAAGTCTTAGTAATACCAAATAACGATAATCGCACAGCGATTGCTAGAACGATACATGCCCATTTCTCTGGTACACCAGAAAATAACAGAAGAACCACTATGGTGAAATACAAAATTGACACCGGAACTGAAACACCGATTTGCTAAGTACCTAGAAGATAGCTTTTGGCGAGAAATGAAATAATGGATTGAATTATTAAAGGTAATGCGAGCGGCGGAAGTTATCGAGTCATCGGGCATTTAGTGTACGTGATTTAATATAATGCCATTCGGATTATGTCACTTGTATAATTAGACTGCACGATTGTCATGGGGACCACCTTCGAAGATAATGTGAGGAATCTAGCTGAAGGCTTCGAACCAATACAATCCTTCGGGTTAATGTTAAGTCCTAAAAATGTTCATTCTTCAGAATAAAGTTTAAATATTTGAGAAGCAAAAATATAAACGGTAAAGAAATGGTCAAGACATACAAATTTACATAAATTAGGAAGCTTCCTTGGTTTGTGTACTTATTAAAGACGATGTTGCCACGATTTGCCAATGTTTTGAAAAAGTTTACATCAATTAACGAGGAAGAAGAATCCGTTTGAATGGAACGAAGAACAAGTGGAATCATTCGTTGAATTACATATCCTATACCTGGAAACCGATGGTAGTAAATATTGTGTAGGTGGATTGTTGTCACAAGACTCAATGGTCGAGAGCGAGTTATTCCATGTTACTTAAAAATAAACCGTGAAATGCGTGAAACACTTTCATAAATACCTCTAAGGTTAATAATTCCAAATGTGAATAGACCGGAGAGTGTTACGATGGATATAGCGCACATGGCAATACTGAAGCATTATCAATTTGAACATGTCAATTTGAATGTAAACACTGCAAACGGGTGGAAGGAAACCCAATGAGAATTGGACAGATGAATCAATTCGGAAGAAACAGTTACTAGATCCGGATATTTCAATAATATATTGCGTTATAAGGAAGATGATCGCCAGCCAACATATAGTGGGACTTCAGATAACAGATCCTTACTGAAGGCCTATTGAGTACAATAGAAAAGCGATCGGTTAGAGAATGGTTGCTTCAAACGAATATGGGAAGGCCCATATGTCAATGGTAAACAATTATTAAAAGTGGTGTCGACAAATTGAATTTATCTAATACTTTGGGAGTATCATAGAAAATTAAGTAGAGGCCAGCTCTATTATGTCATTTCATTGCATTGGTACAGCGTCGGCGAACCATTATATAACAGAAAGCGGTAATAAGTATATATTAGTAATGATGGACTGTTTTAGCAAATGGTTCGAGGTGTTATATTCTGTGCCCAATTTGTGTCCTAATTGGGTCCATCGTTGATGCCATAATTTAGAACTGGATAAGCCACCATGGAGTTCCAAAGAAAGAAATTTTGAATTTCTGGAAAGATTTAATAGTACACTGGAGAAATATTTATCAAAGGCTGTGAATAAAAATCAGTCCAACTGATGCCATTTGGTCGGTCGCTTATTGTTTTTGATCAGTAATACACGAGTCCACCCGGGATACGGTCAATAAAATGAACGAAGAACTTGATGTGATACACAAATTTTTACAAAAAAAATTCGGTAAGCCATCGATTGAATGATGGCTGGGTGTGATATTCGTGCAAACAATAAAACTTTTGAAGAAGAATAACTGGTTCGGCTCTATAATCCGCAACGTAGCAAAGGAATGTCATCAAAGCTCCATCCGGTATAGGAGGGGCCGTATACTGTCATCACTAAAATAAACAATGTAGTTTACAGAATAGAGAAAAAGCAACGAGGGAATAAGGAACGATCGGTACTATACAGAGGTGGTAGTTTAGATTCTAATCGAGACGAATAGGCTTAGGTAGGAATAGTGTTAAGAGTCCGAATATTGAGTGTCAATTCAGTTTAGATTGGTCGCTTGGGCTGGTCAATTCAGCGTAAAACAGACATTTATAATATTAGTGACTAGGTTACCGTAGCAGTAGTGGAATTAGATTTATATAGCAGATTATCTAGAAAGGAACGTACAGAAGTAGATGTTCGGTCATCTGAGGGTATATTCTGATAAAGTGATAATTTTTCATGATTTTTTTTATTAGTACTATATCGTCACAGAAAATTTCCGATTCTAATGAAATGACTTATGACTTTTACAGCAGTTTGTATAGTAACAACTTTTAACATATTCCATATATTAAAATATTCAAAAGACTGCAAATTCGTAACAATCTATTATATAAATTTTACAAATACAAAATTGGTTTAAAAATTGTATTCACACTAATTTTATAAGAAAATTTAGTCACGGAAAATTAAATAGGTAACAGTTTTGTACTATTTGCTATAAAATTTGTTGTGACATTTTGAAAAAGTCATCTCATCAGCATCGCGTTTTAGAACTCACAACTAAATTGTACAACGTCACAAAAAATTATCATTTGTCACTTGATCAGAATCTAGGCCCTAAAAAGCGAGCAATTTGCTAGCCGAAAACCTACCTGCTCAATCAATTTTAATAAGAAAGTTTGAATTTGTAAATGTTTTGTTTGTTGTTGCGATTGCACAGTAAGCTTGGCAACCTAGAAAAATATTCAATAATCGTTTGTGTTGTTTACTGTGCGATCGCAAAAATAAATTAGCCAGATTTTTGGCTAGCAAATTGTTTGCTTCCTAGCTGATCGAACACCTACTCCAATGTAAAATAAATTGTGCGACTTACATGTAAATTGTGGAAGGTGCATTAATAATAAATAATAAAACAAAAATTAGAATGCTGTGTTTTTAGTGTGAGTAAGAATATGGATAAATCGCTTACTGCGACAAAAATCAGTATGATCACTTAATTATCAATTAATGAATTAGTTACCTTAAAATATTCGCTATAATTTTCATTTAACATGGTGTAATCTTATAGAAACACTCATGTCGTTTAAGAATCTTATTACGGTTTAAGTTACGAATTTAAATAAACTGCTGCGACTACACAACGATAATCTGAGACATGCAGAGTCTATTGTAAGCAATAATCGATACTTTTGACTTTTTGTTTTTCACGATGTGACCGACTGAGAAAATACGTGCGACCGTTAATTTTCGGGGTGCAATGGATCCAAACACGTCACTGGACTGCGTACGCAATTAAGGCTGTATGGTATTCAACTTGTCAACAACGATGTGTAATAGAAACCCGTTTTTGGCTACGAAAATTTATCATTTCACCTAATTCTTTCTTTGGAATGAAGTTAAATATATAAATTAGCGAATAAAAATAAAAATAATAAATGATTAGCGTAATAAAATATTGGGGTTAGGTTTCAAATTTGATCTTTTTTCAAAAACGCAAAAATAATTTTCTTAATTCCCAAAATACTTTTCTTTATTTATTTATTATTTTTTTATTTTTATAATGAAATCTGAAAATCTTGAAAATGACGAATTCGATATTGAGTGCGAATTGCGTCAAGTCACAGGTGGAGTTCTCGATTGATTGCGCCTTTTAGATGAATGGTTGGCGGCCAAACAAGACAATCCCAGCTTACCGCCGCAATCTTTACATGTCTTGGCCGCGTTTTACATCAAGCCGAGTTGTCAATTGACATCCTTAAAGTTAAAAATTTCAAACTAACGATTGTGTTTAAGTATTCTTCTAACCCTACGACGGAAGTTGAAAATTTTAGTTCCCGGTTACTCCATTGTGTTGGTCGCGTAAATCGAGTTGCTTCGATTGTGACTGTGCAACCAACATCCAATAAATTGTCTCATCTAATTTCTGAGATAGATGTTTGTGGCAAAATTTCCATTCGATCTCAAACAGCCAATGAAACTATTACTTAACTTAACATCGATTAATATTGATTTCCGAAATGTTGAATAATTTAATGAATTTGAACATGGCAATTGGTTTAATTCAACTCTGTAGATATTATTTCGAATGTAGATACAGCGGTCTACGATCTTTCTCAAATAGAACGAAGAACTGAAAGCTGCGAAGTTCTTATCAGTTAGCCAGTTACACAGGATACTTCAGTTCCGACTAATCTAATTCCGGAGTAGCAGCATACTCATATAGCTACCCAAAATCTGAGCCTTCGAGAAGTAACAATTCTAATGTACCAGCCATGACTAAAGAAATGTCAACATTGAGTAATCTAAACTTAGGATTTTCGAACGGAGTTAGCCAACTCTTACCAGCTTATTCACTTCCTCTTTAGCACTTTGTAAATGTGGGTGTTCAAATTTATTATAGAGGTGCAAACCAGTTAGACACATTATTTGAGCATTTTAATATCGACCATACAGCCTTAACTAAATGTAAACCGCAATCCTATCCTGTATTTATAAAGTCAATAAAAATTTGTCATTTGGCATTTGTTGGTTGATAATAATCTTTTTATCGAAGTATTTATTTGTTCATCTTGAATAAGTAACATTTCCATCTAACAAAAAAATAAAATCGGAAAACGAAAAAAAAAGAAATTCACAAAATTGAATTTTTGTTACAGTTGTCGCTTTGTGCGAGGGGAAACTTTTACACACATACTCGTACACACGTACACTTAAAGGATTTAGGAAGTTTCTTAATGTTTACACATGAGGATAAATGTTTTTCCGGTTTTACTTGCGTCTGTGTGTTGTATACCTAATATACCAGTAAAAGTGAATTGATGTTGTTATTTAGTTACTCTTCTCATATATAGAAAAGAATAAGAAATTTAATAAATTGTGAAATCCTTACCTCATAAAATAGTTTGTCAACTTGGGATTAGATTTTAAGAACTGATACCATCTTTATCAACACTTGACAATATACAATACAGCAATCATCTTACATATATGAATGTATATTTAGTCGTATACGTGATAATGACATATAATAACAAAAGGATTATATTGTTAATTCCCTTTATTTCATTAACTTAATTATTTGCTAATGATGATAATTTTTTGATACTCACATTAATTAAAAGGATTAAATTTTTATCAACATACTTTAAATATTTATAATTAAATATTATTGATTTATTCTTGCCGTATGTAGGTCCAAAAACAATTTCCGTTCAACAGTAACAAGCACAAATATTAAATTGCATACAGACGACATGCCAAAAGGCATGCAAAAGCTACATGCCCATAAAATTGAGCTTTTAATGAAACTGCAAACATTGCAAGACATGCTCATTAACTTTTTAGTTATGTACACGGATATAAGGGCACGCCACTTGCAACTTCTTGATTTATATGTATCTACACATCACCCCACATCACATATATGTAAATATGTGCTTTAAAGCTGTTCGGTTGGAAAATTAAATAAATATAAGCTACATATTGTATGTGCACAACAAAAGATATGTTTTAAACAAATCCTTCTTGAGTATTGTTTAAAATATAAAAATAAATAAAATTTAAAACTCAATTAAACTAAACAACAGAAATAAAATTTAATTAGAATTCTTAAATTCACAAGACAGAAAGTATCTCTCTTGTTTTTATCTGTGTGAGTAAATTCTTTAATCTTAAAAATATTTATAAATTTTAATTAGTCAAAGTAATTTTTTTAAAACACTCTTTTAATTTTTATGTATGTACGAACATACATAACATACAGCTACACATACACACGATTAATGCTTAATTTAAAGACTATAATCCGTACATACGTAAGATGAATTTTAAAATTATGTAAGATCTTGGGTATTTCGGATTTGTGACTTTTTATATACGAGTAAGTGTATGGTTTTTACTGAGTGAGATTAAAATCTCACGCATAAAGCTGATGATTTAAAATTGACGCAATGTTGGAACATCAAATTGACAATGTTTATGTATTAGGTCTTTTCTATTGCAATGGCAGTCTCAATCTTTCGATCATTTATCAAAGGGGATTTCGTTTAATAAATCTATAACACACTTACAACCAGAGGTGGTCACCGTTTAGCGTTCACTTTCGAAGTATTAGACGTATTAGTGCTTTATAAAGTGTAGTTTGTATGGTGTAAGTTGTTGCGATTTCAATAATCTCAACTGAGCGGGAAAGCTTTTGTATCCAGTCGTAATGTAAAATAAATTTGAGCAATATGGGCCTTATTTATAATCAAATTAAAACAGAACTTTTGTACGATTTTCCGTGCTAACATTTTAACGTTATTAATTATTAATAAAATTAAAATAAATTATTTTATTTATTAATTGGTTATGTGTTGGAATTTATTAATTGGCTAAAATGGCGAGCGAATTAAAAGTCAGTGGAATTAGTATCACTTGTTAATATTGTCATGTCGTTGCACCATTTCTACAATGACGGTTGTTACAATATCGTAACAATGTGAACCTCGTGAACGCACTCCAGTTGTGCAATTGTTTATACTGCTTATTCGTACAATTGTTTAACAATTTTCTGAAATATTCTACGCACTACTTCATTGAGAGAAGCTACCGATGTTGTAAAAGTGTTCGGTGTGTCTTTTGCAATATATGATTCAGTTAGCATCACAAACTGTTGTTTGTAGCTAAAACTAATGGTACATTTGGAATCAAGAAATCTTAAAGTAGCAGGTTTGGTTGAGTTGTGTCGAAATCGAGGTTCGTTAGTGATCAAGTGGAAAACGCATCCAATTAAATTAGGTTAAAGTAGGAAAACCATTCTAATGTTATTTTATTTTACGAAGTAGAATCACACAGTATTACAAACGGAGACGTAACGTCTGTTTTAATCGTATGCGTGTAAAATGTTTTGGTAACATTGTTCGAACATCAGCTCAGAAGTAACAGACAAGGGGTCCGATAAGTAATATGTACATAAAGCTATGTATTTTTAGCACCCCATCCAAAGGTTTATTGATAAAAATGATGATTGGAATAGTTTGATCAGGCTTAAACGGAGGATTAAATGGAGAATTTCCGGCATTTGACATGAGGAACGAAGAACGTAGAAGACCACAAAAAAAATTTGGAGACAGTGAATTGCAAGAATTGTTGGATGAGGATGGCGCTCAAACGCAAAAATAAATCGCGGATCAATTGAATCTGTCACGTGAAGCCGTCTCCATACGTTTCAAAGCTACGGGAAAGATCCAAAAGGTGGCAGAATGGGTTTCGCATAAACTGCATGAAAGGCAACAGGAAAATGGATCTATTTTGAAAATCCAAAGCCCAAAATGTCTTGGGACTCTTCGGACGGAAGACAATGCTCTGTATTTGGTGGGATTATAAGAGTGTGATTTATTTTGAGCTGCTAAAACCTGGTGAAACCGTAAAGACTACCAACAACAAATGATCAATTTGAATCGTGGTGAAAAACGACCAGAATATGATAAAATGCAAATTGGGAAATACTTTTACATGCAGCTTACTCGCCAGACTTGGCTCCGTCCGTATTATCACTTATTTGCATCGATGGGCACAGGCTTGCTGAGGAGCACTTCACTTCCTACGAAAATGTACGAAAATGGTTCGATAACTGGTTTGCCTCTAAAGAAGAACAGTTTTTTTTGGCATGGCATCTACACATTACCTGAGAGATGGGAAAAGTGTATAACTAATAATGGGCAATACTTTGAATACAATACTCTTAATCATTATCATACGATGAACGTGTACTTGTTAATAAAAAATTCCGGTTTCATATTTACGCACCTGGTAACTTGGCAAGAATTAAATACAAAACGTTATTTAGAATAATATGGGGAACACACATGGGCAATATTTTACTCTGGATAAGAGAATCTTATACCTCGAGAATCAGGATAGAAACCAAGCACACAATTTATCGATAAAAAAAGTCAACATAAAAAAAATAATTGTTAAGGAGAAACTGGAGAACATGTAATTCATGGAAATTTTGGAAGTGTTGATAGATTGTACTAGATACGTTTGTTTAGTTATGAATTCTAATTAAGGATTAATTTTAATTATGGTTTTAAGGTCAGAAATTAAATTGACAAGTCATAAATTACCACTAACTCTACAATAAAAATTTATTCAAAATACCCTGTTATTAGTGGTAGGGAAGGAGTCATCGGTGACTCAGCCCCCACCAAATTTATTTAAATTCCTGCCAACCTGAACTAGTTCAAAATTTTTGGTTTGCGAATTTCGAGAGATCATAGCGGGGTGCCAGCCCAACAGAGAAATACACCTCTGTTTTCTTGATGGTAAAATCTAGTTGCTATATTATCAATTAATATTATTAGTAATCGAGCAGCTGTCCGTTTCAACTATTTTGTTTTAGAAATATTTTATTTTGAGAGCTTGGTCTTAAACCTCTACAATTAAACTTCCCGTCTCTTCTTTTCACGCCGGGCTGTTTAACGTGACGATATACTTCTTTTGGGTCATCTGTGCATATTTCTCTGTTATTATCAATATATTGGTTTGCTTCCTTTTTGCCTGCGTTCTACGTCTTATTTCTTCATTGTATCTGGTTCTTTAATTCGTCATATTTATTAGGTTTTGTAAAGTGGTTGAATTTGCAACACCCCTCTTCCACCACTTACCACCTCTATTAATATCGGTTGAAGGATGATGAGTATTTCGGAATTAATGACCTGGTATTTACTTTTTTGTATAGCGCGTCGTTTGCAAGATTGATCTAACTCTCGCATTACTGTCCTTTGTGATCTGACCTTTAATTTTAGTTTAATCAAACTTGCAATCATATAACACAGATATTTGTAGATAAGTCTGTGTTGTTGTTTTCTGTTTTCAGATTAGAGGTCCATGGTAATATTTTCAGCTTCCAGGTAGGATTACCACTTTTTACTACAATTTTGGCACATTTATCAAAATTAAAGCTCAGTCTAATATTATACCTACAGCTTTTAAGCTCAGCTGGTAATATCTTAAGTTATTGTATTTCTAGTCAATCGATACTTTAGATTGGTTTAGCTTAAACGATGGAACAATGAACCATACAGACGCAAATCAAAAGTGAGAATGGCGGGTCCCCTTAGTATATACTCCTTAGCTTTAATTTTGTGTTTTAGCTACGCAACAAAATTTCTAACAAAATTCTTTTCCTCCTAGTTGTAATAATTTTGTAAACAAATCGTATGGGGTATTGAGTTATATCAGTTACGTCAGCAAAGCTCATTTCTCTTGATCATCAGTAACATTCCGTTTGTTGTTAGTGCAGATGCTCACTTAACTTTTTGCTCTTATTGCATTGTTTGTATACAAGTATTTGTTTGTATACAAGTACTTGTTGCTTGCTTTGTGTTTTAATTTTTGCTGACTGAAATCGTTTTCGGTGTTAGAATATTTTTCTTACCAGAACCTGGTTTTTGCATCTGGTTCTGAACTATTCCTATTTATCATATGCTTTTCAATGACTCTCCTGTATCCTACATTTCTATAAAGTTTTATCCAATCCATTGTGTTCTAGATTTGTGGTAATTCTTGCAACCATTGATAATTTTAATCGAGTAACTTTCAATTTCAGTTTCAGTTGGCGCCCGACGCCAAAATTTATTTGAAAATTTTATTTGAAATGTTTTCGGACGTCGTTACTATTTTTGGTTTAAACGAGCAGCATAGTTGCTTTCGGTGTTCTTTGATTTAATATTTTATTTGCTTCTAATATCCTTCGGTTTCCTCATCGAACTTTGTTTCTCTGGTCCATTGTTTATGGTATATCCTTTGCTGAATAATATGTATGTGTTAGATAAGTTCGGGTTGATAATATTATAAATATTTTCTTCGTTCACTTTAGATACTATTCCGATTTGTTTTCTTTTGTCAATTGGGATTTGTTTTACTTCATAGTACTGTAGCAGAGTTCCTTCCGATCATTCTTGAATATTTTCTTGAACTGATTCTACATTATTATTTGATTGAATTGCGCAGCGCTATCCTCTAAAGTTCGGTTATGACCGATCTAAAAAGCGAATTGTAGCCGAAATTTATAATGTTTGGGTAGAATACTCGATATAGAGCTGGGAACCTCAATCTTACGGGTATATTGGCAGAAACTGAAATTTGCTTCATACCACCAGTGATTCTTGAAATAAATTCTCACGCCTCTGCGGTTTCAAAGCAAATATAATCTGCTGTTCATTCTAATGGCAAGACTGTAAGGGCAGCCGAGTTAACCATGTAATTTAGTGGACGGCGTATTCCAATGATATATAAGCACACGTATTTGGGAAATATGGTTAGTCATTTTGCTGTAATATTGATCTGTAACATTTCTCTAATATGATCGGTCCAACATTATGATTAAACGAAATCTACATTGACATTTGCCCAAGTGTCGCATTCTGTGAATGAAACTCACTATGGCGATGTAGATGAAAGTCATGAAATTTACCTTCTTATTATACTGGTACAACATACATTTGCACTATATCTCTAAGATTCGTATTTTTTAAATTTACCATTTTCCGTGAGCTTGGTTCACTTTTTTTTTAAACTGACGATGACGTAAGATCATGTTGGTAGGCATTTACCTCAGTTTTTATAGTCATCAACTGATCTTCCTGAGAGTACTCTGAAAATTGGTTTGTAGCTAACAGCTTCGTTAGTCTAGGTTCGTCAGAAATAATTATGACGTCTTAATTAAGTATTTGGAGAATTAGACGAACGATGAATCAGAAGACCAACTCCAATTTGGTTGCTTCGTTGCAATTTTATAAATTCGGTTTTATAATCGGCACAGACTCGGCACAACAAGTGTATCTTCTACCTTCTGGTGTACACTATAGCCGAAGAAGTTAAAATTCAACAATTTTTTATATCTTTCATACCAGATTTTAGCACCCACGTTTGTTGCACTAGCTGTTTTCAACCGTTATAGTATTTTTATAGAGGTGACACATTTTTATCCTTATTTTAAGATGATGAAAAAACGGTTTGTGAAATCAGCCCTGAAAGTGGCCACTTTAAAAATTTTTTTCTTTAAATATCCGAATTTGTGGATTCACATCTGTATTTGCAAGGAAGTTTCTTGAAACCAATTACAAATAAGAAATCATGCTTTCTTAGAAAACATGCTATATGAAGAGATTAGTCCTAAGGCAACCCTAAATAGGTAAGCAGTTATTAATTTATGTAAGTATTCGGGTTCATACTTAGCCTTCAATGAATCCTGAAAGTAACTGTTGGTAAGAAAGTAGCAATGGGAAATATATCCATAATAAAAAAATAAACAACTAAAAACAATAACCTCGAAAATAGTACGAGTCTAGTGTCTAATAAACACCCTCGGGCTTGACACGTTTTAGAAAATATTCCCTCTATCAACAGTACTACAACCGAGGATTAGTTTCCTTCTTTCTCTCAGCTCTTAAAAGCAACACATGACTGACGTTTATCATAGTCCGGTATACAACCAATACTGGCTGAATTATGTTCAGAAAAATACAGGCAAGCGTTTTATAAACGTTTATTTTCAGATTGGAAAGCGGTCTATTTGATTTATTTCAACGTTTCCATTAAGACGTTAAAAGGGATAATATGGAGATATATAGCTATTTCACTTATTTTTGACTTTGCTATGTTATATGTAATATATGGAGGGATTTGAGACTTTCTCATTTATCGAATTCATCTTACAGTTAACGTGAACAATATCGACCACGAGAATTTATTTTTAAATTAATTTCTATGTTATACGAAATTAATAAAAATATGTAAATTATTTGGCTTATAGAAACTTTTAACCGGATTTTGAGTATGGGTTGAATTCCTGGTTTATTGCGTCTTGAGATGAGAATCCATCTACGGTTTTACATATCATTTATCGATATTAAAAAAAACTAAACAGTTTTTCGGTTCAATAGTAGAATTTCATTACGTTTATTGTCATAGGTCGTTAGGATTAAAGGATTTCGAAATTCGTTAAATCAGATTGGCGTTTCAAGGATTATTTATGTACGGATGTATTTTTCATCTATGAATACGTAAATGTTTTTATAAATCCATTTAAATATTGATAGCATTAAATATTCGTTAACAAATTTATTTTTCAACCTCGTTAAAGGACATTTTATGTTTACCCAAATATTTATGTTTATGAAAAGCCTATAAACTATATGTAAATACCAATCTTAAACAAATATTTTAATCACTTTGGAACAACATTTTGCCACCTTCATTTGAATATTATTAAAAATTAAATCTTTTGTATTACATAAATAAATTGCTTCAAGATTTATCAAGGGTATCGAGAGAAAAACAACCTTTTCACTGTCATAGCGATATTACCTAAATTAGTAGCTTTGTATTAAGTCTGTTAAAACCCCACCCAACATAGTGTTACAAAAATTGTCTGTTTTTATGTAACAAACATAAATAAATTTTTGTGTATTTTATGCTTCCGAACATAAGCAGCATCAGTAGCACAACGATAAAATTTACATATTTGTTTTGTGTTCGACTTAAATCATAAATTTACATATTTTTTGTCACAATCTTGTGTTATACTGTATATTGATTACTCCGCATACTTGTTTGATTGATTTGTTCCTATATTTATGATTGAATGGCTGAGTTTGTAGTAATTTGTAAAAGATTTTTTGGAGAATATTATTTTTGCTTATGTACAGTTCAAAATTGCTTCGGACAGATGTGAAAAGCACGACATATTAACGTCGATTATAAAACTCGTAAATAAATAGGAACTTTCGAGAAATCATAAACACGAAATGTCACAAAATTCTAAGAAATGTAAATTGGAATGAACACCTTCATTGGCAAGAAAAACAAATTAATCTTCCACCACGCATCTTTTGAAAATTGCCCGGAATAAGTCAGTTAAAATGAAAATTGTGTTTTACGAACTCAAAAATGGGTTATTTAATTAATGATTGTTGCAGCTGTAACACATTTAATTTTCGGGGCTTCTCTACCACGTAGATCATGTCAATCTGCGCTAGAAAGCGCCGTCTCTTTGTTGTACGAAAGCATTTTCTATAATTCTTTTTCGGTGTTAGAGGTAAAATTTCTCGAACAGAATACCCCTATAGGTATTCAGGTAAGTACACCGAATCATCTTAAAATTTGTACACTACTGCCGTTCATGATAAGCAGACGTTACATCTGCCAAAGTACTGAATCGCTTCAATATTACAGAAACCTAGCCAGAGGCTATTCTATAAAATATTAGTATACTTGCGCAGTCCGGATTCACAATGCTGATAAAAATTTTCAACACGACTCCAATGTTATTCTGAAATTTAAAATTTGATTGGAGTATTTGAGACGATTTTGTCTTACTGGATCATGCTTTGTTTATTTCGATAATCTGTGTGCCAAGTTTAAAATTTCCAAAAGAGACAAATGGTGACGCTACTGGTAGTTTGGTGATACTAATTGAGTCATCTTTTGACGCAAACAAGTAAGGAGTTAATTTGTAAGTTGGAATCTGAAGTTAGGGAATTAGCGACTGTGACGTTTTGCTAAGACTTGAAATAATATTCTTTTAGAAATTTATATTACTGGCGATCTTCAAGCAAGAGTTGTGAATTTTCTTTACATTTTGTTTAGTAGTTCAGTTTAGTAGTCTATTCTTGTGGGATGAAATCTATCGGTTCATCGCAGCTCTGCCAGTCCTTTGATTTCAGGGAACCACTATTCGCGATCCAGTAGGTTCTGCTCCTCCTCGTTGTCATGCTGCTGCAGTCGCAATACATGCGACGGAATCGGAATATATTCTAATTTCCTATTTGTAAAGTTGATATGTGTCGATTTCGATTCGTTTAGTGTTATCCACAATTTTTTTATCCAGTTATTTGTAGTTTCCTTGTGGACTCAACAATACTAACGTCAGTAGTCATAACGGCTGTGTTATCAGCAAACGTTCCTATTCTAGCTTCTACTATGTGTGGTAGATCATTTGTATACAGGAGGTATAATACAAGGCCCAGAACACTGCCTTGTGAAACCCTTGCCAATACTTTCGTTAGTTTTGAGTATTGCCCTTCCTGTCTCTCCCGCAAGTTGATGTAAAACTTTACCAATTCAAAATATTGTTTTGGCAAATCTTGTTGGAGTTTAAATTCCAGACCTCGGTGCCAAACCTTAAAAAATGCTTGAGCTACGTCTAAGAATATTCGGAACCCAATTTGATGTGCTGGTATAAGATTTCTGCTCTCTAAAATTGGCTTTAGTCGCTTGAGGAAAAGTCTATCGAAAATCTTTGATGTTGTTGTTAGCAAAGAAATATGCCTCTACGATGTTTTGTCGTTCAGCGGTTTATTAGATTTTGGAATCATTATGATTTTTGCTACCCACCACTGTCTCGGAACATAACTTAGTCTAAAGATAGCATTGACTATGTGCTGTAGTTTCCATAATGCTTTTTCGGGTAGGACTTTGATTATTTGCCTCGTTATCAAGTCATCAGCCAGAGTCTTTTTTATCTTTGCGGCTTTTTACTTCTTGTTTGATTTCTTTCAGAGTAATTGGTAGCACAGATACCTCGTCTATTTTGTTTATAGATGTTAACTATTCATTATCCGCTTGTTCACTTGGTGGTTTGAAGGAATTTTCTAAGTGTTCGGCAAACAGATCAACTGTTTATTTATCGCTGCGAGCCCAGGCTCTAGAAACCATTTTTATGGGTGGCACTTGCATTTTAGGTCTTTTTAAACCATGGGTGGATTTCTACAGGGAATATTCCGTGTCAGGTTTATAAGTAGTTTAAGTTTGTTGTACAAGTTGTTTAGGATTGTTTTGTCTTCAGGGGCTCTAGTTCTCTGTCAAGTCTTACGGGCTCTTCTTTTTTCGTTAACCAACTCTCTCAGAAATCCAGAAGGCCAGAAATTTTATTTGGGTCCGTTGGCCATTAGGTTGGCTTTTTATTGTAGTGAAACTCACACATTTTAATGTCCTGCCTGCTTCTGCTCTCTTCGTTTGGGAGTAGTTCTAATAGTTCCCCAGAATATGTTTTTTGCGTTAAAGTCACCTCGTAAATAATAAAATTACTACCAAGCGATTTAAGAAGTTTGATTTGGTCTTCTTTTTTGGGTTATATCTGGGTGAGCAGTAGATACAGTAGCTACTTCCATAGCTTCCTCCTCTATTTTTAATTCTTCGTGGTGAAGAACGACTTCCAAAAATGACATCCTGAGATTAGTCATATATCAATTTTTTGTGTGTTTAAAACACTTCTAATTCTGAAATGCGTTGCGCAAGGCCATTTGCATTCCAGGTAGCAATTCTTAAATATAGTTCTTCTTAAGTTTGTATATGGACTAGAATGAAGATAGCCAATGACTTCTCTAGTTTTACTTGACGCATCAGTTATTCTTTTAGCTTGGCTCATCGATGTATTTTCCAGTGTTCTTAGTCTCTGTTCTTGATTTTTCAGTAGCTCGGCCGCAGATTCTAGTCTTTGGTCCTGCGCTGACAGATGGGAATTGATAGCGTTTAGCCTGAAGTATTTCTTGCATGACATGGTTTTCATTCACTCTGTGCTATCTTGATATTTTCGTTTCGCTTAGCCATTATACTGTACCTTCTCTTACCTTCCTGTACCTTCTCTCGTAGGATTGCATGCTAGGTTGTGAACCCTTACTTGGTTAATTTCTCTTGTTGCCTCTCATTCTATGCAGCTCTGTGGCTACCTCGCAACCTCTATAATTTGTTGGGTGATGATTACCACAGTGTATGCATTTCAATGGCTCGTTCTTAATTTTGTTTCATTCTTTTGATGGATGTTTCTCAGCGCACTTTACACATCTGGGCTTCCTATTACAGTATTTGCGTGTATACGCCTGACAGTTGTAACATTGTGGCATTCTACTAGTGTTCCTTTTTAAAATCTCAATTTTACCTCAATTTCACCCTATTAATGCTCTCTGTGTTGATCAATGCTCTCTGTCAAACGATGCTAACATTTGAAAGGGGGGAGGCCAACTTTGATTGTTTCTCTTTCGCCGTTTGCGTTTTTAGTGACCTTCTTGTTTAGTATCATTTCTGGCTAAGTTTCTCAATTATTTCGTTACTTGGCCATGTATGATGCAGCCCTCTGGCCATGACTTTAATTGGTTGCTCAGCTTTGTTTTTATAGATGAACTATTCAACATTTTGAGCGGTTATTGCATTTGAGAACATTCTGTAGATTTCTGGGTCAAGTGCATTCACTTTCCTAACGTTATTATTCAGTGTAGTGACTTTATACTTATCGTTTGAAACTAGCTTCACAATTTTTTTAATTGTTTCGTATTCACTAACATTGTATGTTAATGGGTGGAAGGTTGTATCTCGTTATGTATTGGTTGATTTTCCTGCATTGTTCCTTGGTTTATTACGTTGGGTGTATTAACTGGTTGCATTGGTCTCTCTTTCAGTAGCAGCGATTCGTTCTTATGTACCTTCACTAGGTCAATGAATGACTGATCAGGCCGTTGAAGTTGCGGATTTGTTACGTTCTGTGCTGATTGTTACACCTCAGGCAATGATTCTGCTTTTGTTTTGTTTTGATGTTTAGTTTTAATTTGGCTTCGTATAAAACTCGTTTCATACGCCAATTCATCTTCATCTATTTCATAGGTAGCTGTAGTATTTTCTTTGGCTTGATTCTCATTTTTCTCAATCTCTTCTTTAAGCTGTTGGACTTCTTTGAATAGCTGTCCATTAAGTTGCATCAAGTTTTCTAACGTTTCACGTTCACGTTTTCCCTGGTTGGCTCACCCCAGAATCCATTAAGCATGCCTCGTGTGAGGGTGGATTGGCCAACTGTGTAGTTGGCGTACCACCTGGTATACCACCTGGTATAAATTTCGATTTACTGTACCATCATTGCTTTAGCGCTTGGTTATTGCAGCAGCTACCAACATAACCAGTGAGGTTGGTAGTGCGGGTCAGTGAAGATAATATCGTTTGCTAGGTTCTCGGTGTTCGATTATCCTGCGGTTTCTCGGTCGTCAGAGCCTCGTTGGTTCATTAGCAGGTGGCACCACGTGCATGTGATGTTGACATTTGGGCTAGTATATAAACCTTCTAGACAAACGCCCCTTATCGCCCCTTTCGAATTCGAAAAGTTTCAACCGAATTAGGAAGACTGATAAATTTGAAAACAACATTAAAAAAGAAACAAAATATTTGATTCATAGTATTCCAATGTTTGTTAGCGTAAAATATTGAATGGAAGGATTAATTGCCAAATAATATTTGTAACATGCTTGGAGTGAATCATGTTGTATGCACATAGTTGAAAATAAGAAACACCTTATACCGAAACTGGTGTTGATGGGAGCTAGGGGCATGTCTATGGGTATGCAACATAGGGGTCAAAATATTTTGACTTTTTCGGGACACTTTAATAACCTTAATATTCGCATATTTTCACAAAATTATTTTCCTTATCATTTGAATAATTCTAATATATAAAGGACGCGTGAAAATAACCAGAATCCGTATAGAAATTTCCTCTAGTTCAAAATTTATACCCCAGTATAGTTAACCACATTACTTGAGAGGAAGAAGGGAGAATTGATTTGAATTTGTTTTTGTATAAATTTAGGTTAACACAATTATTGAAAACCTAAAATTTATTCAATAATCAATAGTCCGATTCTAGAAATGTGCATGAAAATAAAACTAAAATTGTTGTTGTCTTCTTAATATATCTAATAGAACTAATGGTTATGATTATTTTTCGACATTGTCTACATTTGACGTGAGCTATTTTATTTTCTACGTACAGTGTACGTAGACAATTTATTGATTGCACCGTGTAAGCAATACGGCACAACGCTGCTCCTGTTACAAGAAGATTGTTTCGCTCATGGTGAACTGTACGTACTGGATAAACTAATTCCGGAAAAACTTTCCATGTTCATACAGACTTAAACCAAATATGTTAAAATTTTAAATTTTTTCTTATCTAGAAATCAAAGTTAAATCACTCAATACACCTTTAATAAACCCAATAGAGAACATAGGTGAATGTTTTTGGTGCAGTCACCCAACAAATTTCCAATTATTATCTAACATATACGGTACACATATCATCATAGCTCACATATCCATTTATACGTTTCTAAAATTCGCCAGAATTTTGAATAAACATTATCATGGGAATTGTAGCGAAAAAAAAATAAATAATTTTTAAAACATTTCCATTAAACAAATATTTAATTTAATTTCTCATCAAATATTTATTTATATCAAATAAACAAGAAATGCCATACTCGTATATATTTGTCGAAAAGATATAAAATTGTATTAACATTATAAATCCTCAAAAGGATTAACACACCACGCCAATTGTAAAAAAAATCTTCATGAATTTGTTTCTGGTTCAGAAAGCAGTCAGAGATACAAACTCGTACAAAATACACTTTCTGAACGGCGTTTGTCTTTTTAATGCTTCTGAAAATCTAAAGTCACCAAACGAAGTTTATAGATTTATATATAAATATTAATCTAAGTACTTGAAACATCTTCCACGTATGTTTATAAAGGAAGATCGTTTGTATAACACGAGAAAGTTGATTTTGAAAAGTGTATATACGAGTATGAGTAGAACAGGAACAAAAAAGAGTTTCCAATCTGATGGAAATTGGATTTTCTTTATTTATTCTTACAGAATATACATGATGCTGTATATTGATATCTACGTACTCGTATGTCGTGAAAATGAACAAAAAATAAATTTGTGGTATGATATTGTCGTATATGGTGATAAGCAACAAGTATTGAATACTGTACACATATGTATACGACGAGTATGTACATTTAGTAACAGGTTGTTTATCATAAATGAATTATTAAATTTGCTTTGTGGGTACCCACACACACACACACACACACACACACAGACACTAAATTTAGGTAAAAACGATGGTGTATATTATAAGAAATGTAATTAATTTTATTATTTGTCGCATGTATCTATCTTATGTTCACATACATATTATATTAAGGAGGTACACAAAGATTAGTTGTGTGGTGACACAATGCTTGCATAAAATAATTAATTGAATCTCATGGCGAATAAATTTGATCTTGTATTTTAATAAGATGTGATGTGCGACAACGACAAATTAATGATGGAGAGGCTATTAAAATTTATAAGACATTCTGGATAAACAAATTGTGATTTGGTAAAATTCTGTTTGCTACCTATAGGCTAATGCGTAAAAGCAGTAAATCGTTAAAAATCCAATCAAAAATGTTTTATTAGGTTTACAAAAATTCTAAGAATTGTGTGCAAAATGTCGATTATATGTCTTAAAGATGTAAATAATAGATGGGACCAGGGTACTTTATACTTAAAGTTCAGTAATTGTGTGTAATCAAACATCTTTCACACGCAATAAATATTTTTTTTCGGTGTATAACATAGAAAATTACTAAAGATAATTGAATATTTACGTGTAAGGTGAAAATTTCTTGGAAAACAGCCTAATAATTTTCTCAATCGTATAGTATATAAATGATTATGGTACACAAAATAATTTTGATCGTACGATTTTTCAACTAAATGGGGTGCAAGCAGATACCGTTCATTAAGGACGGGAAAATTTACTTCTTTTTGAATAGGTATAGATTAAGTCAGAATATTAATAATAGCATTTGACTAAATTAATTAGTTCACACCGTTCAGTTTGTTAATTAACATTTTAGAAATAATCATCTGTTAAAAAAGCTCTAGGATATATAAGAGCTACTTCCTCTTCAATTTTTTCCAGGTTTTCGGTAAGGCTCGATATTACCTAGTTCATCTTTTGTGCTATATAAGTCTTCCCATGTAATACCATTCGGATCATTCTTCTGAATCTCGTTATTATTTAAATATTTACTTGATGAAAGAGAATTTAATACCCGCAAATGTTTTTGATTATATTTACAAGAGTTTTGCCAAAAGCCCGGGTAACTTAACTTTTACTTTTAGTAATCAAGTATATTCGAGATCAATGTGTTAGAAAAATGATAAAAGAAAGTCGGGTGTTGGCCACAACATATTCATCCTTCCATTTGTTTAGTAACATACTAATTCTAATAGGTGCTGTATACAGCGGAAAATAGGCGACTACATATGCTACTTGCCAAAAGTGGCATCACTATCATAAAAGATAGTTTCTGTTGTTAAAATCTTAAAAGTGTTCCTTAAATTAACAAACTGTTTGACATCCGAAGTAAATAAACTTTCATCTATCTCTGCCTTCATATATCTTAACGAATTATGATGAATTTTTGTTATTAGTATTGGAGTTTCTGACAAAATTCTAAGACTAGTTCGTGTTGCACTAAATTTCACCATGTCATAACCAATCATTATGAAATCTTCTTTCTAGGGTTAATTTTGGATTGAAATATAAATTTTAGATGAAGCTATGGTATATCTGACCATTCTACATGATTAAAATGGATTTTAAGTTGCATTTTGAGGGAAATTCTTTTATATTTGGCTATACTACAGAGAATTAGTCTAAAAATTTATCAAATGATCTCGATCAATTTATCTCGTCTTCTTGTTTACAAGTAGATATAAAAATAGTTGTGCAGGATATCGTTTAGAATTCGATTAGCAAGATTTTGATTTTTTGTACCCAAATAAACAAGTTTCAGATTATGGCCATTATCTCAAAAACTTCCACAGATAACCAATTTGTACCCCATACAAAGAGAATTTGAGGAACATTTTTTTGTTTAGAATTTCCTCTACAATTTTTTGAATGTTAGCTCTTTTCTGCGGCTGACCAATATCTCAAAAACACAGGTAACCAGCTAAGATCCAGTGTCAAATGTGTAAACAATTGATTTTTGCATATACATTGTAGATTTTTTTTTGTTGGTTTCCAATGGATATTTTTATTATAGGGACGCCATTTTACACTTTTTCAGGTTATGTTGGGCTTTTCCAATAAATTCAATTTATGCAAGCCAAACAGATGAAATTAGTAGTCTTAAAGAAATTCAATAAATTCAAACTCATTTTCAAAATTGTATTATTAATGTAATCTGTTCCATACAGTATTACTGGACAAATGGGTAATTTCGTTCTATTAGCAGAGAAATTTATTTTTTTAACAGATACCTGTCCGAGCACTACATGTTTGGTCATTCCTTCTAAAATATTCGAACTAAAGGTAACGTTTAGTTTAGTTGGAATATTTTATTTAAGCTTCTGCAAAAAACAGAAATACAAGCAAATAAAAAACCACCAGTTTCAGTATCCTTCGGTAATTGAAATTAAAACATTTATTAACTAAAATTTAGTAGAATATAACAGCTATACAGTCTTTAAATTATTGTGTCGGTTTAAATTTACCTAAAATTTTGGTATTTCGAAGACAGAAGCATTTACCGTCGATATCGAGAACCTATAAACAATACGAGCACCCACAGCAAACTGAAACGATCACCATTGATGCAGTATTTTATCGAACGATTTCCGGTTATTGGAAACATCGCGGCCATTGTGACACTTTCTTCAGAATATTTATATTGTTCTCTGACCAGGAACCAGAAATCCAGTGACAAACGCAACCGTTTATTTTTCTCGCTCTATAAATCCAGCTTGATATAAATACAGGATGGGCCATCTGTTAGTCCTTTTTTCATTGAAGTGAAATAAAAATATAAAAAATGAATTTTGTTGTAAATAAAACACACATTTTGTGATGAAAATGAATGAAATTTTGTGGATCAATGACTTCAATTTCAGCTCTAATGTTGTTTTTAACTTGTTGAATTGTTTGTGGATGATTAGCATACACCTTACATCTTTCAAATAATCCTATAAAAAATAATTAACCTATTAAAAATAATTAATTAAATCCGGACTTCTTGGTGGCCAAGGAATTTCACAATTTCTTGAAATTATGAGATCAATAAATTTTGTTGAATAAATCGTATATGGATTGTTGCACGGCTTGCGTGGCATGCTCCGTCTTGTTGAAACCAGAGGTCGTTAACACACAATTCATTCAATTTGGGTCACCCAAACCAGTTAAAATGTTGCGATAACGTTCTCCACTCACTGTAAGAGCACATTCCTGTTCGTTTTTAAAGAAATTACATGAAAATGAGCATCATCACTAAAGATGGTTTGTGATGAAAAACCTTCATTTCGTTCAAGCATACCGTTAACAAAACTACGACGATTTAATTGATCTGGTGGCTTCAATTTTTGAGTTAGTTGAGCTTTTTATGGATGCAAATGTAGATCAACATGTAAAATGATTTGTAATGTGGTTCGTAGTTCTTGTGAACGATTCCTGGTTGATATGCTTGGTTCATTACGAACACTTTCACTAAGAGCTGCCACTACATCAGGAGATGAACATGTTGATACGGTCTACGATCTTCTACTGAACCAGTTTCTTCAAAACGATCAACAATTTTACCAATTGCACGCTCAGTAGGGCGTCCATGTCGACAAAAACTATCACGTAATTTATGAAAGGTTGTTGTTTTTGAACGATTATTTTCTTAATAAATTTGGACAATCAAAATGCGTTGTTGTGTTGTTAGCGATTCCATGATGATAAATGGCATATTTTTGACTTTTCATATGTCACAGAATTTTTTAGAACAGATAACATTAAGTACTAAAATTCATCGTCATTTTAGCAGACTAAAAATTTGTATTCGATGTTAGCTGTAATCCATTTTCTTCTGGTCAACTGAGATTTACATTTGACCGATAAATAAATTATAATCAATCGACCATTATTTTTCCTATATTTTCCAGGGACACTTTTATCAAACTTTCACATTTATTGGGATTATGAACCTTGACTTCATAAAGCTTGGGTTCACATTTTTCAAATGTATGTAAACGCCCCATCTTGAAATGGTTCAAATTAACAAATAAATCCTGAATATTTTGCTAATTACTAACACAAATAATAATTTTGGACACTGTTGACAGATTACTCATTCTCTACATTGCCTACGCCATTTTTTAAATTATCTGCATACTGATATTGTCTAAATGTGTAGAATGTTAAGTAGCTGCGCGCGGTGTAGGTAATACGGCACAACGCTGCTAGGGTCATACTGAGTCTACATTGGGAATTTGGAGAAAATTTATAGTTTACAATTTTAACTATAATTTTTTGAGTGTCTGCGGCCAATCAAATTCTTTACATTTTGTGGCCAATATCTCAAAAACTTCGACAGATTACTAATATACAGAACCTTATCTATTACAAAAGCAACCTTACGTATTGATGGCCATTCGGTCGCATTCGATTAAATTCAAAAATTACTTAAAACGAATTCTAACTTTTAAAAGCTTTCCGTAACTTAAAAATTTGAAATAAAACTAAAATGACTAAGAGACATTTATGTACAAATATGGAATAGCTACTAATAATAAATATCAGGGAATTTATTACCGATACTATAGTACTTTTTCGATACTTTAAGACTGCGTACATGACATCGGGAGTTAGTTATGAAAAATACCATGGCATCGCCCAGAATTTAATACAACAACGAAGTTAAAAATATTTCAACTCGAGTGCGGAACTAGTAGGCGGCGCAGGGTGTGATGCTTTTTATTTCCGATGTCATGTGCATAACATAACTGGATGAAAAATACTTCGATAGTTTCGAGTAATTTTAGTGCTTTTGAGAAAATTCAAGAAATATAACTCGTAGTTCGATCATGAAGCAACTTTCAATTGAAAGAGTAAGATATTTAACCCGCTTTATGATAACGTAACCTAATATTTTGAGCCAAGTGTGAAATTTTGTGAAGGCCCCATGCGAAATGATACTCTTTCTTATGGAACTCTGTGATATAACAAAGTATTAGTCTTTTATTGATTTAAATTATAATTTGCTTCTCGAATGACTCATTAATTAACTACTTGTAATGATAAAACCACTTTAGAGTTAAAGGAGGGTAAGTAATGAAGTACTTAAGTGGTCCCGGTTAGCTTTATCCTATTTCGCTAAAAAATGGAGCAATATTTGCCAACATAGCAGTAGCCAATATAAAAATGCATTTTCGAGGCGAAAATCCTCAATATTAACCATCGGTTTTGAGGAGACATTTACATTCAAATTTGGTTCGATTGAGCAGGGCGCGAAGCCCAATAATTTGGTCTAACTAACTTTCAATTGAAATTGTTTTTGTCGGAATTAGGAGCCATTAAACTCCAAATTTAAACTTCTTCGGAAAATAACAAAAAAATTTACGAGACGCGCGATTTTTCAATCCCAATCCTTATTTGGGATAGTCTCGTAATAAATTTACGACGCAGAAAATATAATATCTCAGAAAACAGCTCTGCAAACTAAACCTCTCAGGTAAAGCCAACGGGTATCCGAGAAATACATTTACTTTAATTTGAGTTTTCAGAGAGATCCAATGATTACTTAGTAATAATATTTGTTGAGATTATGGTAAAATCAGTAACGTGAAGAAATAAGAAAGCTTAATTATGATTGACACAGTTTTAATGCTTTTCTTGGATCTTTCTTAATAATAATAACACCACGGACACGTAACATTTTAAATTTTACTGGTTGCCAAACAAAAAAATGGTGGATCGTCAAATACTACTTTTAAAAAGAGATTGTTGGTTGTTCATTGTTTATATTGCTATAAAACCCGTATAGAATTCAACATTAACATAGCGGAGATTGTTTTAACTTGCTGTTGCCTAATCTCTGCTATGCAGACTGTATATTTTAGTGCAAGAATACATTTATTAAAATTGCGAATGCTTTATGCTATTTTGATGTGGAACCCATCAGACTTAATTGAGTTTGGCTTGAAATTTGCTTATAAAGTTGCTGAAATATTGGTGGACTGTCTGGAAAAGGTGCAAAAAATACTCTTAAGCTGGATTAAGTACTTTGTCCCTCAAAAATTTAGTACTTTGATCCCTTGCCAATATTATCACTGTTAAGTATATATTAAGATATTACTTGGTTTATGCGCCATCTGTTGTCAAATAGACTTATTTATCCGCGAATGAAGATTTCTGATTTTTAAAGCTTGTCAATGAAAGTTTAAATATCGTGAACGTCGTGTTAAAATGTGCAAACTGGGGTTATAAAACATGTAGTGTGTGAATGTGATGAAATATTCTAAAACTTCGTCAAGGTTTTAACTATTCGTGTTAAGAACAATTTCCACAGCACATCATGCCAACCAATTTGACAGTTTTGCCAAATAAAAAATAAAATGTTCATTTCCCAAAAATGAAACGATGCCAAGTATTAATTCCATAGAATACAGTAGTTCGAATTCAATTGGTACTAAAGTGCTGAGGACTAGTACCTAGTTTTCTTCACGTCAGTGAGTTAGAATGCTGAAATTTACAGAGTACAATTGGTCAATTTTACGTGTGTTTTTCCATAATTTGTCTTTAGTTCACAACAGCCGTAAATGAACCAAGAAACTTTTGTTTGTGGTCCATCTCTGTCTGTGACCTGTAGGAGTTTTTGAGATATTTTCCAGAAACTGTTAAGAACTAATTGGCCGCAGAAACTCAAAAGTTTTTAGTGAAAATTGGTATGTAGACTCAGTATGGTCTAAGCGAATTGAACGACAACCATACGTATTGGTTACCTGTTCGACTTTTTGAAATATTAGTCATAATCTGAAACTTATTTGGCCACCCTCCCTCTCTCTATATACCCTGCACAACTATTTTTGTACTTATAGTCGTAACGAAGTGAGACATGTTACAACAATCCGTTTATCCGGACAGCCAAAATATGTGCTTGTTATAGATCGACAACATATTCCAAATGTATAAATTATACTTTTCCGTTTCTTCCTACGCTAGTTTTGTGCAAACTCATACGTAACTATTGATTCTTATTATTATTCTATATAGGATCACCTTACATCCTCCAAGCAATAAACAAAATATAGATTTCAACATATGCCATACAAGTAAACATGTGCGACAAATAATAAAATATTTGTATCCTTGCTTCAATATATTTATCAATATTATTATCCATTTATCGGTACAAACGTATCGTCTAAGAATTATATTACGTTATCTTGTAAATGTCATATTATTAGATACGTTTGTGATTGATTTATGGGCTGTTCATATATAAATATCATGTAATGCGAGATGTTTTGTGTGCCTTAAGGGCACATAACCCGTCAAAATGTTGCATAATTCATAAATCAATTGTAAATACTTTAAGCATCGATACATAATATTATTGATGTGCATTGTGCATTACATAATACGTATATCTTAAATATTTAGAGGAAGAGAAACACTTTCTCGAGAAGACATTAATAACTTTCCCGTTGTCATGAACGTATTATGTGCTAATTATAATTCTCGTTTTTGTTGTTGTCCAATTTCTAATTTTCTAATTTAAATTTGATATCCTTTCATTAAATATTTTTTCCTTTAGTACTCAGTAAGAGAAAAAAACAAAAAAATGTTTGGATGTGGTTGACTAATCTATTGGAAAATTGACTTAATGACGACAACAACAACAAACCAAAATATTTTAAGATTAAGAAGTCATTAATTTACTACTAAATATTTTGGATACGATTTCATTTTTTGCTCAATTTAAATAAATTCTAGGCTTAATGAGTCATAATTGAAAAAATTATTCATTATAGGAAGTGCTTTTTAGTGTTTTCGTTAATTTTGTATTTTTCTTTTCATTTTCTTTTAGGCATGGTCACCGATAAGAAGTTCATTCGATTTAACATCACCGCATAAAAAATTTCACACAATTACAGGTAAATGATAATTTTACTTTGGGTTTGTTGTAAATGAAATATTAATTTTAAACAAACATTTGGAGCTTCAATTTAAGCAAACTTCTTAGAAGTTTGAATATTATATGATTTCCTTGTTTTGGGTTTAATTTAAATTTTGTTTTAAAGTTCAAAAAATATACGAAAGGGAGAAGACGTAATAGTCAGGTCTTCCTGTTTCTACATCTACAATTCGCTTGCCTCGAAATTTCGTAGGGCTTTTAATTTCTTGGGAGTTTTGTATTATCTAGGCAACGGGAATGATTTCTTTATGATAAAATCTATTTCCAACTTTATATTACAATATATTTGAGTATTTCATTGAAATGTAAGATAAGCCGTATCTTTTGGAGAATTGAAAGATTAAAGGTCAGTTTTCAAATTAGAAGTGTTTGTATCTGAATTTATCGTAAGAATATTAGAAAAAATTTTCATCTTAGTTGGCTTCTTTATCCGTAGTAATTATGATTCAAATTCGATTTATATGAACTTTCACCGCTTCAAAATCACCGCTTATTCGAAAACTGGCCACATTTACAAAAATTTGGGCCGAACGCGTTCGGTGAAAACAATTTGGCACGAAAATGACACAAAAATGTATGCCACTAACGCACACGATCCAGGAATTGTCGGTTTTTTGACAAACATCCAAGAAATTTGCGCCGCATGACAACGAAAGATTACAGCCGAAAGGCAAAAATCGATAATGTAGATAGTGCCCTCGCTATCCCAGCCGAAACTAAACGATTTCAACATTGTTGATTAATTTCCTGCAGCCGAAAGATATTAGCAGATTTTTTTTAACACTATTGTTGTTCCACTTTGGTTGAAATGTGGAGAAAGTCTTAAGAACATACGGGTTATTTTTTTTGGCAAAAATTCGATGTTTCAATAAATTTTCGTTCATTGAATTTTCAATGGTTTTTCAATATTTTAAAACACATAAATTTTGCTAAAATCCAATTCCATGTGTCCTTTAGACTTCCTCAACAATTCTGAACAACAATATGTCCTATCCATCAAATGGTCATAGTGGCGTTAATGGGATAGGTGGTTTATCTCTAGCGCCAGAGCGTTCAATGCATTTTCAATATGCTTTCAATATTCTTTCTTCACATTTGGACCAAAGTTGAACAAAAATATGTTCTATAAAATAGTCATAATGACATTAATGGACCAAGTCGTTTATCTGGAGCGCCAATGCGTTCAATTAATTTTCAATGATTTTTCAATATATTGAAACATCGAAATTTGGTCAAGAAACTACCCCATATGTTCTTCAGACTTCAAACGGTCATAGTGGCTTTAATGGGATAGGTCGTTTATCTGGAGCGTCAGACGATTCAATGAATTTTCAATACATTAAAACATCAAAATTTTGTTAATCAGACTGTTTTGACATTTGGGCCAGAGTTGAATAACAACATTGTGACATTATGGGGCAGATATCCTGTAATTGGCTTTGGTACAAGTTATTCAAAAGTAAAGTTGGATATCCTGATTCAATGTTCAAAAAAGCTTTGAAAATGGACATGCATAACTTCATTATGTCTACTGACCAATACAAACCTTCTAGGTTTGACTTTATTACGAGATAAGGCTGGTTATTTCTCGAATGTATTACATCAGTAGGTGTCGTTGAAGCGTCAAATTAACAGTATAATTTGCAGCTTCCATTGCTGGTACGCTGTCGGTTATCATTGGTGAAGTGTCCTATTGAAAAGCGAGTGATTCTGACATTACAGTAGATGGATGTGATGGTCAGGTCCGTTTGTCGAGTGTGGATATTAGATCTACTCGTAGTGACTCGTCTATTTTCTGTTGAATTCTGTTTGATGTCTTGTGATAGATTCGACACGGCAAAAAAGTTTTTTTTGCAGATTTGCTTCTGCTATTTTAATCCTTTTAACTGACTTGTCAAGCAATAAATATGATTTATTCATTATCAACTTACACTTAGAGTGGCCCAAAAAGAAGCTGCTCTTGTAAAAGCTAACATGTCGTCTGCCATACTGGTGGCGAACCCGAAGAGAGACGGTATAGGATGAAACCACTGCAGACAAAGTGGATGCCATAGTCACAGTCCATAACTTTATTGAGTCGATTATTATTTTTAACATGCATCGATGCGATGTTATCGGCGGAGAATATGGTAATAACGAAAGCAATTGTAAATGACGACAACAGTCATCAAGGGAAATATTGGAATCAACAACGGCGTTAATCATGAAGACCTGGGATTGATGACGGGGAATGTTTGTGAATACAACTATATGCAAGTGATTTACAATTGCAATACTTATACAACGCCAGATACAATAAAAGGAATAATTTCGATCAGCAATATATAGAAGTACATAAGCTCGAGCAATTTGGGACGCAGACACAATTGCAAATTAACCAGTAACCAGTGCAAGTTAAGAAGCAAAAAGTAAACAGTGCGAAAAATAAAAGTAAAAGTAAACAGTCAAAGTGAATTAGTGGAGAGTAATAATAAGTAATGAATCTAAAATTTTTTTCGAAAAATCAAAGTTCTTGGGACATAAAGTTTGTAACTTAAAATGCTGAATGTTTTATTTACAAAATCCAGTAAGAATATCGTTCCATATCGATCGCCCAAATCTTGTAACATTTGGTGTCAGAAGTGGGATTTTTCAAATACGAGAAATGGTTGAAAACCTAAACATCACAACAGTTTAGGGAAGAGCCCCAAGCTTTCAACATAAGGCAATAATAACGAGCTGCTTTCGAGACTGCAGAACATTATGGAAAAATAATGCTGAAACAGAGGGGCAAAACAACAATCATCACCAACACCAGGACCATTATGGATGCCGCCTTTTACATGCAAGGCATTAAATTAGACCTTGAATATAAAATTAAACAGATATAGGGTCGCTTTGAAATACAGCTAAGACTAGGCTAAATAAATCGTTTTCAATAGAACCAGTTGCCGGAAGCTCAAGGGGAATTTTAAAATATCCGAAATTCGATGGCGAGATCCCTTTAAAGAAGTCTAGTTTTATACGGCAGAAAAGCACAATGGTTGGGCCACAACGAAACAGCTCAACGCACACATTTTAGCTCTCTATGGGTAAGCTGCAGAAAGGAGCGGGTCATGATTGAGTTGGAACAAAGATACGAGCAGTCACACATCAGAAAATTATGCAAGATGCAACTCCAAAAAACTGGGCAACAACGTGGTGAAATCCTGCAATACCAGAGGTAAAATCATAAATGAAGTATTGGCATAGGCTTAAGAATATGAGGCAACCAGAGCAAATTTAGCCACTGACATAGTAAAGTTGCGGAGGATATTACGCAAATAAAGGCACTATAGTAAATGAGGAAATAACGAAACCACGGTTAGTTGTTCGTAGTAGTAGTATACAGCGCCCGAGCGAAGCTGAAGAATAAGGCAAGAAACGCGAAGAAATGCGGCAGTTAAAAGTTGAACGAAACGAGGAGAATAAACGCTTGCCTCATTTAACCTTCCTATTGCCTTTTGGGTCTCTATGGCCCGAAGTGCATTTTAGTTGTTTATAAAATGCTTTTTTTGAATCGAGTACGATTGACAGCTAGTGAGTTGTCATCAAATACATGTTGGATTAAAAAAAGGATGTTGGATGTTGGATTAAAAAAAGGAACCATAATCTGATAAGTATGGTCTAATATGTATTTGTTACTTATATGATCTTTCGGATCAATATGACCCGACTTTGATCTTAGAACTAACATAAATTCCACATTAAGTTAAACATTTCCAAAGAACATGCAATACATATTTATTTATTTGTAAAGTGTTCAATCCCAGTAATCATTGTTTTACAAAACTCCGATAAATCCGCACAATTTTTTATTCACAAAAATCCTGTTCAGTAATGATCAATGAATTGGGAAAAATAATTTTTATTTTCTTTATAAAATTTAGTCTGTGGTAAATTGTCCGTTGCTACGAAGCATGTCCATTGCCTTGAAAATGGATAGTGATTTATACACAACTGATGGTGGCGAGAGGGATGCTACAGAAGTTGAAGATAATTTGTCAGAGTTTATTACTGATAATGATTCAAATAATCATACATCAGAAGTACCAGTAGATGAGGACTTTGTGTCATCCAAAAATGGCGATATTCGTTGGAAAAGAATTTCTCCAAACGTCAAGAGCGAGCTTCAAGCGCCAATATAATAAATATAGAAGCAGGTGTTACAAGGTATGTAATTTCCAGTATCACAGATAAAAAGACAAGCTTCCTTATACCTGAAGTGACAAACAAAGAAGAAGTTTCAGTATTACAAGCCGAATGGAAACCAATATTAACAGTTACATACCGGTATTTTATTATTGGCTGGTGTTTATAGGTGACGCAACGAGTCAACTCTAAGCTTGTGGAATTCTTCAACTGGTCGCCTTATATTCAAAGCTACTCTCTTTGAAATTTTGTAATTTTGCCATATCTTTGTAATCCCATAGAAAATCTTACGATAGATGACCAGCTGGTGGTATTTCTCGAGCGTTGTCTCTTCTGACAATATATTTCAAGCAAGCCTGCTAAATACGGCATAAAATATGGGCATTGCGTGACTCAAAAAATGCTTATGCCTTCAATTTGCAAGTTTACACTGGGAAAGCACCGGGAGCCCTTTCAGAAAAATAAATCAAGATTTGTGAGTGGTTTTAGACTTTACCAGTGGATTAACTAGACGGTATAATATAAGATGTGATAATTTTGTTACGTCATATCCATTAGTACAAATTGTGCTAAAGACATGTCTGACAATGCTAGGCACCATCAGAGAATATTAAACTGAATTACCAATAAATTTTACGGATAATACAAAAGATGTTTATTCTTCAAAATTTTTCTTCAATGAAAATGTAGCAATTGTATTTTATATATCTAAAAAGAACAAGTCGGTGACGTTAATGAGTGCAATCCACAGAGATTCGGGTGTAATTTTCAGAGATGACGAGAAGCAAAACATAACCCTGGATTATAATAAAACTAAAGGTGCCGTTGACACGATAGATAAGTTAGTCCTCACATATACATGCAGAAGACAAACAAAGCGATGGCCGATGACTTTGTTTTACAACCTACTTGATATCTTAGCTTATAATGGGTTCGTGCTTTGGTGTCAAGTAAATCCAGAATGGCAAGTCGGAAATCTTTCAAAATGACGTTTATTTTTAGAGGAGCTAGGATTAATGCCTTATTGTGAAAACGCTTTAAAAATTGCAAAACAAATACAGGCCAATACGACTCATACAACAAATGGATCCAACGCTAGTCAAAAACGGAAAAGATGTAATTTTTGCATGTCATCAAATGATAAAAAGACACGTATAACATGTACTCGATGCGCGTAATATTTATGCTAGTTGCATGCACGTCATTTTTGCCCAACTAATTTAATGATTTTTTCATTTTGCAAAATGTTTAAATTGGTTCAACGATACTAATAAAAGTTCGCGTTTCGGGTCAATATCCCGAAAGACAAAAAATGTATTAACGATTTGAGGAAAATAGGAAGGTTAATGGATAATAATCCAGAAAACTATCTAGGGGCGGACTACAAATGTGTCGCTGTTATTGGCTTACTGGCACAGCGTCTAGAACAGATTGGTGCTACTATCCGTTATAACTGGCTAACAGCAACAGGTGAATCTGCGATATAGTCAAAAATAGTATATAGAACAAAATAATTTCGCCGAAATTGAAACTTCTGTCAACCCTAAGCGATCATGTTATGATGAATATTTAGCTTGTAAATATAGGACGGGGCACCTTTATATATCGCCTTTATTTATCAGTTTCACATATAATTTGATATGTACAAACGTCCTGCTAACATGAACGAATTTTGACTATAATTTGGATTAGTATCAATCAAATTTTTCAAAACTTATCATTATACCTATAAGTTTATTATAACATTTTCATAATCCACAACCCACATATGTCATACGTATAAAAAATGAAAGAAAAATATTTTACCTTTTTGACCTGTTGATTTCTTCTACGAGTTCCGGCGTAAAGTACATATGTATATAGATTATAGATCATTTCGCCCCATAAACCATTGTACATCACGTACAATATATGTACGAGTCCCTACAAAATAAAAGAAAGATGCCATAAAATTTCCATTTTTATGATTTAATAACGTAATTATAAATGAAATTTTAATCCGATACGAGTTTATCATTCTGTATGCTTCATAATACTTTTTATCAAAATGTAATAATAAATTATGACACCCGTTTCCCTGTATACGAGTACAGACAGCAACGATGACGCCTTTGTACTTTAGGTAAAGTGGATGAAAATCAAGAAAACGATTTTTGGGGTAATATTTATATAGTACCCCAGTGAGAGTTAACAAGACACGATGTCGTTTATTAAATTTTGATTGATATTTATCGGTTGTAATCAGACCGCATGTCTGCACACACAATCAACTTCAAAAAAGGAAATTTCGAGGAAACAAGTAGAATATATTTTTGGATATACAAATATCCAACGACTTAAGTAAATAAATTAAATCTTTAAGTAAATTAAATAATAATGATAAAAGGGTATGCCAATATACCGTCGAGGTATTTACAAAATATTTACAAACTCATCAAATTAAATTGATCTGCGGTACTCCACAAAATGTATAGATTCTATACAAAATAACGAAATTCAATTTCCACAATTTTCCCTTATTGTTTTTTGTTGTTGTTGGTGTAAATTCTACTAAACTTCTTAAAATCAATTTTCCTTTCTCTTCAGATTTTTATGACATTGATTTGCCGTAATTCTAATAAACCGGGAGCGAATGGGGTTTAGGTTTTAGGGTTGGCTTTTGTTAAGTATTCTGTTGATATTAATCGGTTGATAAATTGTTCAACACAATAATAATGATATCAAATATTTAAATTGATATTTCTTATCAATATCTGTGTAATATACTCGTACATTGTCAAAACAATGTCGGGTGTCGGTAAACAAATAAATGTATTTTATGGAATTTAGACGTTTTGTTGGAATTCAATTAGAGAGACCACATATCGTGTATGTTTACATACAATTATAGTATTATGTGTGTGCTGTGCTCGTGTTGTTCCATTGATATGTTTAATTTAATTTCACAATTCCAATTCGTATAGGCGAGGGGTGAGAGAAAAGTTGATTAACAGCCGCATTTTGGTTGGGTAATTGCAAGACAGGTGAATAATGGGAATAATTAGTTATTTAATCTATAATTACACAAACACAATTTGACAATTTAATTGTGCCACACATTATTCATAGTATATTTGCGTCCATAAGTCACTTCCATTATTTGCTTCTATATTAGTGTCGCTGATAATGAAGATTTTTGGCAGGTAGAGAACAAATTTTTATTTATGTCCTCTTAGGAATAAGGTGCGGTCTGATAAGATAATTATTTATTACACAGAAGCTTGTTGGGAGCAACAAGTTGTACCTGTTGAATTTTCTCTGCCGTATTGTCTAAACCGGGATGTAGAATGTAGACAATGTCGAAAATTATTGTTTCTGGTATCAATCGTAAAATTCTATGATTTCTTTGTTCATTTAACCATTTCAGCTTCATCATGTTTATTCCTTCTCAACATTTTAAAGATTTGAACCCAAGTTTTTATATGCAATGAGGTACTCCTATGTATATAACATTTGATAATTGCTCGGAATACGGAATGATAGCAAAACATGAATATTTCTTACATATAATACTTTAGTTCTGTTCGTACAATTATGTGAAAATGCGATAAAGGTCAGAGACCTATGTTAAAAAGTCGAACTTCATATTCAGTTATATTTTTAAACCAGTTGTCTAAATAAACTACTTTGACTATACTAGCGACGGTTCTTAAATGAACAAAATCATCACTACGAAACAAAATGTTAAAGCACCAGTTCATGGAAGAATCAGCTATCAGTTGCACTTAGCAAATTTTATTCTGGTAAAACCCTCAAATACGTCAATATTTATATGAACTTGTAAATCCAGCAGGCAGAAAAATTTTCATGTGCCGCCATATCTTTACTCCCCCTTTGGCTTAAGAAATGGATGTTAAACTTGGGTAATGAAGATCGATACAGTATTCATTTCGAAGTCAGCATTGCACAGAGAATTTCTTTCATTTCCGCGAACTTACCGTGAAAAAATCCATAATTATAAATAAGTTCGGGCTCGGCGAGGGGCAGGTTCTGCGAGTATTTCATCACTACAGTCCTATGACAAGACAGTAATAGAAAACAAAATATCAATCCTTATAGCAATTACTAGGTCTGTTTCAAGTTGCAAGTTCACAACTTGAGCTTCCTCGTACATTGTAGAAGTGCTGTATTTCATGATCTTGAAGATATGACAGATCATTTTTATTCTTATGTTTGCAGTTATCACTTTTTACTTGCCCCAATGCCAAAAAACTTCTGTATTTATTCACAAAACTCAGAATAAAATTCTCTATTATTGCCGGCTACCGTCATTTTATGACATTCAGCTGTCATTTATAATTGCATAACAGACAAGCATAACATTACACTCTCAATCATGATTGCGCAGGCTCATGATTGAAGGGGCAAAATCAAAAATGTTTGATATTTTTCCAATCGTTTTACAGGATTGCGCAAGCCCCCAATCATCATCATACATTCTCAAAACGATAGCGTAAACGCGATGATTGTGAAGCATGCTTGCAGGTGTATGGGCGCACCTTTATGCTTTACTTCTAACTGACAAATTTGCGTTCCATTGAACATTTACTCACAAGTACTAGCAAATAGTTTGCTACCGAAATGAAACTCGACTATTGTGTGCAAATTAACGATTTCGAAAGTAAATTTATGCTGTAAGTGGCGCCATTTGCGGACCAAAACAATTGAAAGATTAGATAATCAAAAAAATGCCGAAAACCCAAGAAAGGTCTAAGCCAAATAGTCTATTACATTTTACCGTATAAGGAAGCAAGTGAATCTGGCGATTTTTTGTCTGCCAGTATTTCTGTTTTTTGCGGAACACTTTGACAATTTCAAAATAAGCTTTTTACCTGGTAAGTTTAGTTAGACTATTTTTTCGAAATTCTTATGTGTTTTTGAAAACAAATCACCAAAACCGAAAAGTGGCATCATCTTGCCAGTTTTGCATGTAATATGTGGCGCTACGGAAAACAACAATAAAAAGCAATAAAAATATTCTACATACCCTACGAATTGTTAACGTTGTCTACTCCAAAATGTATTGTCTACACTACTTTCGACACCATCATGTCGAAAATTCCAGATTACCCAGTAGATGCACAATACTGGTTCTAGTTAATGTGGCTTATTTCATGTTGCACAGCAAACCTTATTTAGTTGACGTGTTCCGACAAACACAATTTTTAAAAAACGCTTTCATTTATTTCTCCGAATTGTGGGTGTTTGGCGCGTGGACCGACAGCATTTTTTTGTAGATTGGAGGGTCATTTGGAAGCTTTCAGCCTATTGAACTGATGTACTAAGAGTCACGGTAACTGAGATACTCGTATAATATTTTTAATTTTTTTTTAAATTTCCGAAAATGTGATTTTATTCTAAATAAATCATTTTTATTACAATTGGTTTAATAAAAATGACTTATGGACTTATAATTCTTAAAAAATGTGCAGAAGTATGAAAAATGTCACCTTCCAAATTCATATTCAAAAAATCTGTTCTGGTAAAAAATATGGGTCGATAAGGTTTCGGCCAATAACACCAGCCAAACATTAACGCTGAATTTCCGTTGGAAATAATCCTGCCTTTTCTTGTGAAGGTTTTGGCCGTTTATGCCCGAACGGTGCATATTGTGTAAATTCACGATTGAAGTTAGCCTCGTTTGTCCACCAAATCCTTTTCAAAAAGATATCATCCTCAACAACTGTTTGCAGTATAAATCTATAAAACTCCAGCCGTCTAGCATTATCACTCTCTTCGAGATTTGGAACAATAATTAAATTCCTGAGCTTGTGTAAATTGTTCAAATCTGTAAACTGAGAGAAGTGACAACTGAGTGTAATTACCTTGAACTGGAGTGTATTGGAATGCATGCCTTCCATCTACCCGTGTCACAGACCACACTTTTCAGGCTGATATGTTTAGTGTTTCAGCGGCAACTTCCGGCCCAAGGTAATTAACACCCAGTTTGCTTATTTTTAAAAATCTATCAATAACATACAAGGTATTTATCATATTTTGACCACAAAATGAGTGATTTCAATGACATGTAGTATACCATTGGGATGAAATAAAAGGACGCATTTTTTAGGATTTGGAAGCCCATACGACTACAAACAAAAGATACCATTTTATGGGCATTTAACGGCGAGGTTTTGGCTAATTAAAACTTAAAACTTAAAAATTTCATATCTCAGTTACCGTGACACGTCTTAGTACATCAGTTCTATGTGATACAAGCTTCTAAATGACCTCCCAATCTGCCAAAAAATTTGTCGGTCCACGCACCAAACTCCCTGTAAAACGGTTTTACGTTATTCTCGCCTTGATCCTCCGAACATTTTGACAATGCCATATTTGTTGTATTTAGGGAATTTATTAGGAACAATCTGAAAAGAAATGGCTATCTTCTTAGTTTTATTATTGGCATAATTGTTTTACAGTGTGTATGTAGAGACTAAGTTCTAAAAGCTGTAAGTATAGCTGGATAGCCACGGGACGTGAAGTTGGCCCGACATCCAACCCTAGAGCAACTAGCCATTTTTACTATCATTCCAAGAATAAAACCCGAAAGTAAACGATCGTAAATTTTGTTGAATGGTATATATTGAATTATTGGCATTCATTAACTGCCGTTAACTTCGAGATGATTTTCTATTTGAGCGTGCTCCGGAGCATTCATGTCAATAACTATTTGTAGGGGAACCGAAAATCTGGAGAATTAGTTCGTTTTAATTCCGTGTCGAAATTATTCTAGTTCTGCCGTTAATTTTGATATGCTTGTCTGTTTGAGAGTACTCAGAAGCATCCATGCTAATTTTTGGAAAAACGGAGTTCTGATGGGTTTCCATTGGTCATACTCAATACATACCATTCAACAAAATTTGTGTTCGTTTTCAATGGAACATTTTGAAATATGAGAAATAGACGGAAACCCTCTTGAATACCGGTTTGCCCAAAATTATTAGCTTGGATACTCCTAAACACCATCTTTTACAGCTTTGAATCTGATACTTCTATATTTATTTCGAACACATGAGTTTTGAACTGTCCAGACTCTACATGTCCAACAAAAGTACGACGTTTGATCACATACTATAATAGCGATCTCCTAAACAAATGTTGGCAAAAGTATCAAAGTCGAACGTTCTTTAAATTAAAGATCTAAACGCTTACAACGACTTAATTTTTATTTTTATTATGAAAACGGATTTTAGTTCAAAACTGAAATGATTTTGGCGGTTTGTTCATTTCAAGAGTTAATTTCGATGACTATTCTTCCAGTAACACTAAGATTATTACTGAAGGTTCCCCTCTGGAAATGAAAGCGACGATACAGGTTTCTTGCGCTCTTCAACATAAATAGAAATTATTTGATTTTATCATGATTTTCGTGTTATTCAAGTACAAAATATTAAATAATTTATCGGTAGCTTAGTATTAGCATTCGGGTGCATCCCAAATTTTCAATAAGAAAATTTGCAGTTAAACGACTCAAGAAAATACACAAGATTTTGTAAATATATGCTTATCATCATTGTGAAAATAAGTCCGCTTCAACATTTTTTCATGATACACAATGAAACATTAAAACTGTTCTGATTTGCTTAAAATTTATTCTTATTCTTCTTTGATTTTGTAAAAATCGGATTTATTGACTAAAAGCTCTGAAAACAAAGCTTGCTTTCCAAGGCATTTCAAACCATATTTCACATGAGTTTATGGAAATGAGCAAAATGTAACTGTTTCCAACGCTACGCAACGGTAGTTTTGAGTACTAAGTGCTTCAACTATATTTGTAACATACTTTAAGATTTTTTCAGTGGTAACCGCCATGCATGCAATCTATACTAACGGAATAATTTACCACCAATGCCAAATCTGGGAATTTGTTAAAGAAATTGCTGATAACAAAATTTTTGCTTCACCGATAACCTCTAAAAAATGTATCCGTTATCAGCGCCACAATGGTTTTTTTTTGCTTGGTGATTCAGCTAAATTACACTTATATATTCTAAAATATATCAATAATTAGCCACCAGCGCCAAAACGTGGATTAACGTACTAAACCGCCAATAAAAAAATTGTTGATCTCCCTAAGGTATAGGCAAAATCATAGATTACTCATCCGAGATGAGCTCCGAACCAGTTGTAATATTAAATAAATAAATAAAAATATCTTACACAGTAGAGGCAACAGCAAGTTAAATCAATTAATCTCGACCAAGCTCGTACCAAAAAGTTCTTGCAAACTTATCGTAATTTAGATTCTACGGGTTTATTTGAATGTAAACTATGAATAACCAACAACCTCATTTTACAAATAGTGGATAACTATCCACAATTACTTGTTTGCCAAGCAGTGGGATCTTAACTGTTGAGTGCTTCTGGTGCTGTTATTAAGAAAGTTTCCAGAAAATCATTAAAACTCCGTTAATCATATTAGCGCTTGATTTTACTTGAGGAATTGAACTTTTTTTTTGCTACTTAGCTACGTTTGCTGTTGCAGACCTGCATTGCTCGTTTGGTAATTAAACCTTATTATTGCGTTATGGTTTAGATCTTATCATGGTCTCAGCAATTATTATTTCTAATCCTGAAACTTGTTACTGGAAGGAGCGACGTCAAGTAAGTCCTATAGTTTCTGTTTATTTACGAATTTTTGAAAGACTAGACATTTTATGATCTTTCTATGTAGTCCTACTGTAGCAGGTTCTAAAGTAATTAACCGCTTAAACATAAAACTTTGCTAGAGCAGACCTATTGGAATGCAAGCCTCCGTGTCCCGGCAACAATAATTTTAATGGCAATTTACTAAATTTATTAATTGTTTTGGTCAAGTTACAGAGCTTTAGCTTTGCGTCCAATTCAAAAAACCCAAATTTGATTGTAGATATCTCTTCAAAACGGATGGTTAATATTGAGGATTTTCTATTTACACTGTATGTACTACCGCATATGCAAAGTTAAACAATTTGGCATTTTTGTTGTACTATTTTGGCAAACGTCGCTCCATCCTTTTAACAGAACGGCAACTGAAACTAATGGAGACCACTTAAGACTTTTTTAATTACCCCTAACGTGGTTTATATAAGCATCACATATATTTAATTAACAAACTACTCGAGAAGCAAATTTGCCAAAACTTATTAAATTTTAAATTTATTATCTAGATTTTAGAATTATCAATAAAACCAATAAATGGCTATTGCTGTTTTATATCAAAGAGTTTCTAGGCAAGAGTTGCATCTCGCATAACGCCTTTACAAAATTTTTCACTTGACTCAAAATATTAAGCTGTTGAACACTTCTGATATTTCTTGAATTTTCTCTAAAGTACCAAAAATTTCTCGAAAGTATCGAAGTATTTTTCATACAGCCAAAGTATCGAAAAAGGACTATAGTATCGACAATATCATCCCTGCTTTGTACTATTCGGTCGGATTCAACCATCCACCTTCATAATATTTGGAACGTCAGATGCCGTCTTATATGCATTATTTTTGAAAACAAAAACCTGTACCTAGGGGCTATTTAATGGATATTTTATTGAAAATATTTCTTTTTATAATTTATAAAAATAACAAAACTCTTAAGTCGATTTAAATTTCTATTTTTCGTATCAAGTTCACGGCATCTGACGTTCCAAATAAAGGATGTTCAAAATTGAGGCATCTTTTTAAATTTTAAATAAAAGACTTAAATTGAGTGAAATCTTATTGCAAATTAGAGTACATTGGTTGCGGTTAATAATGAAAAAGAATATCGTTTAAATGACTTCCTTTGCTAGCTCGGCAGGCTGTTAATCTTTTACCAACATTTTGAATAACTTTTTCGCATAATATTGATGTTGTCTTTGAGGTGTTGAATAGTTTGAGGATTATCCGCACAATCTTTACTCTTCAAGGAACCCCATATTAAGAAGTCCAATGGCGTTGAATCGCATGATATTGGTGGCCATTTCACGTCTGTTCATCGAGAAACTATTCGATTTTTAAACTTCTCTTTCAAAAGATCGATAGCCTCTGTTGCTGTTGGAACGGCCTGTTGAAATCACTTATTCTTCACATCAATATTTTCCAATTGGCTTCATAAAAAGTTTCTAATTGTTTCTCGATATCGAGCACCATTCACAGTAATTGCATTACCATTTTGATTGTCGACAAAATATGGACCAATTACGGCACCAAACCAAAATCCACACTATACAACAACGTTTTCGGTTTCAGTTTCTTTTCAAACAATTCTCTAGGATTTTCTTTTACCCAAATGCGGGCAGTTTGGTTTCTTGACATAGCCGCCAATTTTAAAATGAGCTTCTTCGGTGAAAATACTTTGCTTGAAAAAATTCTCGTTTTCTTCTTGTTTGTCTATGGCCCAATTAACGTATTGCGTGGTCATTTGGCTTTAATTCGTGTGTTAACTGTATTTTGTAAGCCTTTACATGAAGATCTTTGTGTAAAATATTGAAAAAAGCTGTTGGTTTGAGGTTTACTTGCTGAAAACGACGACGAATTGATGTCCTTGGCTCTTCAGCAACACTTGTGCTAACAGCTGTAACATTTTCACTTGAACGACCAATACGATGATAAATTCAGCTTCTCTGGTCTTGAATGAACCAGTTTCTTCAAATCTATCAATGATAAGTTTAATAGCACGTATTTTGAACGAAATTTTCTTCAAACTGCTGAATAACTTCTAAAGCGTCAAATCTAAACAATTCGAGTAGTATAGTTAAACTTACCCAACTGTACCATTGTACTGACATGAAAAATAGTTCGGACTTTTAATAAATTGTTAAGTATTAAGTGATAAGAGGAAGATGCTTAAGAATTTTGGACACAATTCTTTCTTAATTTCTCTATGAGAAAATTTTCAAGTCTTGGTAAGACATCTTGAAAATAATTGATGATGAACAATATTTAACTTACTCAGCAAATAATAAACCTGTCAATTTTTTCGCGAATTTATTACGGTTCAATATTCTAAATCATTTTAATATATTCATCCCCTATTTACATTTCACATTTAATTTACATATTCATCTGTATCTCAAAGTAGCGTATATCGAATTGTTATTTATGGCCGTATAGTGTATCATAAATTGTCTTTGGTTCGCAATTTATATACAAATTAGAGTGCCGAAGGTGTTGGCATAAACGTAATTTATGATTTATATGGCAAAGGCAGCTGTTGTTTACTATTGACATTCACGCAGACGTCACACTACATATGAACACATACGCACTAAAATAGACATAATTATGTTGCAAAAAACAGTTAATAGAATTTTTAATGGAGGGAATAGGATTTTTTATTCCTGGAGACAATATTCTTTATCATTCTATGTAATTATTAATTTACGATCTAATTATAGAACCGTAATTGTTTAGTTGAGATGTCGGTAATTAAATAGGTTGATGGAGGTTATATTTACCCATAGAATTTAATATTTTTTATATATAGGTTTACGGTTGTACATAAATGTTTGATTGATCGTTTCATTAGAGTCGTGGAAATGTGACAAGTTGTCACGGAGCGCGGTTCTTCTCTTATATTTACGGATGACTCAATTTAAAATTTTACTGTCGCTTTAAAATCTCAAAAGGTTATAAAATGTATAAATCCTGTCCGATTTTCATTCACTATATATGTAAAATTCAATGCCAGTCTATAAATAACAACACTAATTAAATTTTTTTTGTTGTGCTTTTGCAGAATGTGTCCATGTGACAACGGAAGATGGTGATTTTTATTTTAAGAAAAATCCTCATATATTATCGCCTAATTTACGAAATGGTATTAACATTGTGGACGCAACATCCCCGATGACGGTATGTGGCCTGTATTTCATTACAGATCCGGATAAAATAGTTGAAATTAGTATAAAACATTTGGATGTGGACTGTGAAACAGATGGATTAATGGCGGTAAGTTAAAATTTTTGTAAATTACTCAAATGCTTTTCTTATCATTAATAATTGGTTTACAGTTCGTTGATGGTTGGGAATGGAATGGCCAGTACTTCCCCTCCGAAAAAGATCACACGCTGAATTTAGATAGACGTGTGACCGAATTTTGTAGCGAATCATCGAAATGGTCGATGCGAACACAGCGCCGAATATACATATCCAGTCAAAATGCAGCCCTGCTTCAGTATAGAATACCGGTTCGCGGGTCATTTATCGCAAATGTTAGATACTTGGAAAACCCAACACGTACGTACATCGAATTACACGTTTCTTATGATAATTTTCATTTTCTTTATATTATAATGCTAATGGAAAAACTTTTCAATTGTTTAATCAAAGTCTAAACAATTTACAGGTGTCATTGTTTAGTCTTCTGGCGCATTCTATATGTTACAAAAATATTAGGGTGGTAAATTAAATAATTTTGTTTTATAATTATTTTTAAATTATCTTGCTTTTTGTGCGGTGTGGCTATACAAACAGAAATTAAAATGTTCGCAATTTTACAAGGTTCTTCTAAGTAAATCAAGAAGAGTACCCATATCTTGTGCGCGCGATTTGGTTTACCATAATCTAATTTATTTTCTTGTTGAGTTTGTGGCAGATTCAATGTTGGATTGGAAAATGTATAATAATTGTGTTTCTTTGAGATTCATACATAAAAATAAAATATTTGGATTTTGGTTAAAGAACAAAATTAGTATTAGACAGAATACGTGATCATAATCAATGAGTGATATGCAAATTTATAGTAAAATACATATGTATACTCGTAGGTATCAAATTCTAAAAATAGGATGACATTTTCAAAAATATGAACAAAAATTTAAATTCATATCACTAGTTCGATGCCTTTACTATATTAGTTTATATCTCATTCAAACGGAATATCCGATACAGTGGCTTGGCCCAAAATGATTAATGAATTGCGGGTGGGCGTAGAAAGTCACGATTTTTATTAATGGCCGATAATGACCATTCAAATTTGAGTATAATTATCATCATTACATCTATAAATTATAAGTTCGTAGTAAAATACTGAAAATCGTGCAACGTTAGCACGAGGAGCTGGAACACGAGATACGTGAATAACCGATTATGGTCATTCAAATTTGGGGTTCGGTAAAATCAGCGAGAATATCAAAATTCGGCAAAATTTAGCAATGTCCTAACTTTGTCTAAGCTTACAAAATTTATAATTTGGGACAAATTTGGGACAAACTTCACGTTTCTGTACAGATTCATGAAATTTGTTGTAAATTTCTTTTAGAATTTAGAACAAACTTCATGAATTTGTACAGAAACGTGAAGTTTGTCCCAAATTTTTGTTTCTTTTCACGGATTATCCAATTATGAGTGATTTACCCTTTATGCTGAATTTCGAAAAATATGTACGTAATTATTATTACGAGGTAAATAAAACTTGTCCCCCAACTCCATCCAACTCGGGCGCAGTTAAATAAATGCAAACTAATCCTAAAAATATTTTTTTTTAAAATTAAGTTGGGCACTTTATTTTGAAGGTTTAAAAATGCCATTTACTCGTATGTATAAAAAATGATATCACTTAAATATTCACCACGGCTGGATGTACAGACGTCGATTCGATGGTCAAAATTGTTGATGACATTTTCCAATATGACTACTATACCCGAGCGACGTTTATATGGCATTAATCTGGGCAGAGATATTGTTTTTTAGGTCTTGGATGGTGGCTGGACTATCAACGTATACTTTGCATTCCAAAAATCCCCATAAAAACTAATCTGATGGCATTAAATTGTATGATCTTCAACTCCAATTCACATTTCCGCGACGTGAAATTAAGCGATTTTCGAAAAAAACTTTGCAAATTTTCGATATTCTCACGCGTAGTATGGCAAGTTCCATGTAAACTCAAGTCATTGTGCATATTTCGCTACAAACTTGGTCCTTGAAATGCCCAATTCAAGTGATCGACGCGTTGTTGATTGTCTCGGATTATCTTTCTTATCACTTTGCCTCAAAACAGCGACATTATCTGGTGTGCGAACAGTTTCTGGCCTGCCAGACTTTGATGTATCTACTACAGAACTTGATGGTTGTTTCATTTGGGTGGTTATGGCGACCAAAAAATATTCACGAACTGCGCGAAACATGTTTTTTATTTTTTCACGATTTTTGTAGTGCTTTTGAACAGCTTTAACACGGTCTTCTATCGAATACGACTTCATAGCAATAAATGGCAAACATTCAACTAACAAAATTACATGAAATGACAGAAAACAAACATGGCGTCTTTGCAAGATTATTTTTTATTTTCCTGTGTTTCATTTGAACAACCCTGGCCATGATCTGAACTAATTTTGTTTGAAAATAAATTTTCAATCTTATTGTTTTAACCGTTTAATCGTGAATGCTATATATACTTTTCAAAATTTTTGAAAAAAAAATGAAAAAGCTCCTATGGAAGCTGCTACTGGCTTAAGTACGCAGTTTCACCTCAATCCGTCAATCTCTCTGAACTGTGTCCTCTCACAGACATTTGGTCAAAAAACTCGAGGTCAAACATTTTCAAGATTACTGTACAACAGGTTTGTGTCAAAAATCTACCCTACCGCTTAAATTTTAAAATCGCAAATTTAGTTTAGTTTCTTTTAATTCGTAGTCGATTTTCTCATAATTTCAAAATATTTGCAAAAAACGAAAAAGCTCCTATGGAAGCTGCCCCTTAGTCAAAAATCACTGGAATCTCTCAAATTATGGAAAATGTTTAAGTATGCAATTTTACCCCGATCAGTCAAACCGTCTGCGCTGTAGAGAGGGCACAAACATATACAGAGATTTGTTTTCCAGAGTAGCTTCCATTTACGAGAAAAAAGATTATAAACTAAAAGATTCTAAATTAAGTTTGCAACAATATCGGCACAATTCATTTGTCCAAAATTTAATCGGAATTGATGATTGTTGACAAAAACACTTTTTCTATAATACTTCGGTCCATGTAAAGCCCAGAGCCTAAGCTTTTTCCTCAAATTGGGAGATCCCACTGAATTCTGGCCGAAATTGGTCCACCGGAAGTGACAGCTTCCATAGGAGCTTTATGGTTTTTCCACGAGAAGTGACAGTTTTTCGTTGTCTGCATATATTTTGAAATGCATTATAATTTACGAGAAAAACGGTTACGAACTAGCAGATGTCCAGATCAGTTTTCCAAAATTTATGCGGAAATGACGATTGTTACCAAAAACTGTTTTTCAACAAAAATTTGGTTCCTGTACAGCCCATACGGATTCATTGATCGGGATGCAACTTCATACTACAGTTTTTTCCATAAATTGGGTGATCTCAGTGATTCTTAGCCGAGATCCCAGTGATTTTTGACCGAAATCGTACCACCGTACGTGGTAGCTCCCATAGGAGCTTTCTCGTTTTTTGCGAATACTTTGAAAAGTATATAGCATTTACAAAAAAACGGTTAGAAAATTGTAAATTTATATTCAAACAAAATTAGATGATGGAAATCCATGTCAAAAAGTCTGACCCAACGAGCTAGACCCAAATCTTTTCTTTAAATTTTACCGAAGTTGACCAGTTTAGAGAAAAAAATTTATTTCTTCAAAATTTGGCATCTCACTAAAGTGCAGGCAGATTGACTATTTGGAATGAAAATTCATACTTAAACTGTTTCTGTTAGTAAGGCGATCGTTGCGAAATTTGGTAGAAATATGTGTTAGCTGTTACTTGCTTCCCGCGAAGCTTTTTCAATTTTTCAAATATGTTGAAAAGTTTGGCATTTACAAAAAATGATAACGAATGAAAGATTCAAATAAATTTAAAGATTAAATTCTCAACATTTGTTGGGTTTCTAAAATTTAGCAGGAATATATGTTTTAGATGGTTCAAGACAGTTTCACCTAAATTTTGGTAAGTTGAATTTTTCACTTTAGAAATCAAAAGTGGTGTATTCGAGATCTATGTACATTCGTGCAGGTAAAAGAAAGTCTGATGTTGGCCACAACAAACTCACTCCTTCATTTTTGATAATACAATTAGTGGATTGTTTCTCTCTGTGTGACAGGTTTCTACTGAAACTCTTTTATCATATTGTGCTAACCATCTCCATTGGCTTTCTCTATATTTTAATCATCTGGGTGTATCTATTTCATATTTCTGATGGTTTGAGTGTACCATACGTCATTTATTTTTTAAAAGATGTAAATTAAACATTGCGTTCTTTTTGGACCATCATTTATAATTCTCCGGACTTCTGCCTCGGCCTAGTATTTTCTAGGATATGTAATTTTTTGGAAACTCAAGATATTTGTGTGGGGATCAACTACTCGAAAATGGCAGTTAAACTTTGCATTTATAGAGAATACACAAATGTGTGAAAAATAAAAATACACACATGCTGCATGTAAATACGAGTTTATCCCTTAGTTAGATACGATCGTCATTTTTGAGAAAGAATCATCATGAGCGACTACACTTCGGCCCAACTGCCTTTTTTAATAAATGGTATAGCCTCTTCTGAATCACTACAAATTTTCAACCAAATCTTTTCTTGGCTGAATACAAAAAGTGGAAATCGTGTTACTAAATGGCCTATTATCAACTGAATTTATCACCCGCCATTATATTTTATAGGGGTTTTTTTTACTACCGCAGCGAAAATAAATTTAAAAATTTGTATTTGCGTGGCCAGAGGCGGACCTTTAACCGATGCTATATAAACAAATAATAAAATATTATATTTAATTGGAAAGTTGTTTTACAGGCGATCAGCTTGGAACTAAATAGCATATACTTGACGAAACTGCAACAGTAAGCTGTTAGCTTTGTCCTTAAGTGCTTGTTATCGTGAATTTTCCTCTTTGAATTAAAGGGAATGATACTAATGGGACTAACGAATATCACTTTTGAACGTAGTTTCATTTGTGACTTTGAAAACTATCTTGTGAGAGCGTCCGTTAATTGGTTATTAATTCTACTCGATAAACAAGAGTGTTCTGGAGTGCCATTATGTCTGTCAAATTTGAAGTTAAATGTGTTTATTTTAACTGTTATTTTGGAGTAGATGACGGCCCTAACTAAATAAATATAGTTCCTAGAACATGTAGACAATTTAATTCTGTATCGTTCCAGAGATATTCCGATTTTCTTTATTCTTAAATTATGTATGGCAACCTTGATTTTCACGGTTACCCAACGGGGGAGTTGGGCATTTTCAGAAAATACTCTCCTTAGCTAGCAAAATTTCTACCTGCAACCATCTTGCCTGCAACATATCATTGCTATGTGAATTACTTAGCATTTTTACATAATTTTCCTAAACGAGTTGTGAGATTCCGAATCCGAAAGGAATCTTGAATTACTTACCAAAAAATTATAAGGCTGACATATATATGGCCGAATCAAATAAAATTCAATGTTCAACGTTGTGAAATCAGCGCAAATGCACCGAATGGCTTAATACTTGGTTAGATTTGATGACTTTAGTATTTTGGGGTTACATTATTTACTTCAATTAGACGTTTTAACGTTAATTGAACCTATTTCACAATTTTTGACGAAAGCACTGACATTGTATTTTATTTCAGCGTGCAACATAATGGTTGATGGCCTAGCACCGTTCTATACATTGAAAAATTTTGGCAAAAAGACAAACTGCACTCTAATCGCTATGTACCCAGCTGCAATTTCAATTATCGGTATGCACATCGGCAACAACTATGATGAACCAAATTACGATGTAAGTTACTACTAACATTCTACTTTCTAACTCTCTCACTATAAACTATTATTTTATTCTATAGTGTGAACTACCAAACGCATTGGATCGCCTAGAGATTGGCGGTGCTCCCGGAATCGATACATCAAATATGGAAAAATCGACTACAGTGTGCGGCGCGGCCGAGAAAGCAGGTCCCGAACAATCAATTTTTTGCGAAGTCGCTTCAATCAGATTAGTGTCATCAGGGCTACATAATAATTATGCAAAAGTGTCTGTGCGACAAGCTACAGAAAATGATTTTGCTTCGGCAACACTATTTTGTGGTGTTTAGATTTTATATATAAGTCCATTATATTAGAGAAACAAATCTATATTTATATATAAATATTATTATTATTATTTAAAAAGAAAGAAAATGAAGTAAACAATAAATCAACTAAATTAAAAATATTTAATATTAAAGATAAAACAAACCAATAACAAATATTTATTTATTTATTTATAAACTATAAATAAAAATTAAGGCAAATTTAAAATTTATATAAATATTTATATTATGTTTTTAATTAAATTATATATATATATATATTATAATAAATATTGTTTAGAAATTATTTATAATTATTAATAAATTTTTTTTATTTTATTTTTATTATCCATTAAATAAGGAAGAATTTAAATTATAATTAACGATTAATTGCATGTAAGACAAAAAAGACAAATTTTAAGAAAAACTAAACTTAAAAAAAAACAAATATAACAAAACAAAAAAGTAATAAAAATTTTAAACAAATAAATGTTTTATTCTAAACTTAAAAATAAAATATTTTATCGTTAAATTTTTATTTTCTGGAAGTGCGCGGCCTCTGGTAAGTCGGGATAAACTAGAAATTTACTTCTTTTATTAAAAGAAGAGCGCCAGGAGAAAATGTCGATTAATGACCGACAGGGCCAAAAGGCCGAAAAGGAAGGAAATGCTACTCGATTACAAGGCCTTCTTAGATCGACGAGATAAATAAACAGGCAAGCATTAAAAACTATAGTGTTCTGGAATATATCTATCTGGGACGAACCATCAGGTGATAACTAAAACCCTCCAAAAAACTAAGTAGTATAAAATAACCCCTTTGCTGTTTATTAGTAAGATTTATTAGACTCAATTTTGAAATTTTTCGTCCATTGTGAAAGGTTAGTCAATTTTGACTGAAGCGTCGTTTAAATTGTATCAAAACATTGCTCAGTGTTCCTATAACCAACGATTGAAGTTTTACTAAATGATCAAACACCAAATCACAAATCCGCACTTTCCATGTATAATCTGCACATTATTTCTTGGACAGGTTGACATTCAAAGCTAAACAAATATTTTGGAGTTCATGTTTGACCGTCTGCGAGAACAGTCGAACACACAAAATGCAGTAAAATGAAATAAATGAAAATAATTTTTGTGTTTTTTTAATTTTATTTTACGGCGTAGTAGTGTGGTAGTGCAGTGCAAGTTTTATTTTTATGTGCTTTTCGATGGATGGATGAATTACGTACGAAACTTTCAAAATCAGAGAAGTTCTTTTAATTTATGATTTTTATTATATTTGCATGGCTTTTAATTATAAATTAATAATTATATACTTTATATATTAATATTGTATATACTCGTTTTCTCTTATATACATGTAACGGTATTATATAGAAATTGCGTGTATTTGTGTGCTTGCATGATTGATCCGGTTGATGAGTTGTTTTCTGTTTTTTGTGTTTTTTTGTTGTACATTGTTTCCTTGAAGTGTATTCGACTTTTTCTAACTAGTTATAACTACCGTTAACTCAGGGATGGCGAACTTTGCTTTGATAAGGGCCGCCTATCTTGAACATATTTAAAATTGTAAACTTTCACATAATCCTTTAACATAAATAATAAAAGGCGTTTAATCATTTAATTTTATATTATGAAGGGTGGCCTATTCTATTGGTTTGTTTTCACAACATAGGCTATGGCAACACTTTTTTGAGAGATTTGCTTGAAATTTTTATAGCTTGTCAGTCTGATATTCCGCGTTACAAAACATTCGCGTTTTCGCTTGAGGAGCGTTTCGAATGTTGAATATTGAAAACTTATTTTCAAGTCAGCGTTGTGGGGCCCAAACCGTGCGAATTTGTAAAAGAAGTCGTGAAAGAGCGCCAAGTAGAACCGCTGTAGTAAAATTGGTGAAGAAAGTCTGTGAGAAAGGCTTGCTATTGGATGACAGAAGTGGTTCCCGAGTTCGGACAGAGTGCACGTACCAGAATTTTGCGGCTGTGGTTCATAGTGTAAAACATAATCCATCGACGTCGCCAGCTTCACAATGACGTCGATTTTGGTTAAAAAATTGTCTTTTCAGACGAAGCACATTTCCATCTCGGAAGCTATGTAAACAAGCAGAACTTCCGGGTTCGTAACAGCCAAACGTAATCGTAGGGAAGCCAATACATCCACTAAGAGTGGCTGTTTGATGTGGGTTTTAGAGTGGTGTCATAATTGACCATTACAGAGCCATGCTAACCAACTTTTTATGGCCTCAAATCGACACTATGAATGCGAACAACCTTTGGTTTCAATAAGATGGCGCCACATGCCATACAAACCGACTTATCAATTAAATAAACTGCTAAAGCCCTTAATAATTTATAATACGTAAGGTAGCTAGCTATCTAACAATACTGAATTCAAATTTAATAATTGACGATGGACTAAGAATTGTTTGGTAACCATATGTATAAACATGCTCTCGAATCTTTAAGATTTATATGGTTGGGCGTAGTGCAGCATCTTTATACAGCATATGGTGGAGATGATCCTCGAATGTAATTGATTAATAAACCTTTCCTTATATCCTTATATTCCCTATTAATGTGAAGGTGCAGGCAAGGCTCTAGTTCTAGAGTACGATTCGTTTTTCAAATACGATTTTGATATTGCTTTTGATTTCGGTTACTCCAGGAATCTGCTAGACATACTTGTAGGGCTGCCATTATGGTTGGCCTGTACTTTTCTATCATATCATATCAATACCGGCGAAAAAAAATATTTCAATTTTTCCTTAAATTTACCAAGGGGCTCGCCTTTCTGTTTTTAACCATTAAAAAGGCTTTCAATTTATTTGGGTCAATCGGTGAAATATTTCGCCAATTGTAGAAAATAAACACATTTTGAAGGAAAGACGTTTAAATTCGATTGAAATATTGCCCAGTTTTCTTATCATCAACGATTGAACTTTTGTTAAATGGCCAAACTTCAAATCGAAATTCTGCACTCTTCACAACTAATTTACACACTATTTCTTGGTCGTGTTGACAGTCTAAGCACTAGGAATCATTTACCATCTAATTCGGCCCAAAATAAATATTATTTTTTTTACCCAAATTGTTGTTGTTTTAACCATACAAATGCTATAAAATTGATTGGTTTAATTCTTGGAATACTTCGGCAATTGTGGAAGGGGTTGATCAAAATGTTGCCCAGTATTCCTATAATCAACGATTGAAGTTTTCTATATGATCAAATTTCAAATCGGTAAATTCTGCACTCCACATAAACTATTTGCATGTTATTCCTTGGACATTGTTGACAGTCTAAGCGGGAATCATTTGACATCTAATTATAAAAATGTTAAAAATTAATTACACATTAATTATATTTGTTGAGTTCGATTTTTAAATATCTCAGTGGTACGTGCGGTATTTGTTTTAGAAAAACACCTCTAAGATTTCTATTTGTAAATAATTCACAACTGCATCATCAGCGTATAGCTTAAATCTGTTCTTAAACTTTTGCCTGCATATACCATTAAGGTAGTTGTTAAAAACGACCTGCCCTAGTAAGGATCCATGTCTTACAGCACTTGCCAGACACATCAAATCAATCTATGTCTGATTAACAATTGTAACCTGAGGACGAGCTTGGAGATGTGATCGGCTGGACCTTTAGTCCTTGAAGTGGCGATATATCATGGATATATCATGGCCTACCCAATCAAATGCGTTCCGTAAATCCTAAATAAAGCAAGCTAAAATCTGTTTTTATTTCTGTCGATCCCCGAAGGCAGTGTGCAAAAGCGGTCTTTTGTTGCGTTTGTTGTGTTGCAAGTTGTGCCACCCTGTTGAAACCAAATGTCATGTGTGCCCTCTTCTTAAATACCGGTGGCCGCCTCGAGGAAGCGGTGTGAGCACTTGCTGATGTTGCATACATAGAATGCTCGGGATATAAGTCCTGCGGTAATCTGTCTGCATTCCAACTAGACCACCATTTCTTTCTAATTCTGCAATTGAGGAAAGTTAGACAACTTTTAATGAAGCGGCGTTAAAATTGGATCGAAATATTGCCAGATGTTCTTATAATCAACGATTGAACTTTTGCTAAAAGACCAAACTTCAAATCGAAATTTCGCACTCCCCACAAATAATTTGCACATTTCTTTCTTGACAGTCGAAGCACTAGGAATCATATGCCATTAATTGTCCAATTTTAGTGAGGGCATATTTTGTTGGTGATGCAGAAGAGAGCGAACTACAGTAGCTAAGTGTCCAAAAAACAATTATGAGACACCAAAACTAACCAATGACACACGCTATGTGGAAATCGGAAAATTCGGTAAAAGGTTTAAAAATCGAGCGCGAGACCAATATTGCCATATAATGTGCAACAGTAGCTAGGTGTTGAATTAAGAAGATAGGTGTTGTAGGGAAATGGCCTGGTAAGATGAAATTTTGTTTAGACGAGGTGACTAAAGAAAGAATATTTACCCTCTTCCGTATATAAATAGAATTATTTTCTCAGGTGAAATTAGAAGCTGCGCTGTAAGCAAAGATTCATGTAGACTAATAAACAGAGTATTGTAGATCTAGTACCAAAAACCCTTGTATATTTGGATGATATTGTGGAATCGTCACCATCAGAATGAAAAAGATAATTTCACCGTAAGCATGGAGAAATCATATTTTTGTGTACGAGAGAATGAATATCTTGGTTATACATATATTGGATAGCCTTAGAATGGACCGAGATAAGGCAATTGTAATGACGAACGAGTTTTAACTTTCATGAGAAACACGCCCACAATGAGAATATCAAGCTACAGAGAAAAAACGTCTGACAGTCTTCTTAGCAATAGAAAAGTTTCGTCCGTATATTGGTGGTGTCAATTTCAGGGTTATACGTTATTGTGCTTCGCTCATTTGGTTATGAAATTTACGGTATTCATGATTTTAATTTTGAACACAGAAAAGGCAAAATGAATGTGTGTCGCAAAAATATGGCAACGACAAACATACTCCACCGGCATAACCTGAGAAACCGGCTAAAAGAGTTTATTCCGAGATATGTCAATCGTAAGCCTAATTTCAAATTACCCAACGCTATAGCTAATTAGAATGTCAAGTTGGATTACCTTTAACAGTCGCGTCGTGAGGAGACATTAATAATATATTCGATGATCATGACTATAAATCGCTTGACCTTAGATTGTACAAAAATGACATCTCATACCTTCCAGAACATATACATCAACCCAATGTGATCAGCGGAATCAAGTATTTTCAAACTACATATGTGAATTGCTGACCATACATAATATTCCAATTATCCACATGGACATATTGCACAATAGCTAATAATTTATTATACGACTTTTACTAAAATGTACATTTTACAGTATGTCACACAAAACCAGTTCGATATACATTAGTATTAATATAATCGTTACACTGTATCCGCTAAAATTCGAAATTAAATGAAATTTAAAGTTTCGTAATTTCGTGTACTTGTGGTATCCGTAGGGTCATAATGTCATTAAGCAATCAGCATATGTCATTGTGCCCCAGCTGTTTCTGTTATTTATTTTTGTGTACTCATTTTTAACCGCCGATGTATGTTTTTGTATTTTCTGTTTTGTATACGAAATTGTTATCAGTTAATGTGCGGCATCACAACAAACCACCAAAAAAAAACTTACAGTTTACGTTCATCTGATCTACAGTCAAGATCGGCTACACAGTGCAATGAAATATAAATTTCTGTTCGCCATAATTTTATTGAATAACTTAATTTATGCTAGATCGATTGTGGAACGTGATGATAAGCTGTACATAAATACAATTGAGTTTGAAGATGAATTCTATACGGAATATGAAAGTTATTTGGTGGATGGTGAAGTGTCTGATCGGCTCAAGTATTTGTTAAATTTGTTGCAGCACGGTGATAATGCGAGTGTACGTTTGGTTGATATACCGAAAGCGAAAGAGGTAAGTGTAATGTGCGTAATGCGTGGTTACGTGCTAATGTCTCCTAATTTCTATTAACAGCCTGTTTTGTGTTTAAAATGTCGGGCCTCAACACACTTAGTGATTAGTTTGTATCGAGAATATCAAAATGCATCGCTAGCGGCTGAGGTTGCATTTAAGTTTTGTAATACGACTACAAATATCGATGAAAGTGTGTGTCGTGGTTTTATTGATTTAAATGGAGTAAGTTGAAATGCGACCTTTCATCTTATACTATAATCGTATAAAATTATCAATTATTGTGTACAGTTGAACGTTAATGATCATTATGTTTTAGCCGGTTATCGAATACATCATCAATGAAAATGTAAAGGTAACTTCCGAATCGATATGTAACATTGCATTCCAAATGGCGGGCTGTGCCACACACTATAATTATCCGGATTTCAAAATTACCATGCCTACGGTACGAAGTGTTCGAGCATCAAGTCAACCACGGCCCGTAGCTGAAGCACACCACAGTCATAAAAATTATACGATCGTACATATCACTGATGTACATTATGATCGATATTATAATCCGGGAGGTAATGCTGTTTGCAAAATGGGAGCTTGCTGTCGACAAAATCAAGGACCGCCGTCTAAACCGGAGTATGCGGCTGGAAAATGGGGAGACTATCGGGACTGTGATTCACCGTGGGAGGCGGTGGTAGATATTGTCCACCAAATTAAATCTCAATACCACGAAATTGATTTCGTGTACTTCACCGGTGATATAGTGGATCATTTTACGTGGGAAACTACAAAAGAAAATAATTTGTACGGGATAAATAGATTCTTTAAATTATTGCGCGATGAATTTCCAGGAATACCCGTATTTCCAATTATCGGAAACCATGAAGCACATCCCGGAAATTTATATCCACCACCAAAATTTACGGGGCCAGAACATATTTCGGTACAATGGTTATACGATGATATCGCCGAGGAATGGCGACACTGGCTACCAAGCGAGACTCAATCAACTATTAAAACCGAAGGGTTTTATACCGTTCTGGCTAAACCGGGATTCCGTATAATTGGTCTAAACAGCAACGTATGCTATGGCCATAATTGGTGGCTATTTTATAATTCGACTGCGTACATAAACCAATTACAATGGCTTCACGATACGTTACAAAGTGCAGCGCTACAAAATGAATTCGTTCATATTCTAGGCCATGTACCATCAAACGATATGCTATGCTTCGCCGGATGGACACGGGAGTATCGAAAAATAATCGAAAAATTTAGTTATTTAATAACAGCCCAATTTAATGGCCACTCGCACAACGATGAGTTAGTGCTGTTCTATGACCGCAAGAATACATCGAAACTAGTGAATGTTGCATGGAACGGTGCAAGTGGTACACCATTTACGTACCTTAATCCAAACTATAGAGTGTATCAAGTACACCCAATCACTTATGAAGTGTTAGATTTTGATACATGGATTTATAATTTAACCGAGGCGAATGCGAATCCAGATAAAAATCCGAGATGGTTTAAGGAGTACTCGTTCAAAGATGCTTATGGATTGTCAGATTTATCGTTGGAATCATTAAACTCGCTATTAAATCGATTTGCGAGTGATAAGCAACTATTAAAAAAATTCTGGGAATATAAAGTTAAACTAGCCGATCCTCAATTGGCGGAAGGATGTCATGATGCTTGTCTCGCCCAAACGTTATGTGATATTGTACGAGTCGAATATGATGATACCCGAAAGTGTGAAGAATTGAGGGAACAATTTTTTAGCACCTACTGAAGACGCGACTGCAAATTAGCATTTATTTGTTATTTTTATATGTACTAAAAAAGTACTACGACACTAATTATTTGTGCGTACACAGGGCGTCACACATTTCTGTTGTTGTATTTAAATTTATTTCAATAAATCAAATTTAATTCGATTTTTTTTCTACCGCTTTTGTGATTCTATATATAAACATCGTAGGAATACGACGTGACTACTTATAATACGGCGTGTGTGTGTGTGTGAGCTGGAGAGTGCTCGTGACAGGCAATTTATTTCTACAATTAAGATGAAAATTGAAATATTCTACACAATGAATAATGTTGTTTCCTTTTTTTTATAAATCTGTGTAAATAAATACGAGATTGTTATTTTTGTAAACCATATATCGCTCTGTATACCATCTATACAAAAACTATGTATCGGATTTTATTATTAAACTTCGTGAGGGACTAACTGATTTGGTGGCGAGATATCGGAAAACCCAAACGATTGTTATTGATCTCTAACTGAGTAGCAATGGTGCGAAATTTTGATTTTGAGTGGAACTGCACCCCGATAACAATTAAATTATAATTGGAGGGTTGGTCTGTTTTACCAGTTGTTGCTGCGGTGTGTTGAACTGAGGATTGTGGTATAATTCACAACAAACTGTCGAAAATTTTTATTTTTCTGAAACTACAAACCCCCCCCCCCCTCCCCCCAAGTGGGTACATTTACTACTCTCCTACTTTAGTTGATACCTGTTTCGGAAATACTAAATCGTCCCGTCAGAGCGTAGGAGAGACGTCGTCATTTATGGTGGTTCACCTGATGAGAGTCCTTGGAGTGGGGGCATCTGTGACTGATATGGATGCGTGTTATCGGATCAATAGGACGCCAGGTTCTTTCATTGTACAATTTGGTAGTGTTGTGGTCCGCGACAATCGTATGCGAAGTTATTTTAGTAGCACAAATCTAAAATTATCTAATGTTATAGAGGGCGAGGCTCATTTAAGAGTCTTTCTCAATCATAATCTCTCGCCCCAAATTGCAGGCCTAAAACGCTTTTGACTTGGGCTTAAAAAATCGGCACAATTATTGAAGGTAGCCGTAATTAATGACCACTTGCGTATTATCACAGTGAGTGGAAGGAAGCTGCAGTCGCGGGATGAGGTGCGTCAACATTTAGAAATTTTGCCGGGTCATCGCTCATATTCATCATGTTTTGCCTAGTTAGTTTTCTTCACTTTTCTGTGCTGAGAATTGCGTATCAAACGCCTCATCATGGGTGACTTTAAGCTTAATCTGTTCGGCATGGCGGCTTTGCGCTCCATTGCAGATTTTTTCTAGAGGATGAGACGCTGGATCGAGGATTGTGTTAAAGCTTCCCATCTCGATATTTTTTAGAATAGCTGTTCGAAGATTGTCTTTTTCGTAGTGAGTGACCCATCCCTATTTGGTTTTAGCCCATATTTGCCTATCTTTATCTTTCCCAGTATGAAATTTTTACAGCCATTCGTATGTTTCAGAGACTACAGAAACTTTGACATTGAGTTCCTACTTGTTCATTAATGACTGGTTGACTTGTTCATTAATGACTTGGATACGATTAATCTGACTTCTGACTCAGGTGAGCAATTTGAGATTCTCAACTCCTTCCTACTTGCTTTGTGCAATACACATTTACCCTTCAGAACCAGGATTGTGGTAACTAAACCAAACTTGAGAGACTTGGCTTTTCGTGCCTTTGATTAAATGGAAGCATCGGACGGACGCCAGATGGATTCTGCATACTGCAGATATCTGAACAAAGTTAAGTTAGTAGGTTCAAAAGAAACTTCGGTTCATCTTTTTTCTCGGTTAATCAACTTCTTAGTTTCATTTGGTGGAAGTTTACAAGCATTGGTTTACGCAAGGATTCACACGTTGATCTTCATAGGCGCAGCCCTGATATCGTCAATACTCATTCTGCGTAGTTGCAACAATGTTTGAACCCTGTCACAAATCATATTCCCAATCTAACAGCTTACCTTTCTTTTGATTCCCTAATATTACCCCGGATAATTTGTGGCTTACGACTTCCTCCGTCAAATCAAATATGGTTGGATTAGATAACGTTCTCATTAAACTCAATACGCTGGCTTTCCCAATATACTCCCGATACAAACTTCACATTATGAATTGCGTGCTAACAACCTTGTCTTTCCCCTTAATCTGGAAAAATGCTCGTGTAATCTCAAACCCCAAAAAGATAATACTAATGAAATAGCTAACTTGAGGCTGATCAGTACCCTCCCCGCCCTGTCTAAGATTTGTAAGTGTATAGTCAAGGCCTAATACATGTCCTTCCTTTAAGATGGTTCATTTCTCCACCCGTTTCACTTAGTTAAGGTCAAGGTACTATTTTGGGACCGTTGTTGTTTTCCCATTTCATCAAAAATCTTCCGTTTGCCCCTCGTTTCTGTTTAGTTAACCTCTTTGCGGATGATGTTCGGCTGCTTCATTCGGCGCCTCTCTCGAAATTGACCCCTTTGGAGATTAATCATTTGAAAATTAAGCTCTCTAAACGTCCGGCGATGACTTTCTATCGTTAACCGATAGCGGTACACCAGTGTTTTTTTTCGGCAAAGTTTTAAGAGTCTGTACTTTTTGCGTGATGATACTATATCGGGTGTATCTTATACGGGAAATCGTGGTAGATTAAATCTACTAGAACCGGACAAGTGGTGCAGTGGTTAAAGCTTCGGCACTTGGACCGAGAGGTGCTGGGTTCGAATCCCATCAGAGGCTAGATGCAAATCGAATTTTCATCATCGATTACGATCGGTGATGCTAAGAAGTACAACTAAGATCCTCTGATGGAGTGCAGAATTCCGTGTCACGCGCCGACCCACCTTCCATGTCTCCAATGTACAGGTTGACATGGAGCTTGCAATGTGCAGGTGGTATACTGTAGTTGTGTGAGTAGGTGAAGTAGGTGGGTTAATGATGTGGAGTGAATGAGTGGTATCACAATGGGCCTAAAAATTGGCCTAAGTGTGCAGTAAGCAACCACTGAAACCTAAATCTACTAGACCTACTTTTGAATTTTTGGTAAATTCTTTTTCTAATTTGCTGAAACTCAGAAACATCTTATTGCAACGTCGACCGTCCTATCTCTTGGCACATATTAGGTTTGGCCAGTCACAAAGAACCAGGATTCTGGTAAATTCGTTACCATTGATAGTTAAGGAATCTAGGTCCTTACGTATTTTCGTGAACCAAGTTTGAATTTTTAATGAATGGTTTCGTCGATTTGCCGCGCAAAACTCTAGAATGGAATGAAATCATTTAGCTCTTTCACGCTTTCAATTTAATAAAATTTTGATAGGATGAGTTACTTGTTGTAAATTTTAAATAAAATTTACGAGTTGATAATATTGTTCTTGTATTCGCTTTTGGTAAATGCCATACTTCTCAACATCATCGGAAAAATTGAAAAAGCTCTTACGGAAGCTGCCACTTTCAGTACATAGATTTCCACCACATTTCGCAAGGACCCCCCAATTTGTGGAAAAAGAGTAATTGAGAATTTTCCTGGACTAAAGAGATACCGAATTATATGAAGAATTAAATATTTTTCATCAAAACTTTTTTGATTCCGGCCAAACATCACTAACTCGTATGCAAATTATGATTTCGTAATGTGTAACATCCAAAAATGGATTCGGTAGTTTAAATCACGCAAGCGATTTTAATCCTTGAACACCTTCGGTAACCGACAAATCAGCATACTTATGTCTCGAACCAATTTCTGCTTTGGCTCCTTGGTAACTAAATCGCCCATACTTTGGACACTACAATTAAGATCCCGTAAAATCATATCGATCACCAGCATGAATAGTTTCGACAATTTCAGCACATAAATTAATTTACAGTTAAGTGAGTTAATTCAGCTTGAGTTTCATGAATTCGAACCTTTTTGAAATTCGGCAAATGGTTGGCTTATATCTCTAATTTCTGTTTGAAAATCAAGACATACAAATGTACCGTACAAGTTCTAGATGCACAGGATGAGTGCGAACCGTGCGCCCTGAAATTCGAGCCAAGATACCAATTTTCGACATTTTTTATTTACGTATTCGACCCCACGTTGGTCCCTCGGTGAATGAGACATAATATTCTTGTGTTTCTTGAAATCGCGGCTTGACACAGATACGGATAAATCCGATAAATTTTCTTCAATGTCCGTGCTCGTTACGCTTGGATTGTATTTTTGAGACTATCGCAACTGACCTCGGGAATTCCAAACAATTTATCGTCTTCTTTAAATATGGAATCTAATCGACGAAATGTGGCCCAACAAATATGCCCACTCAAAAGAAAATGTTTGACCAATTTATAAATCAAATTCCGATCTCGTCATGTGTCGGACATATAACCCTTTGCGAATATTATTTGAATTCTGTTCATCATTTAAGGCATTATTATGATTATCTGAACCAATTTTATAAATGATTCGTTGTTTGGTGGTAGTTAGAGTGCCATCTCCGCCATTTGGTGTCGAGCCAAATCGTAACAGGGCACTACACCCTCGGACCACACCCTCTGTCATTACCTACGCTCCAATACCCGCCAGCCATTAATCCTCCGTCATTTACCCCTGGTCATTACCCTCGTTCATTACCCTCCCGTAATAAATTAAATTCGCTATTACGAGTACTAGTAACTAATTGAAACTGCAGCGATCATTATGATTTTGTTAAGATGGTCAAAATTGATTCTAAACCAGTTCATTTCTTATCCAACTCTGGTGAAGCTTGGAAAGGAATGAAATTCTTAAAAGATTATTAAATGAAATTCTGTTTCTGTTCTATTTTAATAAGGAAATTGTGAAATTGCTGCTTTCGGCGGCTGGGACATTATCAAATCAGATTGCCGATTAAGACCTAGTTCATAGCTAGTTCCGATATCTTGCTATAGAGTTTGCGTTCTCCTTTTTCTTGTATAAAGCAAGTGATTCGGATCGGATTTTCCAAATTTTTCTCACCAATTGCTAAAGAATTAGTTATTCCTCAGTGATCACTAATACGATTCTAAGCTACGGTATTCTAACCAAACCTAATGAAGTTAAGCCGGGCTTAATTGGAATTGGAATGGTATAAAGTAATCGGCCGAGGAGTAATTAGAAGAAAGCTCAAACCTTTCAGAGGTTAAATCCTAGACAAGTTTAATTGTTGAGTGATTTCTGGAAAAATCTTGGAAAACAATTTTAAATAGGCGTTCCAACATAAATGGGCTTACCGTTCGGCTTTCGTTGGTCATTTTATTACGAAACATGAAGTTCCGTTGATCGTGCGAATTCCCGCAATTCAAAAATACGTGACACAATAAACGTGTTCGATTAAAAAATTGAAAAATTCCAGTGCTATTGGTTTTGAAAGTTCTGCCGATTTGTTTGTTCGATAAGTTCTACCCTTCTGTGGCTATCTTTTGTGATGAGCTAGAGTTTACGTTAACAAACACATTTCTCGTGTCACGTTAATTGGTCAACAGAAAACCGTACAGAAACTATAGCCGTGTGCAGTAGATAGGCGCAGCAGTCTATAACATATCTAAATCAATAAATCAGAAAAACTCTTAACGGAACAGATACGTTTCCCGTGTCTAGTATATTCGTATTACAGGAATTCCTATACGAGCAGTGGATTTTCATGTTTCGTTATAATTTGATCAACAACATTTTAATAATAGTGCTCATCCCAAACTAATTATCGTTGCTCAAGTTCTTAGAATGCCGTAAAAAGTTCACTCAAAACTAGATAGCGGTCCTCATACTCTCACGATAGACGGCCATAGGAGACTAACTTATCTAAATCAACAAATTTAATAACACTTTAAACCATTTTGCAGTAGAATTTTTCTAATGTTCCAAGAAACTGTTAGATCAAATCACCCAATCACCTAACTCCGTTAGATTAAATCACTCAATATTTGCATGAAGAGGTGTTCTAGTAATCCCAAACTGCGCCCTTTTATCAATGTTTGCTTCGACATAATTTTTAATTTTTGTTTGTGTGCCTTTAATAGACGATCGACTGGATTTATTTAACTCGGCCAACTTTGTAGTTTTATCCCCGCCGCGGGGGCATACTACTTAACTATTCTCACTTTAACACGATTTTCAGGGCCTTCGACGATGAAAGAACCATGGTAATTACAAAGAGTACATAGCAGCTTTTCGCATGCTGTGCCACGATGTCACAGCATATAAAATATACGTAAAGGTGTGTAAAGGCATTTTAAAAACCTCTGGGGGCTATCTTGTACTTATCTGATACTAACTTCAGTTTGCCTTATGACAGAGGCTGATCCTCTCTTAGAACCAAATTTTTTGATATAGGCTGTAAAACCGGTGTTGTGAACTAGTACATAAATAAAACGGCACATGGCAAAGTGGCCAATTAGGCGACCTGTCGACCTGTGTTCCAGTTAAGGTTGTTCACAAGTATAGGTTTTCCTATAACCTGGCATCTTCTTCTAACATAGCGGTAACGCACAATTTCCAAATAACCATTGGAAGATCATCGTTTATTTCAACAAGACCCTTTCACGTAACGAACTGTAAAAGCATATGGGGCAAGGTTGAGAACATGGAATTAATCGAATTTAACAGAAATGTAGATGAATGAAAGAAATACCAAAATAAAAACAAGACTTCGATTTTAATAAATAAAAGTGAATCAAAGCACGACAGTTTACTAAACAAAAATCAAAATACAACATTTAATAGTAATTACCATAACCATAAGCAATTTAACGTGTAATTGTAATTTAACAATTGAACAACCGTCACTTTCACCTTCATGTTCAATGACAGATTGAATCCAATCAGAAAATTGACTAACATCTGTATATATTCCAGGGTATTTTGTACGCCCGCATCCCCGACCCCATGAAACGACGCCAACCAATTCATTGTTACATATAAGTGGACCGCCAGAATCACCCTGACACGCATCTACAGATTCCTTAGCATTTAAAGGCCAACTGGCGCATACTGTGTTCGGTGGAACTATACCCCTATATGCCTTAGGCCCATTACATTCTTTCTGAGAGATAATTTTAAGTTTAGCCTTGCGTAATGTAACTGGCTTTGCGCTTTCCTTCTCCTTAATCCTTCCCCATCCCGCTATTTCACATTGCTGACCTACCTTTGCTGTTGATTCGGCCAGGGCAATAACATTTACGTATTGAGATGCCGTAATCATTCGAGGAAATCGAATTATACAGATATCGTTTTCAACTGTTTTCGGATCATATTTGGGATGGGGTATGATTTTATTTGGATATCGATATATGCGGGTGTTGGACCATTTGGAACTTTTCAGTTCTATATCGCCTGCCTGGAGCCGCATGGTGCGGTAATTAATTACCGAGTATTTTGAACCTACACCGGGATTTACGCAGCAGTGGGCGGCCGTTAAAACATGGTACCAGTGAATTATCGAACCACCACATCGGTGTTCGCTAGTTATCGCATCTGATATAGACACCTGCAATATAAGAACAAAAACGGATAATTTTATTTGAATGAAATATCCATTCAATAAAATGATTACAATAAATGGATATTTTGCCGGACGTGCGTCGGTTCCATGCACAATTCTTGTTTGGATAAAACTCTCGATCGGCGGTTTCACCCGTGTGCAGGAAACATTATTTTGTATCGGTTTACTGCCATTAGCAAACGGATTTCGTTTCTTATCCAACACGAGAGTTTTATTCTGGATCACACCACTCGGTCTAGGGGTTATTTTGGTGCTGGTTTTATTTGAGATTAAGTTAATAGTTTTATTGAAGGCCTATAACGTAAAAAAAAGAAGTTAACTTTGCGATAAATAATTGTCCATATTGAAAGTGTGCGTTTACGGTTAATTTAATAGCATACGGAGGTATTTCTTGCTTATTTTTAGGAGCTGCTAACGTTCTATTGAACGTCACAGGTATCTGAAATATAAAAATTAGGTTTAATAGAGTTTCAAATGATTTTTGATTGGATTCCGTTTCACTTGCAGGTAAAATCTTATTTCGTTCATATCCAGGTGGTTTAACGGTTGTATTTTTTGGAACCGGTAGTACGGCAGTTTTATTACTCACCTATAATGAAACGAACAACTAGTAAAATGGAAAAATTTGTTTTCATTTTCGCTTACAACAATTGGAATCCTTTTAATTGGTATAGTTAGATTACTGGCTACTAGCTGTCTGGTAAACGACGGTTTAACAATTTTCTTTTGTTCTTTAGTCATCTAAACTTTGTACAGCAACATATAAACAATTGTAAAAAATATTTTTGTTTGAACTTACGGTTAATTCCCATTTTGCCTTTGGTTTATTTCCATGTGGCCCAACAGGTTTAATGTGTGTCGTCTGAAATATAAGAATGACGAGGAAATTTCAAAAAATCTCGAATTATATTGAATTTCCATACGTTATGATGGGAACTTTTGGCTATAATGTTTTTGGACTTGACTAAAGTTTCTTTCTTCATTCGCAATAGACTAACTCTCCTAACAGCTGCCACCTATCATAAAATAAACAAGTAATTTGAAAGGACGACGAATTTCGGACGAAATAGCTTACGTTCAATGGCTTCTTGACAGGTTTGCTTTCACTTCCGGTAATATTTTGTTTACTTTCTGGCTGGATTACGTTTCTATTATCTGTCTTAATTACACTCGATTTAGAAACTTCAATAGGATGTTTGGGTAGGCCTTCTTCGTTTCCTTGTTCAATTGGCTTATTTCCAGTCTCACAAAACGTATGAGAGATACATGCAAGAATAATGGCTAGAATAATAATAATTTTTTCCATTAGGTATTAAATACTAATAATAAAAATAATTTAGACAGGTAAAATTTTATAAATAGCTAATATTTTATGACAGAAAAATCGAAAACTGCTGCCATTAAAAATTAATTTAGTGGTTTTTTGTCTGACATTGTTTGTGCCTTGGTTTTTAAAATTGGAATTTAGTTACCTGGTATATAGGTATAATTTGACAGTCTGAGGTATGTGAATCGCATTTGCCGGTTGCCAAGTAAATGATCTTTACTTTGTTCATTTTCAAAAATACTTACATACGGTTTAAATTTTTTGGTTGCTACTTTGAAGTATCCCAATTATTAGTTAATAAACTGTCACATAATTATTTAATGGAATAGGAGGCATTCCTTAATAAGGAACAATAAGCACTTTAGACAAGAATATACAACTCAGTGTGATAAACAGCCAAAGCCAGTCGAATTCTGTGACAAATATCGGAAACAGAATTGTCAACGTTCAACAATTTATAAATCAATCGCATTAATTCTAACCAGTTGCGCCTCGCAGTTCAAGAATGACAGTTTGTAAAAGATTCAACAACAAAATCTCTCTTCTCTCTACTAGATGAATAAATACTAGGCTGATTGAGATAATCATCTTACAAGCTGCACAACAAATCTCCCTAAGTAAAAGTCATTCACGATGGGCTCAACCAGGAATTTGGGCTTGCATACGAATATTGTAAAATTACTTTTATATGTTAAATGCAAATATTAATCAAAACTGTTGGTAGATCGATAACAAAAGCATAAAAGGTAGCTGCTATGGAATCAAGTAAACATGATTCTGGGTTTTCACACTTAGAATCAGCAAGGGTTTCCCTAAAAGTCAAATCTAGTTGCGCCCCAACTTCACGGGCTTTTTACAACTCCAGATCGCGCAAAATTCATTGTTCACTAATGAAATTAGCCCCAAGTGCCATCTGTGGCAAGCATTCTTTTCAATTTTCATGATTCAATCTCCCTCGTTCCATCGTTCATATCGTTCTAGTATTTAATTTGAGTGTCTTAAAGAAAAGTTGACTCATGAAGGTGAACTAACTAGCTTAAAGTAATCCTTGCCTTGCGCCTAACACCTCTCAACAACGTCATTAGACGAACGGTGGATGTGCTTTTTGTACCGGAAATTCATTTGAATTTATTTTCGTCGTGAAATGTTATGGATCGTGGCTACTAAAGAATGGAAACATTTATGCAGTGTCAGATCGACGCGATAGGCTGTCTCAAATGCTGTTCAAAGTTGAGGAATTATCGGACGCCGATGAGAGCATTGCAAAAGTGGCGATCCACGTCGCATACGTAAAACCATTTTCACGAAATAATGAAATCGAGTTCATGGACTGGAAACTTGCGTGCGAAGCGGGGATCTACGAAAAACAACTTCGTGGAAATTATAAACTTCGTGAAGGGAAGTCAGAGCAATTTGGCAAAATTATTCAAGCGGACGTTTGTGGCCAAATGCAAACTAATGCGATTGGTGGTTCCAGGTATATTTGCGCTTTTGAAAGACGATTTTTCACATTTATTTGACGTATATTTGTTGAAGCAAAAATCAGAGGTTGCAGCAAAGATCAAATTCGTGACAATGCGAATGTAGCAAAAGAACTGAAATAAGGTACACAGTTTTCGATCAAACAACGGGACAAAGATGGGCATTGAGCAGGAGCATTGAACACAGGAGCAGAATGGTTGTCTGAAACGAGATAGATTACAAATTCTGGTCGGAGGCTGTCAATTTAGCAGCGCATGTACTGAATCGAACGAGGAGGGTGAGGATGGAACTTTCAATTTGATTTGAATTTCCAATTTTAAACATTATGACCAAAGCGTTACCAAAAGGTAAACATCAGTATTTTTGCAAATTGCCTTTTGCCGAAGAAGAATTAATGTAATTTTAAAAAAGGTTTTTTAAATTTTTTAAGTTCCTTTTGGAATTTTTAGACGTAACTTGTAAGTAAAAGTGAGAGTATTGAAATTATTGAATGCAGTCTCTGGTGTAATTTATTTAAAGTTGTGTGAAAAATGTGTACCGTATTTTTAGACTCGGTCAGTGTACTCAATTGTAAGATTCTTGATGTATTTTGGACGACCCCATACACGGTATCCGCTATCATTCGTTTCACTGGACATCACATACAAATCATTCTTGGCCTAATGAACGCGCAACATACTGCCATTGGTATATACACCCTGCACAAGTTTATTTGGCCAGGTGTCACACATTGATTATGGATCTAATTATTCACTCTGCCATTCAAAGGAAATAAAGCAGGGAGTATAGGGAACAATTTATTCTTATACATAAAACCTTACTTTATGTTACCACGAATGAATACATAGCTCTCAAATACACCACTCTTGATTTCTAAAGTGAGAAAGTAAACTTACCGAACTTTTTGTCCGTCCCGCCAGCCTGAACAAAACCAACTATGGCACAAGTAGCACGATGTATTGTGGATCATTGTGCACTATATAATTATTCAGCCGGAACCTTATAATTCTAGCCGGACCTATGTAAAGCGACCTGGAACAGTACTTCAGCCAAACAAACTATGGCATAAGAAGCACAATGTATTGGGCGTCATTGTACACTGCGATTATCTTGCATTTTGCTCTGTAAGGTGTTGCGAGTGCTCAACGCTAGATTCCCTTGCGCGACCCCGTGAGGTTCTTACATTTTGTTCAGCAAATCAGATTTATGTTCGGTATACAGATTTCCACCAAATTTCGCAAGAATTTCCCAATTAATGGATAAGGTTCAAGTCTGAAGTTCTGTTCTGAATAGTTAATTCGCCTGGACTGTAGAGATGCCGAATTTTGGTGAAAGCAATTTTTTTTATCGAAACTCGCCATTTTGTTTGAAATTTAAATTACAATCTTTTTGTTTTTAATCGTTTTTTCGTAAGTGCTATGCAATTTTTCAAATATTTTTCAAACATCGAAATAGCTCCTATAAAAGCTGGTGGACCGATTTCGGGAAAAAATTAGTGGGATCTCCCAAATTATGGGAACAGTTTAAGTTTTAAGTAGTGAGGACACGGAAATTGGGTCTGCACGGTACCACACACAGACACACACACACCCTCACACACAGATAACTTTTTCGGATGAAAAAACTAATTTTTAGGATGTCAGCGATATAGCAAATGTTAAATCTACAAAAACATCGAGGTCGAAAGTTTTCATGATTACCATAGTGTTAGTAAACTCCTTTTCTTAATTAGATTTTATAGATCCCCCAATCAGATGGATCCAGAAATTATGAATTTATTAGATGGTTTGTCAGATACCCGTGATGATCATATCCAACATCCCTGCGAATTAATTTTAGTTGGTCACTGTAATGCCCACCATAAAGAATGTTTGATTCACCAAGATATGAATTGTGATGGGTGCCAAGCAGTGTGGTTTGCCGAATCGAAATTCTTCAAGGGTCCATATTCTGATCTTTGTCTCACATAAATTCTTCATTCCATGGAAGCACGAGTCGAAACTGGGATTGGAAATTCTGACCATAACTTGATTACCGTAAAAATATGTTTCGAAACATCGCCTGAATTCAGACCGTAACTAAGTCGTCTTTGGTATCCGATATTTTTCAACATTTTCCCTGGGAAAGCCGTTGTTTTTATAATAATCAGATAGATGACGTATATTCCAGCATCTTTTTCCAATCCCAAACGAACAGACAAATGCCAGACAAATTAAAACTGCTCACAAGAAATATAAGGCCAGCGATATTTCTTTTGAATAGTATAAGGCCACACGAACCACCTGTAAAAATCTGAGGTAAGGAAGCGAAAAGAGCCGACAATAAGAATGCCGCCTATAGACTTCCAAGTTGAAAATCTAAACATCCATTTCTGCTTCGAACTGTGCAGACGGTGGTTTGGTGGTGGATTCATATTTCCAAGATGGATCCCATCAACGTCTCGGAGGAAATTGTCTTCAGAAGCCTGAAGACAATAGACGTAAAGAAGACCACCGGACCTGACGGAATTCAGTTGAAATTTTGTAGGTGTTTACAATTGACTTGGCTCCAACATTTACTAAAAAAATTTTTCTTTCCTATATAAGCAAGGTAAGTACCCAAACGCCATTACTAAAGTTTTTGAGAAATGCATTAACCGATATCTTCTAGTGCAGTAAACAAATGAAATCTCGCTCTAGAACAACATGGAGAGGCTTTTGCATTCACTTTGGATACAACCAAGGCTCTTGACAGAGATGTCTCATTTGAGGTTTGGCATGAGACTCTCATTTGTAAACTTGTGGCATACGGCTTGGATTAGATAACCATCAAGTGGATAAAATGCTTTCTTAAACACCAAAAGATCAACGTTACGGGAGATCACCAACGACACACTGCTAACCCTATCCATAGCTTTTCTGATGCCACTACATTGCACTCATGTATTTCAGGTTGAACCTACTTCTTCAGAACTAAAAGGTAAATGGCTGGAAGTTGTCACTTCGGTTAATTTCGAATTGAGTTCCAGTACAATATTTGAGTGGAGGGAAAGATATCAGATCCAGTTTAACGAGAAAAAATACATGATATGCACATTCTCAAAAGAAATCACTACGAATGCCATTTGGGTTGTAACTCAATTCGTCTGCTTGGTGTTCATATTGGAAACAATTTAAAATAGAACGAACATATTAGTGCATTGGCTAAGTCAGTTTCCCGAAAACTCCGGTTTCTCAATAAATGCAGAAGGTTCTTTAATTAGCATCAGAGTCCCCAGATATATAAGACCTTCATGAGACAATTTATAGGGTATTGCTGTCAAGTATGGGGTGGAGTTAGTGACATTATCCTCTAGTTACTGGATAGTCATTCGTTACGTCCGGGAGGGTAACTAGAGGAAGCCAAGCGCGAATATGTACTTATTGAACATTCAAATTTCCGTTGGACTGTAAAATGCACAAATTTAAGGCAGTTACCAACTTTTATTTGAAAGATCACACTCGGCAGCTCCGACAGTTACAATGACCTGGGAGATAGTCTAAAAGTCCGCCCTGCACCTGATTTTTCATAAGCATTTTATCATTTTTATACTGATAATACTCGTAGGAATAGAGCCCAAAACTTTACAGGGAGCTTTTGATTATTTGCATGATAGGTCAATGCTTTGTCAAGAGTGTGTGTCAATGAGAGAAGTTTAAATTTTTTATGGGAATTAGTTAACATAATAAATTGGTTTTGATCTGTTTTCGATTTGGGTTCTGAAATGGAAACGGACCAATGGTCTATGGAAATAGATTCTGTTGTCCTATAATATTTTGCTAGTTATGTTCTGCTAGTTTTAGGGACGTGAGCGATTAATTATGTTGGTGCTTCAGTTTTTGGCGACTAATAAAATAACCAACATTAAAATGAAATCATACGTCATTGAGCGCTTTCTTTACCATCCAAGGTTGGCTTTCTAGAGTCTTAAGCAACGGCATAAGGGATAGATCAATATATTGATAGAGTATCATTACTTTCAACCTTGTCAACGACCAAGACGATATTGCAGTCGGAACTTTGGAGAGTCAAATATAAAAAAACGCTGATCACACATGATAAATTATTTTATGTGGCAACCTTTGATAATAATTGAAAGGTCGACTATCGAACAACAACCTCAATCTACAAATTAATTTAAATCGTTCAATAATTTTTTCGATTTGCACCATCCACAATAAATTATTGTAATGACATTGACAAACATGTTAAATGCAATAAATTATGGTTATGTTCGACTGAAATGTCTTAATGCGCGATCGTTACGCTCAATTTAAAATAAACAAAATAGAAAGAATAGAGGCCGCACGCTTAAAACCACAGTTGGTATCCAAACGTCAATCGAATATGTTCAAAATTATTCTCTTTTAGTGGTATAACACATAAAGCATAAATTTTAAAATGCAAATTAGTCTTGGGCTAGTGGATTTTTTTTTAGTGTTTAGTTTTAGTTTTGTTGGTGTTGCTTGTTTCAATAGCAATCGAAGCTTTGATAATCGAACACAGTATTACAGTTCAAATGATTTTAAAAGTGAATTTTATCATAGTTATAAGACATATCTCGAAAGTGGCGTTCGTTCGAAAGTGCTTAACAATTATATTAACGTACTAGCCGATGACGGGTCGAATAGTATTCATGTTGTGGATATACCGCTTGCCAAAAGCCCAGTGTTATGTTTATACTGTCACGCTGTGTACAACCTTGTAATACAACTCTATCGGGAAACTGGTAATGTAACGTTTGTAAAAAATGTTGCACTTGAATTGTGTAAAACAACAACACGTAAAACAGAACCTGTTTGTCGCGGACTAATCAATTTATTAACAGTAAGTTACTCACGTTCGAACCTTAAACAGCATGCGTAATTTTGACTGCGTTTATTTATTTATAGCCGGTTGTAAAATATATAATCGAGCAGAATCCATTGTTCACAGCAGATACCGTGTGCGATATATCATATCAAGCACCCGGTTGCACATTAAATACGGATTATCCCGGTTTGGACGTAGATTTTTCAACGAAGTTTAAAATTTCGCTTGAGTCGAAACCACTAATTGGAACGGAATATAATTCTGATCAACCGTATACAATTGTTCAAATTACCGATTTACATTACGATCAGTTTTACAGTGCTGGAAGTAATACCCTTTGTGATCAACCAATTTGTTGTCGAGCGCATCAAGGAAGACCTAAGGCGTCTGAGCACGAGGCCGGCAAATGGGGTGATTACCGAGGATGTAATACACCATGGACTGCTATCGAAAATCTGGTGAAACAGATTAAACTAGAATACAAATCAATCGATTTTATTTATTTTACCGGTGATATAGTCGATCATTTTATATGGGAACGAAGACGGGAATTCAACACATTTGCAATTAAACGTGTATATCATTTATTACGCACTGAATTTGAAGGCATCCCCGTATTCCCAGTGCTTGGCAATCATGATCCATCACCAGGAAATTTATATCCACCACCGGATTTTGATATACCCGAAGAAATATCCAACGCATGGTTATACGATTTAGTGATCGATGAATGGAGTACCTGGTTGCCAAACGACACTGACGCTACCATCCAATCTCAAGGATACTATACGGTATTGATAAAACCAGGATGGCGACTAATCAGCATAAATAACGCTGTTTGTTTGTGGCAAAATATTTGGTTATATTATAATACAACCGCTTTCGTTGGGCAACTCCAATGGCTGCACGATACCTTAAAATATGCAGAAGATCATAATGAACTCGTACATATTTTAAGTCATGTGCCAGTAAATAAGGACGCTTGTTTTATCGGCTGGTCACGAGAATTTCGAAAAATTATTGAAAAATTTGCGCATATAATTCGGGCCCAATTTAACGGCCATTCCCACAGTGATGAATTTGTATTATTTTACGAAAAACGAAACCCATCGAAACTAGTGAATGTGGCATGGAATGGCGGCAGTGGTACAACATTATCGAATGTAAATCCAAATTTTAAAGTGTACCAAGTGGATTCAAAAACCTATGAAGTACTAAATTTTGAGACATGGATCTATAATTTAACCGAAGCAAATTTACATGCTGACATTGGGCCGCAATGGTTTAACGAATATTCGTTTCGAGAGGCATTCGGTTTAAAAGATTTATCACTTAAATCGCTTGATGGACTACTAAAGCGATTAGTTACGGATAAAAAATTATTAACCAAATACTGGGAGTATAAATTTAAGCAGGGCGATCCATTTATGAAAGAGGGTTGTGATGATACGTGTCTGTTAAAAACAGTGTGTGCAATGGTTTCAAATGAATTTCGTGATTCAACCAAATGTGATGAAATAAAAAAATTGTTTAAATAAATGTTAAGTAACGCGTACATTCTTTGTGTTTCTTTTCGGTTGGGTGCACAAGATAAATGTTTAGGTGCAATTACCAAACGATCATTTAGAGTAACTTGGTAAACCCTGACAATCTAATTTCAAAGTCGATTCAATATTATGTAGACATAAATACCAATGGTTTGCAAAATGGCCGCGACAAATTAGCTCTTTGGGGCATTGTTAAATGTTATGTAAATATTTTCATAGCAATTCTAAAGTTTCCTATTTAGGTAATAGCCACCCAAGGAAGCACAAGGCGTAGGCTATGTCTGACCAAATTAAATAATTGGCATATATTTGTGCCTTTTCCAAGTCATCTGATCTTCCATTGCTTTGAAATTAAGACAATTAAGACAATACTGAAGATATATGCGGTAATATGCGGTATGCTTTAACGGGCATTTAATCCGCTTTAAGAATAATAGGAATTACTTTAGAGTCATTTAACCTATCCAATGTTGCGAACGGATTAGCTAATATTGACTACGACACCGTCAATTTTGAAGAAGAAAATGAAAATATGATCTCCTGTTTTAACCCCAAACAATCAAGTGGAACAACTTTGAGTTAGAAAGTTTAGAAGAGAACATGGACACAACTTGGAGCTGGAACACTTGACTGAGAAACAACTTACAACCTGACACTATTGAAGTTCGAGAAAACTTGTTTTGTGACGATGATTTGGTGACAGTCCAAAGAACGTTGATTATTGCACGAAACAAAGTCAAATCTATTTAAGTACAGTCGAAGTCGCTATCTATAAGGTGCGTCTTAGCTGCCATCAATCCGGTTGCGTTATCTCAACATATTCTGAATCTTAAAGTGGGAATTAATAGGAAGAATAATTTAACTGTGTAGTGTTTCTTATAGTTGGAGAACCCAGTCACTATGCATCACTCCCACCATGTTGTATTCACCATCGATTGTGGGTTAAGTTTGGGAATTTTACTATTATATTGTATGATCTGAAGGATGGATTTTGTATTATTACAACTAGTTTTTAAGTAAATTCCGGGCTTTTATCAAGTAGAAATTTATATCTTGCAAGATAGGGGAAAATTACTTCGGTACTTTACGGTTTCAAAAGTATGACCAAAATTTGACCGGCATTAAAGCAAAATAATTTTCTCTCAGCTCTAACGTTGTTTTGCTTTATTAAATAAATCCTAGGTCATGTTTTGATCGATTTTCATGAACGTCGAAAAATAAACCCTTCATGGCGGCCTTCTTGGGCCCGCCATCTTGAATTTTCAAATTCTGACCTCAAACGAATGATCGGCGATCGCGAAAACCCCCACTATCATGTTTTTACGAACGTCGATAAATTGGTAATTTTTAAGCCATATTTGATCCGCCATCTTGGGTCTGCGATCTTAAATTTTCCAAATTTTGACCCGAGATTCGTAAAATTACGTTTTTATAACAATTTAATTAAAAACAAGTGAAGTCTGCAAACCTCTTCCATTTTATCATAAAATATAATCTCCAAGACTCTTTGTGCCTTGCTCAGTTCTCTTTTATACATTTTAAGGTTTTCCTTGTATGAATTTAATCTTACGCCTCCCAGTACTAGGGAGCTTTATTCGAGGCTCTTCTGCTTCTTTTAGTTTGCCCCTTAATTTTACCAAGGGCAAGCTGAACCTAGAGAACATTTCCCCGACCGTCTACAGGGGCTTCCTAGGTAAGATTTTTTTCCTGTTTTTTCCATTCCTCCAGCTTGTTCTTCTTTGGTTTTTAAAGACCTTCCGAGTAGCAGGGTGAATGACTAGGTCAATATGGGCGGTCGAAAAAAAATGCTCCTTCGATACTCTCTAATCCTTAACCATAAAGATATTTTCAAAGATGAGATCACGACTAGCACTTCCTGTTTGTTTCTCGATGCATATGTTTCTCCTCCAGATTGTCTGATGTGCGTTCGAATTATATTCTATTAGAACACCAATTTTCCATTTTCCGACTTCTAAAACTAGCTCTCCTATAGGATTTTCAAAGATACCTCTTTTTCTCGATCTATCTAAGCTGATACCAGCCAGATTTTGTAGTCACCTGCCTTTAGGCATGATGTTGTAACACCATCGTTATGCTGTAGGAGTTGAAACATCTTTATTTTACTTTTATTTAACTTGTCTGCCAATTTTTGCCAGTCAGAGTAGAAGAGTTGCCGAATAAGCTTATTATGAGGATGCTGGTGGCATTCTCTTCCTGTGAATCCCTCAAATGCTCGTTGTAAGATACCTGGGAGCCCTACTTTCTATTACTTCTGAAAATAATTCTTCATTATATCGAATATCGTAAACTATCGCAGGTATCACTCCCCTTCCCCCCACCACCTTCCAAATTGGGTAGGTTTCCTTTTTCTCTGGGTTAGTCGCGTGAACTCTGGTCAGCTCTATCCTTCTGACAAACTCTAAAAGTTATTGACTTGAAGTCAAAGTTGGTAACTCCAGTTGTGTTTGCAAGAGGGCCAGGGATTTTTTTAGTTACCAATTTGGGAAATCAATTGTCTCGTTTAATCTCCCCTTTATTTGATGAACTTCCAATTTTTGGTCGAGAGATTAGGATTGCTGGTTTGAATAATTTCTAAGGTTTCATCAAGATTTAACTCGATTGAAACTCTGACCACAACTCACAAATATCAGCTACTGCCTTCGTAGTATAGATCCGCTATACACCTTTGATATCAACTTGCATCATCTCTTCAGGTGAGGGAGTCCTGGATTTTCTCTCAGTAGCTTCATAAAAATGGAGTTTAGTACCTTATAAACCAATCATAATTTCCCATTAATGGTGGTCTTCATTACTCGCACCAATGATAGCCAGCGCTTCTAATTACATCAGCGAAAAATTGCGACCGATTGTGCGCTGTGGCCGCGCCCAGCACAGGTTCACTCTGCATTCTGACACTCCTACTTTTTAATAATTTCTGCGTCAAACCGGACCCTCAATCGAAGTGGTATCCGTTTCTTCCACGGGTTTTTTCACTCACGACATGCATCCACCTGTTCTGGATTAGTTGTTTGTTCTAGGTAGTACCAAACCAGTCTGGAATTCTTAAGGCTGACCGACCATCCCTGTAATGCCATTTCGATTTAGGAGCTACTCGCAATCGCGACTGAGAAGAACTAGAATGAGCACCGTCTTTATTGTTTTAGTTGCTCATTCCTGTTTGCTCCGGCCTTTGGTGAGCGCCTGTAGTCTCGGTTTTATTTAGCTTTAAAATGAAACTTTAAATTTGATCCTACGAGGGTCTGTGATGATGAGATGGTTCTGTATAACAACGCCTCAATTGATCTATAGTTAAATTCACCTCCTCCCTTGCCCCCAATGTCATCGTTTGGTGTGTCTAGTCCTACTTCGGAACACACACACTGTAAATACTAGGCTCGGTTAGAAAAACAATTATCCATTGTGCCTTTCAGCACCACATGACAAAAAAAGTGAACTAAACGAGTGTTCGCAATTGATTTAATTTTATTTAAATTGTTTATTATATTTCACGCAATTGCATGTGCCATATTTAAATTAGGTAATGTGTACTTTACAAGTTTAACGCTCCCACAAATTACAAACATTCTATAAACGAATGCATATTATGGCAAACACTCGGTTAATGCACTTGTTTGGTTGGCATGATGTGTTGTGCTCAATACACGTGTGGAGCAGCCATAATTTGTCGAAATATTAATCGAAGAAGCTCTTTACTTGTTGACAGTACGCAAATCTTAAAAACAAAAACATGTTACCAACAACAGTTAGTTCTGTTTTCGTGACGTACATCGCTGTCACTTCCTACATTGATTGTACTGATATAACCCATAATTTAATTGTAAATGGAATACCCTCACGCACTGAACAGTTTCCTTTCATCGTATCCATCCAAAACAAATACAGCGGCAAACATCACTGTGGTGGTAGCCTAATCCAATGGGATTATGTTCTAACAGCTGCCCATTGTATTGTATATCCAAATAAAGATTCCTCCGGTTATTACACCAAGAAACCGCATAACTATCAAGTAATGGCCGGTGACATAAGTATTTCAAAATATGGTGCACCATCGAGGCGAGTACGTCAACCGATCAAATTATATCCACATGCCGATTATATTCCACGTATATTCACTAATGATATTGCTGTTATTCGGGTTTATCCACGATTTCTGGATTCACCTCAAATCAGTTTAATACCGTTAAGTATGACAACACCTGCAACCAAGCAACTATGTGCAATTGCTGGATGGGGAGCGACTGCACCACATTCTCATAAACCAGCACCACTTATTTTGCGGACTGCGGAAGTGGAAATTAAATCAATTAATTTTTGCCAGTCGGATAAATCGTATCATGGCACTGTACCAAAGTTTACGGTGTGTGCAGGTGCCGTAGGCGAAGTGGATTTAAATGCAAAAAATGTGGAAGATGCATGCCAAGGAGATTCGGGAGGTCCGCTTAAATGTGACAAATTTTTATGTGGCATTGTGTCGTTCGGTATCGGATGTGGTAGTGCAAAATACCCTGGAATATATACGGATGTCAGTGAGTTTCGAACTTGGATTAATATGACAATATCAAGTCGAGCAAACTTAAAGCCGAACTTTAAGGTGCACTGGGGTGTTTTGATCATCTTGATAAATTCTGTACATGCAATTAAAACGATATGACGTGTTAAGTTATGTAATTTTTTTATTTTGTATATCATATACGCTAATAATAAATATTTGTTAACAGTATCTTTGAACGGCCTCAAAACTTCTATTAAACATTCATTAAGCCAAGAAGGCATATCGCAATTAAACTCATGTAGCTTATGATAGAAGCTTGTCCAGATATAAGTGGAAATGTTGGTGGTGGTGTTGGGCCACCTGGTGTTAAGTCGGTTCGAACGAGCTGTTGGGTTATCCATGGTATATACATTCTGATTTGTGTATAAACACCTGGTGCATCCTGTACTACACCACACGAAAATCCATTTGATAGAATACCGGCCACCCTGTCATCACAAAACAATGGCCCACCACGATTTATTGGGCACGGTCCTGCTGGTTCACGACCACCAACACAAAATTGTGATTGCGCGATACTAGTGCTACGAATATCAGGTGAATTACAATTCGCGCGAGGCTTAACACTTTGTGGAATGAAAGCTAATGCGGAAACGTTATTCATACCAACAAACAAACACGATGTTCCATCCGGTATTATTCGATCATTGATTTCGGCAGAGAATATATTTGGATTTGGAATTTCTTGAATCGGCATATGACCCACAGTCTATTAAATAAAATAAAAACATTTACGTAAATCAAATATACTATTAACTGTATCACTATGTTTCCTTACACGTAGCACAGCTATATCGTTATCAAATGTCCACGGGTTATATAAGGGATGGACAAATATACGTTCTACCAGTAATGGGATTTGATTACCTTGTAAGTTTATCATACCAAATCGAACTGATACCAACGGGGGAGCTACTAAATGGTTATTGTTATCCAGGACACAACTACCAGCAGTCACAACATGGTTTGAATTAATTATAAAACCACCACACTGATTGGTATTTAAATTGGGAGGTAGATGAACAATCACAAACGAGGGAAACTGGCCGAGTACGGCTAGAGCTGCATTTGCTCCAGCAATAAATTCATTACCTCTTGCTTCTATCTGTGTTGGTTTGGCAATTAAACAAACAACTAGAATTAAACAGGCATTTTTATTCAACATTTTCGAGCAGAATATATGTAGAAGATTATAATTACCTGCAATTACCAGTAATATCCTTATGATCATGTTGTTAATAATGTTGTACTCGACGTAAGCGTAAACTCAAAAATGAAACTCAGTTGGTAAATGTTTTACTTTCATAATGCTATTTTTTGATTTAGTGTGGTGTTATCTATTTCAGTGATAAAAATTCGCTTTGGGCTAGCTGTAGTTAGCCCTCTTAATCCATTTTGATAAAAAAAAAATTTAATTTTCTATTCGAATGAATTGCTTCAATAAATTATTGGTATACTAGAAAAAAATATTTAACAGTTTCTATTTTTAACTTTATTTCTAGATAATCTAAATCCCCAAAGTCGTCATAAAAAATTGTTTTTTCCGCGTGAAATCGAATAGGATTAGTTCGACTTTGGGCAGATTTACTAAAACATTTACGCATTTCAATTTCAAATTCGTATTTTTTAGGCAACAAAGAAAGGTTAAAGTTCTTATAAAATGCCTGAAATGTCACTACCCCATTTATATTTGTACGACCCACCGTTCTTACAATCAAAAAAATGGATAATCAGTCTAATATTGACTAGAATATTCGGCCCAGGTTTCGTCAGCATTTAAATTTATCTACCTTCGAACATGAAGTCTATTGGTTAAACGGAGAATCCAAATGATTGGATATGCGACTGAGGTTTGGACATAATTTGATTTTAACTTTGATAATGATTTTAAATGGTTAAATGAGATGAACTCAAAATTTACCTTTGTATCGCATTCGCGATCGAGGTTACATCATAATTTAAATTCGAAGGCAAATGTTCAATAATGATTCAATTGATTGAATTTTGAAATTACATGGTTTAATATACGGCGGAGGTTTTTCCGCCACTTGAATTATCTAACTTCCATAATGAATTCAATTAGTTGAATGATGAACTCAAATGAGTGCTTGCGCAGGTTCGTCGTTTGAATTTTATATAAAGGAAGGAAATTTATGTTTCGTCAGGACGAACATTTTTATGTTAGGTTGAACAAAAAATTCGATTGTGTCTAGATCCTTGTTAGAACATGAGTATAGTTTCTAGACGAGCAGATAATTAAATGATCATGCAATTATAGTAACCGAGGTTTACCGCTGTCCTGGTAGGGTAGTATTTGGTGTTTAATCAAATTCCTTGGATAAATAAAGTTTGCATTTTCTGCTTTGGAGATCCCAGGAAAATGAAACTTTACATTTTTGGAAAAGTAGATTTTTTTCTACGTTCTCAATATACCGTTTGCGCTATAACAGTGACCGGCCAGGTAAAACCTAGCTCTTGAAGTAGAAGGGAAGAATATTTTTGTGATGTGAACGTACAGAGCCCACATTTATTACAAACGAAGAAAACAGTCACGAAATTTTAGAGAAAGCTCCGACACTACTTCCAATTAAAACTTAAGGATTTGAGAGTTGCGAAAAATTACTCATTTTCCCTCCACCGAAATTTGGCCTCTGAACTTGAAAACTCTTTTATCCTCGAGGGTTCCTAAACCGCAATTAATTTGCGTCTAGGATCTATCAAAATGTTTCAGCAGTTGGGCTAGATACCGGGGCTCCTATAAAAACAATCAGCAGCTATAAGTGGGGTATCCTTCAAGTTTCTCATCGACACTGACGTTTTTGAAAGCTCAAAACGCTCGGTTTTGAAAGCATTTACTCGGAAACTATACAGCTCAGACCGATTATACAACAATGGTTAAAATAATTCTGGGTAACCAAAGAAACATAAAGAAAATTGTGAAAATAAAATTGGAAAATACTCCAGAACTGAAAGATGAAATCTCAAAATAAGAATTATATTCGAAGCCACGTTGAAACGGCCAAATTTTTTGATAGTATCTAGCACCAGAAAAAGAATAAAAGTATTCTTAAGAAGATTTTATTTCTGTTCAACAATATCTGAAACCTATCGTTATAATCCAAAAATTAGAATCTTTAGCTAGATTATTAGAATATAGTTAGATAGTAGACTAACTATAGTTAGTGAAGAACTTTTTCGTTAAATTACAAGAATTTTCAAGAAGTAATTTGTTTTATAATCAAGAAGTAATTTGTTTTATTATAAATGAAATTGCGAGAAGCTTAAAGAATGGTTGAAAAACAAAAAGACATCAGAAAAGGCACCGAAAAAACCAGTGAAATGAATTGAAGGCGGTTCTACAGAATTTTCATTCGAAACTTCAAAATTGGTTAATCAGTTTCGATGCAACCTGTCAACTTACATCAAATAAGGATATGTTTATCGAGTTTGATTCAAATTATCGTGAAACAATTTTCGTTCAGCAAGTAAATATCAACGGTAAAGCACCGGTTTCAATTGAGGTTTTTTTTTATTTGGCACTAGCTCCAAAAATTTGGTGCCATATGGCCCGTTTCAAAATTTACAAATTTAATTTTTACATTTTTTACCATCATAATTTAATTTTAATTTCTTTTCATACACCTAGCACACATCGATCCCCTTTCACACTTCTATCTGATTTATTCTAATAAATTCATACACATTCTTATACACGTTCATTTCCATTCGTACTAATTCAGTCAAACTATTTGCACTCAATAGAGCATCGAACATTTGTCTGCTCTGGTTAAATGCAGAACATTTCAGAATCAAATGTTCGATGTTCACAACCATACAGCTTTCATAAAATTAACACACAACCAAATTGCGTTTCTTCAAACATTCATTCCAATTTCCATGATTAAATCTCACTCGTTCCATAGTTCGTAACATTCTAGTATCTCCTTTGAGCACCTTAAAGAGACCTCAAAGTACTTCTTACCTATCACCTGACATTTTTCATCAAACTCTCTCTCCCTTTTTCTCCACAGATTCACCTGAAACATGCTAAGTATGTCTCTGGCATCCATGAATTCATATTCATTTACATCCTCAATCAAACAACTCCGTTTCGCAAGCATATCGGCTCTTTCATTACCTTCAGTCTGTAGGTGTGAAGGTATCCATTGAAGGATGACCTCCCTCCCACAAGATTGAAGGAACTTATATAGCATTTCCACATACACATTGCCATGAGTTCCCCCACCCTTACTAATTAATTCCAACCCACTCCGGGAGTCACAGAATAACACTATTATCCTTCTCCCTTGTGTCATTGCCAGCTTGATCCCTTCCATAATCCCTATCAATTATGCATTCATTATACAGACACTGTCATGCGCTCTTACCATTTTCTCTTTCCTCATTGAAGGAATATAAATTCCGACACCTACGCGATCATCATTTACACTTGCATCTGTATACACTTCCACATGTGCAACATAATTCATTCGTAAAATTCACTCTTAACTGATAACTCATCCATCATTGCTTTTGTTGTGTCACCAAACTTCAACCGCACTATAGATTGCTCGGAGGGACTTTCGGATCTGCCGGACGAATCTTGGAGAATATGTTAATATTTTCCAAGATTACCGGTGATCTTGTTGTCTTTTTGTAAACCGTCCCTCTTTGCAATCTCCCTTTCATTTCATTCACCAATTTATTCTCCTTAGTTAACATTCGCACAGACTCTTGCACGGTGATCCATTCCCTCTTATAATTAAGAGGCGAATAACCCAATTCAGACCACAGAGTGTGTATTGGTGTTGAATTGATCGCTCCCAATACCACTCTAGCACACGCATTCTCCACAAGCATCAACTTTTTAAACCCAACCTTGGACCCATCACCATATATACTCATTCCATACGCAATTTTAGTTAACACGAGCGCCTTTCGTAACATATCAGTCACACCCGGATGAGCTCCCCATTTCGGTTTGCTCACCCTTTTAATCACGTTCAATCTATTCTTACAATTGTCGGCCAATTTGTCCATACGCACTTTGAAACTCATTCTTCAGTCAATCCAGATTCCCAAATACCTAGTCAATTTCACACACTCAATTCTCTCATTATATATTCGCACATCAACCATAGTACAACATTTACTCGAACTTACCCTCAAATTCAATTCACTCAAACATTCGGTTACCTGATTCACACATTCTTGAGCCCGACTCAATGCCTCCTCGATGGTCCACCCCTTGCCCATCAGGACAAAGTCATCTGCAAATTACAAAATGACTTTGCCCGAGGAGTTACACCTATGTATCGAGCTCGTGTACAGGTTGAAGGGAGTCGATGAGATTTTACTGCCTTGGAGGAGGTCCATAGTCAGCGTTCCTTCCAACCTATACCCTCTACCACATAAAACTAACTTTCTCTCATTCAGGAACTCATATACCCATTTGCAAATTTTCCTAGGAAACCCCAAGTCCATATAAGGATCCGATAAAGTTTCGCTGGAACCACGTAATTATATGCCCTTTCTATATCCAAAAATACCGCCACAACATACTAATTTTCATTTTATACTTCCCACACAAACTTTTCTACACATTCATTAGCAGAGTGGTTATGACGGAACCCAAAGGTGGTTTCCGGCAACAAATTTCCCTCATTCACAAATTTATCTATACGACCTTTCATCATACCATTCACAATTTTAACAAATACATTCAACATACATATTTCCCAGTAATTTGTTGCCAGATTCCTATCCCGATTACTTTTAGGAATAGGTACCACTCTGCTTTCCTTCCATTTTTCCGGTATTTGAATACTCATACATACTTGATTGAGAATTCGAAGCAAGGCCGCCTTGGCTTCGAATTCTAATCTAGATTTGAATATTTCTAAAACTCCACGGAACTCGCTCTCAAATTGTTACGTACGTCCGTAATCATTTGTAAAACTACACCTCCATTCTCTCTGTCATCTAACACTGCGTTTTTGCCTTGCGTTCTATATCCTCTCACTCTTTTAAATTTATCCCATACATCCTTAGTTGTGGTTCTATGTGTCATTTTGGACACATAGTCTCGCCAAATTTTCATTTTCACTCTACGGATAGCCTTTTTCAATCTTGCATTCATCCTTCCATAATTTATTCTGCATTCATGACATATACACCTATTGAACTCTCTCAATGCCATCCGTTTTCTTTCATACCAATACTGGATTTCATTGTTCCTCCTTGTATTCATTCCCTCTGACATTTATAGTGCAGATTTCATTCACTCTCTCTATTTCATCCTCAAGTTGGTTAACCTCATTTACTTCTTTCATTTTGAGAGTCTCATTCATACGTTCGACCCATTTCTTACCATTCATAATGACTTTACGGTCTATGTCAACATTTATACCACCTAAGCATATCCTGATCAAATAATTATCACAACCCAAATTCTCATCTGTGACATTCCAAGTGATTTGGCCCGCCAGCCCGCTAGATATTAAAATTAAATCTATCGCGCTGGCTGTCGACCCCACTCTCGGCATTCTAGTCAACCCACCATCATTCAGGACTACGAGATCGGAATCCAGAATGAGGCGGGTCAACCAGTTACCTCTCGAACGCGCATTCATATCACCCGCTAGAATCACGTCACTTTTGCCTTCCACCCATTCAAACAAAATTTGAAAATCTCGTTGGCTTCTCTCTCTGTCAGACGTAGACAACACTGGAGTTGCCTAGATACTAACAAATAACAAGTTTCTGTCCAGATTCCGAGTTTTGGCTGCGATGACTTCAATGTGCTCGAAACGCGGTATGTCACAGAGGGCCAGACGGATATGGGCACGTGCCAATATCGCCATCCCGCCGAAGCCATCAGCCCTCGGTCTGGACAGATAATTGTATCCTTTCACTTGAAACGTCTTACCCTCACGCTCCCAAGTTTCACACAAAATCATCACATTCACATCGTTATTGGTCAGATAATTCCGCAACATATCGCCATTGGCATATATACTGCGAATATTTATCTAGCCAATTTTCACGCATTCATTGGATCTCAGCATTCGCTCTACCATTCAAAGAAATGAAGAAAGTAGAGGACATTTATAAACGCAAATGCGTTCTCTCTCCTCCTTCCCTCATTCATCATCAATCATACTTACATGGTTATTTCCAAATAGTGTTAATTCTTTTGGAGTTAAATTAGAATGTCTCATTGCTAGCCATGCTTCATTTTTTTTGATTGTCTCTATGTCCATTGCGGTGTATTACAATTTGTTTGTTGATTTGATTGCGGTTGTGTTGTAATCTTTCTTGTTGTTTCAATTGAGGTTTATTAATCGGAAAAATTGCACATTGGCACATAATATTCGCGTACCGTGATATCGAAGTGCTGAAATCATTCGGAATCTCTGGTTTATTCGAAATCATTAAATTTTCGAAATTTCCATCGAAAACGTAAAATAGCACAAGAGCTGTTTTAGATCTGGTTCTTCCTTCAATGATAGATGATCCATTCATTCGGAAAATTTGCGAAAAAAACATGTTTCTTCGCCAAATAAAGGTATTTGGAACATATTGATGTGGTCAGTACATCAGTAAAGAAATTTGGTATAATTTAACGTGTCAGACAAGGAGGGTTGAGGAACCGAGAGCGCTGAGATGTTATAATCAATAAAATAATATAAATTGAAAGGAAAACTGCGTAGAAAGTACTAGTTTCATTGAAATAGAATTATGGATCGTACCAACAGCGAATTATGGTATCGATAATTCTGTTGAGGAGGAACCAATTCGAATTAGCCTCATTAAAGACATCAACAAACTTGAGGGGGAGAATTGTGAGCCAAAAACGTATAGACAAGCTGTTGCATGTTCTGGAAAAAAATTATATCGATGCGATAAAAGAAAAAAATACATCCCGACAACACAACGATACAACGGGACCATTGTGCCAGCATCGTGTTATATTTTGATGCCAAACGGCTTTCCTAAACAGCGAACTTCGTGAGGAATTATTCATAAGGCAGTCGCCATTATTTATCATTGACAGGAAGGAAAACTATGTATATTTTCTCTTTTCTTTCTTTAATATGGCTTAAACCAATCTATACAAGGGTTTTGAATGAATCACTACGTCTAGCATTAGTTCATGCAAAGTTTAACAGCGTATAAATGATCCGTGTTGATGACATTCAATAAATATGAATATCAGGTGAGAAGTTTTATAGTTGAAATTCAGAATAATATATTTTCAGAGATATTAACCACTATCTTGGGCATTAAATATTTGGAGGAGGCAACAACAAATCAAAACTGATCTAAAGTTAAAAACTGGAGATAATCAAAACTGTCTAAAGTTCTTCGAAAATTAAAACCTTTCGGTGACAGGTTAATTGGGTAAAATTCGTCTCCAGTTGCACAATTTTAATCCATGACTTATTTAAATTTATATTTGAGAGGGTTACTAACACTCTTATAATTTAACTCACAGGTTTCTAAGCAAATTTGAAAATTCCATACATATACCTTTATGAATGTGGAAATTTTTTTAACAAGTGCGCAAAACGGGCATAATATAGGAATAACGGTTCTTAAGTTATGGGATAGTAAATCACACACTTCATCAACATGCATTATTCTGTTATATAAATCTTCCTGAAATGTAGTCAAAGGCATGTCTTTTGTTAGGTAGTTCCCCATTGGAAAGCATCTTTGCTGTACCAGAATGATTGAGTCTACCCTTCAAACAAAAAGTGATACAAAAAGAAGGATTAACGTTTAAGTTATGAAAACAGATACAGTGAAACAAAATTTGAGGTAACAAAAACTTTTTATTATTAGACAGAAAACGATATAATTTATCAGAGATTAAAAAACTAAATCAAAACTCCTTTTACTAGTGGTTCACAAGCTAGGTTTCCTATACTATTGTACCAATTTATCAAAATACTGTTAGGGTTTATTACATTCGCTCTATGGAGAAAGCGAATGTGAACCGCACACGCATTCTCAATTCAAACAAGCCCCGAACAAATTCAATATGTACTCATACAGCCTTCTCTCTTGTATTGTCTTGTATTGTCTTGTATTGTATATCCGGTTCGACCAATCTTCCCACAGTTTGTTTTTTTATATTGGAAAGCGGCTCTTGGAAACAGTTTGGTAAAGGCACCATTTTGGAGGCCAAAATTACAAAAATACCACACACTTCGTTTATTCTATGTTCAATCACATAAACACCTACAAAAATTTAGCATCACTAATATTGTAACAATCACAACAATATTTAATTTAGGAGAATTGCTATTAACACTGTTAGTAGACCGCGTGTTTATGGTCGCACTCAATTTCTTTATCCTAGTTTCAATAACAATGCTGTTAATCCATACCATAAATTTGCTGACATCCGTATAAACATCACACCCAAATCCAAATGAAACGATACCAGATAAATACTCATTGCATACTAGTGGTCCCCCAGAATCGCATTGTAAACGTCCTTCTACATCATCTTCTTTTAAAGTCGTGTTTGAAATGGTGCATATCGTAAAGTTTGGAACTTTACCATGGTACGTCGAATTACAAAAACGTTTGGCCCGAATTTTAACTTGACTGTCCTGTAATTGTGTCTTATTAGGCATCAATCCAGGTAAAGTACATTGTCGCGAACGTTTTGGTGTAAACCGCGAAACTGGTATAATATTTACGGTTTCCGATTCATTAAACCTATGATCAACTCGTATTATGGCAAGATCGTTTTCAGCTTTTAGGGGATCATGTTTCGGTGCAAGAATAATCTCGCTTATGTAACGAACTTGGCGTGTGGTGTTTTGATGCTTTTCTTTCCCTTTAGCACTTAAATCACCAGCAAGGATTCGAAACCCGTTTTTCTCCCGCAGTACGTAACTCTCATGAAATTCAGTGATTACAACGCAGTGAGCTGCAGTTAGAACATGAGTCCATCCGATCAAAGTGCCACTACAATGGTGGAAGTGATCTGGTCTACTTTGTATCGATACCTGGTGAGATTGCAAAACATTTAACAAACTTTTTTTTTAGACAAAATCTTACACTCAAGCTTACATAGAATGGAAATTTGGAAAATTCTGACTGTTTTATTTCGAAAAGGAGAACTAAGAGAATTTTCAATATACAATTTTGCACCACAACCATAATATTTATAAATATTTTTTTGTTCAGAACTTCAATTTGTCAATGTTTTGTTTAACATGCCACCGCTAGCTGCGGGGATTTTTAATTTGATCGTTTTACTGGAATTTGTGTTTTCCGTTTTTTTTATTGCATTCGACTTGCCCTTGAATAGTATCCCACCTTTCCGTAAACATCAAATTCATTAGAAAAAAAAGTTCAGTTGTCCCTCCTGGATTGAATTCCTTGTATTTGTCTAACCTCAAACTTAATGTTTTGTTAAGTTGGGCCATATATATCAAGGCTACTGTTCATCGTTTCAAAGTTTATTAGAATTCACTTTGAATATAGAAGTCAGTTGAGTATATGAGCAAAGATAATTCCCGAATCCGAATTTTCATTTACAGTTACAATTTTCAATTCAGTTGCAACACATTTCGATTTTCGATAATCCAAGTTGCATCGTACATATATGTAGCATATGCGTTTATGATCTTTGCTCAAGATAATTTTTTGTACACCATGTGTATTTTAAAGTAAATCAATTTTTTTTATAAACTTCCTATATAGATGCAAACAAATTGGTTGGTATAAACAAATTGGTCCCAAATGCCTGCCTGAGGCCACTCCGGAAGACGCTTTAAATGGTGGAGACGTAGTTGACTTAAACAGCACCTGATACCTAAGTTTCACCAGGAAAGATCGCACCCAATGTTAAAATTCAGGAGGAACCAATGTCTCCAAAGAACTACGTGAATGCGAGATTTGAAAAAGCCTTGTGAGAGGTTGAGCTAAATTGATAATTAATTTTTTTAAGATGATAAAAAACTAACCAAAAGGGCAGTTGAAGGATAGCCGTCAGATTTTATATTTGAATTATAAGTGACTACCCTGTGGTACACCTGATGTCACGCAAAATACTTAGGAAGATTGATCCAGAAGGCCTATAGTTTACTGGCGTTCTGAAAGATAACAGTACAACCATTCTATGAGAATGTATTGGCACCCCAAACGCCTTAACGTAGTAGCGAGAATTGAGTGATCGATCTTGTAGAATGCCTTCGCAAAATCTATATAAACAACGTCAAGTTATTGTTTCGAATTTAAGCTATCAAATAAAGGTTGGATCAAAGGCAAGAATGGCTATTCCTCGATCACTACTTACCTCATTCCTTCTACTTGCTTTAGAAATTGGTTAAATACACGAAATTTTCCAGGACTCAGCAGATAGACCTATACGTAGGCTTTCATTGAATATGACGGTAATCGGAACATATAATGTTTCCGCGCAATACTTAATAAGAATCGAAGGAGAGCCTTCGTGACCGGCACTCTTATTGATATCAATTTGAAACATGCAATTAAGAACTTTCTGTTTCGTGGACTTAAAAACCTTAATTCTTCAAAGACTTCAGAGTATTGCGGTACAGGATGGCATCGAAACTGGTTCATATACGGAACCGAAAAATCTTGCAAACAGTTTACAAATATCCGGGGGATGAGTAGCGGCCGAACACTGGTAGGTCGTTGGATATGTAAAATCAGCTAATTTTTTTCCTAGTATTCATGAAAATGCAGAAGTCTTTCGGACAAGTTGTCAACTCGTCCTCCATTTTCACTATATATAATTACTATACAAAACCAGCTTTCTAATTAATCAACGTTACGTGTCTTTCAATATCATTTCTGAGTATGCCGTTAAATGTTAAGACTATTTCGTTAAAATTCCGGCCAAGTTGAATAAAGTTCCAATTCTGACAAAGCATCATTATCAAAAATCGGGTCAAGGCATTTAGAGTTCTCGGTATGCTAGCAAAGCAGTCTATAGTTGATAATGCACTTGCGTCCTTAGAAGATGCTGCCAAAATGCCGTCAACATCTCTCCAGTCATATCTCAAGCATATTAAAATCACCTAAAATGATAAGCTGGTCGTTGAATCGTAGTACAGGTAATACAACGGAATGGATGATATTGAAAATCGCATTGTAGTAATCGAAATCGCATCCATATACAGCATATTCAGCGGCAACCACAATTGATGAACTAGCCACCTCAACACGGACAGGTAGTGAATCTTTTACGGCAATCGGTATCCCGCCATCTCTACGGTTGGTATCAAAATTATATCTGTCCTTCCTGTGAAACGAAATAGTCGGATGAAAAGTACTCCACAAGTCTCTCAGATTATTATTATGTCGTAATTATGTCGAGTACCCCAAGACAAAACTTTTGGCTTTACTTTTGTTACTGGATGCGTTATGGTAATAAATCGAAGCTAAACTGATGTTATTATTCATTACTTGTTGATTACTGGTGTTATTTGAGATGTAATATCTTGGGCAGCACATATACGCAGACATATTCTATATCCGCTAGTTTAAGCCCATTTGGAATCAGTTTGGTTACAACAGCATTCAATATGGTAAAGGCGGTATTCACAAAATCGACGATGTCAGTTTCGTTGACGGCTGGATCGAATTAAACCAAAACTATGGTTTTATCATCCTGATGGTGTCTTGCAAGGTACATAAATTAAATTATCTTTAAATCCGACTGATAGCTAAACATCCAGTACAAACTACACGACTGGCATACAAGATTACCAAATATACGAGTACAAAAATCCTTATCTTAATCTTAAATTAATCAAAAAATTTTATAATCGATAAGATTGTTAGTGCATTCCAACAAAATGACACATCGTGTGATTTTCTCTACTCGAAACTTACTTGATTACTAATTTCTTTCTTTATTTGTATTCGATATCTGCCATAACTATAGCTACGTATACCTCTTATCATGAATGTGAATTATTTATATCGTTATTTTATCATATCATTATAACCCCCCGAAGACGTATGTCTAGAAGTTCGAATATTGACTTGCAAATGTCTCACCAAAAGTGTAGCCATGTTTAATAAATTATTAGTTTGTGTTTTGTTATGCATAATTTATAAAAGTGTTTTGTGTAATTTTGATCAAAATGACACCGTCGAGCTACCCGAGCGTATACCACGCTATCCGCAGCCACAGTATCTTGAGAATACAACGGAAATAAAATTTTTCCCACGAATTATTGGTGGTGTAATAGCTCTCCCAGGTGAATTTCCTGGTAAAGTGTCACTACAAACAAGGCGTGGAGCGCATATGTGTGGCGCTGTCGTTATACAAACTAGTCATGCACTGACCGCTGCCCATTGTGTGACAACTGAAACTGGTGCTGTGTTCGACGTCAATTTGGTAATATTTTTATGAAAATATTTAGTGAATTTTTTTTTATACTAATCGCATTATTTTTAGCTACGGTTGATGGCCGATGATTTACTAATTACGGTAACTGGGTCGGCGACTCGTCAAATCCGATTTCCAACACATATATTTGTACATCTATGGTATAGTGCGCATACATTTGCAAATGATATTGCGGTAATTCGTGTCGATGCACCATTTGCGCTGACAACCACCTTGAGCGTTGTACCGCGAGCATTAGATTCGCCAATAATTGGACAATTGTGTCAATTAGCCGGGTGGGGTGCCACAAGTGAAGGTGGATCTGCAAATCCACGACTTTTACGAGTTGATCTCCAAATTAAAGACACTAGAATTTGTAATGGTTCATCGTCATACAATGGACTTGTGCCGCCCGGATCATTTTGTGCTGGATCCTTTCAAGGTGGTGTAGACGCGTGCCAAGGTGACTCTGGTGGTGCTTTAAATTGTAATGGGCGAGTAACGGGTATTGTTTCATCCGGTTATGGATGTGGTCGGCCTAATTTTCCCGGCATTTATGTCGATGCTAGCCTTCATCATGGCTGGATCGAACATACAATGCAGTTTAATGGTTCACACGAAGATGTTCCGCGACCAACAACGATCAGTCCAGGGTAACTCAAACTATTTAATTTCATAAATTTGATTTAATAAAATGTTTAATTTCTTCTTTTACAGCACTGGATCTATAATTACGTCATCTACTTCTCTAACAGTACTAACAGTTATGATATTAAGTTATAGTTTACATTTATGATGTTCTTTTTATTTTTATCAATAAATTATTAATTGTTTTGGTTTAAAACTTGTATATACGTTACTCAAAAATGTGCAAAACTTAATGTCTAAGACTAATTAATATTCATGCCAATCGATTAACGTCCCCCCTAAAAAACTAAAACAATGTGTACAATAAAATTATCACCGCGATGAATGGGCCACATGGAGTTTTGTTATGCGATTTATCAAAATATTCTGGTTAGTGTGTGCCCTAGTTTAACCGGAATTTGTACACATTCTATTTAAAGTGTTAGGAGGACCTATAAATATAGAATAATAGTAATAACAGTTTTACTTGTGATTTAGTCAAAGTGTAGTGTGTTAACCATAAGCCTCGCGTGCAAATTTCGAAAGGTAAATATTTTTCTAAACGGATTGTTCAATTTTCATAAAATTGTGGCCTACGCATATGCAATTGAGCTGTATCAATTCATTAAACTACCAATATTTAAAAAATAGATTGAAACAATTTATGACAGATCAACAGTTTAATCAAACATAAATTGAACATGTGGTCGAACAATTCGAATGTTGATAATGTTCATAATTTATTAATGTTCGGCCCCATTCTGCTGAATCCCCACATTCTGGGGCGGACCAATACGGTGGTAAATTTTGCAGTTTTCATCTTTTACGGAACCAGTTTTCACAAATTTTGCAATAATTATTTGCATTGTCACACTTGACGGATAATTTTTTCTTCCATATTCTCAACGAAATTTCTTTACAACTTCTGCGAAAATTTCACCAAATTTAAATTAAATTTTAACAATAAATTTTTTAATTCTATATCTCTTCATTTTGAATAAAAGGGACTACTTTCTACTTGTCATCCTTCAAATAACATTCGGCAGAAGTAGAATTTAAATTTAATACTTAACCTCAAATTGAACACTCTTTACATTAGAAGATAGAATTAATAGAAAACATTTCGGCCTGAATCAGAAACGAGAATTAAATCTATTTTAGTGTTCTATACACCATCCTGATATAGACAAATCTCAAACCGCTTACCAACTCTTTTCCGTTTATGGCAGAAAACTGACGTTTTGGATGTTCCTAGAAGACAGGATTGAAAAATCGAAGTTACTGCTGGAACATACAGGGAAAAATGACATATCCTGCCCTGATGGCTGTGCTAAATTCTCACCCACGTATTGGAGTTGTAGGGAATCAAATTTCAGTTAGATTTGTGGTTTTTTGGTTTTCCTTTCGAACTCTGCTACCAACTATCGTTTCGTGTTTTTTTTTTTTGATAACGGAGTTTTGAGATCAACAAATACGTGTAACGCCTTTAACATGGATAAAATCCATCCATCGACAAGAAGATTAGAAGCTTGATTGATTAGTTCACATGAAACATAACATAGACATGCTCTCTGTAGCAACAGCACCAAAAGAATTTTTTCTGTCGATTTTGCGAACCATATTGGTTTTCCGATGCCTTCCTCTCATTTGTTGGGTTACATTGTTATTAAAATCTTTTCAATTTTTTTCGTTTGCAGCTTTTCTATGGTTCAATCATAAGATTAAGAACCATGATTTTCAAAAAAAAAAAACTGTTCCAAAATATTTGTTTGTTCTATTTATCCATATATGATCAAGTTCTGTGAATTTTTTAAAACTGTTTTTTAAATTATGAGATTCTTGGTTTATTTGCCTATTAAAACGGAGAGTTGATGTCACACAGAACGAAACTGCAAAAGTACGTGTTTCAACAGAATGCTGTTTTCATTATAACTATTAAGAGGAGTTTCCAAAACTCACACTCCAACACAATGATTGGCTTACGCCGGAATCCATTAGGCCGGCCTCGATAGAGGCTGGATTAGCCAACTGAGCAGTTGGCAGTTGTGGTACCATCTGGGGTGAAAATTCTTTTTTGTTGTGAACTCATTGCTTTAAGGGCGGGATATTTGGATATTGTGCCAGCTACCAAACTAACCAGTGAAATTGGTAGTGGGTCAGTAGAGAGAACATCATTTACTAGGTTTTCGGTGTTTCGGTTAACTGAGGCGAGAAGATTATCACTTTGTTTCATGGCAAAGATAACAAGTCGAATAGAGACCAATAACGAACATAGCAGACCATTGACTGTGTACACTCATAATCCACCATCTTTATGTTGGGATGAAGATTCTGAAACCTAGTTATATATATATATATATATATATATATATATATATATATATATATATATATATATATATATATATATATATATATATATATATATATAAATATATATATATATATATATATAAATGTGTGTGTGTGTGTTTTTTATAGGCGGAGGAGGGGAACCTTCCATAGGTTTCACGCGTGAACCCATATATCAAACTCGTGATAGTGTCGGATTCTTAACGACCAAACCACCAACCATACCGTTCGGCCCCGTGGAACTACCGTTAGGTATTACTTCGCGGGGCAGGCTCAGCTTTCGCTGCTCGGCAGGAATTAACTCCTCACTGAATTTCTGCTTCTTTCGAAGCGTCTCAACTCTCTCATTATCCGTGAGACACTTCCGCTTACGGCGTTCCACCCATTTTCAGATGCCAGCATAAACTCCAGTATATTTTCCGGCGTTCGTTGGAGTCCACGTACACAGATACTCCTTCTCTCCTCAACAAATCGTGGACATTCGAATAATACGTGCTCTACATTCTCCGTTACTCCGATGCATAAAGGGCAATCTGTTGACTCTTCGTGTTTCAATCTGAACAGGTATGATCTAAACCAACCATTACCCATCAGAAACTGCGTCAGATGGTAATCTGCTTCACCGTGTTGCCTGTTTAGCCACGCCTCGATGTACCATACAGTGATCGTCTCAGCACGTGCTAATCGGTGGTTCTCCGCTTTTATTCCTTGACCACGACGGAGGCAAGTGGTTTGGCGCTCCTTGGCAAGTAGATCTATTGGGGGCATTCCCGCAAGAACACCAGCAGCATTTTCTGACACAGTCCGAAATGCGCGCAATACTCCCAGAGCACTTAACCTTTGAACTGTTACTACTCTTTGTCTATAAGGATTCTTCTCCAACGAATTGATCCAAATTGGTGCCCCATACATCATTATAGATGTAACGACGTTGGCGAGCAGAACTCTGCTGCTCATCCGCGCCCCTCTTGTATTCGGTATTATTCGTGCTAGTGCCGAATTAACTCTCCTTGCTCGCTCGCTGGTGGTAATGAGATGTGTCTTATATGACAACCTGGCATCGATCATTACTAATAGGTACCTGATGGATGGTTAACTAACAATTTGTTGGGCTCCAATCTCTAAGGTTATGTTCTCCATTACTTGTCGGCTAGTAATAAGGACAGCTTCTGTTTTATGTTCTGCTAGTTGCAGCCCAGCAGATGTTAACCACTGTTGAATAAGTCTGACCGTCCTATAACAGATGTCCACAATCTCCTCTCTGTGTTTTGCGACAACTAAAATCGCGATGTCGTCCGCAAATCCAATCATCTGTGCATCACTTGGTATGGGCAGTCGAAGTACACCATCGTACATCACATTCCAGAGTGTAGGACCTAACAAGGATCCTTGAGGAACTCCACCGGTCACCTCGTAAGTTTTCTTTCCTTCCTCCGTATCATGCATCAAGATCCTCTCGAATATGCAGCTCTAATTCGCCGTGTTGAATGCGATTTTCACGTCAAATGTAACTATGGCACAGTATTTTTTACTACCACGTAGCCATCGAGAACCGGATATCACCTGGTGTGCCGTATCTACAACCTCTTTAAACGCATCCACTGTTGAGCGTGCCTTTCGAAAGCCATACTGCTGCTCTGCCAGGCTTCTGCTCACCTGGTAGTTTGTCTGCTTTTGGCAACAATACTAGTCTCTGTTCCTTCCATTTACTAGGGAACACCCCCTCAACTAAGCATGCAGTATATAGTTCCGAGAATAAGTTTGGGTATGCTTTAACCGCCGACTTCAATGCAATATTCGGAATGTTATCCGGGCCAGGAGCTTTATTGTTACCCACTTTGCCACATGCCTTCAGAACCTCCTCCTCAGTAACTGGTGGTTTATCATCCTCCTCGTTGTCTAATACTTCTAACACACAATAGGGTTGCTGCGGGAGTAGGTGACTCATTATGTCAGACAGCATTGCCGGGCATGTGGGAGCAGTGGCGTAATTGCTTCTGAGTTTTTTCATCTCCAATCGGTAGGGTCTACCCCAGGGATCGCGGTCGACCCCCTCGCATAGTGCGCGAAAGCACTTTCGCTTACTTGCTTTAACGGCATGCTTAAGCTCCGATCGAGCTTTACAGTATTGTTGTCGAAGGGGAGAGTTTTCGACGTGTCTAGCACGCTGGTATCGCCTTCTTGCGTTCAGGCACCTTCATAAATTCATAAATCTCGTCGTTCCACCAGAAGACTGGTTTTCTACGATTATCCACCATCCTTCTTGGCATTGCTGCATCACAGGCTCTTGTAACATGTCTCATAGACTGGACGGCTTCGTTATTTGCGGTACCAGATATGGTAAGATCCTCCATCATGAGACGGAAAATGTTCTCATCGAACGCTGCAGACTTCCATCCTATTCTCTTCCTGTGTCTAACTATAGTCCTTTGGGGTTTACTATCCGCCAGTTCATACACAATAGCTTGATGATCACTATGCGTATATAGATCGCTCACTCTCCACGCTACTCCTCTATCGGCAAGACAATGGCTCACAAACGTTAGGCCAACTATCGAGGTTGCATTTCCTCTACAGAAACTAGGTGTATTTCCTGTATTCATTAATACGACCGGCAATGATGCGAAGGTTTCTAACAATGCGGTTCCTCTCCTACTGGTTTCTCTACTTCTCCACTCTACGGCCCATGCATCTCCACAATTGAATTGTGATTTGGATTTTATCCCCGGCTATGAGCACCGGGTTGTGGCTCCGTGCATCATCCGTTAGTTGAGCGAGAAATGTTTTAAATTCTTCAATCGATGCACTAGGAGGTGCGTAGCAACTATAAATATGAACGACGTTCACTGTGGCTCTGACAAACCCGGGTACAGAACTCACACCAACTTCCTGTAGGGGGTAGGTACCACAAACCCATACAGCAAGCTCGATTCGATCTATCTGAAGCCCAACACCGTCTATAAAGGTTGCTATATTGCTCACACACAATTACAATGTCCGCTTTCACTTCCTGTATGGATTGCTGCAGCAGGTCCTGGGCAGCCTCACAGTGGTTAAGATTGACTTGGATGACTTTCATTTCCAACGCTCTGTTTGCAGCGCTTTCTGATATACCGGACATCTACCACTACCAGTTACGTGTTTGCTACAGCCTTTGGCCGTTTCGTCGCATAGCATGTATTTTGAATCTTTTTGGCATGTTTTAGCAAAGTGCTCTTCTTTACCACATATCCTGCAGAGCTTTGATGTATCCGCTTAGCTTCTACAGTTCCATGCCCGACGTCCATAACCGTGGCATTTAAAACATCTAGTCAGCTCTATTTTTTCCCGGATTCGGCAAGAAACCCAGCCGATTCTAACTTTACCCACTTCTAGCACTTTCCCAACCCTAGTGTTAGGGAGGCTAACAACCGCTGTCTGTGTTCCTCAATAGACCTTTGTGAGTGACTTAACAATACAGACACCCCTTCAAACTGTGCTTGCAGAGCCTCTATCACCTCTTCAGACGTGGTAACCTCGTCCATGTCTTTGATCACCAGTAACGCCTCCTGGGTCAAAGTTTTAACCGCCGCATTGCCCCCGATCGTTTTCGCTAATTGCTCTCGAAATGCAATTTTTGCCAACCCCCTAATGAGTCGCATACAATAGGAAGTTAATCCATGAAATCCCTTTAGTTCTTTCAGATTGTCAGGTGGTTTGAGATTCGTAATCGATGACTCTTTCCTCGGAAATGGTTTTATTCCTGAATTCGTTATAATGTAGCCCGTGGAATTCCGCCTCCTCGTTAAGCAAGTCCATTTTATTTAGATTGAGGATTTGCCCTAGCAAATTTATTGAATACCTTTACGACATGAATTATTGATTTTAATTTTAGCTTGTTCTCTTTATCTAGATGGTTGTCTCTAACTTCAATGTTGTGAACTTGATTTGAAATTTTCTCCTTCGACGGAATGTTGATGCCGGGAGGGATGGTTAAAATGTTTCGTTTCTTATCTATTTTTCTCTAAACGATGTCAGCGACTCGCCAAAATAAATAGCGGAAATAAATATTACTCCAACCCAAAAAACAGTGAAATAAATCGATGGCATGTTGTGCACATTTTCTGGGAGTGAGTCCGGATGTCTCATGAAGTGTATTTGATATAGCGTTTAGCGCTAGTTTGTGTATTTTTGGTGTAAGGCTGCGCATGCTCGGCAGAATTCAATTGGATCAAATATAAACTGCGACTTTTCAGTTCTTGTGTGATGTAACAGGTGTGCAACTGATGATGAAATTACAATTATTATTATTATTATTATTATTATTATCTTTATTTCAGTTAAAATACAAAATAGTTTATACATACAGTTGATTGTGTAATGAAATAAAGTAAAGCTCCTTTAGATTACAATCTGTGGTGGAGCAACAAAAAAAAATATTTCTTAAAACTATGTAATACAAAATCTTTAGTTGACAAAATTTACAATATCACATATTTACTAAATATATTAAACTTACACACTATCTTAAAATTATTGATTTGATTCTATAACTAAATATAATGTATTGTAATATTAAAAGTATTGTTCAATGTTTTCTATGGTGAGCAGCCATGATCGAAGTTCGCGCTTAAATTTGTGTTTACGTACAGGGTTTATACCTTTAATGTCGTTTGGTAGCATGTGAAAAAAGAACGGTGCCATATAAAGATAAAATCTTCTAAATTTCTCGCTATAACAACGAACATTGGCAAAGTTATTGGGGTTCCTCGTGTTGTATATATGTACAGTGCGATTGTGAAAACTATCACTTCGAATAAAAAATATTTTGAGGACTTGATAAATATAAAGATATCTAAATGGTAGTAAGTTTAGCTCACGAAACAATGGAACTGTTGGTGTTGTATGAGGGCGTTTGTAGATTAATTTAATAATTCTTTTTTGTGCGATATACAGGTCCTCTATGTTAGTAAAATATGTACCACCCCAACTGGATATGCCATACATTACTATTGATTCTATTAGGGCATGGTATAGTTTCCTTAGTGTAGTTCTAGGGCAGACTTTTCTAAGGTTATAAAATTTATATATGGCCCAAATTACACTCTTCCTTGTGGTATTGATATGAGACTTCCAATTGAGTTTCGAATCAATTATTAAGCCCAAATATTTAAATTCTTGTACAGACTCAAGCACAAAACACTGAGCCGTGCATGGATTTCTATTGCATTTATACATGTGATACGTTTGTGGTTGCGCTAATCTAGTATTCTGTCGCCCAAAATACATGATTTTTGATTTATCGCTGATCATGAGACGATTATGATAAAACCATTGGCTTAAACAATGAAGGTCCTTTTCAAGAACAAGACTGATGTCATATGTATTATCAGTCGTTGGCATTCCATAACTTAGGGCTAAATCATCAGCAAAAGCAGTCGGATATCCTATTAGATTAATTTCAAAAATCGAATTAAAGTAAATCAAAAATAATAACGGGCCCAAAACTGATCCTTGGGGAACGCCATATTTTACCGTGCACGGGTCACTTAAAGTTTCACCTATTCTAACAATCTGACGCCGATTTTGAAGGTAGCTTCTAAACAAACCTAAAATTTTACCTCGTATACCAATATTACGTAGCTTAGTAAGCATTATTCCAGTGTCGACTGAATCAAAAGCCTTGGCAATGTCCACAAATAATGCTGTAGACCTCTGCGAACCGTTCATTGCCAAATGTATCTGACCAAGGAAATCAATCAGTGCTTCTTCAGTGGATTTACCAGCAGTAAATCCATATTGTTTATTGTGCAAAAAATCAATTTTATCAAGATAACACACTAATCGTCGTTTTATTAGTTTCTCAAAGATTTTAGATACGGTGCTTAGTAGAGAAATCGGTCTGTAATTGTTTAATTGTAATTCATCGCCTTTTTTAAAAATTGGAATTACAATGGCTAATTTTAGAATATTTGGAAAAACCCCATTGTCAAGGCTCAGGTTATACAAAAATTTTAAAATATCTACTAAGTACCAAGCGCAGTTTTTAACAACAAAGTTATCAATTCCGTCCGAACCTTCAGATCTTTTGTTTTTTAACTTACGAATTTCATTAAGAATTTCCGCAGTAGTTATAGGCTCAAAATAACATGATGAGACATAATTTTTTGACAGAGACCCAAAGATAAATTTGTTATGATCAGTATTTTCATTATTTACCGAACTAAATTTAGAATTTATTTCTTGTGATACGTTTACAAAAAAGTTATTAAATTCGTTGGAAATGGACTTTGAACACGTAAGGATATTTTCAGTTCGCAATTGATATATTTGAGTTATGTGCTTATTATGAGAAAAACGTCCTAACACTTCATCCACTATTTTCCAAGTAGCCTTGGAATCATTAATGGATGAATCAAATTTATTCTTGTAGAAGAGATTTTTTGCAGTACGAACATCAATTTTTACCTGCTTTGATAGATTGACTACATATTCTTCCAGTCTCTTGTTGTCAGGATATCGTTTGAGCTTCCTGGAGAATTTTTTCAATTTATTCATCTTATGCAAAAGATTATAACTCATCCAAGGTTTGCGGTTTTTTATTTTTGGATTTTCAGAGATGGAAGTGGAAGATGACATGAGAGATCTTAGAATATTGACAAAATTTTCAAAAGCCACATTGCAATCGGATTGGGAATACACAGAATCCCAATTTTCGAACTTTAAAAGATCATTTAGTTTAGTATAATTAACATGTGATAAATTTGACGTATAGTTGACAGTAACTGAACTAGATGGAGATATATGGAGTTTAATCAAATTATGGTCAGAAAATTGTCGGTCGACATTAACTGAAGGTTCAGAACTAAATCGATTTGTATCTATTTGCATTCGATTTTCATTTGTTTCGCATGGATAGTATCAGACCCTCCTATATAGTTATAAGAGCCATAAGATTCCGCCATTTTCATTGTTAGCTTTAAATAGAGGGCGTTAAATAGAATCAGCGTAAATTAAAATTTTTGAAATACATTTTTGTAACTGAAAATTTGTAACAATTTTGTTATATTGCCCACTCGATCTACACCTCGTGCTTCACAAATATGAGCACCGGGAAGTAATACAGGAAACCGTTAGAGTATGCAATGCTAACAAACAGTCGAGCAATACTGGAAACGAACGAGAACGCATTGCTTGATGCAGATGAAAGCTGCACGCTGATTTAAACCTTTTTTGCATTCCATTATGCGTCAAATTTATGAAAGAAATGCCATAGGAAGGTGCTTCACCGATGTAAAATGAAGTCGCCACAATAAGATGAACCACCCTACCAACCGTTTATCAACAATATCGTGAGCGAGAACTACATGCCAGCATTTAAAGTGCAAGGGCAAATTTCAAGGATCACTACTACCACTACGGACACCAAACGATAAATTTTAGCTGCATTACAAATGTTATTCGATAAACACAACGAATTAATTGTTGATTGTTCAGAACTACAGCACAAATGCCGGATGATGACTATAAAATTGTAGTTAGGGCAGACAAAACACTTGTCGACCAACATAAAAGACGATTTTTATAGTCTCAGCACCTCATCGATCATACGATGGATGGCAATGACCAAATTGAGAAATCTACAAACAGATGAGGAAACGAATAAAAAGTCTGTTGTCAGTCAAGCCAGTTGTCAATGATTGGCATTCACATGTTCACTGGACAACCATCATCGGATCATTTTGATATTGCCGGACGTGTGTTCAAACAATTGAAACAATTGAAATTTTTAATTTTGCATCATATTTTTGGGCACGCTGTTGAATATATTCCATTGAATAGCAAAAAAGAGGATTGCCACATGCATAAATTTTGATTTGGTTAGTACTAGGTTAATTTGGTTAGTAAATACTATATAGATGTCAATACTGATCCAGACTTATTAGTCACCAAAATCGTGACTCGAAACTCTTCTTATGTATGAATAATAGTTGTTGAGTAAGCCCCATGGAAGTGTTAGTTGTTGAGTAAGCCTGATGTGATATTCACTAATGATGGATATCTAGCATATCCTCGATGATCAACAGAAATGGTAGCAAATCTATCACTTTAAAATGAAAGTGCATCTATAGATAAAATCGACTAATGCAACTGGGACGCTATAGTGCACCTTCAAAATGGACAGCGCTTGTACTTCACAACAGGAAATGCAATATGCAAGAGTATTGTCACCACCGCCAACAACGCTGACTGCATTTTTCTCATTGTGCGGGGATGATTTATTGCAAAGACGCTACTTTACTCTAAAGTGTCTACGTAGTATACGTGGAATTCATCAGCAAAAAGTTTCAACATCATAAACTGCGGAGATCCAGCAATTGAAGGACAGCCCAATATGTATTCGACCGATGTGTTAGGCCGTTTGTACACTTTCGAACCAAACAATACAGAATGCGTTAACTTGCAATTTCTGCTAATCGATGGAAGGAAACCTATTTCCTTCGTAGAATTGAGAACAATAAACGGCCAAGTACGTGCCATTTACCGAGATTTATCAATTTATCTTCTTGAAAATAATACGCATTGAGATGCGTCACTCACGCACGTTATTTATAGTCATATTGACTACGTGCTTTCCATCCAATCCAAACGATCTTTCGGAAAAATACAAAGACTACATCAGTGAAGACATCATCATTCTGCAAACCATCTGTTGATTTGCAACGAGGAACACACTTTGATCTCGGCGAATTGGGTACATTTGTCACGAATCTTCCGGCATCGGTTCCAAAATAACGCATAGCGGCGGGTTGTATTTCCTGGATGCGCCCATAGGTACAAAACTTTTCTCATTTCACTTATTTTGGCAACCGATCACAAAAAAATATTCCACCGACAATCGCATCATTTGGAATTGCGGCAACTCTTTCAGATCGCACCCGAAACATCATTGCATCCAGGCTTTCATTGAAAAACAGTTGAACAATAACATCGAACCTCTATTTTAAATGGAAAATTATGCAATGATTCAGACAAATATGCCATTCGAATTCAAACGCTTGCAGATTCCGGTGCGCCCCGAATTTGCAATTGCCAAAATTAATCCACATGAAAATTCATGCTTCTCACATGGACAGCGTGTCGGAAAATCTTCTGCAAGTAGCAAGAGAAAAAAAAATTCTCTGTGCGCAAAAGATCTCGGTGGTAGTAAATAAATTCATACTCACATATGTCTTATAAATCATTGTGAATCTTATCTCGGTATCATTAACAAATCAAACGGTACATCTTCATATTGGTCACTTAAATATTTATTTTTTTAATTTATGTTGACTTCTTCGTTTCCGCATCTTCTTCATATTCGGCACAGAGAACCTATACCTAAATGTATATAAAGAAATGATTTAACAAAAAATTCTTACTTCATTTCTTAATCAGTTGGTAAGACGAGTCACACAATCGCACACACGCACGTTTTGATATTACGAATGAAATGCAGCGTACGAGTATAAGCATCTTATTGATATTATTAACGGTTATAAATTTATCATACGGATTATACAATTCATTATTTTTGCGGCATAACGATAAAAAATATCTACATGCATTTTCTGGTAAGTATTTTGAATACCTTAATATTTATTTGGCGGAGGTTATCGCGTATAACCCGTATGCCAGCTGATAAGATGTGTAAACACAATAACAAGCCATAAAATTATGTAATCGTGCCGATTTATTTATAGGTTTTACCGAAAAACTTTTTAGCTATGAGTACAAAGAGTATGTAGAGTCGGGTGTTCGATCACCGGTGCTCGAGGAAATGATTGAGACGCTCAGCGCTCCGCCAGAGACACGCCATCAAGAAATCGCTCGAATACCGCAACAAAAACAGACACCGTTATGTGCACTTTGTCGATCCGCGGTTAGTGTACTACTTGACTATAGACGCGGTGGTATGAGCGACGCTAAACTAGCAATAATCGCAACTGATTTGTGTATTACGTTTAAAATTCAGCCACCACAGGTCTGTGTCGGGGTTATAAAACTAAATTTGCCAATATTAATGTATATTGCGGATAATCGGCCTAATTTAACAGCTGAAATGGTTTGCGGTATGATTTTACAGAGCAGTAATTGTATCATTGTGAATACGCAAGAATTTGAATGGAGCATCGAGGTGGACTCGAATATGCCGCAAATTCACGACCATAAACATTCAAATTTACATCGAAATGATGATGAATTGGTTGTGCTACAAATAACCGATATTCATTACGATCCGCGTTATTCCATCGGTTCGAATGCACAATGCAAGGAGGGAACATGTTGCCGGGATGGCATACCAAAATCGAAAGCAGATGCTGCATCTCGCTGGGGTGACTACAGACATTGTGATACACCTTGGGAAACGGTTATTGAAGTGATCGAACAGATAAAACAGCAACATCCTAATATTGACCATATCTACTATACCGGTGATATAGTGGACCACGGAATATGGGAAACAACCATCGATCAAATCGAATTTTCAATGACGCGCCTATTTGAACATTTTCGTGAAACTTTCGGCGACATGCCGATATTTCCGTTGCTTGGAAACCACGAAGCGCAACCAGTGAATCAATTTCCACCACCCAATGTACCTGACAATTTTACAAATCAGTGGCTTTACGAACACGCAGCAAAGGAATGGAGTAAATGGCTACCTGAGGCCGCCTTAGAAACCGTAAAAATTGAGGGATATTACACCACCATCGCACGTCCAGGATTAAGAATTATAGCACTGAATAATAATCATTGCTACACGTACAACTGGTGGTTGTTATATGAACCAACGTACCCCTCCATACAATTACAGTGGCTGCACGATACTCTGCTAGAGGCGGAAAAGAATAACGAACATGTACACCTCCTTCTGCACATTCCTGCAGGTGAAGGAAGTTGTTTCAAAGTTTGGGATCGTGAGTACAATCGAGTCATCGTCCGATTCTGGAAAACCATAAGCGCTATATTCACCGGTCACACGCATTTCGATGAATTTAATATATTTTACACTGCAACTAAACCAAACTATGCCGTCAATGTTGCGTGGAATGGTGGAAGTGTTACGTCATATAATGATTTAAATTCTAACTACGTGATTTACTATATAGATCGAGCTACCCATGTAAGTAGAATATTTTTTAATGCATCGGGCTTTCAAAAATAATTTGTTTATATGTTTGCAGCAAGTGGTCGAGAAAGAAAATTGGATTTTTAATTTGACCGAGGCGAGCGCAAGCCCCGATCAGAAGCCGCGTTGGTATAAATCGTATACATTTCGGAAAGAATATGGAGTACAAAGTTTATCCCCTAGTGCATTAAATGGTTTAGTCGAGGATTTTGCCAATAATCCGGCAACATTAAAAAAGTTTTGGAGACACAAAATTAAACATGGTGATCCATTTCTAGTTGAGGACTGTGATGAATTATGTCTTGCTGATCATCTATGTCAAATTGTAACGACCGAATTTGATGTTACCACAAAATGCGATCAGCTGATGGATGTGTATGAATATGCAGTACTTAGCATACTAAGCACAAGTAGACGTAAGCTGGACTAGATATATTCCATGAAAATAAATGTTGTACAATTGTCCAAGGTTGTTTTATTCATGCGTCTATCATTGTTGCCATTTGTGGGCGTTGGGTGATTACAAACCATAAATTACCGGCTGTAATCTCGATTGATAACAGCGTAATGCGCGGTATAAAAACTTCGTTGTGTGAAATTTTAAATTTAAAGATATCAAGTGAGTTACAGTGAGTGCTTGTGTGGCGATCATGAAAGTGCTTGTGGTGTTTGTGATACTAGGGTGTATTACCCAAACTATTGCGTTTCGTGATTACATGAAAGAAAGGGATGTTCGTAGGCGGAAACTTCACGAGGAAACAGGACACACCGTGTTATTTATTCAAAACGAGTACAAAAAATATGTAAAAACTGGTGAAAAGTCGCCTGAACTCGTCGACATATTCGCGTCATATAAAACACCGGCTGATTTTTTTAAATATTCCGAAATGGTGGAGGTACCCGAAACGACGCAGACTACAATTTGTGTACTTTGTCGTTCCGTAATCGGTGTTGTGATGGATTTTCGACGTGCCGGGATGTCAGACGCGGATGTCGAATTGGTGGCAACGGATTTATGTATTAGTTTTGAATTCCAACCTGCTTACACCTGTCCTGGAATTATTCGAGCATTTTTACCAATAGTTACGTACATCATTGATAATCGGCCCGAATTAACACCAGATGTGGCATGTGCGATTGTATTACAAGGAAGTAATTGTGTGCTGCCAAACCCGGAACAGCTTGAATGGAGCATTAATATTGACCCTAATACACCGGCGATCACTGATCACAAAGATAATCCGTTAGAGCGAGGGGATGACGATCTCGTTATTGTACACATAAGTGATATTCACTATGATCCGAGATATTTTGCTGGGGCGAATGCAAATTGTGGTGCGGCGGCTTGTTGTCGATCAGGAATACCAGCACGGCCTGAAGATGCAGCTGGACGATGGGGACATTATAGAATGTGTGATACACCATGGGAAGCGGTAGCCGATGGAATTGCACAAATTAGAAGGCAGCATCCTCACATCGATTTTATTTATTACACAGGGGATTCAATCGATCATGGGATCTGGGAGAAGACACCGGAACTAATGCGACACATTATACAACGAATATCAAATGAATTTTCTAATACTTTTGGTGACATACCGGTTTATTCCGTCCTCGGTAACCATGAAGCCCAACCAGTAAATCAATTTGCACCACAAGGTACACCGCGCGATATATCCCAGCAATGGGTGTACGATTTTATAGCAGAACAATGGGGCCGCTGGCTACCCGAGTCAACAATGGAAACCATGAAATTGGATGGTTATTACACCGTATTAGTCCGACCTGGGCTTCGAATTATCGCAATCAATAACAATCATTGCATCACATCGAACTGGTGGCTCCTATACGATATCACAAACCCCGCTTTACAACTGCAGTGGTTGCACGATACATTACTAGAGGCAGAACGAAATAATGAAAAGGTTCATTTGCTACAACACGTACCATCTGGTTCTGGAAGTTGTCTACAAGTATGGTCTCGTGAATACAACCGAGTTATAAATCGATTCTGGAATACGATTGCAGGCCAATTTGCTGGACACACACATCGTGACGAATTTTATTTATACTATTCTGATACAAATCCTCGTTACGCGAACAACATACAGTGGAATGGCGGAAGCGCAACAACTTACAGTGATATAAATCACAACTATCGAATTTATTATGTCGATCAGGATACGTATCAAGTCACGGATGCTGATTCATGGATATTTAATTTGACGGAGGCCAATTTAACGCCAGAACGGAACCCAAGGTGGTTTAAATCGTTCACGTTCAAGGAGGAATTCGGCGCAAGTCGATTGACTCCAAAAGGGTTACACGATTTAACCGAGGATTTGGCTAGAGATCGTGCCAAACTATTTCGGGTAGGTTTTTCATTCTAAGCATTTTACGAATTTAGAATAATTTTGAAAAATATTACAGTTCTGGGAACATCGAGTATCACTTGCTGATTCTGCTCTAAATCAGGGATGTGGTGAGGGGTGCTTAATTGGCTCATTATGTCGTATAGTGGCCGTCGAGGTTGGAGATGACAGAAGGTGCAACGAGCTTATAAACATATTCCATGGTGCCGCTGACAACTAATAAACTTTTATTAAAACACTTTAAATTTTTTATTACATTACAAAATTTTCGGTTAGTTAGAGGTCGCTTCCTCAAATATATTCAACAATTCATCGCATCGCCAATTTTCACCAAACACTGTCGTAACCGTTTGGCATAAGTGGTTGGCTAAACAATCATCATTACAACCAGATGCCAGAGCTGTGTCTGCCCATTTCTGTTTATGGCGCCAGTACCGATCCAATAAATCACGATCTCGTGCTAAATCTTCAACGACATCATGTAATCCAGCCGGTGTTAAACTTGATGCACCATACTCATCTTTGAATGAATACGACATATACCATCTTGGATTTTGCTCCGGTGTTAGATTCGCCTCGGTTAAATTAAAAATCCAAGATTCTGCATCAACTATTTGCTGTGAAAATAAAAATTCAATCTTGTATATAAATTTATAAAACTTAAACGGAACTTACGTAATTTTCCCGATTTACATAGTAAACTCGATAGTTATGGTTTACGTGAGAGAATGTTGTAGCACTTCCGCCATTCCATTGCACGTTAATGGCATGCCGAGGGGCTGATCGAGTATAATAAATATTAAATTCATCCCGATGACTGTGTCCCGTAAACATTCCACTTACGGTATTCCAGAACCGTTCAATGACACGAGTGTATTCACGCGCCCAAACCCGGAAGCAATCACCTCGGCCAGAACCTACATGTGTCAAAATATGTACTTTTTCGTTATTCTGCTCGGCCACCAACAGTTCGTCGTGCAACCACTGCAGATGATCGGTGGTGTATTTTATATCGTACATTAACCACCAGTTGTACGTGTAACAAACCATGCTGTTGATACCGATTACACGGAATCCAGGCGCTGCCTCGATCGAGTAATATCCTTTGCTCTTTAAAGTTTCGATATTCGATGGTGACAGCCATCTGGCCCATAAATCAGCTACGTGATCATACAACCATTGCTGCGATAGTTCTTCTGGCACATAATTGGGTGGAAATTGGTTCGTTGGTTGCGATTCATGATTTCCTAGAATCGAGAAAACTGGAATGGGGTCGAACGTGTTGTGGAACTGATTATCAACACGTTTAATAATATGTTTTATAAGCGGGACGGTTGTTTCCCAAATACCATGATCAACTGTATCCCCTGTATAGTAAATGTAATCGATATGTGGATGTTGCCGTCTAATTTGCTCCATACCATCTACGACCGCCTCCCATGGTGAGTCACAGCTACGGAAATCACCCCATCGACCAGCCGCATCTGCTTGACTCGCTGGAATTCCTGTACGACAACAAGCGGCTGCCTGGCAATTTGCATTCGCACCGGCAAAATATCGCGGATCGTAGTGAATATCGCTTATGTGGACAATCACTAAATCATCATCGCGTCGCACAAGCTCGGAATTTTTGTGACCGGTAATTTCGGGCATGTTAGGATCTACATCGATTGTCCATTCAAATGGTTCAAAATTGCTGATAATACAATTGCTCCCTTGCAATACAATACCGCAAGCAACTTCCGCCGTTAAATTTGGTCGATTATCGATAATATGCGCTAAAATCGGTATATTCAATTCGACGAGTCCACGACACGAATAAGCCGCTTGTAACTCAAGACTTACACACAGGTCGTAAGCAATGTCGCTGATATCATCAAAACTCATGCCCTCGCGACGAAAATCAAACATTACACCGAGAAGTGATCGGCATAATACACAAGTAGTGGTTTGCATTTCCTCGGGCAAATCCGAAATATCTTGAACACGGCTGTATTCAACAGGCAGATGCATCTCCTTGAATAAGGTAATAAGTCGCTCAGATTTCAAACCATTTTGCACATAGTTTTTGTATTCTGCTATAAACTGTTGTGCGATTCCACCTATACGGAAAAGAAAAAGTTTTCGTTTAGTGAAAATTATTTTTCGCGCGTATCAAAGAAAAACGATTCTAATTAATTTTTATGCTCGACGCAAAGTCCAACAAAATACTGTAATAAATTTTTTTATTATTAAATTTCAAACCACTTGAGATTTAATCAATATTTCTAGTTGTGAAACACTAATTACCGCGATATTTTGAAGATGATATGTCACCAACTTACCCGTGTAATCATGTAACTCCTTTCGTAATTCTTCCCGAGCGGCCAAATTATTTTTGTATGCCAAGGTGCATGTTACGAATGCAACCAGCAAAATTATCTGAAATTTCATCTTTAGATTATCTGGCTGGGCTTTTTATATCGTTCCACCCAGGTGTACACTTTACTATGAAGTAACTTGTTTGTATCACAAACTCGGCGTCTATATATAAAAAGTTAACTGGGGGCTTATCAATTAATGATACGATTTTATTGAAAAGCTATGCCAATTTAATTTTATTGCCATCGTAAATGGCCTATAATAGCACTTATATAATACTTATGAAACGTTATCAGGTCAGTAATAGGTAAACATCGCCATCGCGTAATAGTGGGTGCCGATGAGCGGACTTTAACAGGATTATAATCTACCTCCTATCCATTGTGCAGTACTAACTGAATTCATGTTAATAATCCTGAAGCATAACTCTGGCATCTTTACTAACTGGTACCTATCATATCAACTCCAAGGAAGACATTTTCTTGTTTCTTTAGTGCGACATTGCCTTCTGTCTATCTTTGTCGTCCCAATATTGTTAATTTTTTCCATTTTTAATTTTATTAATTGGATAATGTGCGGTAGTTTGTAACCATTAAACGTTTATCAACAACTTTTGGTCCTGCGTTTAAGGCAATTCCAAAAAGTAAATCTCTTTGAAATTTTATACCCACAAACAGCATTTTTTAAGGAATTGCCGAACCGTGTATACCCACAGATAATTTTTCTCAGTGGGTCGTGATATCGGCTACCATCCTTATACTACCAACGAAAGGTGAATTGCGTAGTTCGGAGAGGAAAGTTCGGTTACTAAAAGTGCCATGTTTTGAAATCCGGTTACATTTTGAAATCGAACCTCGATCGCATTCGAACGAGGCAACATATTGCAATAATGTAAACGCAGTTCTGCTTAAAATTCCCATATTCATCCAAAATAACCGAAAATTACAGAATCTATGACAATAAATTTTATCCGGTAAAAATCAGTAAGGCTAACCATCAGGGATTTTCGCAAAAAAATCGATAACGTTTTATTGTTGATCTTCCGGTTCAAACTGGTTATGAGCAATGAGAATAACCGGTTAAGCAAGAAAAAACCAGTAGTTTACATCTGGAAGGCGCGGTTATTGGAAGTATCGTATTTTGGAATCCGGTTACATTTTGTAACCGAACCTCGATCGCATTCGAACGAGGCAACATATTGCAATAATTTAAACGCAGTTCTGCTTAAAATTCCCATATTCATCCAAAATAACCGAAAATTACAGAATCTGTGACAATAAATTTTATCCGGTAAAAATCAGTAAGGGTCATCAGGGATTTTCGCAAAAAAATCGATAACGTTTTATTGTTGATCTTCCGGTTCAAAATGGTTATGAGCAATGAGAATAACCGGTTAAGCAAGAAAAAACCGGTAGTTTGGAAGGCGCGGTTATTGGAAGTATCGTATTTTGGAATCCGGTTACATTTTGTAACCGAACCTCGATCGCATTCGAACGAGGCAACATATTGCAATAATTTAAACGCAGTTCTGCTTAAAATTCCCATATTCATCCAAAATAACCGAAAATTACAGAATCTGTGACAATAAATTTTATCCGGTAAAAATCAGTAAGGCTAACCATCAGGGATTTTCGCAAAAAAATCGATAACGTTTTATTGTTGATCTTCCGGTTCAAAATGGTTATGAACAATGAGAATAACCGGTTAAGCAAGAAAAAACCGGTAGTTTGAAAGGCGCGGTTATTGGAAGTATCGTGTTTTGGAATCCGGTTACATTTTGTAACCGAACCTCGATCGCATTCGAACGAGGCAACATATTGCAATAATTTAAACGCAGTTCTGCTTAAAATTCCCATATTCATCCAAAGTAACCGAAAATTACAGAATCTGTGACAATAAATTTTATCCGGTAAAAATCAGTAAGGCTAACCATCAGGGATTTTCGCAAAAAAATCGATAACGTTTTATTGTTGATCTTCCGGTTCAAAATGGTTATGAGCAATGAGAATAACCGGTTAAGCAAGAAAAAACCGGTAGTTTGGAAGGCGCGGTTATTGGAAGTATCGTATTTTGGAATCCGGTTACATTTTGTAATCGAACCTCGATTGCATTCGAACGAGGCAACATATTGCAATAATTTAAACGCAGTTCTGCTTAAAATTCCCATATTCATCCAAAATAACCGAAAATTACAGAATCTGTGACAATAAATTTTATCCGGTAAAAATCAGTAAGGCTAACCATCAGGGATTTTCGCAAAAAAATCGATAACGTTTTATTGTTGATCTTCCGGTTCAAAATGGTTATGAGCAATGAGAATAACCGGTTAGGCAAGAAAAAACCGGTAGTTTGGAAGGCGCGGTTATTGGAAGTATCGTATTTTGGAATCCGGTTACATTTTGTAATCGAACCTCGATTGCATTCGAACGAGGCAACATATTGCAATAATTTAAACGCAGTTCTGCTTAAAATTCCCATATTCATCCAAAATAACCGAAAATTACAGAATCTGTGACAATAAATTTTATCCGGTAAAAATCAGTAAGGCTAACCATCAGGGATTTTCGCAAAAAAATCGATAACGTTTTATTGTTGATCTTCCGGTTCAAAATGATTATGAGCAATGAGAATAACCGGTTAAGCAAGAAAAAACCAGTAGTTTACATCTGGAAGGCGCGGTTATTGGAAGTATCGTATTTGGAAATCCGGTTACATTTTGTAATCGAACCTCGATTGCATTCGAACGAGGCAACATATTGCAATAATTTAAACGCAGTTCTGCTTAAAATTCCCATATTCATCCAAAATAACCGAAAATTACAGAATCTGTGACAATAAATTTTATCCGGTAAAAATCAGTAAGGCTAACCATCAGGGATTTTCGCAAAAAAATCGATAACGTTTTATTGTTGATCTTCCGGTTCAAAATGATTATGAGCAATGAGAATAACCGGTTAAGCAAGGAAAAACCGGTAGTTTGGAAGGCGCGGTTATTGGAAGTATCGTATTTTGGAATCCGGTTACATTTTGTAATCGAACCTCGATTGCATTCGAACGAGGCAACATATTGCAATAATTTAAACGCAGTTCTGCTTAAAATTCCCATATTCATCCAAAATAACCGAAAATTACAGAATCTGTGACAATAAATTTTATCCGGTAAAAATCAGTAAGGCTAACCATCAGGGATTTTCGCAAAAAAATCGATAACGTTTTATTGTTGATCTTCCGGTTCAAAATGATTATGAGCAATGAGAATAACCGGTTAAGCAAGAAAAAACCGGTGGTTTACATCTTTAAGGCGCGGTTATTGGAAGTATCGTATTTTGGAATCCGGTTACATTTTGTAACCGAACCTCGATCGCATTCGAACGAGGCAACATATTGCAATAATTTAAACGCAGTTCTGCTTAAAATTCCCATATTCATCCAAAATAACCGAAAATTACAGAATCTGTGACAATAAATTTTATCCGGTAAAAATCAGTAAGGCTAACCATCACGGATTTTCGCAAAAAAATCGATAACGTTTTATTGTTGATCTTCCGGTTCAAAAAGGTTATGAGCAATGAGAATAACCGGTTAAGCAAGAAAAAACCGGTAGTTTGAAAGGCGCGGTTATTGGAAGTATCGTATTTTGGACTCCGGTTACATTTTGTAACCGAACCTCGATCGCATTCGAACGAGGCAACATATTGCATTAATTTAAACGCAGTTCTGCTTAAAATTCCCATATTCATCCAAAATAACCGAAAATTACAGAATCTGTGACAATAAATTTTATCCGGTAAAAATCAGTAAGGCTAACTAACCATCAGGGATTTTCGCAAAAAAATCGATAACGTTTTATTGTTGATCTTCCGGTTCAAAATGGTTATGAGCAATGAGAATAACCGGTTAGGCAAGAAAAAACCGGTAGTTTGGAAGGCGCGGTTATTGGAAGTATCGTATTTTGGAACCCGATTACATTTTGTAATCGAACCTCGATTGCATTCGAACGAGGCAACATATTGCAATAATTTAAACGCAGTTCTGCTTAAAATTCCCATATTCATCCAAAATAACCGAAAATTACAGAATCTGTGACAATAAATTTTATCCGGTAAAAATCAGTAAGACTAACCATCAGGGATTTTCGCAAAAAAATCGATAACGTTTTATTGTTGATCTTCCGGTTCAAAATGGTTATGAGCAATGAGAATAACCGGTTAGGCAAGAAAAAACCGGTAGTTTGGAAGGCGCGGTTATTGGAAGTATCGTATTTTGGAACCCGGTTACATTTTGTAATCGAACCTCGATTGCATTCGAACGAAGCAACGTATTGCAATAATTTAAACGCAGTTCTGCTTAAAATTCCCATATTCATCCAAAATAACCGAAAATTACAGAATCTGTGACAATAAATTTTATCCGGTAAAAATCAGTAAGGCTAACCATCAGGGATTTTCGCAAAAAAATCGATAACGTTTTATTGTTGATCTTCCGGTTCAAAATGGTTATGAGCAATGAGAATAACCGGTTAAGCAAGAAAAAACCGGTAGTTTGGAAGGCGCGGTTATTGGAAGTATCGTATTTTGGAACCCGGTTACATTTTGTAATCGAACCTCGATTGCATTCGAACGAGGCAACATATTGCAATAATTTAAACGCAGTTCTGCTTAAAATTCCCATATTCATCCAAAATAACCGAATATTACAGAATCTGTGACAATAAATTTTATCCGGTAAAAATCAGTAAGGCTAACCATCAGGGATTTTCGCAAAAAAATCGATAACGTTTTATTGTTGATCTTCCGGTTCAAAATGGTTATGAGCAATGAGAATAACCGGTTAGGCAAGAAAAAACCGGTAGTTTGGAAGGCGCGGTTATTGGAAGTATCGTATTTTGGAACCCGGTTACATTTTGTAATCGAACCTCGATTGCATTCGAACGAGGCAACATATTGCAATAATTTAAACGCAGTTCTGCTTAAAATTCCCATATTCATCCAAAATAACCGAAAATTACAGAATCTGTGACAATAAATTTTATCCGGTAAAAATCAGTAAGGCTAACCATCAGGGATTTTCGCAAAAAAATCGATAACGTTTTATTGTTGATCTTCCGGTTCAAAATGGTTATGAGCAATGAGAATAACCGGTTAGGCAAGAAAAAACCGGTAGTTTGGAAGGCGCGGTTATTGGAAGTATCGTATTTTGGAACCCGGTTACATTTTGTAATCGAACCTCGATTGCATTCGAACGAGGCAACATATTGCAATAATTTAAACGCAGTTCTGCTTAAAATTCCCATATTCATCCAAAATAACCGAAAATTACAGAATCTGTGACAATAAATTTTATCCGGTAAAAATCAGTAAGGCTAACCATCAGGGATTTTCGCAAAAAAATCGATAACGTTTTATTGTTGATCTTCCGGTTCAAAATGGTTATGAGCAATGAGAATAACCGGTTAAGCAAGAAAAAACCGGTAGTTTGAAAGGCGCGGTTATTGGAAGTATCGTATTTTGGAACCCGGTTACATTTTGTAATCGAACCTTGATTGCATTCGAACGAGGCAACATATTGCAATAATTTAAACACAGTTCTGCTTAATTTCTCATATTCATCCAAAATAACCGAAAATTACAGAATCTGTGACAATAAATTTTATCCGGTAAAAATCAGTAAGGCTAACCATCAGGGATTTTCGCAAAAAAATCGATAACGTTTTATTGTTGATCTTCCGGTTCAAAATGGTTATGAGCAATGAGAATAACCGGTTAAGCAAGAAAAAACCAGTAGTTTACATCTGGAAGGCGCGGTTATTGGTTATCGTATTTTGAAATCCGGTTACATTTTGTAATCGAACCTCGATTGCATTCGAACGAGGCAACATATTGCAATAATTTAAACGCAGTTCTGCTTAAAATTCCCATATTCATCCAAAGTAACCGAAAATTACAGAATCTGTGACAATAAATTTTATCCGGTAAAAATCAGTAAGGCTAACCATCAGGGATTTTCGCAAAAAAATCGATAACGTTTTATTGTTGATCTTCCGGTTCAAAATGGTTATGAGCAATGAGAATAACCGGTTAAGCAAGAAAAAACCGGTAGTTTGGAAGGCGCGGTTATTGGAAGTATCGTATTTTGGAATCCGGTTACATTTTGTAATCGAACCTCGATTGCATTCGAACGAGGCAACATATTGCAATAATTTTAACGCAGTTCTGCTTAAAATTCCCATATTCATCCAAAGTAACCGAAAATTACAGAATCTGTGACAATAAATTTTATCCGGTAAAAATCAGTAAGGCTAACCATCAGGGATTTTCGCAAAAAAATCGATAACGTTTTATTGTTGATCTTCCGGTTCAAAATGGTTATGAGCAATGAGAATAACCGGTTAAGCAAGAAAAAACCGGTAGTTTGGAAGGCGCGGTTATTGGAAGTATCGTATTTTGGAGTCCGGTTACATTTTGTAATCGAACCTCGATCGCATTCGAACGAGGCAACATATTGCAATAATTTAAACGCAGTTCTGCTTAAAATTCCCATATTCATTCAAAATAACCGAAAATCACAGAATCTGTGACAATAAATTTTATCCGGTAAAAATCAGTAAGGCTAACCATCAGGGATTTTCGCAAAAAAATCGATAACGTTTTATTGTTGATCTTCCGGTTCAAAATGGTTATGAGCAATGAGAATAACCGGTTAAGCAAGAAAAAACCGGTAGTTTGGAAGGCGCGGTTATTGGAAGTATCGTATTTTGGAATCCGGTTACATTTTGTAATCGAACCTCGATTGCATTCGAACGAGGCAACATATTGCAATAATTTAAACGCAGTTCTGCTTAAAATTCCCATATTCATCCAAAATAACCGAAAATTACAGAATCTGTGACAATAAATTTTATCCGGTAAAAATCAGTAAGGCTAACCATCAGGGATTTTCGCAAAAAAATCGATAACGTTTTATTGTTGATCTTCCGGTTCAAAATGATTATGAGCAATGAGAATAACCGGTTAAGCAAGAAAAAACCAGTAGTTTACATCTGGAAGGCGCGGTTATTGGAAGTATCGTATTTGGAAATCCGGTTACATTTTGTAATCGAACCTCGATTGCATTCGAACGAGGCAACATATTGCAATAATTTAAACGCAGTTCTGCTTAAAATTCCCATATTCATCCAAAATAACCGAAAATTACAGAATCTGTGACAATAAATTTTATCCGGTAAAAATCAGTAAGGTTAACCATCAGGGATTTTCGCAAAAAAATCGATAACGTTTTATTGTTGATCTTCCGGTTCAAAATGATTATGAGCAATGAGAATAACCGGTTAAGCAAGAAAAAACCGGTAGTTTGGAAGGCGCGGTTATTGGAAGTATCGTATTTTGGAATCCGGTTACATTTTGTAATCGAACCTCGATTGCATTCGAACGAGGCAACATATTGCAATAATTTAAACGCAGTTCTGCTTAAAATTCCCATATTCATCCAAAATAACCGAAAATTACAGAATCTGTGACAATAAATTTTATCCGGTAAAAATCAGTAAGGCTAACCATCAGGGATTTTCGCAAAAAAATCGATAACGTTTTATTGTTGATCTTCCGGTTCAAAATGATTATGAGCAATGAGAATAACCGGTTAAGCAAGAAAAAACCAGTAGTTTACATCTGGAAGGCGCGGTTATTGGAAGTATCGTATTTGGAAATCCGGTTACATTTTGTAATCGAACCTCGATTGCATTCGAACGAGGCAACATATTGCAATAATTTTAACGCAGTTCTGCTTAAAATTCCCATATTCATCCAAAGTAACCGAAAATTACAGAATCTGTGACAATAAATTTTATCCGGTAAAAATCAGTAAGGCTAACCATCAGGGATTTTCGCAAAAAAATCGATAACGTTTTATTGTTGATCTTCCGGTTCAAAATGGTTATGAGCAATGAGAATAACCGGTTAAGCAAGAAAAAACCGGTAGTTTGGAAGGCGCGGTTATTGGAAGTATCGTATTTTGGAATCCGGTTACATTTTGTAATCGAACCTCGATCGCATTCGAACGAGGCAACATATTGCAATAACTTAAACGCAGTTCTGCTTAAAATTCCCATATTCATTCAAAATAACCGAAAATTACAGAATCTGTGACAATAAATTTTATCCGGTAAAAATCAGTAAGGCTAACCATCAGGGATTTTCGCAAAAAAATCGATAACGTTTTATTGTTGATCTTCCGGTTCAAAATGGTTATGAGCAATGAGAATAACCGGTTAAGCAAGAAAAAACCGGTAGTTTGGAAGGCGCGGTTATTGGAAGTATCGTATTTTGGAATCCGGTTACATTTTGTAATCGAACCTCGATTGCATTCGAACGAGGCAACATATTGCAATAATTTAAACGCAGTTCTGCTTAAAATTCCCATATTCATCCAAAATAACCGAAAATTACAGAATCTGTGACAATAAATTTTATCCGGTAAAAATCAGTAAGGCTAACCATCAGGGATTTTCGCAAAAAAATCGATAACGTTTTATTGTTGATCTTCCGGTTCAAAATGGTTATGAGCAATGAGAATAACCGGTTAGGCAAGAAAAAACCGGTAGTTTGGAAGGCGCGGTTATTGGAAGTATCGTATTTTGGAATCCGGTTACATTTTGTAATCGAACCTCGATTGCATTCGAACGAGGCAACATATTGCAATAATTTAAACGCAGTTCTGCTTAAAATTCCCATATTCATCCAAAATAACCGAAAATTACAGAATCTGTGACAATAAATTTTATCCGGTAAAAATCAGTAAGGCTAACCATCAGGGATTTTCGCAAAAAAATCGATAACGTTTTATTGTTGATCTTCCGGTTCAAAATGATTATGAGCAATGAGAATAACCGGTTAAGCAAGAAAAAACCAGTAGTTTACATCTGGAAGGCGCGGTTATTGGAAGTATCGTATTTGGAAATCCGGTTACATTTTGTAATCGAACCTCGATTGCATTCGAACGAGGCAACATATTGCAATAATTTAAACGCAGTTCTGCTTAAAATTCCCATATTCATCCAAAATAACCGAAAATTACAGAATCTGTGACAATAAATTTTATCCGGTAAAAATCAGTAAGGCTAACCATCAGGGATTTTCGCAAAAAAATCGATAACGTTTTATTGTTGATCTTCCGGTTCAAAATGATTATGAGCAATGAGAATAACCGGTTAAGCAAGGAAAAACCGGTAGTTTGGAAGGCGCGGTTATTGGAAGTATCGTATTTTGGAATCCGGTTACATTTTGTAATCGAACCTCGATTGCATTCGAACGAGGCAACATATTGCAATAATTTAAACGCAGTTCTGCTTAAAATTCCCATATTCATCCAAAATAACCGAAAATTACAGAATCTGTGACAATAAATTTTATCCGGTAAAAATCAGTAAGGCTAACCATCAGGGATTTTCGCAAAAAAATCGATAACGTTTTATTGTTGATCTTCCGGTTCAAAATGATTATGAGCAATGAGAATAACCGGTTAAGCAAGAAAAAACCAGTAGTTTACATCTGGAAGGCGCGGTTATTGGAAGTATCGTATTTGGAAATCCGGTTACATTTTGTAATCGAACCTCGATTGCATTCGAACGAGGCAACATATTGCAATAATTTTAACGCAGTTCTGCTTAAAATTCCCATATTCATCCAAAGTAACCGAAAATTACAGAATCTGTGACAATAAATTTTATCCGGTAAAAATCAGTAAGGCTAACCATCAGGGATTTTCGCAAAAAAATCGATAACGTTTTATTGTTGATCTTCCGGTTCAAAATGGTTATGAGCAATGAGAATAACCGGTTAAGCAAGAAAAAACCGGTAGTTTGGAAGGCGCGGTTATTGGAAGTATCGTATTTTGGAATCCGGTTACATTTTGTAATCGAACCTCGATCGCATTCGAACGAGGCAACATATTGCAATAATTTAAACGCAGTTCTGCTTAAAATTCCCATATTCATTCAAAATAACCGAAAATTACAGAATCTGTGACAATAAATTTTATCCGGTAAAAATCAGTAAGGCTAACCATCAGGGATTTTCGCAAAAAAATCGATAACGTTTTATTGTTGATCTTCCGGTTCAAAATGGTTATGAGCAATGAGAATAACCGGTTAAGCAAGAAAAAACCGGTAGTTTGGAAGGCGCGGTTATTGGAAGTATCGTATTTTGGAATCCGGTTACATTTTGTAATCGAACCTCGATTGCATTCGAACGAGGCAACATATTGCAATAATTTAAACGCAGTTCTGCTTAAAATTCCCATATTCATCCAAAATAACCGAAAATTACAGAATCTGTGACAATAAATTTTATCCGGTAAAAATCAGTAAGGCTAACCATCAGGGATTTTCGCAAAAAAATCGATAACGTTTTATTGTTGATCTTCCGGTTCAAAATGGTTATGAGCAATGAGAATAACCGGTTAGGCAAGAAAAAACCGGTAGTTTGGAAGGCGCGGTTATTGGAAGTATCGTATTTTGGAACCCGGTTACATTTTGTAATCGAACCTCGATTGCATTCGAACGAAGCAACGTATTGCAATAATTTAAACGCAGTTCTGCTTAAAATTCCCATATTCATTCAAAATAACCGAAAATTACAGAATCTGTGACAATAAATTTTATCCGGTAAAAGTCAGTAAGGCTAACCATCAGGGATTTTCGCAAAAAAATCGATAACGTTTTATTGTTGATCTTCCGGTTCAAAATGGTTATGAGCAATGAGAATAACCGGTTAAGCAAGAAAAAACCGGTAGTTTGGAAGGCGCGGTTATTGGAAGTATCGTATTTTGGAATCCGGTTACATTTTGTAATCGAACCTCGATTGCATTCGAACGAGGCAACATATTGCAATAATTTAAACGCAGTTCTGCTTAAAATTCCCATATTCATCCAAAATAACCGAAAATTACAGAATCTGTGACAATAAATTTTATCCGGTAAAAATCAGTAAGGCTAACCATCAGGGATTTTCGCAAAAAAATCGATAACGTTTTATTGTTGATCTTCCGGTTCAAAATGGTTATGAGCAATGAGAATAACCGGTTAAGCAAGAAAAAACCGGTAGTTTGGAAGGCGCGGTTATTGGAAGTATCGTATTTTGGAATCCGGTTACATTTTGTAATCGAACCTCGATTGCATTCGAACGAGGCAACATATTGCAATAATTTAAACGCAGTTCTGCTTAAAATTCCCATATTCATCCAAAATAACCGAAAATTACAGAATCTGTGACAATAAATTTTATCCGGTAAAAATCAGTAAGGCTAACCATCAGGGATTTTCGCAAAAAAATCGATAACGTTTTATTGTTGATCTTCCGGTTCAAAATGGTTATGAGCAATGAGAATAACCGGTTAGGCAAGAAAAAACCGGTAGTTTGGAAGGCGCGGTTATTGGAAGTATCGTATTTTGGAACCCGGTTACATTTTGTAATCGAACCTCGATTGCATTCGAACGAAGCAACGTATTGCAATAATTTAAACGCAGTTCTGCTTAAAATTCCCATATTCATCCAAAATAACCGAAAATTACAGAATCTGTGACAATAAATTTTATCCGGTAAAAATCAGTAAGGCTAACCATCAGGGATTTTCGCAAAAAAATCGATAACGTTTTATTGTTGATCTTCCGGTTCAAAATGGTTATGAGCAATGAGAATAACCGGTTAAGCAAGAAAAAACCGGTAGTTTGGAAGGCGCGGTTATTGGAAGTATCGTATTTTGGAACCCGGTTACATTTTGTAATCGAACCTCGATTGCATTCGAACGAGGCAACATATTGCAATAATTTAAACGCAGTTCTGCTTAAAATTCCCATATTCATCCAAAATAACCGAATATTACAGAATCTGTGACAATAAATTTTATCCGGTAAAAATCAGTAAGGCTAACCATCAGGGATTTTCGCAAAAAAATCGATAACGTTTTATTGTTGATCTTCCGGTTCAAAATGGTTATGAGCAATGAGAATAACCGGTTAGGCAAGAAAAAACCGGTAGTTTGGAAGGCGCGGTTATTGGAAGTATCGTATTTTGGAACCCGGTTACATTTTGTAATCGAACCTCGATTGCATTCGAACGAGGCAACATATTGCAATAATTTAAACGCAGTTCTGCTTAAAATTCCCATATTCATCCAAAATAACCGAAAATTACAGAATCTGTGACAATAAATTTTATCCGGTAAAAATCAGTAAGGCTAACCATCAGGGATTTTCGCAAAAAAATCGATAACGTTTTATTGTTGATCTTCCGGTTCAAAATGGTTATGAGCAATGAGAATAACCGGTTAAGCAAGAAAAAACCAGTAGTTTACATCTGGAAGGCGCGGTTATTGGTTATCGTATTTTGAAATCCGGTTACATTTTGTAATCGAACCTCGATTGCATTCGAACGAGGCAACATATTGCAATAATTTAAACGCAGTTCTGCTTAAAATTCCCATATTCATCCAAAATAACCGAAAATTACAGAATCTGTGACAATAAATTTTATCCGGTAAAAATCAGTAAGGCTAACCATCAGGGATTTTCGCAAAAAAATCGATAACGTTTTATTGTTGATCTTCCGGTTCAAAATGATTATGAGCAATGAGAATAACCGGTTAAGCAAGAAAAAACCAGTAGTTCACATCTGGAAGGCGCGGTTATTGGAAGTATCGTATTTGGAAATCCGGTTACATTTTGTAATCGAACCTCGATTGCATTCGAACGAGGCAACATATTGCAATAATTTTAACGCAGTTCTGCTTAAAATTCCCATATTCATCCAAAGTAACCGAAAATTACAGAATCTGTGACAATAAATTTTATCCGGTAAAAATCAGTAAGGCTAACCATCAGGGATTTTCGCAAAAAAATCGATAACGTTTTATTGTTGATCTTCCGGTTCAAAATGATTATGAGCAATGAGAATAACCGGTTAAGCAAGAAAAAACCAGTAGTTTACATCTGGAAGGCGCGGTTATTGGAAGTATCGTATTTGGAAATCCGGTTACATTTTGTAATCGAACCTCGATTGCATTCGAACGAGGCAACATATTGCAATAATTTAAACGCAGTTCTGCTTAAAATTCCCATATTCATCCAAAATAACCGAAAATTACAGAATCTGTGACAATAAATTTTATCCGGTAAAAATCAGTAAGGCTAACTAACCATCAGGGATTTTCGCAAAAAAATCGATAACGTTTTATTGTTGATCTTCCGGTTCAAAATGATTATGAGCAATGAGAATAACCGGTTAAGCAAGGAAAAACCGGTAGTTTGGAAGGCGCGGTTATTGGAAGTATCGTATTTTGGAATCCGGTTACATTTTGTAATCGAACCTCGATTGCATTCGAACGAGGCAACATATTGCAATAATTTAAACGCAGTTCTGCTTAAAATTCCCATATTCATCCAAAATAACCGAAAATTACAGAATCTGTGACAATAAATTTTATCCGGTAAAAATCAGTAAGGCTAACCATCAGGGATTTTCGCAAAAAAATCGATAACGTTTTATTGTTGATCTTCCGGTTCAAAATGGTTATGAGCAATGAGAATAACCGGTTAAGCAAGAAAAAACCGGTAGTTTGGAAGGCGCGGTTATTGGAAGTATCGTATTTTGGAATCCGGTTACATTTTGTAATCGAACCTCGATCGCATTCGAACGAGGCAACATATTGCAATAATTTAAACGCAGTTCTGCTTAAAATTCCCATATTCATTCAAAATAACCGAAAATTACAGAATCTGTGACAATAAATTTTATCCGGTAAAAATCAGTAAGGCTAACCATCAGGGATTTTCGCAAAAAAATCGATAACGTTTTATTGTTGATCTTCCGGTTCAAAATGGTTATGAGCAATGAGAATAACCGGTTAAGCAAGAAAAAACCGGTAGTTTGGAAGGCGCGGTTATTGGAAGTATCGTATTTTGGAATCCGGTTACATTTTGTAATCGAACCTCGATTGCATTCGAACGAGGCAACATATTGCAATAATTTAAACGCAGTTCTGCTTAAAATTCCCATATTCATCCAAAATAACCGAAAATTACAGAATCTGTGACAATAAATTTTATCCGGTAAAAATCAGTAAGGCTAACCATCAGGGATTTTCGCAAAAAAATCGATAACGTTTTATTGTTGATCTTCCGGTTCAAAATGGTTATGAGCAATGAGAATAACCGGTTAGGCAAGAAAAAACCGGTAGTTTGGAAGGCGCGTTTATTGGAAGTATCGTATTTTGGAATCCGGTTACATTTTGTAATCGAACCTCGATTGCATTCGAACGAGGCAACATATTGCAATAATTTAAACGCAGTTCTGCTTAAAATTCCCATATTCATCCAAAATAACCGAAAATTACAGAATCTGTGACAATAAATTTTATCCGGTAAAAATCAGTAAGGCTAACCATCAGGGATTTTCGCAAAAAAATCGATAACGTTTTATTGTTGATCTTCCGGTTCAAAATGGTTATGAGCAATGAGGATAACCGGTTAGGCAAGAAAAAACCGGTAGTTTGGAAGGCGCGGTTATTGGAAGTATCGTATTTTGGAATCCGGTTACATTTTGTAATCGAACCTCGATTGCATTCGAACGAGGCAACATATTGCAATAATTTAAACGCAGTTCTGCTTAAAATTCCCATATTCATCCAAAATAACCGAAAATTACAGAATCTGTGACAATAAATTTTATCCGGTAAAAATCAGTAAGGCTAACCATCAGGGATTTTCGCAAAAAAATCGATAACGTTTTATTGTTGATCTTCCGGTTCAAAATGATTATGAGCATTGAGAATAACCGGTTAAGCAAGAAAAAACCAGTAGTTTACATCTGGAAGGCGCGGTTATTGGAAGTATTGTATTTGGAAATCCGGTTACATTTTGTAATCGAACCTCGATTGCATTCGAACGAGGCAACATATTGCAATAATTTAAACGCAGTTCTGCTTAAAATTCCCATATTCATCCAAAATAACCGAAAATTACAGAATCTGTGACAATAAATTTTATCCGGTAAAAATCAGTAAGGCTAACCATCAGGGATTTTCGCAAAAAAATCGATAACGTTTTATTGTTGATCTTCCGGTTCAAAATGATTATGAGCAATGAGAATAACCGGTTAAGCAAGGAAAAACCGGTAGTTTGGAAGGCGCGGTTATTGGAAGTATCGTATTTTGGAATCCGGTTACATTTTGTAATCGAACCTCGATTGCATTCGAACGAGGCAACATATTGCAATAATTTAAACGCAGTTCTGCTTAAAATTCCCATATTCATCCAAAATAACCGAAAATTACAGAATCTGTGACAATAAATTTTATCCGGTAAAAATCAGTAAGGCTAACCATCAGGGATTTTCGCAAAAAAATCGATAACGTTTTATTGTTGATCTTCCGGTTCAAAATGATTATGAGCAATGAGAATAACCGGTTAAGCAAGAAAAAACCAGTAGTTTACATCTGGAAGGCGCGGTTATTGGAAGTATCGTATTTGGAAATCCGGTTACATTTTGTAATCGAACCTCGATTGCATTCGAACGAGGCAACATATTGCAATAATTTTAACGCAGTTCTGCTTAAAATTCCCATATTCATCCAAAGTAACCGAAAATTACAGAATCTGTGACAATAAATTTTATCCGGTAAAAATCAGTAAGGCTAACCATCAGGGATTTTCGCAAAAAAATCGATAACGTTTTATTGTTGATCTTCCGGTTCAAAATGGTTATGAGCAATGAGAATAACCGGTTAAGCAAGAAAAAACCGGTAGTTTGGAAGGCGCGGTTATTGGAAGTATCGTATTTTGGAATCCGGTTACATTTTGTAATCGAACCTCGATCGCATTCGAACGAGGCAACATATTGCAATAATTTAAACGCAGTTCTGCTTAAAATTCCCATATTCATTCAAAATAACCGAAAATTACAGAATCTGTGACAATAAATTTTATCCGGTAAAAATCAGTAAGGCTAACCATCAGGGATTTTCGCAAAAAAAATCGATAACGTTTTATTGTTGATCTTCCGGTTCAAAATGGTTATGAGCAATGAGAATAATCGGTTAAGCAAGAAAAAACCGGTAGTTTGGAAGGCGCGGTTATTGGAAGTATCGTATTTTGGAATCCGGTTACATTTTGTAATCGAACCTCGATTGCATTCGAACGAGGCAACATATTGCAATAATTTAAACGCAGTTCTGCTTAAAATTCCCATATTCATCCAAAATAACCGAAAATTACAGAATCTGTGACAATAAATTTTATCCGGTAAAAATCAGTAAGGCTAACCATCAGGGATTTTCGCAAAAAAATCGATAACGTTTTATTGTTGATCTTCCGGTTCAAAATGGTTATGAGCAATGAGAATAACCGGTTAGGCAAGAAAAAACCGGTAGTTTGGAAGGCGCGGTTATTGGAAGTATCGTATTTTGGAATCCGGTTACATTTTGTAATCGAACCTCGATTGCATTCGAACGAGGCAACATATTGCAATAATTTAAACGCAGTTCTGCTTAAAATTCCCATATTCATCCAAAATAACCGAAAATTACAGAATCTGTGACAATAAATTTTATCCGGTAAAAATCAGTAAGGCTAACCATCAGGGATTTTCGCAAAAAAATCGATAACGTTTTATTGTTGATCTTCCGGTTCAAAATGGTTATGAGCAATGAGAATAACCGGTTAAGCAAGAAAAAACCGGTAGTTTGGAAGGCGCGGTTATTGGAAGTATCGTATTTTGGAATCCGGTTACATTTTGTAATCGAACCTCGATTGCATTCGAACGAGGCAACATATTGCAATAATTTTAACGCAGTTCTGCTTAAAATTCCCATATTCATCCAAAGTAACCGAAAATTACAGAATCTGTGACAATAAATTTTATCCGGTAAAAATCAGTAAGGCTAACCATCAGGGATTTTCGCAAAAAAATCGATAACGTTTTATTGTTGATCTTCCGGTTCAAAATGATTATGAGCAATGAGAATAACCGGTTAAGCAAGGAAAAACCGGTAGTTTGGAAGGCGCGGTTATTGGAAGTATCGTATTTTGGAATCCGGTTACATTTTGTAATCGAACCACGATTGCATTCGAACGAGGCAACATATTGCAATAATTTAAACGCAGTTCTGCTTAAAATTCCCATATTCATCCAAAATAACCGAAAATTACAGAATCTGTGACAATAAATTTTATCCGGTAAAAATCAGTAAGGCTAACCATCAGGGATTTTCGCAAAAAAATCGATAACGTTTTATTGTTGATCTTCCGGTTCAAAATGATTATGAGCAATGAGAATAACCGGTTAAGCAAGGAAAAACCGGTAGTTTGGAAGGCGCGGTTATTGGAAGTATCGTATTTTGGAATCCGGTTACATTTTGTAATCGAACCACGATTGCATTCGAACGAGGCAACATATTGCAATAATTTAAACGCAGTTCTGCTTAAAATTCCCATATTCATCCAAAATAACCGAAAATTACAGAATCTGTGACAATAAATTTTATCCGGTAAAAATCAGTAAGGCTAACCATCAGGGATTTTCGCAAAAAAATCGATAACGTTTTATTGTTGATCTTCCGGTTCAAAATGATTATGAGCAATGAGAATAACCGGTTAAGCAAGGAAAAACCGGTAGTTTGGAAGGCGCGGTTATTGGAAGTATCGTATTTTGGAATCCGGTTACATTTTGTAATCGAACCTCGATTGCATTCGAACGAGGCAACATATTGCAATAATTTAAACGCAGTTCTGCTTAAAATTCCCATATTCATCCAAAATAACCGAAAATTACAGAATCTGTGACAATAAATTTTATCCGGTAAAAATCAGTAAGGCTAACCATCAGGGATTTTCGCAAAAAAATCGATAACGTTTTATTGTTGATCTTCCGGTTCAAAATGGTTATGAGCAATGAGAATAACCGGTTAGGCAAGAAAAAACCGGTAGTTTGGAAGGCGCGGTTATTGGAAGTATCGTATTTTGGAACCCGGTTACATTTTGTAATCGAACCTCGATTGCATTCGAACGAGGCAACATATTGCAATAATTTAAACGCAGTTCTGCTTAAAATTCCCATATTCATCCAAAATAACCGAAAATTACAGAATCTGTGACAATAAATTTTATCCGGTAAAAATCAGTAAGGCTAACCATCAGGGATTTTCGCAAAAAAATCGATAACGTTTTATTGTTGATCTTCCGGTTCAAAATGGTTATGAGCAATGAGAATAACCGGTTAAGCAAGAAAAAACCAGTAGTTTACATCTGGAAGGCGCGGTTATTGGTTATCGTATTTTGAAATCCGGTTACATTTTGTAATCGAACCTCGATTGCATTCGAACGAGGCAACATATTGCAATAATTTAAACGCAGTTCTGCTTAAAATTCCCATATTCATCCAAAATAACCGAAAATTACAGAATCTGTGACAATAAATTTTATCCGGTAAAAATCAGTAAGGCTAACCATCAGGGATTTTCGCAAAAAAATCGATAACGTTTTATTGTTGATCTTCCGGTTCAAAATGATTATGAGCAATGAGAATAACCGGTTAAGCAAGAAAAAACCAGTAGTTCACATCTGGAAGGCGCGGTTATTGGAAGTATCGTATTTGGAAATCCGGTTACATTTTGTAATCGAACCTCGATTGCATTCGAACGAGGCAACATATTGCAATAATTTTAACGCAGTTCTGCTTAAAATTCCCATATTCATCCAAAGTAACCGAAAATTACAGAATCTGTGACAATAAATTTTATCCGGTAAAAATCAGTAAGGCTAACCATCAGGGATTTTCGCAAAAAAATCGATAACGTTTTATTGTTGATCTTCCGGTTCAAAATGGTTATGAGCAATGAGAATAACCGGTTAAGCAAGAAAAAACCGGTAGTTTGGAAGGCGCGGTTATTGGAAGTATCGTATTTTGGAATCCGGTTACATTTTGTAATCGAACCTCGATCGCATTCGAACGAGGCAACATATTGCAATAATTTAAACGCAGTTCTGCTTAAAATTCCCATATTCATCCAAAATAACCGAAAATTACAGAATCTGTGACAATAAATTTTATCCGGTAAAAATCAGTAAGGCTAACAACCATCAGGGATTTTCGCAAAAAAATCGATAACGTTTTATTGTTGATCTTCCGGTTCAAAATGATTATGAGCAATGAGAATAACCGGTTAAGCAAGAAAAAACCAGTAGTTTACATCTGGAAGGCGCGGTTATTGGAAGTATCGTATTTGGAAATCCGGTTACATTTTGTAATCGAATCTCGATTGCATTCGAACGAGGCAACATATTGCAATAATTTAAACGCAGTTCTGCCTTAAATTCCCATATTCATCCAAAATAACCGAAAATTACAGAATCTGTGACAATAAATTTTATCCGGTAAAAATCAGTAAGGCTAACTAACCATCAGGGATTTTCGCAAAAAAATCGATAACGTTTTATTGTTGATCTTCCGGTTCAAAATGATTATGAGCAATGAGAATAACCGGTTAAGCAAGGAAAAACCGGTAGTTTGGAAGGCGCGGTTATTGGAAGTATCGTATTTTGGAATCCGGTTACATTTTGTAATCGAACCTCGATTGCATTCGAACGAGGCAACATATTGCAATAATTTAAACGCAGTTCTGCTTAAAATTCCCATATTCATCCAAAATAACCGAAAATTACAGAATCTGTGACAATAAATTTTATCCGGTAAAAATCAGTAAGGCTAACCATCAGGGATTTTCGCAAAAAAATCGATAACGTTTTATTGTTGATCTTCCGGTTCAAAATGGTTATGAGCAATGAGAATAACCGGTTAAGCAAGAAAAAACCGGTAGTTTGGAAGGCGCGGTTATTGGAAGTATCGTATTTTGGAATCCGGTTACATTTTGTAATCGAACCTCGATCGCATTCGAACGAGGCAACATATTGCAATAATTTAAACGCAGTTCTGCTTAAAATTCCCATATTCATTCAAAATAACCGAAAATTACAGAATCTGTGACAATAAATTTTATCCGGTAAAAATCAGTAAGGCTAACCATCAGGGATTTTCGCAAAAAAATCGATAACGTTTTATTGTTGATCTTCCGGTTCAAAATGGTTATGAGCAATGAGAATAACCGGTTAAGCAAGAAAAAACCGGTAGTTTGGAAGGCGCGGTTATTGGAAGTATCGTATTTTGGAATCCGGTTACATTTTGTAATCGAACCTCGATTGCATTCGAACGAGGCAACATATTGCAATAATTTAAACGCAGTTCTGCTTAAAATTCCCATATTCATCCAAAATAACCGAAAATTACAGAATCTGTGACAATAAATTTTATCCGGTAAAAATCAGTAAGGCTAACCATCAGGGATTTTCGCAAAAAAATCGATAACGTTTTATTGTTGATCTTCCGGTTCAAAATGGTTATGAGCAATGAGGATAACCGGTTAGGCAAGAAAAAACCGGTAGTTTGGAAGGCGCGGTTATTGGAAGTATCGTATTTTGGAATCCGGTTACATTTTGTAATCGAACCTCGATTGCATTCGAACGAGGCAACATATTGCAATAATTTAAACGCAGTTCTGCTTAAAATTCCCATATTCATCCAAAATAACCGAAAATTACAGAATCTGTGACAATAAATTTTATCCGGTAAAAATCAGTAAGGCTAACCATCAGGGATTTTCGCAAAAAAATCGATAACGTTTTATTGTTGATCTTCCGGTTCAAAATGATTATGAGCATTGAGAATAACCGGTTAAGCAAGAAAAAACCAGTAGTTTACATCTGGAAGGCGCGGTTATTGGAAGTATTGTATTTGGAAATCCGGTTACATTTTGTAATCGAACCTCGATTGCATTCGAACGAGGCAACATATTGCAATAATTTAAACGCAGTTCTGCTTAAAATTCCCATATTCATCCAAAATAACCGAAAATTACAGAATCTGTGACAATAAATTTTATCCGGTAAAAATCAGTAAGGCTAACAACCATCAGGGATTTTCGCAAAAAAATCGATAACGTTTTATTGTTGATCTTCCGGTTCAAAATGATTATGAGCAATGAGAATAACCGGTTAAGCAAGGAAAAACCGGTAGTTTGGAAGGCGCGGTTATTGGAAGTATCGTATTTTGGAATCCGGTTACATTTTGTAATCGAACCTCGATTGCATTCGAACGAGGCAACATATTGCAATAATTTAAACGCAGTTCTGCTTAAAATTCCCATATTCATCCAAAATAACCGAAAATTACAGAATCTGTGACAATAAATTTTATCCGGTAAAAATCAGTAAGGCTAACCATCAGGGATTTTCGCAAAAAAATCGATAACGTTTTATTGTTGATCTTCCGGTTCAAAATGATTATGAGCAATGAGAATAACCGGTTAAGCAAGAAAAAACCAGTAGTTTACATCTGGAAGGCGCGGTTATTGGAAGTATCGTATTTGGAAATCCGGTTACATTTTGTAATCGAACCTCGATTGCATTCGAACGAGGCAACATATTGCAATAATTTTAACGCAGTTCTGCTTAAAATTCCCATATTCATCCAAAGTAACCGAAAATTACAGCATCTGTGACAATAAATTTTATCCGGTAAAAATCAGTAAGGCTAACCATCAGGGATTTTCGCAAAAAATCGATAACGTTTTATTGTTGATCTTCCGGTTCAAAATGGTTATGAGCAATGAGAATAACCGGTTAAGCAAGAAAAAACCGGTAGTTTGGAAGGCGCGGTTATTGGAAGTATCGTATTTTGGAATCCGGTTACATTTTGTAATCGAACCTCGATCGCATTCGAACGAGGCAACATATTGCAATAATTTAAACGCAGTTCTGCTTAAAATTCCCATATTCATTCAAAATAACCGAAAATTACAGAATCTGTGACAATAAATTTTATCCGGTAAAAATCAGTAAGGCTAACCATCAGGGATTTTCGCAAAAAAAATCGATAACGTTTTATTGTTGATCTTCCGGTTCAAAATGGTTATGAGCAATGAGAATAACCGGTTAAGCAAGAAAAAACCGGTAGTTTGGAAGGCGCGGTTATTGGAAGTATCGTATTTTGGAATCCGGTTACATTTTGTAATCGAACCTCGATTGCATTCGAACGAGGCAACATATTGCAATAATTTAAACGCAGTTCTGCTTAAAATTCCCATATTCATCCAAAATAACCGAAAATTACAGAATCTGTGACAATAAATTTTATCCGGTAAAAATCAGTAAGGCTAACCATCAGGGATTTTCGCAAAAAAATCGATAACGTTTTATTGTTGATCTTCCGGTTCAAAATGGTTATGAGCAATGAGAATAACCGGTTAGGCAAGAAAAAACCGGTAGTTTGGAAGGCGCGGTTATTGGAAGTATCGTATTTTGGAATCCGGTTACATTTTGTAATCGAACCTCGATTGCATTCGAACGAGGCAACATATTGCAATAATTTAAACGCAGTTCTGCTTAAAATTCCCATATTCATCCAAAATAACCGAAAATTACAGAATCTGTGACAATAAATTTTATCCGGTAAAAATCAGTAAGGCTAACCATCAGGGATTTTCGCAAAAAAATCGATAACGTTTTATTGTTGATCTTCCGGTTCAAAATGGTTATGAGCAATGAGAATAACCGGTTAAGCAAGAAAAAACCGGTAGTTTGGAAGGCGCGGTTATTGGAAGTATCGTATTTTGGAATCCGGTTACATTTTGTAATCGAACCTCGATTGCATTCGAACGAGGCAACATATTGCAATAATTTTAACGCAGTTCTGCTTAAAATTCCCATATTCATCCAAAGTAACCGAAAATTACAGAATCTGTGACAATAAATTTTATCCGGTAAAAATCAGTAAGGCTAACCATCAGGGATTTTCGCAAAAAAATCGATAACGTTTTATTGTTGATCTTCCGGTTCAAAATGATTATGAGCAATGAGAATAACCGGTTAAGCAAGGAAAAACCGGTAGTTTGGAAGGCGCGGTTATTGGAAGTATCGTATTTTGGAATCCGGTTACATTTTGTAATCGAACCACGATTGCATTCGAACGAGGCAACATATTGCAATAATTTAAACGCAGTTCTGCTTAAAATTCCCATATTCATCCAAAATAACCGAAAATTACAGAATCTGTGACAATAAATTTTATCCGGTAAAAATCAGTAAGGCTAACCATCAGGGATTTTCGCAAAAAAATCGATAACGTTTTATTGTTGATCTTCCGGTTCAAAATGATTATGAGCAATGAGAATAACCGGTTAAGCAAGGAAAAACCGGTAGTTTGGAAGGCGCGGTTATTGGAAGTATCGTATTTTGGAATCCGGTTACATTTTGTAATCGAACCACGATTGCATTCGAACGAGGCAACATATTGCAATAATTTAAACGCAGTTCTGCTTAAAATTCCCATATTCATCCAAAATAACCGAAAATTACAGAATCTGTGACAATAAATTTTATCCGGTAAAAATCAGTAAGGCTAACCATCAGGGATTTTCGCAAAAAAATCGATAACGTTTTATTGTTGATCTTCCGGTTCAAAATGATTATGAGCAATGAGAATAACCGGTTAAGCAAGAAAAAACCAGTAGTTTACATCTGGAAGGCGCGGTTATTGGAAGTATCGTATTTGGAAATCCGGTTACATTTTGTAATCGAACCTCGATTGCATTCGAACGAGGCAACATATTGCAATAATTTTAACGCAGTTCTGCTTAAAATTCCCATATTCATCCAAAATAACCGAAAATTACAGAATCTGTGACAATAAATTTTATCCGGTAAAAATCAGTAAGGCTAACCATCAGGGATTTTCGCAAAAAAATCGATAACGTTTTATTGTTGATCTTCCGGTTCAAAATGATTATGAGCAATGAGAATAACCGGTTAAGCAAGGAAAAACCGGTAGTTTGGAAGGCGCGGTTATTGGAAGTATCGTATTTTGGAATCCGGTTACATTTTGTAATCGAACCTCGATTGCATTCGAACGAGGCAACATATTGCAATAATTTAAACGCAGTTCTGCTTAAAATTCCCATATTCATCCAAAATAACCGAAAATTACAGAATCTGTGACAATAAATTTTATCCGGTAAAAATCAGTAAGGCTAACCATCAGGGATTTTCGCAAAAAAATCGATAACGTTTTATTGTTGATCTTCCGGTTCAAAATGATTATGAGCAATGAGAATAACCGGTTAAGCAAGAAAAAACCAGTAGTTTACATCTGGAAGGCGCGGTTATTGGAAGTATCGTATTTGGAAATCCGGTTACATTTTGTAATCGAACCTCGATTGCATTCGAACGAGGCAACATATTGCAATAATTTTAACGCAGTTCTGCTTAAAATTCCCATATTCATCCAAAGTAACCGAAAATTACAGAATCTGTGACAATAAATTTTATCCGGTAAAAATCAGTAAGGCTAACCATCAGGGATTTTCGCAAAAAAATCGATAACGTTTTATTGTTGATCTTCCGGTTCAAAATGGTTATGAGCAATGAGAATAACCGGTTAAGCAAGAAAAAACCGGTAGTTTGGAAGGCGCGGTTATTGGAAGTATCGTATTTTGGAATCCGGTTACATTTTGTAATCGAACCTCGATCGCATTCGAACGAGGCAACATATTGCAATAATTTAAACGCAGTTCTGCTTAAAATTCCCATATTCATTCAAAATAACCGAAAATTACAGAATCTGTGACAATAAATTTTATCCGGTAAAAATCAGTAAGGCTAACCATCAGGGATTTTCGCAAAAAAATCGATAACGTTTTATTGTTGATCTTCCGGTTCAAAATGGTTATGAGCAATGAGAATAACCGGTTAAGCAAGAAAAAACCGGTAGTTTGGAAGGCGCGGTTATTGGAAGTATCGTATTTTGGAATCCGGTTACATTTTGTAATCGAACCTCGATTGCATTCGAACGAGGCAACATATTGCAATAATTTAAACGCAGTTCTGCTTAAAATTCCCATATTCATCCAAAATAACCGAAAATTACAGAATCTGTGACAATAAATTTTATCCGGTAAAAATCAGTAAGGCTAACCATCAGGGATTTTCGCAAAAAAATCGATAACGTTTTATTGTTGATCTTCCGGTTCAAAATGGTTATGAGCAATGAGAATAACCGGTTAGGCAAGAAAAAACCGGTAGTTTGGAAGGCGCGGTTATTGGAAGTATCGTATTTTGGAATCCGGTTACATTTTGTAATCGAACCTCGATTGCATTCGAACGAGGCAACATATTGCAATAATTTAAACGCAGTTCTGCTTAAAATTCCCATATTCATCCAAAATAACCGAAAATTACAGAATCTGTGACAATAAATTTTATCCGGTAAAAATCAGTAAGGCTAACCATCAGGGATTTTCGCAAAAAAATCGATAACGTTTTATTGTTGATCTTCCGGTTCAAAATGGTTATGAGCAATGAGAATAACCGGTTAAGCAAGAAAAAACCAGTAGTTTACATCTGGAAGGCGCGGTTATTGGAAGTATCGTATTTTGGAATCCGGTTACATTTTGTAACCGAACCTCGATCGCATTCGAACGAGGCAACATATTGCAATAATTTAAACGCAGTTCTGCTTAAAATTCCCATATTCATCCAAAATAACCGAAAATTACAGAATCTGTGACAATAAATTTTATCCGGTAAAAATCAGTAAGGCTAATAACCATCAGGGATTTTCGCAAAAAAATCGATAACGTTTTATTGTTGATCTTCCGGTTCAAAATGGTTATGAGCAATGAGAATAACCGGTTAAGCAAGAAAAAACCGGTGGTTTACATCTTGAAGGCGCGGTTATTGGAAGTATCGTATTTTGGAATCCGGTTACATTTTGTAACCGAACCTCGATCGCATTCGAACGAGGCAACATATTGCAATAATTTAAACGCAGTTCTGCTTAAAATTCCCATATTCATCCAAAATAACCGAAAATTACAGAATCTGTGACAATAAATTTTATCCGGTAAAAATCAGTAAGGCTAACCATCAGGGATTTTCGCAAAAAAATCGATAACGTTTTATTGTTGATCTTCCGGTTCAAAATGGTTATGAGCAATGAGAATAACCGGTTAAGCAAGAAAAAACCGGTAGTTTGGAAGGCGCGGTTATTGGAAGTATCGTATTTTGGAATCCGGTTACATTTTGTAACCGAACCTCGATTGCATTCGAACGAGGCAACATATTGCAATAATTTAAACGCAGTTCTGCTTAAAATTCCCATATTCATCCAAAATAACCGAAAATTACAGAATCTGTAACAATAAATTTTATCCGGTAAAAATCAGTAAGGCTAACCATCAGGGATTTTCGCAAAAAAATCGATAACGTTTTATTGTTGATCTTCCGGTTCAAAATGGTTATGAGCAATGAGAATAACCGGTTAAGCAAGAAAAAACCGGTAGTTTGGAAGGCGCGGTTATTGGAAGTATCGTATTTTGGAATCCGGTTACATTTTGTAATCGAACCTCGATTGCATTCGAACGAGGCAACATATTGCAATAATTTAAACGCAGTTCTGCTTAAAATTCCCATATTCATCCAAAATAACCGAAAATCACAGAATCTGTGACAATAAATTTTATCCGGTAAAAATCAGTAAGGCTAACCATCAGGGATTTTCGCAAAAAAATCGATAACGTTTTATTGTTGATCTTCGGGTTCAAAATGGTTATGAGCAATGAGAATAACCGGTTAGGCAAGAAAAAACCGGTAGTTTGGAAGGCGCGGTTATTGGAAGGATCGTATTTTGGAATCCGGTTACATTTTGTAACCGAACCTCGATCGCATTCGAACGAGGCAACATATTGCAATAATTTAAACGCAGTTCTGCTTAAAATTCCCATATTCATCCAAAATAACCGAAAATTACAGAATCTGTGACAATAAATTTTATCCGGTAAAAATCAGTAAGGCTAACCATCAGGGATTTTCGCAAAAAAATCGATAACGTTTTATTGTTGATCTTCCGGTTCAAAATGGTTATGAGCCATGAGAATAACCGGTTAAGCAAGAAAAAACCAGTAGTTTACATCTGGAAGGCGCGGTTATTGGAAGTATCGTATTTTGAAATCCGGTGACATTTTGTAATCGAACCTCGATTGCATTCGAACGAGGCAACATATTGCAATAATTTAAACGCAGTTCTGCTTAAAATTCCCATATTCATCCAAAATAACCGAAAATTACAGAATCTGTGACAATAAATTTTATTCGGTAAAAATCAGTAAGGCTAACCATCAGGGATTTTCGCAAAAAAATCGATAACGTTTTATTGTTGATCTTCCGGTTCAAAATGGTTATGAGCAATGAGAATAACCGGTTAAGCAAGAAAAAACCGGTGGTTTACATCTTGAAGGCGCGGTTATTGGAAGTATCGTATTTTGGAATCCGGTTACATTTTGTAACCGAACCTCGATCGCATTCGAACGAGGCAACATATTGCAATAATTTAAACGCAGTTCTGCTTAAAATTCCCATATTCATCCAAAATAACCGAAAATTACAGAATCTGTGACAATAAATTTTATCCGGTAAAAATCAGTAAGGCTAACCATCAGGGATTTTCGCAAAAAAATCGATAACGTTTTATTGTTGATCTTCCGGTTCAAAATGGTTATGAGCCATGAGAATAACCGGTTAAGCAAGAAAAAACCAGTAGTTTACATCTGGAAGGCGCGGTTATTGGAAGTATCGTATTTTGAAATCCGGTGACATTTTGTAATCGAACCTCGATTGCATTCGAACGAGGCAACATATTGCAATAATTTAAACGCAGTTCTGCTTAAAATTCCCATATTCATCCAAAATAACCGAAAATTACAGAATCTGTGACAATAAATTTTATTCGGTAAAAATCAGTAAGGCTAACCATCAGGGATTTTCGCAAAAAAATCGATAACGTTTTATTGTTGATCTTCGGGTTCAAAATGGTTATGAGCAATGAGAATAACCGGTTAGGCAAGAAAAAACCGGTAGTTTGGAAGGCGCGGTTATTGGAAGGATCGTATTTTGGAATCCGGTTACATTTTGTAACCGAACCTCGATCGCATTCGAACGAGGCAACATATTGCAATAATTTAAACGCAGTTCTGCTTAAAATTCCCATATTCATCCAAAATAACCGAAAATTACAGAATCTGTGACAATAAATTTTATCCGGTAAAAATCAGTAAGGCTAACCATCAGGGATTTTCGCAAAAAAATCGATAACGTTTTATTGTTGATCTTCCGGTTCAAAATGGTTATGAGCCATGAGAATAACCGGTTAAGCAAGAAAAAACCAGTAGTTTACATCTGGAAGGCGCGGTTATTGGAAGTATCGTATTTTGAAATCCGGTGACATTTTGTAATCGAACCTCGATTGCATTCGAACGAGGCAACATATTGCAATAATTTAAACGCAGTTCTGCTTAAAATTCCCATATTCATCCAAAATAACCGAAAATTACAGAATCTGTGACAATAAATTTTATTCGGTAAAAATCAGTAAGGCTAACCATCAGGGATTTTCGCAAAAAAATCGATAACGTTTTATTGTTGATCTTCGGGTTCAAAATGGTTATGAGCAATGAGAATAACCGGTTAGGCAAGAAAAAACCGGTAGTTTGGAAGGCGCGGTTATTGGAAGGATCGTATTTTGGAATCCGGTTACATTTTGTAACCGAACCTCGATCGCATTCGAACGAGGCAACATATTGCAATAATTTAAACGCAGTTCTGCTTAAAATTCCCATATTCATCCAAAATAACCGAAAATTACAGAATCTGTGACAATAAATTTTATCCGGTAAAAATCAGTAAGGCTAACCATCAGGGATTTTCGCAAAAAAATCGATAACGTTTTATTGTTGATCTTCCGGTTCAAAATGGTTATGAGCAATGAGAATAACCGGTTAAGCAAGAAAAAACCGGTAGTTTGGAAGGCGCGGTTATTGGAAGGATCGTATTTTGGAATCCGGTTACATTTTGTAACCGAACCTCGATCGCATTCGAACGAGGCAACATATTGCAATAATTTAAACGTAGTTCTGCTTAAAATTCCCATATTCATCCAAAATAACCGAAAATTACAGAATCTGTGACAATAAATTTTATTCGGTAAAAATCAGTAAGGCTAACCATCAGGGATTTTCGCAAAAAAATCGATAACGTTTTATTGTTGATCTTCCGGTTCAAAATGGTTATGAGCCATGAGAATAACCGGTTAAGCAAGAAAAAACCAGTAGTTTACATCTGGAAGGCGCGGTTATTGGAAGTATCGTATTTTGAAATCCGGTGACATTTTGTAATCGAACCTCGATTGCATTCGAACGAGGCAACATATTGCAATAATTTAAACGCAGTTCTGCTTAAAATTCCCATATTCATCCAAAATAACCGAAAATTACAGAATCTGTGACAATAAATTTTATTCGGTAAAAATCAGTAAGGCTAACCATCAGGGATTTTCGCAAAAAAATCGATAACGTTTTATTGTTGATCTTCCGGTTCAAAATGGTTATGAGCAATGAGAATAACCGGTTAAGCAAGAAAAAACCGGTGGTTTACATCTTGAAGGCGCGGTTATTGGAAGTATCGTATTTTGGAATCCGGTTACATTTTGTAACCGAACCTCGATCGCATTCGAACGAGGCAACATATTGCAATAATTTAAACGCAGTTCTGCTTAAAATTCCCATATTCATCCAAAATAACCGAAAATTACAGAATCTGTGACAATAAATTTTATCCGGTAAAAATCAGTAAGGCTAACCATCACGGATTTTCGCAAAAAAATCGATAACGTTTTATTGTTGATCTTCCGGTTCAAAATGGTTATGAGCAATGAGAATAACCGGTTAAGCAAGAAAAAACCGGTAGTTTGGAAGGCGCGGTTATTGGAAGTATCGTATTTTGGAATCCGGTTACATTTTGTAACCGAACCTCGATTGCATTCGAACGAGGCAACATATTGCAATAATTTAAACGCAGTTCTGCTTAAAATTCCCATATTCATCCAAAATAACCGAAAATTACAGAATCTGTAACAATAAATTTTATCCGGTAAAAATCAGTAAGGCTAACCATCAGGGATTTTCGCAAAAAAATCGATAACGTTTTATTGTTGATCTTCCGGTTCAAAATGGTTATGAGCAATGAGAATAACCGGTTAAGCAAGAAAAAACCGGTAGTTTGGAAGGCGCGGTTATTGGAAGTATCGTATTTTGGAATCCGGTTACATTTTGTAACCGAACCTCGATCGCATTCGAACGAGGCAACATATTGCAATAATTTAAACGCAGTTCTGCTTAAAATTCCCATATTCATCCAAAATAATCGAAAATTACAGAATCTGTGACAATAAATTTTATCCGGTAAAAATCAGTAAGGAACCATCAGGGATTTTCGAAAAAAAATCGATAACGTTTTATTGTTGATCTTCCGGTTCAAAATGGTTATGAGCCATGAGAATAACCGGTTAAGCAAGAAAAAACCGGTAGTTTGGAAGGCGCGGTTATTGGAAGTATCGTATTTTGGAATCCGGTTACATTTTGTAACCGAACCTCGATCGCATTCGAACGAGGCAACATATTGCAATAATTTAAACGCAGTTGTGCTTAAAATTCCCATATTCATCCAAAATAACCGAAAATTACAGAACCTGTGACAATAAATTTTATCCGGTAAAAATCAGTAAGGCTAACCATCAGGGATTTTCGCAAAAAAATCGATAACGTTTTATTGTTGATCTTCCGGTTCAAAATGGTTATGAGCAATGAGAATAACCGGTTAAGCAAGAAAAAACCGGTTGTTTGGAAGGCGCGGTTATTGGAAGGATCGTATTTTGGAATCCGGTTACATTTTGTAACCGAACCTCGATCGCATTCGAACGAGGCAACATATTGCAATAATTTAAACGCAGTTCTGCTTAAAATTCCCATATTCATCCAAAATAACCGAAAATTACAGAATCTGTGACAATAAATTTTATCCGGTAAAAATCAGTAAGGCTAACCATCAGGGATTTTCGCAAAAAAATCGATAACGTTTTATTGTTGATCTTCCGGTTCAAAATTATTATGAGCAATGAGAATAACCGGTTAAGCAAGAAAATACCGGTAGTTTGGAAGGCGCGGTTATTGGAAGTATCGTATTTTGGAATCCGGTTACATTTTGTAACCGAACCTCGATTGCATTCGAACGAGGCAACATATTGCAATAATTTAAACGCAGTTCTGCTTAAAATTCCCATATTCATCCAAAATAACCGAAAATTACAGAATCTGTGACAATAAATTTTATCCGGTAAAAATCAGTAAGGCTAACCATCAGGGATTTTCGCAAAAAAATCGATAACGTTTTATTGTTGATCTTCCGGTTCAAAATGGTTATGAGCCATGAGAATAACCGGTTAAGCAAGAAAAAACCGGTAGTTTGGAAGGCGCGGTTATTGGAAGTATCGTATTTTGGAATCCGGTTACATTTTGTAACCGAACCTCGATTGCATTCGAACGAGGCAACATATTGCAATAATTTAAACGCAGTTCTGCTTAAAATTCCCATATTCATCCAAAATAACCGAAAATTACAGAATCTGTGACAATAAATTTTATCCGGTAAAAATCAGTAAGGCTAACCATCAGGGATTTTCGCAAAAAAATCGATAACGTTTTATTGTTGATCTTCCGGTTCAAAATGGTTATGAGCAATGAGAATAACCGGTTAAGCAAGAAAATACCGGTAGTTTGGAAGGCGCGGTTATTGGAAGTATCGTAGTTTGGAATCCGGTTACATTTTGTAACCGAACCTCGATCGCATTCGAACGAGGCAACATATTGCAATAATTTAAACGCAGTTCTGCTTAAAATTCCCATATTCATCCAAAATAACCGAAAATTACAGAATCTGTGACAATAAATTTTATCCGGTAAAAATCAGTAAGGCTAACCATCAGGGATTTTCGCAAAAAAATCGATAACGTTTTATTGTTGATCTTCCGGTTCAAAATGGTTATGAGCAATGAGAATAACCGGTTAAGCAAGAAAAAACCGGTAGTTTGGAAGGCGCGGTTATTGGAAGTATCGTATTTTGGAATCCGGTTACATTTTGTAACCGAACCTCGATCGCATTCGAACGAGGCAACATATTGCAATAATTTAAACGCAGTTCTGCTTAAAATTCCCATATTCATCCAAAATAACCGAAAATTACAGAACCTGTGACAATAAATTTTATCCGGTAAAAATCAGTAAGGCTACCCATCAGGGATTTTCGCAAAAAAATCGATAACGTTTTATTGTTGATCTTCCGGTTAAAAATGGTTATGAGCAATGAGAATAACCGGTTAAGCAAGAAGAAAACGGTAGTTTGGAAGGCGTGGTTATTGGAAGGATCGTATTTTGGGATCCGGTTACATTTTGTAACCGAACCTCGATCGCATTCGAACGAGGCAACATATTGCAATAATTTAAACGCAGTTCTGCTTAAAATTCCCATATTCATCCAAAATAACCGAAAATTACAGAACCTGTGACAATAAATTTTATCCGGTAAAAATCAGTAAGGCTACCCATCAGGGATTTTCGCAAAAAAATCGATAACGTTTTATTGTTGATCTTCCGGTTAAAAATAGTTATGAGCAATGAGAATAACCGGTTAAGCAAGAAAAAACCGGTAGTTTGGAAGGCGCGGTTATTGGAAGTATCGTATTTTGGAATCCGGTTACATTTTGTAACCGAACCTCGATTGCATTCGAACGAGGCAACATATTGCAATAATTTAAACGCAGTTCTGCTTAAAATTCCCATATTCATTCAAAATAACCGAAAATTACAGAATCTGTGACAATAAATTTTATCCGGTAAAAATCAGTAAGGCTAACCATCAGGGATTTTCGCAAAAAAATCGATAACGTTTTATTGTTGATCTTCCGGTTCAAAATGGTTATGAGCAATGAGAATAATCGGTTAAGCAAGAAAAAACCGGTAGTTTGGAAGGCGCGGTTATTGGAAGTATCGTATTTTGGAACCCGGTTACATTTTGTAATCGAACCTCGATCGCATTCGAACGAGGCAACATATTGCAATAATTTAAACGCAGTTCTGCTTAAAATTCCCATATTCATTCAAAATAACCGAAAATTACAGAATCTGTGACAATAAATTTTATCCGGTAAAAATCAGTAAGGCTAACCATCAGGGATTTTCGCAAAAAAATCGATAACGTTTTATTGTTGATCTTCCGGTTCAAAATGGTTATGAGCAATGAGAATAACCGGTTAAGCAAGAAAAAACCGGTAGTTTGGAAGGCGCGGTTATTGGAAGTATCGTATTTTGGAATCCGGTTACATTTTGTAATCGAACCTCGATCGCATTCGAACGAGGCAACATATTGCAATAATTTAAACGCAGTTCTGCTTAAAATTCCCATATTCATTCAAAATAACCGAAAATTACAGAATCTGTGACAATAAATTTTATCCGGTAAAAATCAGTAAGGCTAACCATCAGGGATTTTCGCAAAAAAATCGATAACGTTTTATTGTTGATCTTCCGGTTCAAAATGGTTATGAGCAATGAGAATAACCGGTTAAGCAAGAAAAAACCGGTAGTTTGGAAGGCGCGGTTATTGGAAGTATCGTATTTTGGAATCCGGTTACATTTTGTAATCGAACCTCGATCGCATTCGAACGAGGCAACATATTGCAATAATTTAAACGCAGTTCTGCTTAAAATTCCCATATTCATTCAAAATAACCGAAAATTACAGAATCTGTGACAATAAATTTTATCCGGTAAAAATCAGTAAGGCTAACCATCAGGGATTTTCGCAAAAAAATCGATAACGTTTTATTGTTGATCTTCCGGTTCAAAATGGTTATGAGCAATGAGAATAACCGGTTAAGCAAGAAAAAACCGGTAGTTTGGAAGGCGCGGTTATTGGAAGTATCGTATTTTGGAATCCGGTTACATTTTGTAATCGAACCTCGATTGCATTCGAACGAGGCAACATATTGCAATAATTTAAACGCAGTTCTGCTTAAAATTCCCATATTCATCCAAAATAACCGAAAATTACAGAATCTGTGACAATAAATTTTATCCGGTAAAAATCAGTAAGGCTAACCATCAGGGATTTTCGCAAAAAAATCGATAACGTTTTATTGTTGATCTTCCGGTTCAAAATGGTTATGAGCAATGAGAATAACCGGTTAGGCAAGAAAAAACCGGTAGTTTGGAAGGCGCGGTTATTGGAAGTATCGTATTTTGGAATCCGGTTACATTTTGTAATCGAACCTCGATTGCATTCGAACGAGGCAACATATTGCAATAATTTAAACGCAGTTCTGCTTAAAATTCCCATATTCATCCAAAATAACCGAAAATTACAGAATCTGTGACAATAAATTTTATCCGGTAAAAATCAGTAAGGCTAACCATCAGGGATTTTCGCAAAAAAATCGATAACGTTTTATTGTTGATCTTCCGGTTCAAAATGGTTATGAGCAATGAGAATAACCGGTTAAGCAAGAAAAAACCGGTAGTTTGGAAGGCGCGGTTATTGGAAGTATCGTATTTTGGAATCCGGTTACATTTTGTAATCGAACCTCGATCGCATTCGAACGAGGCAACATATTGCAATAATTTAAACGCAGTTCTGCTTAAAATTCCCATATTCATTCAAAATAACCGAAAATTACAGAATCTGTGACAATAAATTTTATCCGGTAAAAATCAGTAAGGCTAACCATCAGGGATTTTCGCAAAAAAATCGATAACGTTTTATTGTTGATCTTCCGGTTCAAAATGGTTATGAGCAATGAGAATAACCGGTTAAGCAAGAAAAAACCGGTAGTTTGGAAGGCGCGGTTATTGGAAGTATCGTATTTTGGAATCCGGTTACATTTTGTAATCGAACCTCGATTGCATTCGAACGAGGCAACATATTGCAATAATTTAAACGCAGTTCTGCTTAAAATTCCCATATTCATCCAAAATAACCGAAAATTACAGAATCTGTGACAATAAATTTTATCCGGTAAAAATCAGTAAGGCTAACCATCAGGGATTTTCGCAAAAAAATCGATAACGTTTTATTGTTGATCTTCCGGTTCAAAATGATTATGAGCAATGAGAATAACCGGTTAAGCAAGGAAAAACCGGTAGTTTGGAAGGCGCGGTTATTGGAAGTATCGTATTTTGGAATCCGGTTACATTTTGTAACCGAACCTCGATTGCATTCGAACGAGGCAACATATTGCAATAATTTAAACGCAGTTCTGCTTAAAATTCCCATATTCATCCAAAATAACCGAAAATTACAGAATCTGTGACAATAAATTTTATCCGGTTAAAATCAGTAAGGCTAACCCATCAGGGATTTTCGCAGAAAAAATCGATAACGTTTTATTGTTGATCTTCCGGTTCAAAATGGTTATGAGCAATGAGAATAACCGGTTAAGCAAGAAAAAACCGGTAGTTTGGAAGGCGCGGTTATTGGAAGGATCGTATTTTGGAATCCGGTTACATTTTGTAACCGAACCTCGATCGCATTCGAACGAGGCAACATATTGCAATAATTTAAACGCAGTTCTGCTTAAAATTCCCATATTCATCCAAAATAACCGAAAATTACAGAATCTGTGACAATAAATTTTATTCGGTAAAAATCAGTAAGGCTAACCATCAGGGATTTTCGCAAAAAAATCGATAACGTTTTATTGTTGATCTTCCGGTTCAAAATGGTTATGAGCCATGAGAATAACCGGTTAAGCAAGAAAAAACCAGTAGTTTACATCTGGAAGGCGCGGTTATTGGAAGTATCGTATTTTGAAATCCGGTGACATTTTGTAATCGAACCTCGATTGCATTCGAACGAGGCAACATATTGCAATAATTTAAACGCAGTTCTGCTTAAAATTCCCATATTCATCCAAAATAACCGAAAATTACAGAATCTGTGACAATAAATTTTATCCGGTAAAAATCAGTAAGGCTAATAACCATCAGGGATTTTCGCAAAAAAATCGATAACGTTTTATTGTTGATCTTCCGGTTCAAAATGGTTATGAGCAATGAGAATAACCGGTTAAGCAAGAAAAAACCGGTGGTTTACATCTTGAAGGCGCGGTTATTGGAAGTATCGTATTTTGGAATCCGGTTACATTTTGTAACCGAACCTCGATCGCATTCGAACGAGGCAACATATTGCAATAATTTAAACGCAGTTCTGCTTAAAATTCCCATATTCATCCAAAATAACCGAAAATTACAGAATCTGTGACAATAAATTTTATCCGGTAAAAATCAGTAAGGCTAACCATCACGGATTTTCGCAAAAAAATCGATAACGTTTTATTGTTGATCTTCCGGTTCAAAATGGTTATGAGCAATGAGAATAACCGGTTAAGCAAGAAAAAACCGGTAGTTTGGAAGGCGCGGTTATTGGAAGTATCGTATTTTGGAATCCGGTTACATTTTGTAACCGAACCTCGATTGCATTCGAACGAGGCAACATATTGCAATAATTTAAACGCAGTTCTGCTTAAAATTCCCATATTCATCCAAAATAACCGAAAATTACAGAATCTGTAACAATAAATTTTATCCGGTAAAAATCAGTAAGGCTAACCATCAGGGATTTTCGCAAAAAAATCGATAACGTTTTATTGTTGATCTTCCGGTTCAAAATGGTTATGAGCAATGAGAATAACCGGTTAAGCAAGAAAAAACCGGTAGTTTGGAAGGCGCGGTTATTGGAAGTATCGTATTTTGGAATCCGGTTACATTTTGTAATCGAACCTCGATTGCATTCGAACGAGGCAACATATTGCAATAATTTAAATTCAGTTCTGCTTAAAATTCCCATATTCATCCAAAATAACCGAAAATCACAGAATCTGTGACAATAAATTTTATCCGGTAAAAATCAGTAAGGCTAACCATCAGGGATTTTCGCAAAAAAATCGATAACGTTTTATTGTTGATCTTCGCGTTCAAAATGGTTATGAGCAATGAGAATAACCGGTTAGGCAAGAAAAAACCGGTAGTTTGGAAGGCGCGGTTATTGGAAGTATCGTATTTTGAAATTCGGTTACATTTTGTAATCGAACCTCGATCGCATTCGAACGAGGCAACATATTGCAATAATTTAAACGCAGTTCTGCTTAAAATTCCCATATTCATCCAAAATAACCGAAAATTACAGAATCTGTGACAATAAATTTTATCCGGTTAAAATCAGTAAGGCTAACCCATCAGGGATTTTCGCAAAAAAAATCGATAACGTTTTATTGTTGATCTTCCGGTTCAAAATGGTTATGAGCCATGAGAATAACCGGTTAAGCAAGAAAAAACCAGTAGTTTACATCTGGAAGGCGCGGTTATTGGAAGTATCGTATTTTGAAATCCGGTGACATTTTGTAATCGAACCTCGATTGCATTCGAACGAGGCAACATATTGCAATAATTTAAACGCAGTTCTGCTTAAAATTCCCATATTCATCCAAAATAACCGAAAATTACAGAACCTGTGACAATAAATTTTATCCGGTAAAAATCAGTAAGGCTAACCATCAGGGATTTTCGCAAAAAAATCGATAACGTTTTATTGTTGATCTTCCGGTTCAAAATGGTTATGAGCAATGAGAATAACCGGTTAAGCAAGAAAAAACCGGTAGTTTGGAAGGCGCGGTTATTGGAAGGATCGTATTTTGGAATCCGGTTACATTTTGTAACCGAACCTCGATCGCATTCGAACGAGGCAACATATTGCAATAATTTAAACGCAGTTCTGCTTAAAATTCCCATATTCATCCAAAATAACCGAAAATTACAGAATCTGTGACAATAAATTTTATCCGGTAAAAATCAGTAAGGCTAACCATCAGGGATTTTCGCAAAAAAATCGATAACGTTTTATTGTTGATCTTCCGGTTCAAAATGGTTATGAGCCATGAGAATAACCGGTTAAGCAAGAAAAAACCAGTAGTTTACATCTGGAAGGCGCGGTTATTGGAAGTATCGTATTTTGAAATCCGGTGACATTTTGTAATCGAACCTCGATTGCATTCGAACGAGGCAACATATTGCAATAATTTAAACGTAGTTCTGCTTAAAATTCCCATATTCATCCAAAATAACCGAAAATTACAGAATCTGTGACAATAAATTTTATTCGGTAAAAATCAGTAAGGCTAACCATCAGGGATTTTCGCAAAAAAATCGATAACGTTTTATTGTTGATCTTCCGGTTCAAAATGGTTATGAGCCATGAGAATAACCGGTTAAGCAAGAAAAAACCAGTAGTTTACATCTGGAAGGCGCGGTTATTGGAAGTATCGTATTTTGAAATCCGGTGACATTTTGTAATCGAACCTCGATTGCATTCGAACGAGGCAACATATTGCAATAATTTAAACGCAGTTCTGCTTAAAATTCCCATATTCATCCAAAATAACCGAAAATTACAGAATCTGTGACAATAAATTTTATTCGGTAAAAATCAGTAAGGCTAACCATCAGGGATTTTCACAAAAAAATCGATAACGTTTTATTGTTGATCTTCCGGTTCAAAATGGTTATGAGCCATGAGAATAACCGGTTAAGCAAGAAAAAACCGGTGGTTTACATCTTGAAGGCGCGGTTATTGGAAGTATCGTATTTTGGAATCCGGTTACATTTTGTAACCGAACCTCGATCGCATTCGAACGAGGCAACATATTGCAATAATTTAAACGCAGTTCTGCTTAAAATTCCCATATTCATCCAAAATAACCGAAAATTACAGAATCTGTGACAATAAATTTTATCCGGTAAAAATCAGTAAGGCTAACCATCACGGATTTTCGCAAAAAAATCGATAACGTTTTATTGTTGATCTTCCGGTTCAAAATGGTTATGAGCAATGAGAATAACCGGTTAAGCAAGAAAAAACCGGTAGTTTGGAAGGCGCGGTTATTGGAAGTATCGTATTTTGGAATCCGGTTACATTTTGTAACCGAACCTCGATTGCATTCGAACGAGGCAACATATTGCAATAATTTAAACGCAGTTCTGCTTAAAATTCCCATATTCATCCAAAATAACCGAAAATTACAGAATCTGTAACAATAAATTTTATCCGGTAAAAATCAGTAAGGCTAACCATCAGGGATTTTCGCAAAAAAATCGATAACGTTTTATTGTTGATCTTCCGGTTCAAAATGGTTATGAGCAATGAGAATAACCGGTTAAGCAAGAAAAAACCGGTAGTTTGGAAGGCGCGGTTATTGGAAGTATCGTATTTTGGAATCCGGTTACATTTTGTAACCGAACCTCGATCGCATTCGAACGAGGCAACATATTGCAATAATTTAAACGCAGTTCTGCTTAAAATTCCCATATTCATCCAAAATAATCGAAAATTACAGAATCTGTGACAATAAATTTTATCCGGTAAAAATCAGTAAGGAACCATCAGGGATTTTCGAAAAAAAATCGATAACGTTTTATTGTTGATCTTCCGGTTCAAAATGGTTATGAGCCATGAGAATAACCGGTTAAGCAAGAAAAAACCGGTAGTTTGGAAGGCGCGGTTATTGGAAGTATCGTATTTTGGAATCCGGTTACATTTTGTAACCGAACCTCGATCGCATTCGAACGAGGCAACATATTGCAATAATTTAAACGCAGTTCTGCTTAAAATTCCCATATTCATCCAAAATAACCGAAAATTACAGAACCTGTGATAATAAATTTTATCCGGTAAAAATCAGTAAGGCTAACCATCAGGGATTTTCGCAAAAAAATCGATAACGTTTTATTGTTGATCTTCCGGTTCAAAATGGTTATGAGCAATGAGAATAACCGGTTAAGCAAGAAAAAACCGGTTGTTTGGAAGGCGCGGTTATTGGAAGGATCGTATTTTGGAATCCGGTTACATTTTGTAACCGAACCTCGATCGCATTCGAACGAGGCAACATATTGCAATAATTTAAACGCAGTTCTGCTTAAAATTCCCATATTCATCCAAAATAACCGAAAATTACAGAATCTGTGACAATAAATTTTATCCGGTAAAAATCAGTAAGGCTAACCATCACGGATTTTCGCAAAAAAATCGATAACGTTTTATTGTTGATCTTCCGGTTCAAAATGGTTATGAGCAATGAGAATAACCGGTTAAGCAAGAAAAAACCGGTAGTTTGGAAGGCGCGGTTATTGGAAGTATCGTATTTTGGAATCCGGTTACATTTTGTAACCGAACCTCGATTGCATTCGAACGAGGCAACATATTGCAATAATTTAAACGCAGTTCTGCTTAAAATTCCCATATTCATCCAAAATAACCGAAAATTACAGAATCTGTAACAATAAATTTTATCCGGTAAAAATCAGTAAGGCTAACCATCAGGGATTTTCGCAAAAAAATCGATAACGTTTTATTGTTGATCTTCCGGTTCAAAATGGTTATGAGCAATGAGAATAACCGGTTAAGCAAGAAAAAACCGGTAGTTTGGAAGGCGCGGTTATTGGAAGTATCGTATTTTGGAATCCGGTTACATTTTGTAACCGAACCTCGATCGCATTCGAACGAGGCAACATATTGCAATAATTTAAACGCAGTTCTGCTTAAAATTCCCATATTCATCCAAAATAATCGAAAATTACAGAATCTGTGACAATAAATTTTATCCGGTAAAAATCAGTAAGGAACCATCAGGGATTTTCGAAAAAAAATCGATAACGTTTTATTGTTGATCTTCCGGTTCAAAATGGTTATGAGCCATGAGAATAACCGGTTAAGCAAGAAAAAACCGGTAGTTTGGAAGGCGCGGTTATTGGAAGTATCGTATTTTGGAATCCGGTTACATTTTGTAACCGAACCTCGATCGCATTCGAACGAGGCAACATATTGCAATAATTTAAACGCAGTTCTGCTTAAAATTCCCATATTCATCCAAAATAACCGAAAATTACAGAATCTGTGACAATAAATTTTATCCGGTAAAAATCAGTAAGGCTAACTAACCATCAGGGATTTTCGCAAAAAAATCGATAACGTTTTATTGTTGATCTTCCGGTTCAAAATGGTTATGAGCCATGAGAATAAACGGTTAAGCAAGAAAAAACCGGTAGTTTGGAAGGCGCGGTTATTGGAAGTATCGTATTTTGGAATCCGGTTACATTTTGTAACCGAACCTCGATTGCATTCGAACGAGGCAACATATTGCAATAATTTAAACGCAGTTCTGCTTAAAATTCCCATATTCATCCAAAATAACCGAAAATTACAGAATCTGTGACAATAAATTTTATCCGGTAAAAATCAGTAAGGCTAACCATCAGGGATTTTCGCAAAAAAATCGATAACGTTTTATTGTTGATCTTCCGGTTCAAAATGGTTATGAGCCATGAGAATAACCGGTTAAGCAAGAAAATACCGGTAGTTTGGAAGGCGCGGTTATTGGAAGTATCGTATTTTGGAATCCGGTTACATTTTGTAACCGAACCTCGATCGCATTCGAACGAGGCAACATATTGCAATAATTTAAACGCAGTTCTGCTTAAAATTCCCATATTCATCCAAAATAACCGAAAATTACAGAATCTGTGACAATAAATTTTATCCGGTAAAAATCAGTAAGGCTAACCATCAGGGATTTTCGCAAAAAAATCGATAACGTTTTATTGTTGATCTTCCGGTTCAAAATGGTTATGAGCCATGAGAATAACCGGTTAAGCAAGAAAAAACCGGTAGTTTGGAAGGCGCGGTTATTGGAAGTATCGTATTTTGGAATCCGGTTACATTTTGTAACCGAACCTCGATTGCATTCGAACGAGGCAACATATTGCAATAATTTAAACGCAGTTCTGCTTAAAATTCCCATATTCATCCAAAATAACCGAAAATTACAGAATCTGTGACAATAAATTTTATCCGGTAAAAATCAGTAAGGCTAACCATCAGGGATTTTCGCAAAAAAATCGATAACGTTTTATTGTTGATCTTCCGGTTCAAAATGGTTATGAGCAATGAGAATAACCGGTTAAGCAAGAAAAAACCGGTAGTTTGGAAGGCGCGGTTATTGGAAGTATCGTATTTTGGAATCCGGTTACATTTTGTAACCGAACCTCGATCGCATTCGAACGAGGCAACATATTGCAATAATTTAAACGCAGTTCTGCTTAAAATTCCCATATTCATCCAAAATAACCGAAAATTACAGAATCTGTGACAATAAATTTTATCCGGTAAAAATCAGTAAGGCTAACCATCAGGGATTTTCGCAAAAAAAATCGATAACGTTTTATTGTTGATCTTCCGGTTCAAAATGGTTATGAGCAATGAGAATAACCGGTTAAGCAAGAAAAAACCGGTAGTTTGGAAGGCGCGGTTATTGGAAGTATCGTATTTTGGAATCCGGTTACATTTTGTAACCGAACCTCGATCGCATTCGAACGAGGCAACATATTGCAATAATTTAAACGCAGTTCTGCTTAAAATTCCCATATTCATCCAAAATAACCGAAAATTACAGAATCTGTGACAATAAATTTTATCCGGTAAAAATCAGTAAGGCTAACCATCAGGGATTTTCGCAAAAAAATCGATAACGTTTTATTGTTGATCTTCCGGTTCAAAATGATTATGAGCAATGAGAATAACCAGTTAAGCAAGAAAAAACCGGTAGTTTACATCTGGAAGGCGCGGTTATTGGAAGTATCGTATTTTGGAATCCGGTTACATTTTGTAACCGAACCTCGATCGCATTCGAACGAGGCAACATATTGCAATAATTTAAACGCAGTTCTGCTTAAAATTCCCATATTCATCCAAAATAACCGAAAATTACAGAACCTGTGACAATAAATTTTATCCGGTAAAAATCAGTAAGGCTACCCATCAGGGATTTTCGCAAAAAAATCGATAACGTTTTATTGTTGATCTTCCGGTTAAAAATGGTTATGAGCAATGAGAATAACCGGTTAAGCAAGAAAAAAACGGTAGTTTGGAAGGCGTGGTTATTGGAAGGATCGTATTTTGGGATCCGGTTACATTTTGTAACCGAACCTCGATCGCATTCGAACGAGGCAACATATTGCAATAATTTAAACGCAGTTCTGCTTAAAATTCCCATATTCATCCAAAATAACCGAAAATTACAGAACCTGTGACAATAAATTTTATCCGGTAAAAATCAGTAAGGCTACCCATCAGGGATTTTCGCAAAAAAATCGATAACGTTTTATTGTTGATCTTCCGGTTAAAAATAGTTATGAGCAATGAGAATAACCGGTTAAGCAAGAAAAAACCGGTAGTTTGGAAGGCGCGGTTATTGGAAGTATCGTATTTTGGAATCCGGTTACATTTTGTAACCGAACCTCGATTGCATTCGAACGAGGCAACATATTGCAATAATTTAAACGCAGTTCTGCTTAAAATTCCCATATTCATTCAAAATAACCGAAAATTACAGAATCTGTGACAATAAATTTTATCCGGTAAAAATCAGTAAGGCTAACCATCAGGGATTTTCGCAAAAAAATCGATAACGTTTTATTGTTGATCTTCCGGTTCAAAATGGTTATGAGCAATGAGAATAATCGGTTAAGCAAGAAAAAACCGGTAGTTTGGAAGGCGCGGTTATTGGAAATATCGTATTTTGGAACCCGGTTACATTTTGTAACCGAACCTCGATTGCATTCGAACGAGGCAACATATTGCAATAATTTAAACGCAGTTCTGCTTAAAATTCCCATATTCATCCAAAATAACCGAAAATTACAGAATCTGTGACAATAAATTTTATCCGGTAAAAATCAGTAAGGCTAACCATCAGGGATTTTCGCAAAAAAATCGATAACGTTTTATTGTTGATCTTCCGGTTCAAAATGGTTATGAGCCATGAGAATAACCGGTTAAGCAAGAAAAAACCAGTAGTTTACATCTGGAAGGCGCGGTTATTGGAAGTATCGTATTTTGAAATCCGATGACATTTTGTAATCGAACCTCGATTGCATTCGAACGAGGCAACATATTGCAATAATTTAAACGCAGTTCTGCTTAAAATTCCCATATTCATCCAAAATAACCGAAAATTACAGAATCTGTGACAATAAATTTTATCCGGTAAAAATCAGTAAGGCTAACCATCAGGGATTTTCGCAAAAAAATCGATAACGTTTTATTGTTGATCTTCCGGTTCAAAATTATTATGAGCAATGAGAATAACCGGTTAAGCAAGAAAAAACCGGTAGTTTGGAAGGCGCGGTTATTGGAAGTATCGTATTTTGGAATCCGGTTACATTTTGTAACCGAACCTCGATCGCATTCGAACGAGGCAACATATTGCAATAATTTAAACGCAGTTCTGCTTAAAATTCCCATATTCATCCAAAATAACCGAAAATTACAGAACCTGTGACAATAAATTTTATCCGGTAAAAATCAGTAAGGCTAGCCATCAGGGATTTTCGCAAAAAAATCGATAACGTTTTATTGTTGATCTTCCGGTTCAAAATGGTTATGAGCAATGAGAATAACCGGTTAAGCAAGAAAAAACCGGTAGTTTGGAAGGCGCGGTTATTGGAAGGATCGTATTTTGGAATCCGGTTACATTTTGTAACCGAACCTCGATCGCATTCGAACGAGGCAACATATTGCAATAATTTAAACGCAGTTCTGCTTAAAATTCCCATATTCATCCAAAATAACCGAAAATTACAGAATCTGTGACAATAAATTTTACCCGGTAAAAATCAGTAAGGCTAACCATCAGGGATTTTCGCAAAAAAATCGATAACGTTTTATTGTTGATCTTCCGGTTCAAAATGGTTATGAGCCATGAGAATAACCGGTTAAGCAAGAAAAAACCAGTAGTTTACATCTGGAAGGCGCGGTTATTGGAAGTATCGTATTTTGAAATCCGGTGACATTTTGTAATCGAACCTCGATTGCATTCGAACGAGGCAACATATTGCAATAATTTAAACGCAGTTCTGCTTAAAATTCCCATATTCATCCAAAATAACCGAAAATTACAGAATCTGTGACAATAAATTTTATCCGGTAAAAATCAGTAAGGCTAACCATCAGGGATTTTCGCAAAAAAATCGATAACGTTTTATTGTTGATCTTCCGGTTCAAAATGGTTATGAGCCATGAGAATAACCGGTTAAGCAAGAAAAAACCGGTAGTTTGGAAGGCGCGGTTATTGGAAGTATCGTATTTTGGAATCCGGTTACATTTTGTAACCGAACCTCGATTGCATTCGAACGAGGCAACATATTGCAATAATTTAAACGCAGTTCTGCTTAAAATTCCCATATTCATCCAAAATAACCGAAAATTACAGAATCTGTGACAATAAATTTTATCCGGTAAAAATCAGTAAGGCTAACTAACCATCAGGGATTTTCGCAAAAAAATCGATAACGTTTTATTGTTGATCTTCCGGTTCAAAATGGTTATGAGCCATGAGAATAACCGGTTAAGCAAGAAAAAACCGGTAGTTTGGAAGGCGCGGTTATTGGAAGTATCGTATTTTGGAATCCGGTTACATTTTGTAACCGAACCTCGATTGCATTCGAACGAGGCAACATATTGCAATAATTTAAACGCAGTTCTGCTTAAAATTCCCATATTCATCCAAAATAACCGAAAATTACAGAATCTGTGACAATAAATTTTATCCGGTAAAAATCAGTAAGGCTAACCATCAGGGATTTTCGCAAAAAAATCGATAACGTTTTATTGTTGATCTTCCGGTTCAAAATGGTTATGAGCCATGAGAATAACCGGTTAAGCAAGAAAAAACCGGTAGTTTGGAAGGCGCGGTTATTGGAAGTATCGTATTTTGGAATCCGGTTACATTTTGTAACCGAACCTCGATTGCATTCGAACGAGGCAACATATTGCAATAATTTAAACGCAGTTCTGCTTAAAATTCCCATATTCATCCAAAATAACCGAAAATTACAGAATCTGTGACAATAAATTTTATCCGGTAAAAATCAGTAAGGCTAACCATCAGGGATTTTCGCAAAAAAATCGATAACGTTTTATTGTTGATCTTCCGGGTAAAAATGGTTATGAGCAATGAGAATAACCGGTTAAGCAAGAAAAAACCGGTAGTTTGGAAGGCGCGGTTATTGGAAGTATCGTATTTTGGAATCCGGTTACATTTTGTAACCGAACCTCGATCGCATTCGAACGAGGCAACATATTGCAATAATTTAAACGCAGTTCTGCTTAAAATTCTCATATTCATCCAAAATAACCGAAAATTACAGAATCTGTGACAATAAATTTTATCCGGTTAAAATCAGTAAGGCTAACCATCACGGATTTTCGCAAAAAAATCGATAACGTTTTATTGTTGATCTTCCGGTTCAAAATGGTTATGAGCCATGAGAATAACCGGTTAAGCAAGAAAAAACCGGTAGTTTTGAAGGCGCGGTTATTGGAAGTATCGTATTTTGGAATCCGGTTACATTTTGTAACCGAACCTCGATCGCATTCGAACGAGGCAACATATTGCAATAATTTAAACGCAGTTCTGCTTAAAATTCCCATATTCATCCAAAATAATCGAAAATTACAGAATCTGTGACAATAAATTTTATCCGGTAAAAATCAGTAAGGCTAACCATCAGGGATTTTCGCAAAAAAATCGATAACGTTTTATTGTTGATCTTCCGGTTCAAAATGATTATGAGCCATGAGAATAACCGGTTAAGCAAGAAAAAACCGGTAGTTTGGAAGGCGCGGTTATTGGAAGTATCGTATTTTGGAATCCGGTTACATTTTGTAACCGAACCTCGATTGCATTCGAACGAGGCAACATATTGCAATAATTTAAACGCAGTTCTGCTTAAAATTCCCATATTCATCCAAAATAACCGAAAATTACAGAATCTGTGACAATAAATTTTATCCGGTAAAAATCAGTAAGGCTAACCATCAGGGATTTTCGCAAAAAAATCGATAACGTTTTATTGTTGATCTTCCGGTTCAAAATGGTTATGAGCCATGAGAATAACCGGTTAAGCAAGAAAAAACCGGTAGTTTGGAAGGCGCGGTTATTGGAAGTATCGTATTTTGGAATCCGGTTACATTTTGTAACCGAACCTCGATCGCATTCGAACGAGGCAACATATTGCAATAATTTAAACGCAGTTCTGCTTAAAATTCCCATATTCATCCAAAATAACCGAAAATTACAGAACCTGTGACAATAAATTTTATCCGGTAAAAATCAGTAAGGCTAACCATCAGGGATTTTCGCAAAAAAATCGATAACGTTTTATTGTTGATCTTCCGGTTCAAAATGGTTATGAGCAATGAGAATAACCGGTTACGCAAGAAAAAACCGGTTGTTTGGAAGGCGCGGTTATTGGAAGTATCGTATTTTGGAATCCGGTTAAATTTTGTAACCGAACCTCGATCGCATTCGAACGAGGCAACATATTGCAATAATTTAAACGCAGTTCTGCTTAAAATTCCCATATTCATCCAAAATAACCGAAAATTACAGAATCTGTGACAATAAATTTTATCCGGTAAAAATCAGTAAGGCTAACCATCAGGGATTTTCGCAAAAAAATCGATAACGTTTTATTGTTGATCTTCCGGTTCAAAATTATTATGAGCAATGAGAATAACCGGTTAAGCAAGAAAAAACCGGTAGTTTGGAAGGCGCGGTTATTGGAAGTATCGTATTTTGGAATCCGGTTACATTTTGTAACCGAACCTCGATTGCATTCGAACGAGGCAACATATTGCAATAATTTAAACGCAGTTCTGCTTAAAATTCCCATATTCATCCAAAATAACCGAAAATTACAGAATCTGTGACAATAAATTTTATCCGGTAAAAATCAGTAAGGCTAACCATCAGGGATTTTCGCAAAAAATCGATAACGTTTTATTGTTGATCTTCCGGTTCAAAATGGTTATGAGCCATGAGAATAACCGGTTAAGCAAGAAAAAACCGGTGGTTTACATCTGGAAGGCGCGGTTATTGGAAGTATCGTATTTTGGAATCCGGTTACATTTTGTAACCGAACCTCGATTGCATTCGAACGAGGCAACATATTGCAATAATTTAAACGCAGTTCTGCTTAAAATTCCCATATTCATCCAAAATAACCGAAAATTACAGAATCTGTGACAATAAATTTTATCCGGTAAAAATCAGTAAGGCTAACCATCAGGGATTTTCGCAAAAAAATCGATAACGTTTTATTGTTGATCTTCCGGTTCAAAATGGTTATGAGCAATGAGAATAACCGGTTAAGCAAGAAAAAACCGGTAGTTTGGAAGGCGCGGTTATTGGAAGTATCGTATTTTGGAATCCGGTTACATTTTGTAACCGAACCTCGATCGCATTCGAACGAGGCAACATATTGCAATAATTTAAACGCAGTTCTGCTTAAAATTCCCATATTCATCCAAAATAACCGAAAATTACAGAATCTGTGACAATAAATTTTATCCGGTAAAAATCAGTAAGGCTAACCATCAGGGATTTTCGCAAAAAAATCGATAACGTTTTATTGTTAATCTTCCGGTTCAAAATGGTTATGAGCAATGAGAATAACCGGTTAAGCAAGAAAAAACCGGTAGTTTGGAAGGCGCGGTTATTGGAAGTATCGTATTTTGGAATCCGGTTACATTTTGTAACCGAACCTCGATCGCATTCGAACGAGGCAACATATTGCAATAATTTAAACGCAGTTCTGCTTAAAATTCCCATATTCATCCAAAATAACCGAAAATTACAGAACCTGTGACAATAAATTTTATCCGGTAAAAATCAGTAAGGCTACCTACCCATCAGGGATTTTCGCAAAAAAATCGATAACGTTTTATTGTTGATCTTCCGGTTCAAAATGGTTATGAGCAATGAGAATAACCGGTTAAGCAAGAAAAAACCGGTAGTTTGGAAGGCGCGGTTATTGGAAGGATCGTATTTTGGAATCCGGTTACATTTTGTAACCGAACCTCGATCGCATTCGAACGAGGCAACATATTGCAATAATTTAAACGCAGTTCTGCTTAAAATTCCCATATTCATCCAAAATAACCGAAAATTACAGAATCTGTGACAATAAATTTTATCCGGTAAAAATCAGTAAGGCTAACCATCAGGGAGTTTCGCAAAAAAATCGATAACGTTTTATTGTTGATCTTCCGGTTCAAAATGGTTATGAGCAATGAGAATAACCGGTTAAGCAAGAAAAAACCGGTAGTTTGGAAGGCGCGGTTATTGGAAGTATCGTATTTTGGAATCCGGTTACATTTTGTAACCGAACCTCGATCGCATTCGAACGAGGCAACATATTGCAATAATTTAAACGCAGTTCTGCTTAAAATTCCCATATTCATCCAAAATAACCGAAAATTACAGAATCTGTGACAATAAATTTTATCCGGTAAAAATCAGTAAGGCTAACCATCAGGGATTTTCGCAAAAAAATCGATAACGTTTTATTGTTGATCTTCCGGTTCAAAATGGTTATGAGCAATGAGAATAACCGGTTAAGCAAGAAAAAACCGGTAGTTTGGAAGGCGCGGTTATTGGAAGTATCGTATTTTGGAATCCGGTTACATTTTGTAACCGAACCTCGATCGCATTCGAACGAGGCAACATATTGCAATAATTTAAACGCAGTTCTGCTTAAAATTCCCATATTCATCTAAAATAACCGAAAATTACAGAATCTGTGACAATAAATTTTATCCGGTAAAAATCAGTAAGGCTAACCATCAGGGATTTTCGCAAAAAAATCGATAACGTTTTATTGTTGATCTTCCGGTTCAAAATGGTTATGAGCAATGAGAATAACCGGTTAAGCAAGAAAAAACCGGTAGTTTGGAAGGCGCGGTTATTGGAAGTATCGTATTTTGGAATCCGGTTACATTTTGTAACCGAACCTCGATCGCATTCGAACGAGGCAACATATTGCAATAATTTAAACGCAGTTCTGCTTAAAATTCCCATATTCATCCAAAATAACCGAAAATTACAGAACCTGTGACAATAAATTTTATCCGGTAAAAATCAGTAAGGCTACCCATCAGGGATTTTCGCAAAAAAATCGATAACGTTTTATTGTTGATCTTCCGGTTAAAAATGGTTATGAGCAATGAGAATAACCGGTTAAGCAAGAAAAAAACGGTAGTTTGGAAGGCGTGGTTATTGGAAGGATCGTATTTTGGGATCCGGTTACATTTTGTAACCGAACCTCGATCGCATTCGAACGAGGCAACATATTGCAATAATTTAAACGCAGTTCTGCTTAAAATTCCCATATTCATCCAAAATAACCGAAAATTACAGAACCTGTGACAATAAATTTTATCCGGTAAAAATCAGTAAGGCTACCCATCAGGGATTTTCGCAAAAAAATCGATAACGTTTTATTGTTGATCTTCCGGTTAAAAATAGTTATGAGCAATGAGAATAACCGGTTAAGCAAGAAAAAACCGGTAGTTTGGAAGGCGCGGTTATTGGAAGTATCGTATTTTGGAATCCGGTTACATTTTGTAACCGAACCTCGATTGCATTCGAACGAGGCAACATATTGCAATAATTTAAACGCAGTTCTGCTTAAAATTCCCATATTCATTCAAAATAACCGAAAATTACAGAATCTGTGACAATAAATTTTATCCGGTAAAAATCAGTAAGGCTAACCATCAGGGATTTTCGCAAAAAAATCGATAACGTTTTATTGTTGATCTTCCGGTTCAAAATGGTTATGAGCAATGAGAATAATCGGTTAAGCAAGAAAAAACCGGTAGTTTGGAAGGCGCGGTTATTGGAAATATCGTATTTTGGAACCCGGTTACATTTTGTAACCGAACCTCGATTGCATTCGAACGAGGCAACATATTGCAATAATTTAAACGCAGTTCTGCTTAAAATTCCCATATTCATCCAAAATAACCGAAAATTACAGAATCTGTGACAATAAATTTTATCCGGTAAAAATCAGTTAGGCTAACCATCAGGGATTTTCGCAAAAAAATCGATAACGTTTTATTGTTGATCTTCCGGTTCAAAATGGTTATGAGCCATGAGAATAACCGGTTAAGCAAGAAAAAACCAGTAGTTTACATCTGGAAGGCGCGGTTATTGGAAGTATCGTATTTTGAAATCCGATGACATTTTGTAATCGAACCTCGATTGCATTCGAACGAGGCAACATATTGCAATAATTTAAACGCAGTTCTGCTTAAAATTCCCATATTCATCCAAAATAACCGAAAATTACAGAATCTGTGACAATAAATTTTATCCGGTAAAAATCAGTAAGGCTAACCATCAGGGATTTTCGCAAAAAAATCGATAACGTTTTATTGTTGATCTTCCGGTTCAAAATTATTATGAGCAATGAGAATAACCGGTTAAGCAAGAAAAAACCGGTAGTTTGGAAGGCGCGGTTATTGGAAGTATCGTATTTTGGAATCCGGTTACATTTTGTAACCGAACCTCGATCGCATTCGAACGAGGCAACATATTGCAATAATTTAAACGCAGTTCTGCTTAAAATTCCCATATTCATCCAAAATAACCGAAAATTACAGAATCTGTGACAATAAATTTTATCCGGTAAAAATCAGTAAGGCTAACCATCAGGGATTTTCGCAAAAAAATCGATAACGTTTTATTGTTGATCTTCCGGTTCAAAATGGTTATGAGCAATGAGAATAACCGGTTAAGCAAGAAAAAACCGGTAGTTTGGAAGGCGCGGTTATTGGAAGTATCGTACTTTGGAATCCGGTTACATTTTGTAACCGAACCTCGATCGCATTCGAACGAGGCAACATATTGCAATAATTTAAACGCAGTTCTGCTTAAAATTCCCATATTCATCCAAAATAACCGAAAATTACAGAACCTGTGACAATAAATTTTATCCGGTAAAAATCAGTAAGGCTACCCATCAGGGATTTTCGCAAAAAAATCGATAACGTTTTATTGTTGATCTTCCGGTTCAAAATGGTTATGAGCAATGAGAATAACCGGTTAAGCAAGAAAAAACCGGTAGTTTGGAAGGCGCGGTTATTGGAAGGATCGTATTTTGGAATCCGGTTACATTTTGTAACCGAACCTCGATCGCATTCGAACGAGGCAACATATTGCAATAATTTAAACGCAGTTCTGCTTAAAATTCCCATATTCATCCAAAATAACCGAAAATTACAGAATCTGTGACAATAAATTTTATCCGGTAAAAATCAGTAAGGCTAACCATCAGGGATTTTCGCAAAAAAATCGATAACGTTTTATTGTTGATCTTCCGGTTCAAAATGGTTATGAGCCATGAGAATAACCGGTTAAGCAAGAAAAAACCAGTAGTTTACATCTGGAAGGCGCGGTTATTGGAAGTATCGTATTGTGAAATCCGGTGACATTTTGTAATCGAACCTCGATTGCATTCGAACGAGGCAACATATTGCAATAATTTAAACGCAGTTCTGCTTAAAATTCCCATATTCATCCAAAATAACCGAAAATTACAGAATCTGTGACAATAAATTTTATCCGGTAAAAATCAGTAAGGCTAACCATCAGGGATTTTCGCAAAAAAATCGATAACGTTTTATTGTTGATCTTCCGGTTCAAAATGGTTATGAGCAATGAGAATAACCGGTTAAGCAAGAAAAAACCGGTAGTTTGGAAGGCGCGGTTATTGGAAGTATCGTACTTTGGAATCCGGTTACATTTTGTAACCGAACCTCGATCGCATTCGAACGAGGCAACATATTGCAATAATTTAAACGCAGTTCTGCTTAAAATTCCCATATTCATTCAAAATAACCGAAAATTACAGAATCTGTGACAATAAATTTTATCCGGTAAAAATCAGTAAGGCTAACCATCAGGGATTTTCGCAAAAAAATCGATAACGTTTTATTGTTGATCTTCCGGTTCAAAATGGTTATGAGCAATGAGAATAACCGGTTAAGCAAGAAAAAACCGGTAGTTTGGAAGGCGCGGTTATTGGAAGGATCGTATTTTGGAATCCGGTTACATTTTGTAACCGAACCTCGATCGCATTCGAACGAGGCAACATATTGCAATAATTTAAACGCAGTTCTGCTTAAAATTCCCATATTCATCCAAAATAACCGAAAATTACAGAATCTGTGACAATAAATTTTATCCGGTAAAAATCAGTAAGGCTAACCATCAGGGATTTTCGCAAAAAAATCGATAACGTTTTATTGTTGATCTTCCGGTTCAAAATGGTTATGAGCCATGAGAATAACCGGTTAAGCAAGAAAAAACCAGTAGTTTACATCTGGAAGGCGCGGTTATTGGAAGTATCGTATTGTGAAATCCGGTGACATTTTGTAATCGAACCTCGATTGCATTCGAACGAGGCAACATATTGCAATAATTTAAACGCAGTTCTGCTTAAAATTCCCATATTCATCCAAAATAACCGAAAATTACAGAATCTGTGACAATAAATTTTATCCGGTAAAAATCAGTAAGGCTAACCATCAGGGATTTTCGCAAAAAAATCGATAACGTTTTATTGTTGATCTTCCGGTTCAAAATGGTTATGAGCCATGAGAATAACCGGTTAAGCAAGAAAAAACCGGTAGTTTGGAAGGCGCGGTTATTGGAAGTATCGTATTTTGGAATCCGGTTACATTTTGTAACCGAACCTCGATTGCATTCGAACGAGGCAACATATTGCAATAATTTAAACGCAGTTCTGCTTAAAATTCCCATATTCATCCAAAATAACCGAAAATTACAGAATCTGTGACAATAAATTTTATCCGGTAAAAATCAGTAAGGCTAACTAACCATCAGGGATTTTCGCAAAAAAATCGATAACGTTTTATTGTTGATCTTCCGGTTCAAAATGGTTATGAGCCATGAGAATAACCGGTTAAGCAAGAAAAAACCGGTAGTTTGGAAGGCGCGGTTATTGGAAGTATCGTATTTTGGAATCCGGTTACATTTTGTAACCGAACCTCGATTGCATTCGAACGAGGCAACATATTGCAATAATTTAAACGCAGTTCTGCTTAAAATTCCCATATTCATCCAAAATAACCGAAAATTACAGAATCTGTGACAATAAATTTTATCCGGTAAAAATCAGTAAGGCTAACCATCAGGGATTTTCGCAAAAAAATCGATAACGTTTTATTGTTGATCTTCCGGTTCAAAATGGTTATGAGCCATGAGAATAACCGGTTAAGCAAGAAAAAACCAGTAGTTTACATCTGGAAGGCGCGGTTATTGGAAGTATCGTATTTTGAAATCCGGTGACATTTTGTAATCGAACCTCGATTGCATTCGAACGAGGCAACATATTGCAATAATTTAAACGCAGTTCTGCTTAAAATTCCCATATTCATCCAAAATAACCGAAAATTACTGAATCTGTGACAATAAATTTTATCCGGTAAAAATCAGTAAGGCTAACCATCAGGGATTTTCGCAAAAAAATCGATAACGTTTTATTGTTGATCTTCCGGTTCAAAATGGTTATGAGCAATGAGAATAACCGGTTAAGCAAGAAAAAACCGGTAGTTTGGAAGGCGCGGTTATTGGAAGTATCGTATTTTGGAATCCGGTTACATTTTGTAACCGAACCTCGATTGCATTCGAACGAGGCAACATATTGCAATAATTTAAACGCAGTTCTGCTTAAAATTCCCATATTCATCCAAAATAACCGAAAATTACAGAATCTGTGACAATAAATTTTATCCGGTAAAAATCAGTAAGGCTAACCATCAGGGATTTTCGCAAAAAAATCGATAACGTTTTATTGTTGATCTTCCGGTTCAAAATGGTTATGAGCCATGAGAATAACCGGTTAAGCAAGAAAAAACCGGTAGTTTGGAAGGCGCGGTTATTGGAAGTATCGTATTTTGGAATCCGGTTACATTTTGTAACCGAACCTCGATTGCATTCGAACGAGGCAACATATTGCAATAATTTAAACGCAGTTCTGCTTAAAATTCCCATATTCATCCAAAATAACCGAAAATTACAGAATCTGTGACAATAAATTTTATCCGGTAAAAATCAGTAAGGCTAACCATCAGGGATTTTCGCAAAAAAATCGATAACGTTTTATTGTTGATCTTCCGGTTCAAAATGGTTATGAGCAATGAGAATAACCGGTTACGCAAGAAAAAACCGGTTGTTTGGAAGGCGCGGTTATTGGAAGTATCGTATTTTGGAATCCGGTTACATTTTGTAACCGAACCTCGATCGCATTCGAACGAGGCAACATATTGCAATAATTTAAACGCAGTTCTGCTTAAAATTCCCATATTCATCCAAAATAACCGAAAATTACAGAATCTGTGACAATAAATTTTATCCGGTAAAAATCAGTAAGGCTAACCATCAGGGATTTTCGCAAAAAAATCGATAACGTTTTATTGTTGATCTTCCGGTTCAAAATTATTATGAGCAATGAGAATAACCGGTTAAGCAAGAAAAAACCGGTAGTTTGGAAGGCGCGGTTATTGGAAGTATCGTATTTTGGAATCCGGTTACATTTTGTAACCGAACCTCGATTGCATTCGAACGAGGCAACATATTGCAATAATTTAAACGCAGTTCTGCTTAAAATTCCCATATTCATCCAAAATAACCGAAAATTACAGAATCTGTGACAATAAATTTTATCCGGTAAAAATCAGTAAGGCTAACCATCAGGGATTTTCGCAAAAAATCGATAACGTTTTATTGTTGATCTTCCGGTTCAAAATGGTTATGAGCCATGAGAATAACCGGTTAAGCAAGAAAAAACCGGTAGTTTGGAAGGCGCGGTTATTGGAAGTATCGTATTTTGGAATCCGGTTACATTTTGTAACCGAACCTCGATCGCATTCGAACGAGGCAACATATTGCAATAATTTAAACGCAGTTCTGCTTAAAATTCCCATATTCATCCAAAATAACCGAAAATTACAGAACCTGTGACAATAAATTTTATCCGGTAAAAATCAGTAAGGCTACCCATCAGGGATTTTCGCAAAAAAATCGATAACGTTTTATTGTTGATCTTCCGGTTAAAAATGGTTATGAGCAATGAGAATAACCGGTTAAGCAAGAAAAAACCGGTAGTTTGGAAGGCGCGGTTATTGGAAGGATCGTATTTTGGAATCCGGTTACATTTTGTAACCGAACCTCGATCGCATTCGAACGAGGCAACATATTGCAATAATTTAAACGCAGTTCTGCTTAAAATTCCCATATTCATCCAAAATAACCGAAAATTACAGAATCTGTGACAATAAATTTTATCCGGTAAAAATCAGTAAGGCTAACCATCAGGGATTTTCGCAAAAAAATCGATAACGTTTTATTGTTGATCTTCCGGTTCAAAATGGTTATGAGCAATGAGAATAACCGGTTAAGCAAGAAAAAACCGGTAGTTTGGAAGGCGCGGTTATTGGAAGTATCGTATTTTGGAATCCGGTTACATTTTGTAACCGAACCTCGATCGCATTCGAACGAGGCAACATATTGCAATAATTTAAACGCAGTTCTGCTTAAAATTCCCATATTCATCCAAAATAACCGAAAATTACAGAATCTGTGACAATAAATTTTATCCGGTAAAAATCAGTAAGGCTAACCATCAGGGATTTTCGCAAAAAAATCGATAACGTTTTATTGTTGATCTTCCGGTTCAAAATGGTTATGAGCAATGAGAATAACCGGTTAAGCAAGAAAAAACCGGTAGTTTGGAAGGCGCGGTTATTGGAAGTATCGTATTTTGGAATCCGGTTACATTTTGTAACCGAACCTCGATCGCATTCGAACGAGGCAACATATTGCAATAATTTAAACGCAGTTCTGCTTAAAATTCCCATATTCATCCAAAATAACCGAAAATTACAGAATCTGTGACAATAAATTTTATCCGGTAAAAATCAGTAAGGCTAACCATCAGGGATTTTCGCAAAAAAATCGATAACGTTTTATTGTTGATCTTCCGGTTCAAAATGGTTATGAGCAATGAGAATAACCGGTTAAGCAAGAAAAAACCGGTAGTTTGGAAGGCGCGGTTATTGGAAGTATCGTATTTTGGAATCCGGTTACATTTTGTAACCGAACCTCGATCGCATTCGAACGAGGCAACATATTGCAATAATTTAAACGCAGTTCTGCTTAAAATTCCCATATTCATCCAAAATAACCGAAAATTACAGAACCTGTGACAATAAATTTTATCCGGTAAAAATCAGTAAGGCTACCCATCAGGGATTTTCGCAAAAAAATCGATAACGTTTTATTGTTGATCTTCCGGTTAAAAATGGTTATGAGCAATGAGAATAACCGGTTAAGCAAGAAAAAAACGGTAGTTTGGAAGGCGTGGTTATTGGAAGGATCGTATTTTGGGATCCGGTTACATTTTGTAACCGAACCTCGATCGCATTCGAACGAGGCAACATATTGCAATAATTTAAACGCAGTTCTGCTTAAAATTCCCATATTCATCCAAAATAACCGAAAATTACAGAATCTGTGACAATAAATTTTATCCGGTAAAAATCAGTAAGGCTAACCATAAGGGATTTTCGCAAAAAAATCGATAACGTTTTATTGTTGATCTTCCGGTTCAAAATGGTTATGAGCCATGAGAATAACCGGTTAAGCAAGAAAAAACCAGTAGTTTACATCTGGAAGGCGCGGTTATTGGAAGTATCGTATTTTGAAATCCGGTGACATTTTGTAATCGAACCTCGATTGCATTCGAACGAGGCAACATATTGCAATAATTTAAACGCAGTTCTGCTTAAAATTCCCATATTCATCCAAAATAACCGAAAATTACAGAATCTGTGACAATAAATTTTATCCGGTAAAAATCAGTAAGGCTAACCATCAGGGATTTTCGCAAAAAAATCGATAACGTTTTATTGTTGATCTTCCGGTTCAAAATGGTTATGAGCAATGAGAATAACCGGTTAAGCAAGAAAAAACCGGTAGTTTGGAAGGCGCGGTTATTGGAAGTATCGTATTTTGGAATCCGGTTACATTTTGTAACCGAACCTCGATCGCATTCGAACGAGGCAACATATTGCAATAATTTAAACGCAGTTCTGCTTAAAATTCCCATATTCATCCAAAATAATCGAAAATTACAGAATCTGTGACAATAAATTTTATCCGGTAAAAATCAGTAAGGCTAACCATCAGGGATTTTCGCAAAAAAATCGATAACGTTTTATTGTTGATCTTCCGGTTCAAAATGGTTATGAGCCATGAGAATAACCGGTTAAGCAAGAAAAAACCGGTAGTTTGGAAGGCGCGGTTATTGGAAGTATCGTATTTTGAAATCCGGTGACATTTTGTAATCGAACCTCGATTGCATTCGAACGAGGCAACATATTGCAATAATTTAAACGCAGTTCTGCTTAAAATTCCCATATTCATCCAAAATAACCGAAAATTACTGAATCTGTGACAATAAATTTTATCCGGTAAAAATCAGTAAGGCTAACCATCAGGGATTTTCGCAAAAAAATCGATAACGTTTTATTGTTGATCTTCCGGTTCAAAATGGTTATGAGCAATGAGAATAACCGGTTAAGCAAGAAAAAACCGGTAGTTTGGAAGGCGCGGTTATTGGAAGTATCGTATTTTGGAATCCGGTTACATTTTGTAACCGAACCTCGATTGCATTCGAACGAGGCAACATATTGCAATAATTTAAACGCAGTTCTGCTTAAAATTCCCATATTCATCCAAAATAACCGAAAATTACAGAATCTGTGACAATAAATTTTATCCGGTAAAAATCAGTAAGGCTAACCATCAGGGATTTTCGCAAAAAAATCGATAACGTTTTATTGTTGATCTTCCGGTTCAAAATGGTTATGAGCAATGAGAATAACCGGTTAAGCAAGAAAAAACCGGTAGTTTGGAAGGCGCGGTTATTGGAAGTATCGTATTTTGAAATCCGGTGACATTTTGTAATCGAACCTCGATTGCATTCGAACGAGGCAACATATTGCAATAATTTAAACGCAGTTCTGCTTAAAATTCCCATATTCATCCAAAATAACCGAAAATTACAGAATCTGTGACAATAAATTTTATCCGGTAAAAATCAGTAAGGCTAACCATCAGGGATTTTCGCAAAAAAATCGATAACGTTTTATTGTTGATCTTCCGGTTCAAAATGGTTATGAGCAATGAGAATAACCGGTTAAGCAAGAAAAAACCGGTAGTTTGGAAGGCGCGGTTATTGGAAGTATCGTATTTTGGAATCCGGTTACATTTTGTAACCGAACCTCGATCGCATTCGAACGAGGCAACATATTGCAATAATTTAAACGCAGTTCTGCTTAAAATTCCCATATTCATCCAAAATAACCGAAAATTACAGAATCTGTGACAATAAATTTTATCCGGTAAAAATCAGTAAGGCTAACCATCAGGGATTTTCGCAAAAAAATCGATAACGTTTTATTGTTGATCTTCCGGTTCAAAATGGTTATGAGCCATGAGAATAACCGGTTAAGCAAGAAAAAACCGGTAGTTTGGAAGGCGCGGTTATTGGAAGTATCGTATTTTGGAATCCGGTTACATTTTGTAACCGAACCTCGATCGCATTCGAACGAGGCAACATATTGCAATAATTTAAACGCAGTTCTGTTTAAAATTCCCATATTCATCCAAAATAACCGAAAATTACAGAATCTGTGACAATAAATTTTATCCGGTAAAAATCAGTAAGGCTAACCATCAGGGATTTTCGCAAAAAAATCGATAACGTTTTATTGTTGATCTTCCGGTTCAAAATGGTTATGAGCCATGAGAATAACCGGTTAAGCAAGAAAAAACCGGTAGTTTGGAAGGCGCGGTTATTGGAAGTATCGTATTTTGGAATCCGGTTACATTTTGTAACCGAACCTCGATTGCATTCGAACGAGGCAACATATTGCAATAATTTAAACGCAGTTCTGTTTAAAATTCCCATATTCATCCAAAATAACCGAAAATTACAGAATCTGTGACAATAAATTTTATCCGGTAAAAATCAGTAAGACTAACCATCAGGGATTTTCGCAAAAAAATCGATAACGTTTTATTGTTGATCTTCCGGTTCAAAATGGTTATGAGCCATGAGAATAACCGGTTAAGCAAGAAAAAACCGGTAGTTTGGAAGGCGCGGTTATTGGAAGTATCGTATTTTGAAATCCGGTGACATTTTGTAATCGAACCTCGATTGCATTCGAACGAGGCAACATATTGCAATAATTTAAACGCAGTTCTGCTTAAAATTCCCATATTCATCCAAAATAACCGAAAATTACAGAATCTGTGACAATAAATTTTATCCGGTAAAAATCAGTAAGGCTAACCATCAGGGATTTTCGCAAAAAAATCGATAACGTTTTATTGTTGATCTTCCGGTTCAAAATGGTTATGAGCAATGAGAATAACCGGTTAAGCAAGAAAAAACCGGTAGTTTGGAAGGCGCGGTTATTGGAAGTATCGTATTTTGGAATCCGGTTACATTTTGTAACCGAACCTCGATCGCATTCGAACGAGGCAACATATTGCAATAATTTAAACGCAGTTCTGCTTAAAATTCCCATATTCATCCAAAATAACCGAAAATTACAGAATCTGTGACAATAAATTTTATCCGGTAAAAATCAGTAAGGCTAACCATAAGGGATTTTCGCAAAAAAATCGATAACGTTTTATTGTTGATCTTCCGGTTCAAAATGGTTATGAGCAATGAGAATAACCGGTTAAGCAAGAAAAAACCGGTAGTTCGGAAGGCGCGGTTATTGGAAGTATCGTATTTTGGAATCCGGTTACATTTTGTAACCGAACCTCGATCGCATTCGAACGAGGCAACATATTGCAATAATTTAAACGCAGTTCTGCTTAAAATTCCCATATTCATCCAAAATAACCGAAAATTACAGAATCTGTGACAATAAATTTTATCCGGTAAAAATCAGTAAGGCTAACCATCAGGGATTTTCGCAAAAAAATCGATAACGTTTTATTGTTGATCTTCCGGTTCAAAATGGTTATGAGCAATGAGAATAACCGGTTAAGCAAGAAAAAACCGGTAGTTTGGAAGGCGCGGTTATTGGAAGTATCGTATTTTGGAATCCGGTTACATTTTGTAACCGAACCTCGATCGCATTCGAACGAGGCAACATATTGCAATAATTTAAACGCAGTTCTGCTTAAAATTCCCATATTCATCCAAAATAACCGAAAATTACAGAATCTGTGACAATAAATTTTATCCGGTAAAAATCAGTAAGGCTAACCATCAGGGATTTTCGCAAAAAAATCGATAACGTTTTATTGTTGATCTTCCGGTTCAAAATGGTTATGAGCAATGAGAATAACCGGTTAAGCAAGAAAAAACCAGTAGTTTACATCTGGAAGGCGCGGTTATTGGAAGTATCGTATTTTGAAATCCGGTGACATTTTGTAATCGAACCTCGATTGCATTCGAACGAGACAACATATTGCAATAATTTAAACGCAGTTCTGCTTAAAATTCCCATATTCATCCAAAATAACCGAAAATTACAGAATCTGTGACAATAAATTTTATCCGGTAAAAATCAGTAAGGCTAACCATCAGGGATTTTCGCAAAAAAATCGATAACGTTTTATTGTTGATCTTCCGGTTCAAAATGGTTATGAGCAATGAGAATAACCGGTTAAGCAAGAAAAAACCGGTAGTTTGGAAGGCGCGGTTATTGGAAGTATCGTATTTTGGAATCCGGTTACATTTTGTAACCGAACCTCGATCGCATTCGAACGAGGCAACATATTGCAATAATTTAAACGCAGTTCTGCTTAAAATTCCCATATTCATCCAAAATAACCGAAAATTACAGAATCTGTGACAATAAATTTTATCCGGTAAAAATCAGTAAGGCTAACCATCAGGGATTTTCGCAAAAAAATCGATAACGTTTTATTGTTGATCTTCCGGTTCAAAATGGTTATGAGCAATGAGAATAACCGGTTAAGCAAGAAAAAACCGGTAGTTTGGAAGGCGCGGTTATTGGAAGTATCGTATTTTGGAATCCGGTTACATTTTGTAACCGAACCTCGATCGCATTCGAACGAGGCAACATATTGCAATAATTTAAACGCAGTTCTGCTTAAAATTCCCATATTCATCCAAAATAACCGAAAATTACAGAATCTGTGACAATAAATTTTATCCGGTAAAAATCAGTAAGGCTAACCATCAGGGATTTTCGCAAAAAAATCGATAACGTTTTATTGTTGATCTTCCGGTTCAAAATGGTTATGAGCAATGAGAATAACCGGTTAAGCAAGAAAAAACCGGTAGTTTGGAAGGCGCGGTTATTGGAAGTATCGTATTTTGGAATCCGGTTACATTTTGTAACCGAACCTCGATCGCATTCGAACGAGGCAACATATTGCAATAATTTAAACGCAGTTCTGCTTAAAATTCCCATATTCATCCAAAATAACCGAAAATTACAGAATCTGTGACAATAAATTTTATCCGGTAAAAATCAGTAAGGCTAACCATAAGGGATTTTCGCAAAAAAATCGATAACGTTTTATTGTTGATCTTCCGGTTCAAAATGGTTATGAGCCATGAGAATAACCGGTTAAGCAAGAAAAAACCAGTAGTTTACATCTGGAAGGCGCGGTTATTGGAAGTATCGTATTTTGAAATCCGGTGACATTTTGTAATCGAACCTCGATTGCATTCGAACGAGGCAACATATTGCAATAATTTAAACGCAGTTCTGCTTAAAATTCCCATATTCATCCAAAATAACCGAAAATTACAGAATCTGTGACAATAAATTTTATCCGGTAAAAATCAGTAAGGCTAACCATCAGGGATTTTCGCAAAAAAATCGATAACGTTTTATTGTTGATCTTCCGGTTCAAAATGGTTATGAGCCATGAGAATAACCGGTTAAGCAAGAAAAAACCGGTAGTTTGGAAGGCGCGGTTATTGGAAGTATCGTATTTTGGAATCCGGTTACATTTTGTAACCGAACCTCGATCGCATTCGAACGAGGCAACATATTGCAATAATTTAAACGCAGTTCTGCTTAAAATTCCCATATTCATCCAAAATAACCGAAAATTACAGAATCTGTGACAATAAATTTTATCCGGTAAAAATCAGTAAGGCTAACCATCAGGGATTTTCGCAAAAAAATCGATAACGTTTTATTGTTGATCTTCCGGTTCAAAATGGTTATGAGCCATGAGAATAACCGGTTAAGCAAGAAAAAACCGGTAGTTTGGAAGGCGCGGTTATTGGAAGTATCGTATTTTGAAATCCGGTGACATTTTGTAATCGAACCTCGATTGTATTCGAACGAGGCAACATATTGCAATAATTTAAACGCAGTTCTGCTTAAAATTCCCATATTCATCCAAAATAACCGAAAATTACTGAATCTGTGACAATAAATTTTATCCGGTAAAAATCAGTAAGGCTAACCATCAGGGATTTTCGCAAAAAAATCGATAACGTTTTATTGTTGATCTTCCGGTTCAAAATGGTTATGAGCAATGAGAATAACCGGTTAGGCAAGAAAAAACCGGTAGTTTGGAAGGCGCGGTTATTGGAAGTATCGTATTTTGGAATCCGGTTACATTTTGTAACCGAACCTCGATTGCATTCGAACGAGGCAACATATTGCAATAATTTAAACGCAGTTCTGCTTAAAATTCCCATATTCATCCAAAATAACCGAAAATTACAGAATCTGTGACAATAAATTTTATCCGGTAAAAATCAGTAAGGCTAACCATCAGGGATTTTCGCAAAAAAATCGATAACGTTTTATTGTTGATCTTCCGGTTCAAAATGGTTATGAGCAATGAGAATAACCGGTTAAGCAAGAAAAAACCGGTAGTTTGGAAGGCGCGGTTATTGGAAGTATCGTATTTTGAAATCCGGTGACATTTTGTAATCGAACCTCGATTGCATTCGAACGAGGCAACATATTGCAATAATTTAAACGCAGTTCTGCTTAAAATTCCCATATTCATCCAAAATAACCGAAAATTACAGAATCTGTGACAATAAATTTTATCCGGTAAAAATCAGTAAGGCTAACCATCAGGGATTTTCGCAAAAAAATCGATAACGTTTTATTGTTGATCTTCCGGTTCAAAATGGTTATGTTCAATGAGAATAACCGGTTAAGCAAGAAAAAACCGGTAGTTTGGAAGGCGCGGTTATTGGAAGTATCGTATTTTGGAATCCGGTTACATTTTGTAACCGAACCTCGATCGCATTCGAACGAGGCAACATATTGCAATAATTTAAACGCAGTTCTGCTTAAAATTCCCATATTCATCCAAAATAACCGAAAATTACAGAATCTGTGACAATAAATTTTATCCGGTAAAAATCAGTAAGGCTACCCATCAGGGATTTTCGCAAAAAAATCGATAACGTTTTATTGTTGATCTTCCGGTTCAAAATGGTTATGAGCCATGAGAATAACCGGTTAAGCAAGAAAAAACCGGTAGTTTGGAAGGCGCGGTTATTGGAAGTATCGTATTTTGGAATCCGGTTACATTTTGTAACCGAACCTCGATCGCATTCGAACGAGGCAACATATTGCAATAATTTAAACGCAGTTCTGTTTAAAATTCCCATATTCATCCAAAATAACCGAAAATTACAGAATCTGTGACAATAAATTTTATCCGGTAAAAATCAGTAAGGCTAACCATCAGGGATTTTCGCAAAAAAATCGATAACGTTTTATTGTTGATCTTCCGGTTCAAAATGGTTATGAGCCATGAGAATAACCGGTTAAGCAAGAAAAAACCGGTAGTTTGGAAGGCGCGGTTATTGGAAGTATCGTATTTTGGAATCCGGTTACATTTTGTAACCGAACCTCGATTGCATTCGAACGAGGCAACATATTGCAATAATTTAAACGCAGTTCTGTTTAAAATTCCCATATTCATCCAAAATAACCGAAAATTACAGAATCTGTGACAATAAATTTTATCCGGTAAAAATCAGTAAGGCTAACCATCAGGGATTTTCGCAAAAAAATCGATAACGTTTTATTGTTGATCTTCCGGTTCAAAATGGTTATGAGCCATGAGAATAACCGGTTAAGCAAGAAAAAACCGGTAGTTTGGAAGGCGCGGTTATTGGAAGTATCGTATTTTGAAATCCGGTGACATTTTGTAATCGAACCTCGATTGCATTCGAACGAGGCAACATATTGCAATAATTATGAGCCATGAGAATAACCGGTTAAGCAAGAAAAAACCGGTAGTTTGGAAGGCGCGGTTATTGGAAGTATCGTATTTTGAAATCCGGTGACATTTTGTAATCGAACCTCGATTGCATTCGAACGAGGCAACATATTGCAATAATTTAAACGCAGTTCTGCTTAAAATTCCCATATTCATCCAAAATAACCGAAAATTACAGAATCTGTGACAATAAATTTTATCCGGTAAAAATCAGTAAGGCTAACCATCAGGGATTTTCGCAAAAAAATCGATAACGTTTTATTGTTGATCTTCCGGTTCAAAATGGTTATGAGCAATGATAATAACCGGTTAAGCAAGAAAAAACCGGTAGTTTGGAAGGCGCGGTTATTGGAAGTATCGTATTTTGGAATCCGGTTACATTTTGTAACCGAACCTCGATCGCATTCGAACGAGGCAACATATTGCAATAATTTAAACGCAGTTCTGCTTAAAATTCCCATATTCATCCAAAATAACCGAAAATTACAGAATCTGTGACAATAAATTTTATCCGGTAAAAATCAGTAAGGCTAACCATAAGGGATTTTCGCAAAAAAATCGATAACGTTTTATTGTTGATCTTCCGGTTCAAAATGGTTATGAGCAATGAGAATAACCGGTTAAGCAAGAAAAAACCGGTAGTTCGGAAGGCGCGGTTATTGGAAGTATCGTATTTTGGAATCCGGTTACATTTTGTAACCGAACCTCGATCGCATTCGAACGAGGCAACATATTGCAATAATTTAAACGCAGTTCTGCTTAAAATTCCCATATTCATCCAAAATAACCGAAAATTACAGAATCTGTGACAATAAATTTTATCCGGTAAAAATCAGTAAGGCTAACCATCAGGGATTTTCGCAAAAAAATCGATAACGTTTTATTGTTGATCTTCCGGTTCAAAATGGTTATGAGCAATGAGAATAACCGGTTAAGCAAGAAAAAACCGGTAGTTTGGAAGGCGCGGTTATTGGAAGTATCGTATTTTGGAATCCGGTTACATTTTGTAACCGAACCTCGATCGCATTCGAACGAGGCAACATATTGCAATAATTTAAACGCAGTTCTGCTTAAAATTCCCATATTCATCCAAAATAACCGAAAATTACAGAATCTGTGACAATAAATTTTATCCGGTAAAAATCAGTAAGGCTAACCATCAGGGATTTTCGCAAAAAAATCGATAACGTTTTATTGTTGATCTTCCGGTTCAAAATGGTTATGAGCAATGAGAATAACCGGTTAAGCAAGAAAAAACCAGTAGTTTACATCTGGAAGGCGCGGTTATTGGAAGTATCGTATTTTGAAATCCGGTGACATTTTGTAATCGAACCTCGATTGCATTCGAACGAGACAACATATTGCAATAATTTAAACGCAGTTCTGCTTAAAATTCCCATATTCATCCAAAATAACCGAAAATTACAGAATCTGTGACAATAAATTTTATCCGGTAAAAATCAGTAAGGCTAACCATCAGGGATTTTCGCAAAAAAATCGATAACGTTTTATTGTTGATCTTCCGGTTCAAAATGGTTATGAGCAATGAGAATAACCGGTTAAGCAAGAAAAAGCCGGTAGTTTGGAAGGCGCGGTTATTGGAAGTATCGTATTTTGGAATCCGGTTACATTTTGTAACCGAACCTCGATCGCATTCGAACGAGGCAACATATTGCAATAATTTAAACGCAGCTCTGCTTAAAATTCCCATATTCATCCAAAATAACCGAAAATTACAGAATCTGTGACAGTAAATTTTATCCGGTAAAAATCAGTAAGGCTACCCATCAGGGATTTTCGCAAAAAAATCGATAACGTTTTATTGTTGATCTTCCGGTTCAAAATGGTTATGAGCCATGAGAATAACCGGTTAAGCAAGAAAAAACCGGTAGTTTGGAAGGCGCGGTTATTGGAAGTATCGTATTTTGGAATCCGGTTACATTTTGTAACCGAACCTCGATCGCATTCGAACGAGGCAACATATTGCAATAATTTAAACGCAGTTCTGTTTAAAATTCCCATATTCATCCAAAATAACCGAAAATTACAGAATCTGTGACAATAAATTTTATCCGGTAAAAATCAGTAAGGCTAACCATCAGGGATTTTCGCAAAAAAATCGATAACGTTTTATTGTTGATCTTCCGGTTCAAAATGGTTATGAGCCATGAGAATAACCGGTTAAGCAAGAAAAAACCGGTAGTTTGGAAGGCGCGGTTATTGGAAGTATCGTATTTTGGAATCCGGTTACATTTTGTAACCGAACCTCGATTGCATTCGAACGAGGCAACATATTGCAATAATTTAAACGCAGTTCTGTTTAAAATTCCCATATTCATCCAAAATAACCGAAAATTACAGAATCTGTGACAATAAATTTTATCCGGTAAAAATCAGTAAGGCTAACCATCAGGGATTTTCGCAAAAAAATCGATAACGTTTTATTGTTGATCTTCCGGTTCAAAATGGTTATGAGCCATGAGAATAACCGGTTAAGCAAGAAAAAACCGGTAGTTTGGAAGGCGCGGTTATTGGAAGTATCGTATTTTGAAATCCGGTGACATTTTGTAATCGAACCTCGATTGCATTCGAACGAGGCAACATATTGCAATAATTTAAACGCAGTTCTGCTTAAAATTCCCATATTCATCCAAAATAACCGAAAATTACAGAATCTGTGACAATAAATTTTATCCGGTAAAAATCAGTAAGGCTAACCATCAGGGATTTTCGCAAAAAAATCGATAACGTTTTATTGTTGATCTTCCGGTTCAAAATGGTTATGAGCAATGAGAATAACCGGTTAAGCAAGAAAAAACCGGTAGTTTGGAAGGCGCGGTTATTGGAAGTATCGTATTTTGGAATCCGGTTACATTTTGTAACCGAACCTCGATCGCATTCGAACGAGGCAACATATTGCAATAATTTAAACGCAGTTCTGCTTAAAATTCCCATATTCATCCAAAATAACCGAAAATTACAGAATCTGTGACAATAAATTTTATCCGGTAAAAATCAGTAAGGCTAACCATCAGGGATTTTCGCAAAAAAATCGATAACGTTTTATTGTTGATCTTCCGGTTCAAAATGGTTATGAGCCATGAGAATAACCGGTTAAGCAAGAAAAAACCGGTAGTTTGGAAGGCGCGGTTATTGGAAGTATCGTATTTTGAAATCCGGTGACATTTTGTAATCGAACCTCGATTGCATTCGAACGAGGCAACATATTGCAATAATTTAAACGCAGTTCTGCTTAAAATTCCCATATTCATCCAAAATAACCGAAAATTACAGAATCTGTGACAATAAATTTTATCCGGTAAAAATCAGTAAGGCTAACCATCAGGGATTTTCGCAAAAAAATCGATAACGTTTTATTGTTGATCTTCCGGTTCAAAATGGTTATGAGCAATGAGAATAACCGGTTAAGCAAGAAAAAACCGGTAGTTTGGAAGGCGCGGTTATTGGAAGTATCGTATTTTGGAATCCGGTTACATTTTGTAACCGAACCTCGATTGCATTCGAACGAGGCAACATATTGCAATAATTTAAACGCAGTTCTGCTTAAAATTCCCATATTCATCCAAAATAACCGAAAATTACAGAATCTGTGACAATAAATTTTATCCGGTAAAAATCAGTAAGGCTAACCATCAGGGATTTTCGCAAAAAAATCGATAACGTTTTATTGTTGATCTTCCGGTTCAAAATGGTTATGAGCAATGAGAATAACCGGTTAAGCAAGAAAAAACCGGTAGTTTGGAAGGCGCGGTTATTGGAAGTATCGTATTTTGAAATCCGGTGACATTTTGTAATCGAACCTCGATTGCATTCGAACGAGGCAACATATTGCAATAATTTAAACGCAGTTCTGCTTAAAATTCCCATATTCATCCAAAATAACCGAAAATTACAGAATCTGTGACAATAAATTTTATCCGGTAAAAATCAGTAAGGCTAACCATCAGGGATTTTCGCAAAAAAATCGATAACGTTTTATTGTTGATCTTCCGGTTCAAAATGGTTATGAGCAATGAGAATAACCGGTTAAGCAAGAAAAAACCGGTAGTTTGGAAGGCGCGGTTATTGGAAGTATCGTATTTTGAAATCCGGTGACATTTTGTAATCGAACCTCGATTGCATTCGAACGAGGCAACATATTGCAATAATTTAAACGCAGTTCTGCTTAAAATTCCCATATTCATCCAAAATAACCGAAAATTACAGAATCTGTGACAATAAATTTTATCCGGTAAAAATCAGTAAGGCTAACCATCAGGGATTTTCGCAAAAAAATCGATAACGTTTTATTGTTGATCTTCCGGTTCAAAATGGTTATGAGCAATGATAATAACCGGTTAAGCAAGAAAAAACCGGTAGTTTGGAAGGCGCGGTTATTGGAAGTATCGTATTTTGGAATCCGGTTACATTTTGTAACCGAACCTCGATCGCATTCGAACGAGGCAACATATTGCAATAATTTAAACGCAGTTCTGCTTAAAATTCCCATATTCATCCAAAATAACCGAAAATTACAGAATCTGTGACAATAAATTTTATCCGGTAAAAATCAGTAAGGCTAACCATAAGGGATTTTCGCAAAAAAATCGATAACGTTTTATTGTTGATCTTCCGGTTCAAAATGGTTATGAGCAATGAGAATAACCGGTTAAGCAAGAAAAAACCGGTAGTTCGGAAGGCGCGGTTATTGGAAGTATCGTATTTTGGAATCCGGTTACATTTTGTAACCGAACCTCGATCGCATTCGAACGAGGCAACATATTGCAATAATTTAAACGCAGTTCTGCTTAAAATTCCCATATTCATCCAAAATAACCGAAAATTACAGAATCTGTGACAATAAATTTTATCCGGTAAAAATCAGTAAGGCTAACCATCAGGGATTTTCGCAAAAAAATCGATAACGTTTTATTGTTGATCTTCCGGTTCAAAATGGTTATGAGCAATGAGAATAACCGGTTAAGCAAGAAAAAACCGGTAGTTTGGAAGGCGCGGTTATTGGAAGTATCGTATTTTGGAATCCGGTTACATTTTGTAACCGAACCTCGATCGCATTCGAACGAGGCAACATATTGCAATAATTTAAACGCAGTTCTGCTTAAAATTCCCATATTCATCCAAAATAACCGAAAATTACAGAATCTGTGACAATAAATTTTATCCGGTAAAAATCAGTAAGGCTAACCATCAGGGATTTTCGCAAAAAAATCGATAACGTTTTATTGTTGATCTTCCGGTTCAAAATGGTTATGAGCAATGAGAATAACCGGTTAAGCAAGAAAAAACCAGTAGTTTACATCTGGAAGGCGCGGTTATTGGAAGTATCGTATTTTGAAATCCGGTGACATTTTGTAATCGAACCTCGATTGCATTCGAACGAGACAACATATTGCAATAATTTAAACGCAGTTCTGCTTAAAATTCCCATATTCATCCAAAATAACCGAAAATTACAGAATCTGTGACAATAAATTTTATCCGGTAAAAATCAGTAAGGCTAACCATCAGGGATTTTCGCAAAAAAATCGATAACGTTTTATTGTTGATCTTCCGGTTCAAAATGGTTATGAGCAATGAGAATAACCGGTTAAGCAAGAAAAAGCCGGTAGTTTGGAAGGCGCGGTTATTGGAAGTATCGTATTTTGGAATCCGGTTACATTTTGTAACCGAACCTCGATCGCATTCGAACGAGGCAACATATTGCAATAATTTAAACGCAGCTCTGCTTAAAATTCCCATATTCATCCAAAATAACCGAAAATTACAGAATCTGTGACAGTAAATTTTATCCGGTAAAAATCAGTAAGGCTAACCATCAGGGATTTTCGCAAAAAAATCGATAACGTTTTATTGTTGATCTTCCGGTTCAAAATGGTTATGAGCAATGAGAATAACCGGTTAAGCAAGAAAAAACCGGTTGTTTGGAAGACGCGGTTATTGGAAGTATCGTATTTTGGAATCCGGTTACATTTTGTAACCGAACCTCGATCGCATTCGAACGAGGCAACATATTGCAATAATTTAAACGCAGTTCTGCTTAAAATTCCCATATTCATCCAAAATAACCGAAAATTACAGAATCTGTGACAATAAATTTTATCCGGTAAAAATCAGTAAGGCTAACCATCAGGGATTTTCGCAAAAAAATCGATAACGTTTTATTGTTGATCTTCCGGTTCAAAATGGTTATGAGCAATGAGAATAACCGGTTAAGCAAGAAAAAACCGGTAGTTTGGAAGGCGCGGTTATTGGAAGGATCGTATTTTGGAATCCGGTTACATTTTGTAACCGAACCTCGATCGCATTCGAACGAGGCAACATATTGTAATAATTTAAACGCAGTTCTGCTTAAAACTCCCATATTCATCCAAAATAACCGAAAATTACAGAATCTGTGACAATAAATTTTATCCGGTAAAAATCAGTAAGGCTAACCATCAGGGATTTTCGCAAAAAATCGATAACGTTTTATTGTTGATCTTCCGGTTCAAAATGATTATGAGCAGTAGTTTACATCTGGAAGGCGCGGTTATTGGAAGTATCGTATTTTGAAATCCGGTGACATTTTGTAATCGAACCTCGATTGCATTCAGACGAGGCAACATATTGCAATAATTTAAACGCAGTTCTGCTTAAAATTCAAATATTCATCCAAAATAACCGAAAATTACAGAATCTGTGACAATAAATTTTATCCGGTAAAAATCAGTAAGGCTAACCATCAGGGATTTTCGCAAAAAAATCGATAACGTTTTATTGTTGATCTTCCGATTCAAAATGGTTATGAGCAATGAGAATAACCGGTTAAGCAAGAAAAAACCGGTAGTTTGGAAGGCGCGGTTATTGGAAGTATCGTATTTTGGAATCCGGTTACATTTTGTAATCGAACCTCGATTGCATTCGAACGAGGCAACATATTGCAATAATTTAAACGCAGTTCTGCTTAAAATTCCCATATTCATCCAAAATAACCGAAAATTACAGAATCTGTGACAATAAATTTTATCCGGTAAAAATCAGTAAGGCTAACTAACCATCAAGGATTTTCGCAAAAAAATCGATAACGTTTTATTGTTGTTCTTCCGGTTCAAAATGGTTATGAGCAATGAAAATAACCGGTTAAGCAAGAAAAAACCGGTAGTTTGGAAGGCGCGGTTATTGGAAGTATCGTATTTTGGAATCCGGTGACATTTTGTAATCGAACCTCGATTGCATTCGGACGAGGCAACATATTGCAATAATTTAAACGCAGTTCTGCTTAAAATTCCCATATTCATCCAAAATAACCGAAAATTACAGAATCTGTGACAATAAATTTTATCAGGTAAAAATCAGTAAGGCTAAACATCAGGGATTTTCGCAAAAAAATCGATAACGTTTTATTGTTGATCTTCCGGTTCAAAATGATTATGAGCAATGAGAATAATCGGTTAAGCAAGAAAAAACCGGTGGTTTACATCTGGAAGGCGCGGTTATTGGAAGTATCGTATTTTGAAATCCGGTTACATTGTGTAATCGAACCTCGATCGCATTCGAACGAGGCAACATATTGCAATAATTTAAACGCAGTTCTGCTTAAAATTCCTATATTCATCCAAAATAACCGAAAATTACAGAATCTGTGACTGTAAATTTTATCCGGTAAAAATCAGTACGATCAGGGATTTTCGCAAAAAAATCGATAACGTTTTATTGTTGATATTCCGTTTCAAAATGGTTATGAGCAATGAGAATAATCGGTTAAGCAAAAAAAAGCCGGTAGTTTACATCTGGAAGGCGCGGTTATTGGAAGTATCGTATTTTGAAATCCGGTTACATTGTGTAACCGAACCTCGATTGCATTCGAACGAGGCAACATATTGTAATAATTTAAACGCAGTTCTGCTTAAAATTCCCATATTCATCCAAAATAACCGAAAATTACAGAATCTGTGACAATAAATTTTATCCGGTAAAAATCAGTAAGGCTAACCATCAGGGATTTTCGCAAAAAAATCGATAACGTTTTATTGTTGATCTTCCGGTTCAAAATGGTTATGAGCCATGAGAATAACCGGTTAAGCAAGAAAAAACCGGTAGTTTACATTTGGAAGGCGCGGTTATTGGAAGTATCGTATTTTGGAATCCGGATACATTTTGTAACCGAACCTCGATTGCATTCGAACGAGGCAACATATTGCAATAATTTAAACGCAGTTCTGCTTAAAATTCCCATATTCATCCAAAATAACCGAAAATTACACAATCTGTGACAATAAATTTTATCCGGTAAAAATCAGTAAGGCTAACAACCATCAGGGATTTTCGCAAAAAAATCGATAACGTTTTATTGCTGATCTTCCGGTTCAAAATGGTTATGAGCAATGAGAATAACCGGTTAAGCAAGAAAAAACCGGTAGTTTACATTTGGAAGGCGCGGTTATTGGAAGTATCGTATTTTGGAATCCGGTTACATTTTGTAACCGAACCTCGATCGCATTCGAACGAGGCAACATATTGCAATAATTTAAACGCAGTTCTGCTTAAAATTCCCATATTCATCCAAAATAACCGAAAATTACAGAATCTGTGACAATAAATTTTATCCGGTAAAAATCAGTAAGGCTAACCATCAGGGATTTTCGCAAAAAAAATCGATAACGTTTTATTGTTGATCTTCCGGTTCAAAATGATTATGAGCAATGAGAATAACCGGTTAAGCAAGAAAAAACCGGTAGTTTACATCTGGAAGGCGCGGTTATTGGAAGTATCGTATTTTGAAATCCGGTTACATTTTGTAATCGAACCTCGATTGCATTCGAACGAGGCAACATATTGCAATAATTTAAACGCAGTTCTGCTTAAAATTCCCATATTCATCCAAAATAACCGAAAATTACAGAATCTGTGACAATAAATTTTATCCGGTAAAAATCAGTAAGGCTAACCATCAGGGATTTTCGCAAAAAAATCGATAACGTTTTATTGTTGATCTTCCGGTTCAAAATGGTTATGAGCAATGAGAATAACCGGTTAAGCAAGAAAAAACCGGTAGTTTGGAAGGCACGGTTATTGGAAGTATCGTATTTTGGAATCCGGTTACATTTTGTAATCGAACCTCGATTGCATTCGAACGAGGCAACATATTGCAATAATTTAAACGCAGTTCTGCCTAAAATTCCCATATTCATCCAAAATAACCGAAAATTACAGAATCTGTGACAATAAATTTTATCCGGTAAAAATCAGTAAGGCTAACCATCAGGGATTTTCGCAAAAAAATCGATAACGTTTTATTGTTGATCTTCCGGTTCAAAATGATTATGAGCAATGAGAATAACCAGTTAAGCAAGAAAAAACCGGTAGTTTACATCTGGAAGGCGCGGTTATTGGAAGTATCGTATTTTGGAATCCGGTTACATTTTGTAATCGAACCTCGATTGCATTCGAACGAGGCAACATATTGCAATAATTTAAACGCAGTTCTGCTTAAGATTCTTATATTCATCCAAAATAACCGAAAATTACAGAATCTGTGACAATAAATTTTATCCGGTAAAAATCAGTAAGGCTAACCATCAGGGATTTTCGCAAAAAAATCGATAACGTTTTATTGTTGATCTTCCGGTTCAAAATGGTTATGAGCAATGAGAATAACCGGTTAAGCAAGAAAAAACCGGTAGTTTGGAAGGCGCATCGGAAGTATTGGAAGTATCGTATTTTGGAATCCGGTTACATTTTGTAATCGAACCTCGATTGCATTCGAACGAGGCAACATATTGCAATAATTTAAACGCAGTTCTGCTTAAAATTCCCATATTCATCCAAAATAACCGAAAATTACAGAATCTGTGACAATAAATTTTATCCGGTAAAAATCAGTAAGGCTAACCATCAGGGATTTTCGCAAAAAAATCAATAACGTTTTATTGTTGATATTCCGGTTCAAAATGGTTATGAGCAATGAGAATAATCGGTTAAGCAAAAAAAGCCGGTAGTTTACATCTGGAAGGCGCGGTTATTGGAAGTATCGTATTTTGAAATCCGGTTACATTGTGTAATCGAACCTCGATCGCATTCGAACGAGGCAACATATTGCAATAATTTAAACGCAGTTCTGCTTAAAATTCCCATATTCATCCAAAATAACCGAAAATTACAGAATCTGTGACAGTAAATTTTATCCGGTAAAAATCAGTAAGGCTAACCATCAGGAATTTTCGCAAAAAAATCCATAACGTTTTATTGTTGATCTTCCGGTTCAAAATGATTATGAGCAATGAGAATAACCGGTTAAGCAAGAAAAAACCGGTGGTTTACATCTTGAAGGCGCGGTTATTGGAAGTATCGTATTTTGAAATCCGGTTACATTGTGTAATCGAACCTCGATCGCATTCGAACGAGGCAACATATTGCAATAATTTAAACGCAGTTCTGCTTAAAATTCCCATATGCATCCAAAATAACCGAAAATTACAGAATCTGTGACAGTAAATTTTATCCGGTAAAAATCAGTAAGGCTAACCATCAGGGATTTTCGCAAAAAAATCGATAACGTTTTATTGTTGATCTTCCGGTTCAAAATGATTATGAGCAATGAGAATAACCGGTTAAGCAAGAGAAACCCGGTAGTTTACATCTGGAAGGCGCGGTTATTGGAAGTATCGTATTTTGAAATCCGGTTACATTTTGTAATCGAACCAAATGATTGATTGGATTCGAATGAAGCAACATATTGCAACAACTCAAACGCGGCTCTACTCAAAATTTGGTAATTAACTATCTTGCTAATAAAATATTTGTTTCATTGACCTAAGATGCTCTGATATTCTAGCTTACAAAAAAATTTTCCGGCTTACTTGTAATTTTAAGCATCGATTAGAAGTTTCGCGAAGCAGACCACTCTGTGTGCTTGAATCAAATTGGATTTCATTACCATGCAACGGTTCGGTAAAACATACAGGTATAAGATCGCTATACGTATAGAGAAGAGACTTAGAGGTAATAGCTAAAAAGTACTCGCTACATTTTCAACGATAAATAGCTTATAGTTTATATTTCTAAATAAAATTTATAACTGTAATTAAATTACAATGTTCCACCAGTTTGATGTACCATAGTTCCAGGACGGAAGCGCATATTACGCAAGAATTGCTGATTAATCCATAGAATGTGACGCCTCACTTCAATGAATACATTAGGCGGATTTGCAGCTCCACAATTTATGCCAGAAACTAATATTCCGACTAATTGGTTATCCATTGATGTACCGCAGTACAAACCTCCACCAATTGCACCCTAAAATGTAAATATTACAGTTAGTCGATCGACGCCACAAAAACTTAATTTTATTAATACTTACAGTGCAAGGGCCGGGGCCTTGAACTCCTACATTTCCACCACAAATCATACCATCGAGTAAGGGGGTTGGTAAATGTGGGTTGCATGTGGCTGGTTGATGCATTTGAACATTGAATACGCGTTGTACTTGATCTATTGGTTGGTTCTCACCCGCTGTAATTGCACTCCATCCAGCAAATCGACATCCCGTAGTAATTGGTTGCGTAGCTAGCACAGCCGCCTCAATTGTATTGTGTGGAAATGGAAATCTTGCGCCTACTCGTAGTACAGCCAAATTATTTACATTTGTAATTGCATTAAATTGGAAATGAGGATAAATCGCCGTAACATTACGCTCCGCTCGTATCCACGTTTTAAAATCAAGCCTAATGTCACCACCAGTTACTGTTAGCCAAAATGGATTGATTAGGGTGCCAAGTTGTACTACACAGGATGCGGCTGTTAGTACATGCCATTCGTTCACCACATTTCCTAAACAATTTGGAACTCCAACGGTTGATGTAATTGAAACTATTGATGGAAATGCACCCGTTACTGTCGGTTCCCCTCTATTAGTTGCTTGTCCAGTGGCAGGATTATTTACGCACAAAATCACGAGCGTTATAAGCGCACAAAATAATTTGGCCATTTCGCTAAGTTGGTTGATACGTTCTGATTCAACATGAAATTTCTAGTCGATATAAAAATAAATGTTGATATCTTATCTTGATGGCAACGGGGATTACTCATGCGGATTGGCTGTTATATACCGTTACACAGTGAAAATTTGATTTAGATTCCAGTATAGCGTTAACCTAGTACCGAATATTTTATCGATAATAGTTAATCCTTGTATCAAGATAATTTGGTAAATTTTTTAATTAATTCTTGTTAGCGGGGGGATCAATGGTTTATTTTATTCCAAGGAAATAATGAAAAATACTTTTTATCGAGTTGTGTCGTGATATCATCGCCAAATTTAATTCCAGATTTATTTGCTTGACAATAATTTTGAATCGACAGTAGTGCAACACATACGATACGATGAAGTACCTTGGTTTAATACTAGTCTCCGTCATTTTGGGTAATTCTTATTCGAAAAAAGTTATTTTTGAAATTTTGCTCTAATTAAAATATTTTTTGGCGAACAGTGATATGTTTGTCGGACGTTAAAGGAACCAAAGATGAAATTAACACGTTTGTCATGGGCGGTGAAACTGCTAATCTGGGCGAATTTCCGAGTGCTGTTTACATTGATAGACCCGGTCACTACATCCATTGTGGCGGAACTATAGTACACGCGCAACATGTGGTAACTTCGGCCAGGTGTGTGGTCCAGATATCGGCCAGCCTGAATTTAGAGCCCGTTCATAGCAGTGAGTTGAACATTATTGCGGGTGATCTAAACTATATGGTGCCATCATTTGGACGCCAGATCCGCCGTGTTTCTAACGTGTTTATTCATCCACAGTTTAATTATTATTCAAGAGAAAATGATATTGCGGTGCTTCGTGTAAGTAAATGAGTTCCAGTATAGGTAGATTGTGTTCATTACGATTACAACTATTTTATATCTCCGCTAGATAACGCTTAAGTCATATTTGTTCATTTTTTTAGCTTACTGAACCGTTCGAGTTACCCAGCAATTTTATTGATATCGCTGCGCGTCGTCAACGAATTGTACCAGTATTAGAAATATGCCAATTCGCTGGATGGGGTTTACCTACAGGTCAAGCTGTGGAGCCTACGGTTGAGCTAAATCGCATTAATATTAAAATTGGACTACATTCTGTGTGTAATATGCCGAATGTGTTGAGACAATTAGGAGGCCGAGTATTTGAGTCAATGCTTTGCGGATATTCGGTGCAAAGAGACCACAGCGTATGCAGCGGCAACGAAGGCAGTGGACTATTTTGTAACAATGAACTAACAGGAATTTTGTCATTTGACGCCAGCTGTAATGATGATTTACCTGGGGTGTACACCCAAGTCCGTTTCTATAACACATGGTTAAACCAACAATTTGCAAGAAATGAAACAACAGAAGCATCACTTTGGTAAATTTCACAAGATTTAATTAAATATAGAAAATAAATAAATTAAGGTATAAATTATATTAAGTATATTGATTATGTTTTAATTATTGTAATGGCTTTCTCGAGGGATTCTAAATTATAGTACACGGTAATTTCGGTATCAACACCTTCGAATACAAATTCAACACTGCGTTTCAAATTATAGAAGAGTAAAGGTTGTTCGCGTGCTGCGAAATCGAGCACGAGTGATTCCACAACTTTGGCAGCGGTGTAATCAGCCCCGTAGACATGTGAACAATCGAGCACCACAGGTGCATTCGATTTAAGTCCCTCTTTATTCACTAAATTTCTTACGTAGTCAACCGATGGGAAAATTAGGCAACGATCTGGTGTGATCATAAGATATTTGGTCCCGTTTGATGCTATGAGTTTCTCAACGCGAATTTTCGGCCGGGCTGCATGGTACAGAATGTAAACGATGTTTATAGCAATACCAATAATGATACCATATTCGAGCGGTAGGCAGAGGCATGCAAAAAATGTTGCGAATCCAGGTAATATATCCGATTCTATGAGAAAATTAAATTTTGTAAAATGAGATGTGATTTAAGAAAATATAATTACTTTTGCTCCTCCACATTGGTTTGACAACCTTTACTTCGATCATAAATATAACGGCCGCAATAATAATTCCGGCGAGTGCAGCTTTCGGTATATAAAAAAAGAGTGGTGTAAAGAACAGTAACGATAAAATTACCAATAGGCCAGTATAAAGTCCTCCTAACGGCGTTCGAACACCACTCGCATTATTTACAGCACCTCGGGATAGTGCCCCCGTCGTTGGATACCCTTTCGCAAACGAATTCACGATATTTGATGCCCCAATAGCGATCAGTTCCTGTGTAGCATCCACCGCTTTACCGTTAGCAAAGGCCTTACAAATAGCAATATCTTCCAAAAGAGATAAGAGCGGGACAACAATTAATCCGGAGCCTAACGAAGAAATCATATCAATAAAAGTTTGTTCCTCAATCATCTCTCCTGTTGTTTCATTAACCGCAGCCGGTATTGAAAATTGAGGCGCTTGGAATGAAGGCAATCCGGATGGTACATCCCGTATCAATTTAAAATAATCGTTTCCTGCTTCAAATGTAAAATATGCGATCACCCCGGTCAGTATTACTAAAATGGCATTTCGAGCTGTACCAACTAACCATAGTATTTTATTAACAAGTTTATGCTTTGTAGATTTGAGATGGTCATCTTTTGGTCCGATCTTAATGTTAACGAGCAACTGAAATACAATTTTATTTTAGATTATTTAATGGACCGAATTTAAAATTACTTTAAGTTACCCGCATTAATAGAAGAACCGCGATACAGGTGAATCCAAGTAGAGCGTCCCCGAGCCGCGCATTATGAATATCTTTAAATATTGACGTCCACATTTCTAAAAATGTGTTCCCAGATGCCTTAATACCTAATAAATCTTTTATTTGACTAGATAAAATTATGAGCGAGACAGCGCTCGTGAATCCCGAACTAACCGGGCCCGATACAAAATCAATTAAAAATCCTAATTGGAATAGACCCATTAGTAACGCAATTATTCCCGATGAAAATGAAAGCAAAACTGCTTTTTGCCAAACTCCACCCGCCGATTGTAACGTAAGTAGTGATGAAATGGCACTGGGCCCCATCGGTACATCTTTACACGAACCCAGAAAAATGTATACAAAACAGCCCATAAACGCGCTATATAATCCGTATTGTGGACTTAAGCCGGCTATATTTGAATATGCAAGTGCTTGTGGAATAACGGTTAGGCCGACTGTAATTCCTGCAACTAAATCACCAACCGCATCATCTTTATTATAATTGGGTAACCATTTTAAAATCGGCACCCTTTTATATAAAATTTTTTTACGGAATATACTTCGTGCTTTTCTCCGGCACCATGGTCCGATCTGTCGAAGTTGATCGCCTGTTGACTTCTTTTCATACTCGTTAACTAAAATTATTGGAAATTTTCTTAGTATATCGGAAATACACAAAAGTGCATATTAGACACTACTTACGTATGCATTCGTTAGAACCGCGGCTATGGTCGGGCGGAATATGAAGTGTGTAGCTTGAATCTGATATTCCATTATTTTCATAGGCCATGTTCTGAAATAAGTAAATTATATACTTATTATTACAAATTTCGAAATTCGATGAGATTCTTTCTTGGAAACACAATAAAGATTACGAGGGTTATCTGAACAGTTTCCGACCTAACACTCTTTCTCTACATAGTCCCCTTGTAAGTCTATACAGTTCTCCCAGCGATGCTCGCATCTCTTCAACCGGTCCAAATAATACACAACGTCTTTGCCTGCAAAATGGATGTTTACGATTCTCGCCATTGCAACCGTTGAGGTGTGCGACGGTTCATTGCCTTGGTGGAGCAAAATTTATGTTTTCTGCGAATGTGGCCGTTTTTCCGAAACATCTGCCTTCAACTTGTCAAGTGATGATGCGTAGAATGTATAACTCCATGGCTCTGTCCCAGAAAACAGTCGCCATCACTTTCCCAGCCGAAGAAACAGCCTTTATCACTTTTTTTGGAGCCGATTTCTCCTTGGCCGATTTCACATCCAACGTGAGCAAACGCGGCACAAACTGTGCGGACAATTTTGTCATGGTTATATATCTTGATTTAATAAGTGGCAAACATGTTATTTGGATATACTCATAGCCTCTTCTATCACTCTAACTTTAATTCGACGATTTTCTAGCACCATTTGGTGAACTTGAGGTTGGTTTTTGGACGTCCCGAACGTTCATCGTCACCCAAGCCGGTGAATAGGTGAGCTCCCGTACACAGCGTCCAACTCGTCTTTGATTTGCGTAGGCGTATTGTCTTTCAAAAATAAATATTTAATGACAGCTCGATCCTCGATTTTTTCCATTTTCACAAAAACGAATTCACATCGACTCACTCAAACGATTGTTAAACAACAACTGCGCGTCCAAAATGGCTGATATTTCAGTGAGTACCTTTCAACACATGCGCAAACACACTCCCCCACTTTTTGACGAGTGCTGCCATCTTCATGACGAGGTTGGAAACATTTCAGACAATCATCGTGTTTTGGGAATTTCGGACATAAATTATGCGGTCCGGAGATTCAATCGATCGGAATCATTATAAGAACAAGCCCGGAATTAGACTGAATTCTATAAGTGTCTAAATATTTAAACGATATTTAGACGGTCAGTATAAAAACTATGTTGGTAATATCAGCTCAAAGATTGGTTTAATATTAAATACAACTTTCGGACATGGTTCTAATATGGGCCGGTGCGAAAATTCTACAAACTTTTAAATTTTAAGGATTGAAATATATACAACCGTAAAAAATGAAGTTTTTGGTTAGCTATTTACGCGTGCGTTAATTTTTAACAGTTTCCTCATAAAAACAGTGTCCTTTTAAAATAGAATCAAAATAAATTTTAACATTAATTTTGAACATTAAGAAGAATTTCAAGAATCGTTAATAATGGCTAAATTGGTTGGAAAATGAAATTTAATTCTTCACTCTCGATGAAGAATTAAGAAACCCACTCGAAAGGCAACTTCTACTAATGAGGAAAAAAAAATTCAGATCAGGTACAGGGAATTGCTGAGCACCACCAGGGGGTAAATGGAAAGTATCATCGCCAACGAATAATGAATATCAATTTATTTAGACAAGATCAAACGGACGACCCAAAAGAATCGAAAAACGCCATAAATATCAACTGGCAAAAGCTAAAATGCTAACGAACAACTTTAGCAGCATGACACGATCTAGCCAATATAATAAACTAAGCAAAGCGTATTGAGCTTATAAAATCGTTCAGAGGCTGATGTGGTTCGTTCAACAAATAGGGCCCGAGGAAAGTCTAGTACACGCCGATAGTTGAATCCGAGGAGTATTTTACAACAAATCTTCTCGATAAACTGTAAGAAGAATACGACTCGACCGATATGGAACTGCAAGAAATGCTCAAAAATATTAGAAGTCTTTTCATTTAGACTAATGCCACCTAACACTTTAATTATTAACTAATGGGCCTGAGACCGGTTCTCCACCAAAAGCAAATCACTACCTACGATCGTTTATATCTGTTCTCATTGTAATAGTGACCACTAGTTGCAAACAATTCACTGCAGAACAGCACATTACAAAGTAGAAACCATTATTAGTTCAAAGTTTTTTCAAACTTCAAGCCTAAAGTTAAAGCCACGGTTTTCAGGGTTATTTAATCTTAAATTTCATTACAAAAACCATCTATTGGGATTGCGTGCCAATTACTAAAATTTAATAATCAATTATGTGTCCCAGCTTTTATTCGATAATCACGTGCGAAAGAATAGCTGTCAGATACATTAGGGACCAATATTTCTACTTAACTTCCTTAGTTACATGCAGCATGCTTACAGAGTGTGTCTTGTGAAACGGTGCTCCATTAACTTGTTTCTATAGGGTTAAAAGTGTGGTCAATAATAACGAGTTTTTCATGGGTGCCTTCCTCAACATCGCGAGAGCGTTTATAATGACACTTCGTTTGCCACTATCACTAATGCCTGTCACAATTTTGCGATTGACAATTTTCTTCTGAATTGGATTGAATTCAAGCTTAAGTCCCGCATTGTTTATTTCTTGGATGGTTTTTCTGTTTCTGTTAAAGTTGCCAAGGGCTGCTCACAGGCCGTGTACTCATTGTGGAGGATTGGAATGTCGAAAAACAAACTTCATATAAATTCATCATTCATCATTCATTAGGTGGACTTAACATTCCCACCCTACTCGGTATAGCACATTCTTTAAATCGGACTATGTAAGGCAACTGGGAGATACCTTGGAGGCTTATCGTTTAAAAAATAACGAAGTTTGGAATAATCAAGGAGCTTTTGCGAGGCATCGACAAATTCTTTATGATAGGCTTATCCAAGAATTTAATTTCTTTAATTCATTTTCACACTCTTTCCATCAAGAGATTTGTGGATGTATCAGGACTTCTTGACAAATCGCATTTCTTCTCCCAAATCGCTAGTTTTCAATTCTGATGGATCGCTATTGGACCGTGATACGGTTTTTGCAATCTACTGTCTCGGTAAGCTGCTGTTCTGTACAAGGTTCCAAGCTGAGATCACAGCTTTAACTCTTTCTGCATTTGGGGCTTTGAAACTTACCGTCACAGAGTTTGATATCATTTTATGTACTGACCGTAAGGCTGTGCTCAATTCGTTGATTCACCTTTTGGTTTGTTAGGCAAGTAAACATTTGCTCATTCTTCTCTGTTGGTCTAACATTGTCACCGTTATGTGGGTACCCACTTTCTGTAACATTGTATGAAAATCGCTAATCTTCTAGCCAAAGCTGGTTCACAGTTTAAACTAATCGATCCCAAACCTGCTGTTCCATTATCTTTTAATAATGGTAAGGCAACAATTAAAATGTATAATTTAGCATTTTGTCACCGAATTCAACCTAGGTTTAGCCAAACATGCGATTTACTTAAAGAAGGATCAATGAAAAATCCTCCGAAGAAAAGTATTTTATTCGTATGAGTTTGGCCCCGACTGCCCTATGCGACCACTGCTTAGAGAATAATTATGACATTATTCATTACGTTTGTAGCTATGCTGCCCAAGGTTAATGCCGCGTTTGCTCACAATGGAACAAAACCAGAAAGGTTCGACGATGTTTCACAGTAATAAAGCTGAGTTTTTGTGATGATTTACAACGACGGATCTTTACTTCATACCTGAGACGAAGGAAAAGTCGAAAGGGCCTGAAAGGGGAGAATCAGTTCTAAGATCATGGTGTCAGTTTTTTGGGATGCACATAGGATAATTTTCTTTTGTGAAATGGAAAACAATCTAATGCAGAAATTATTGCAGCATATAATTGATGAAATCAAGAAACAAGCCGCATTTAGCGAAAAATAGTGTGCTGTATCATCAAGACAAAGTATCCGTTCTCAGATTCGTCATCGCACTGACCAAATTCTAGGAGTTAGAGTTCTATCCCCACGCATTCTATTCACCAGAATTAGCCTCCTCGGATTATTTTATCTTATTAAATAGCTTGATGAAAAAATGTGCGAACAATGAAGAAGTGGAAGTGGGCACAATGGTTAAAGTTTTGGTGTTTGGATCAGGAGGTACCGGCTTTGAATCCCGAGGCAGGATGTAAAAGTTAATTTGCATCATCAGATTATAATCTGTGCTATGCACTGTGCAGATGGTTCTAGATAAATCAGACTTATAGGTGTAAGTCCTCGAATTGGTTGGCAGCGAAATATTGGAAGAGGTCCCAGAATAGATTGCAAAGATAAAAAGTGAAGTTTGCGATTGATGGTTATTATCAGGAGCCTACAGTTTTAAATATAAACAGGGTATCGAAGTATTCAATGTCATTGGGAAAGTGCACCGAGTTAAAAGGAGACTATGTTGAGAAATAACATTTTCAACTTTGTTTGGAGGTCATCTCGTATGTGTTTTCAGGGGCACAAATGATAACAAATTGTTATTAAAAAATCCGGTTTGTTTAGAAGAGGTTAGGACAAAATCGGCCCGATTGAATTCATTGTTCCTAATCGTCTTCTTACAAAATATATTTTTCAAAACCTGTGCTGAACACTTTATGTTAGCAATCTCTTTCGGCGAACCGATTCCCTCTAAAAATTATTGGGATATCACAGATTAATGTTCATATCAGTTAAACCAACTGGACTACAGAATTCTTACAGTCACATACTGAAACGACGTTTAGAAAACAATTTATTTGATTCAGGTGACATTGAACATTTTCCTAGATACTTTACATTATTTATAATTGTAATAGAAAGTTAAAGGTACACTCAGCGAAATAATTATCAGATTAAGCGCACCAAACTACATATCTGATAAAGTACTCGAAATAATTTAAATTCAAATTTATCAAATTATAATTTACAACAAATTACTACACGAGCAAATCAGTGTGATTAGATGGAATCTTGGTTTTTCGGCTGAGTACTTATCAAATACGGTCATTAACTCGCCGACGTATACCTTCCGCCGGTCGCTTAGTCAGCAATTGTTTAAATTATCGAACTAATATTGTGTTGCTGTATAAAGTAGCGATAAATTTAAAGATTTATGGATCATTATTATCCGTTAAAGAAGTAAAAGAAATTCTGAATTTTTGCTAGTTGCGATTAGATATAATCGAATGAATTTCGAGACATAATAAATAATCTTCTAAACTGGTTGATAACAGTATTGGCATATAAATTATTTGATTTGTATCGGAACTTTATGCGTCTTAGTCTTAAGAATTATTATGATACACCATATGGTATAGCGATAAAACTATCTGAGTGACCAATAAAACGTTTAAAGTATAAGATAACCTCTGGAAGTATTTATTGCACATTTTGAAAACACATTAGACTACGGTATTATAAAAATTCGGCAAAATTTTATTGGCTTACTTCACTATTAAAAGTTTTATAACCGAAATAAAATTTATGTTTTAGTTAAATGGTTTTACTACTCACAATACACAGTAATCACTAAAATTGCACTATAAATAGGTTGACACTATATGTTAATTACTAAAAATGATACACAAACTTTTGATGAAGTCAAAGCTTTATCTTCGTTATGTTACATTCATTTCTATATAAAACTATAACAAGGTACTATAGATAATGAGATTCGCAGAATTTTACAAAAAAATCCCAACCACGGCAGAAATTTTCTAAAATAATGAAATTTGCCTATGTACGTACAAGTCAAAGCTTTAGCCCCGACTACCGAACAGTTTCAACTTTAAAACTCAATTAATTAAAAATTTTAAACTTTATATAATTTTTATAGAGAACAACAACAAGAAATTTATAAAATTTATCATTGTTGTTGTTGCAACAAATTGTTATTTATCATAGAACAACAATGTAGGTACCAAAGGTAAGTACATAGAATCTTATCAATTTAATACTTTTTTATGTAAGACACAAGGAATATTTATTGAGATATACAATAATATAAAACACCTTACGCCGAGAAGATAACTCTAGAGCTCTTAAATATTTGCAGAATTTTTTTTTGTATTTTTTTGGGAGCGTAAACTTATATTTATAAAGCATAATTAATTATTTTGTTTTTTAAATAATGTTGTTTAATTAATTAATTACTTATAATTATGACGATAATTAATTATCAAATATTTATGCTTGATAACAAAAAAATAATTTGTTTGTTGTGCATAAATTATAATTTTTCTTAAACAAAAACAAATTGGTTAATTTCTTAGAGGTTTACGGGCACGGGGGCACGAGATCTCGGACGGTGTTTAAAGAGTACAGAATTTTTTATTTTAAATATTACTTGTTAAACAACTATGACTTACCTGAAACGATTAAACGTCCTACCAATAAAGATTAAATTGATATTGTTATCGACTATAAATCTCTCGGACGATGGTACGAGTATATTTGACATCGTGAAACTGAATCGTATTAGTGTAGAAATTTTAATCAAATAAATAGATTTTAACAGGTTGATTTGACGAGTATGGGTCACATCGCCGACAACAATACCGCCGACCGGCCAGATGAACGATAACCACATCGGCGACAGGAATTTTGCCCGACAGATCGCCGACAAGAGATGTGCGAGTCTAAAAAGAATAAAATTCATTTTAAAGCGGCGTCAGTTTCTAATTTCCGCCCTGTATGCAACCGTTATGATAATTGGAATTTTTTGTGTAAAGTTCATTCACTTCGTCAGTTTTTGTAAGTGAAGGTTTTAACCTGTCGCTCAATCGCTCCACAGCCGAATTACCTACATCCATACGGAATATGTGCTTTGTGCAATGATCGATCAAAATTCTTATAAGCGATATGTTTAGCTAGCTACCTGGCTATCAGCGTTGTTTAAGATGATTAAAATCGGAATGCATAAATTTAAAACATTATCCCAAACAAGTGACTGTTATATTGGAAGCTCTCTTTGTGGAGTGAAGTTCGTTGAAACATGTTTTTTTATATTATTTAATCTTTGCAATCTGTTCTGGGAACGAAACACACCCAACTCTTTCGCAGTTCGCTTTGCAGGTCCTTATAAGGACCTTATAAGGTACACCTTACGCAGTCGTCTGCCAAATCGAGGACGTACGGCTATAGGCCTGAGCCTATACTGGTATGGAAGACGGGTCGGGAATATCGGGATTCGAAGCCGGTACCACCAGATCCAAACACCAAACCTTCAATCACTGTGCCGTATGGTCGGCATTGAAACATGTTTAACGAAACTTTGAAGTCATTCACAAAAGATTGGCCCATGATAATGAGAATATGCGACGAACAAAGAATCGCGAACGTGCAAAACATTTCAATAAAAAGAGAACTAGAAGAAATGTTTCCACTATTTTATTCTAATGCTGTTGATTTAGGTAAACTATAGAGTGGCACACCTAATACTGACGAGAATGAAGCAATTTGGAAGCAACTCTCACCCTTTTAACCAAGGGGAAATCGATTCATTCTGCAAAACAGTTTATACCAAAAATCTTGCATATTTTATTACAAGATTTTTTAAATTTATTTGAATAAAATCCCAAAACTTTCCAACCCTGCAGCGAAGTGGCTCGTCGCCTGTCGGCGGTCTAGTTTTGTATTCTAATTGAGCTCCTCGACCAAAATTCCTGTCCGCGATGTGGATGTTTCTAGCGGTACAACTATTCCTGATAATTATATTTCACTTATCAAAATCTTAAACACTTCTAAGACGAACTAATATTGCTAACATCTACTTTAGTAGCCGGTGTGGCTGTTGGTGAGGTGGGTGTATTGGCAAAGTGGCTTATCGATGATCTGGTAGTGTGTTAATTATGATTTTCGTTCAAAATTCCTATGGGCTAAGTGGTTGTCAGCGATGTGATATTATCGATATGCGTGTCGGCGATGTAGTGGTTGGTGATGTGGTTTTTAACGACGTGGGTATCGGCCGTGTGGTTGTCAGCGATAAGAGTGTCTTCGACGTGAATGGCGTCTTGTGGGTATCAGAGTTATCTGTACCGGGATGTGGTTGTCGGCGATCTTATCATATGTGACTTTCGGCGATGTTTATTTTAGAGGTGTGGATGATGGCGATGTGGGTCTCGGTGATATGGGTATCGGTATGATGTGGGTGTTGGTGATGTATGTGTCGACAATGTGGTTGCCTCGGCGATGTGGCCTGTCGGTGATCTGATTGTGTCGTCTAAGTGGGTTTGTCGGTCAAAAATGTTGTCGGCCATGTGTCCCATACTGATTTGGTTGTCGACGATCACAACCATATAAAAGTTACGGTAATTTTGAAAACCGCACACCGTATTTTGAGCGTATAAGCTCATTCGTAATAAGTTCAGTTTAAATATAACCAAAAAATTGCCCTCCTCTTTCCTACTTCATGTGATTACTTTGTATTATTGTGGATTTTGTAAGATGCTCAATTTGTCCATCGAGCGCTCGCCACAAAAATGATTTTCATTGCAGATTCATTCTGTACCGTAATGATTTAAATGGAATCAATACAGGTAAATTATGGCAAGCAGCCTCGATTTTCATCCGTCGATTTAGGTTAAGTATGTTAATTAAAAAATGAGTAAATTTTAAGTTTAATTGAAACTAAATAAAAATAGAAACGAACATCTGTTCGACGCTAAAGTCAAAGGCAACTCGTGGATGTCGGCAATGTGGGTGTGGGCAAAGTGGGTGTCGGCGAAGTTGGTGTATCAGTGATATGGCTTGTCGGCGATCAGGTTGTGTTGGCTAAGTGGGCTTGTTGGCCAAAGTTCTTGCGGGCGATATGGGTGGACTCCGATCTGATGATACGCATGGATACAACTACCAAAGGGATTGTCGTAAAATACCAATACATATCTTGTAATCCTACATCTAAACCATTTTTGGGTGACACACCCAAAACTTTCTTTTGATTCCTCCCCGTCGAAGGACAATAATAATAATTGGTTTCATGTAAATTCATATCTGAGAGGAGAGAAGAGAGAATTTGCTGAGAGTTCAGTTCTACTGGTATCCAGTTGACCTTTTTGTTGGAAAAGATTACGTGAACAGATTTTGTTTCATTAAGTTTTATTCGCCATCTCTTCTGGACTCTTCTATGCTATCAGTGGCTGCTAAGATGGCCCTATCAACCGCAAACGTTGCTATGTTAGTTTCCTCTATTGTTGGCAGGTCCTAGGTATATAGAACATGTAAAGTTGGTCCCAGAATGCTACCTTGTGAAACTCCTGCTGACATTTTCTTTATTTCTGAGGATTCTCCGTCTAATTTAACACGAAACTTTATGCCATACTCTGTGAAAAGCCGGTGTTATAACCAAGAAGATACTTGAACATGCTTTCTTATTTACATGTACGACTTCAATTATGTTTGAAATTCGATGTATTTGTTCTATTGTTGACTAGTTTTCTCTGAATCCAGATTGATGTGGAGGAATACGATTTATTTCTTCTATGATAGGTTTGAGTCCCTTTAGCAGTAGTTTCTCGGATATTTTTGAAATTATTGGAAGTAAGGAAATCGGCCTATACGAATTTTTGTCATTAAGTGGTTTGTTGGGTTTAGAATCAATATTACTTCTGCGACTTTCCATTGATTTGGAACGTGTTCAAGTCTGAATACTGCGTTAATTATTTGGAGTAGTTTAGGTGGTCCTTTTTCAGGAAGAGCTTTTACTATTTGTCCTGTAATTAATTCATATACTGAAGATTTCTTTGCATTTAGGTCAAGATTTATTTCCTCTTTTAATCCTTGTAATGTGACAGGGGATATATTGTAGTTATCTATTTTATTTATTGGTGATATGTTTTCCTCTGCTGGTTACTTAGGTGGAGGCTGGAACGTGTTGTCGAGGTGTGTTGCAAACAACAAAGCTTTTTGCTTTGCACTTACAGCCCATGTTCAATTTTAATTTTTAATTGGCGGAATTTGTAGTTTAAGTTGTTTTAAACTTTTTGTCGCTTTTGTCGTATTTATTAATGGATTCGTTCTTGATTTATTTAATTAGTAACTTCAGTTTATTGGAACAAACATTTAGAGTTGTTTTATATTTTGGTTGCTTGCATCATTTTAATAGAGCATGGATGTCATTTCATTTGAGAGTCTTGCTTATCTAACCTGTTGCTTAAACCTTCACGGCATTTCTCTTATTTAGCTAGACGAATGTTAAGAGTTTCCATGCTTCTTACTTGAAATCCTCAATAATTTCCTCTTCTGCGCAGGTTGGGTGAAGACCTCTAGCCATAACTTTATTTGGGCGAACATTCTTATTCTTATTGATATATCGGCTACCGTAATCGATTTCATAATCGATTGTTTAGTGAAGAAATTTGATATCCCGACGACATTAATTGGTGTTCTAGAGCTAGTTGTTTCTTGATGATTAACTGGTTTCTAGAAATCTCTTTTGAAGTTGATGGCAAAGTTTCTGCTAGTTCTGGTGAGTGTTGACCATTCCTTTTCTTATTGGATCTTTTATTCCGATTCAACGCCCAATTTGTTTCTCTTTTTAATTTTTGCTTCATCCTTATGGAATGGATTAATGTCATCATCGATTGCAGGGTTAGGTGTCGTACCAAGTGCTACATGTGTTTCAACTGCATTCATTCTCTTTCTTTAAAATTGTAAATTCTTCTTTCAATTTAGTTGTACGAGTATTGTATATCCCTTGGTCCATCCAGAAAACCGATATGCCTCCGAAGAGTGTTGATTTAGCAGCATCTCTGCTGGTGTATTATACCAGTGGCATTTGGTTCCCGGTTGCACTTTGCTGCTGCCAAAGCAGTATTCGCCCCCGCCCCCTAAGCGACGTGGACGCGGCTACATAGGTCTTACCTAGTTTTACGCAGAGACAACCGAAGCCCTCTGGGTATCCTAGGTTGAGAAGCATTGAATAAATATAAATTATAAAGGGTGTTCCACCTGTTGGTTTGATCTTAAGCTCAAAAAATATTTATTGTGCGGTGTGGTTATCCAAATTTATTATGAAAACGGTTGTTCTGTAAAATAAACGTTTCGTAAATTACGTGATAATTCTGGTCAACATGGACGTCCTACAGAGCCTGAAATTCATAAAATTGTTGAACGTTTTGAAGAAACTGGATTAGTTGCAGGTCGTAAATAGAAAAAATGTTGACACAGAAAACCCGCTTAAGACGCATCTGGCAAATTAATCTATCGCCAGATGCAAAATACAACTTAAACCAGGCGAAAAAAACCTGCATAACCTACTACAAAAAACAAGATGAATTATATGCACCTGTCCACGATAATCCTAGGTTTGGAGGGGATATACATACTTTCTTCGTATGCTGCCTAATTTCTGCTTTACGAATACTTTCGAGATGATTGAGGTAGTAGGCTTATTGGTCTATATGACAAGACTTTGGTAGAGTCCTTGACAGTTTCCAACACTCAGTGATATATCCTGATTCATAAATTGAATTTAATATTTGAACCATAGTCGTCCAAAGGCACACTCAAGTAGTTTTTTTTAGAGTTTCATCTGTAAGTCAATCATATCCAGGGGTTTACTTTAGTTGAATTTGATGTAATAAACTTTACTAGAGATTTCTTTATCTAGAATTGCCTCTCAGGCAAGATTGCTACATTTTCTGTTTGAAGTACCGATAATTCAAGGTTTGTAGTAAATTTAAACGTGCACAGCAAAGGCATTAGGTTCTTCCTCGTCACTTCTAGCCCATTCACCGCTATGAAAGACGAATTGGCGGATTTGGTTCGAACGTACGAAGAGAAAAAGTACTCCTCTGCTGTCATCTTGGATGCTGCCGAAGCATTCGATAAAGTTTGACACCAGTGTCTGCTTCATAAAATTAATCTTAAGTTGCCAGAAATTTACCAACTTATGAAGTCGTACTTGTCAAATCGTAGATATTATGTCAAACACAATACCTCTAAATCGGGTGAGAAAAACATTCTGTCAGGAGTACCACATGGCAGTGTGCTTGATCCAACGTTATATATAATTTTCATTTCAGACCTACCAACGTCTTTGCAAATTATGACGTCTCTGTTCACAGATGATACGGCAATCTTATGTACTCATAAAAATCCCAGAACGGCGTCCGAAACTCTGCAACAACATATCTATGACAACGAAATCTGGCTAAAAAATGGAAGATAAAGGTCAATGAAGAGAAATTGGCTCACGTAACATTCAACATAAATAAGCTTACGTATCCGTCTGTCACAATGAACGGAATACAAATCCCTCAAGCGAATGGAGCAAAATATCTAGGCGTCTATCTAGATTGCACTGGTTTATGGGGAAATATTCAACCATTGGCCTAGAATCCAAGCTTCTCCTGTATAACACAATGATTAAACATATTTGGTCGTATCGATGTCAATCATGGCAATCAACCTGAAATTCGAATATTGACATTGCCGGACGAACACAGTCAAAAATTCTCAGAATGATTACAGAAGCATCCTGGTTCGTAAAAAACAAAAATATATATAAGGACCTTAGGACCTTGCTGGAGATAAATCTAAACAAAATACCAATGTCTTCACAATCAAAGAAGAAGACGATGGCTGTGACAACGTAAATTATAAAATTATGTTTATTTGAATTTGGTAAAACTAACAACCTGGACCTAACGCAAAGTAGGCTGAAATAATCACAAGTGACTCTTTATCTTATCCGAATGATCCAATGTTACCTCGTGGATCAGCAGATTACTATAGAATCAGATGACTCTGTTACTAAACTATCAGTTATTAGTGGGGTGTCTCAGGGTCCGGTACTGAGCCCAGTATTATGGAACGTGTTATATGTCGGAGTGTTCCAGCTCAAACTCTAGTGGACTCATCAAACACATTTGTTAGGAAATTGTGCTTTTTTGCTTCCACTGGTTAGAAGGGAAGCCCTGTAAGTGGTGGTCTTATTTCCCTTGAATAAGAACATTTATGAGTCAAGTGTGTCCAGAGTTATCTAAACAGTTATTATAAGTTTTCTAAAAAAATTTGTAGATTGTAAAATTTTTGTTAATGGCTTGCATCTCTTGTTCCTCCTCAAGTGGCGTTTTAGATGATCGTCTTTAAAATTACCTGGCAAAACTGCGCCGATTGTTTTCAAAAACTATTCGAAACATTTCTCTGTGGCGGGTACAGTGTGTAATAGATCCACTAGTTTTACAGTAATTTTATTTGGACTCTAACAATTGTGGCCCGGTAGTTTGAAATTACTTTTTGAGTTTCTTATATCTCATTCAACGTCCATCGAATTTGTTTCACTCTGGTAACCTATGTCATCGATGCCTGATAGCGATACTTCAAATAATCATTTCACTTACGGGCAGCTGTTCGCAATCATACCAACACTCATTATCCATATCTGATCAAATTAACATTCCAAACAAAATAAGTGTTCCAAAAATCCACACAACGCAGTATAGATACTTAAACTTGTCATAACAAATTGGCATTTTCGATGTGATCTTGCAGATAATCGCAATCGTGAATACGTACCAAGCTCTTACCATCGTAAATGATTTAGATCTAGGAGACTGTCAAACTGTCACACGGTAATCACAAATATAAAATATGCCAATTCAACTTTTTTCTGACCTATGCGATATTTCGAGGCAACGCGTGACTTGAATCGTCAATATTTAGATTCGGGTTAGCGTATAAAAAAACAAAATTAATAAAGCGAATTATTTACGCAGCCTTCAATCTTTCAATCACGAGCATCTTTCAATATTCTCTTATCAACGCAGCATCGCACCGATCCCGTGAGATAACACAAATTGTATACATGAATCCCGTCATAATACGATTATTCTATGAACATACAATTTGATGATTTAATTAAGTCAACAGGCAGTCGTCAGTACACGAAATATAAAAATAAAATAAAACATCACGTGAAGTGTCTTGTTTATTTGCGGGGTATTTATCCGCGGCTAAATATTTGCAATGAGTTTTAAATTTATGATCTTATTCCAGTGTATTTCGCATGACACGGCTTCGTTCTGTTATTGGTGAATCAAAACGAAATGCTGTTTAGATAAGAATTAGAAAACTTTTAGAAATAATACAGCTCGGAGATGGGGTTACGCTATATAATCACTACCGTGCATGATCAATAGAGTTACCTACTATGTTTGTAAAACTGACTTACTTCGCACAAAATCAACGCGATGTATTAGTAAATAGTGTACTACTAGCTATCTTTATTACAAAACTATTCGTGTACTTCAAAAACTAAAAAAGGTTGATAGTGACTGTATACTGTTGCTACATCTGGCGTGAGAATTTGATTGTTTATAAACATTTTGTTTGCACAATACGAGTAGAATAGACAACCTTCCATTATGACTGACACAAAATTTTTTTTGGTTTGTTATAAATGTAGTCTTACGACTGACTGATAAGATAAATTTTGAACGTAACTCGACAATTCACAGCAATATTGATGAAATCTCAATTACAAAACGTTTATCAATATTGTCAACAGGTACAAATGTATAAATTATACCTCGGTTTAATCCATGTACAAAAGCTGCTAATGTATGTACGTGCAGCGTGCAAGTAGCTTTTCAAAACTGATAAACTGCAAATTAATTTGATTACATTCACAATAGATAATAATGTAAATGATTATTTATGCTGAATATAGGACGTACGTCAAATTATCAGCAGCATTATATGTGATTTGACAACTCTTTATCGAAAGTACGTTCGTTTACAGTTTAGTTACCCACGTCAGTCTCCTCTGATCTGGAGAACGACTAAGTTTTGGTATTAGTTTTACGGCGCTAATGACACAAAGTGTTGTTTTAGTGTCCTTATAGACTATATACAGAATTTCCTCTGCTCTGAGATTTTAATCTCACTTTTCCTTACTCTCCTTTAAGATAACAGTGCTCGCCAAAGAAATAGTCATCCAACACATTCCCATTTCACCAGACTTGCCTGTTTCTAGATATTAAAGTTAGCATTCAGCCAATATTGAATTTATACAGGTTAGTTGAAGTATAAATTCAAGGAGTAATACATTTCGCTCGTTCGATTCCAAACATTATAATAGAGGGTGTGTTCCCCGATCGGTGGAAGAATTCAGATTATGACAATCTATCTCAGTGCCAGGTTATGTAAAGTAAAAAAATCAGGACTCCATCAACCTAAATTTTTTAGACAAAAACAATAACTAACTCATTGCATCTGTTTTGAGGATAAACGAAACGGTTTCTAATGTCTCGCCTTTGCATTCAAAAGACAATCGTATTTCCCGTATCTCCGGCCAAACATCGCTTCATATTTTTACTGTCTTTCTGTTAAGGAACGGCAACCGTTGCTCGATACAGGCCATCAATTTAATATAATTCCGATGTCACTCCCGTCTTGTCATTGCGGGCATTATACTTCTGTTCTTCTGAGCCCTACCAATTACAGCTAGCACTAGTTTATATTTAAGGACTTCACTATGAAAGTCCTGAATACAGTTACCTGTACTGTAGTTTTTTTCGTAATACAATGTATATTTGCGCTCTCTCTGCCAACGAAATTTTACTGACGAAAGTCTGATCATCAATATTTTTGTGGGGAGATTACAAATGCACAAGTAGGGCGATCTGGAGGCGTTTGAAATCCGATTATCTGGGATTGAATCTTTGTAGGTTATTAACATTTGGAACGGTTGATACTCTAACCAACATACCTCAGTAATGGAGCTAATTGATGGTCTTCGACCAGATACCTATCAGCTACAAGGTAAGCTTACATGAATGTCAACTTGCATCCAGGCAGAGTCAAAATAAACCACCGCAATTTCAATTTAAAAAAATGATGCTACACTGCATCATACAATTCTGGCTCAGGGTATTTTAGTTGATTGCTTCGTAAGGTGAATGAATGCGGTTCCCGTTAGGAGGCTCGGTTTATACTTCGTAGTTAACTATTCAATGACGGTTCTAGATCTCTCCTTGGAGACACTAGAAATAACTGTTGCAAACGCTGAAGACAAGGCCTTTTTCCATTATGCTCTTTGCTAGACGTCTAGCTGTTTCAGAATTTTCGTGTTACTTGTACAGCCGAAGCCTGTGGCTTCATTATCCCTTTGGCTTTGATATTGTTATTCCAGTCACTCTATTTAAAAATAACAATTTTGATTTAGAAAGCTTTACTAAAAACCTACGGTTGCCTGAAGCAAACAGCTTACGCCACATATACCCCCCTTCCAATGAAATACGATGTTAATTAAGTAGGCGTGAAGGTGTTTTAATTTCTCGGCCTGTTTTGGAATTCCTAATCTCGTTTTGTTCCAAAAGCTGTAATGTGCGAGATTTTGTACGCTATATTAATAGCACTCAATAGTTTTAAATGTGGTTTAATGATGTCGAATGGGCCATAATTGGCCTAAGTGTGCGATAGCAACCACTGAAACCTAACCTATTGTTAGCAACAGAACTAGCGTAAGTAGAATTTTTGTAATAATATGGTTTGATCCGTTATAATGAAATTCGAACTTACGGTTTTTAATTTCAATGTCCCAATTTTTATCGAACTTCTCTAGAACCTTGTATGAAGCTGTATATGACGGTTGTAACGCACTTCGAAAAGCAGTAAAACATGTTAACAATTTTTTAAATAATTTTAGGAAGTAAATTATGCTGTCTGATACTGCTGTTGGCTTAAACTCGTTGATATGAAATGGAATGAATTCAATAAACTATAGCTCAGCCGATGTAGAAAGTAAATTTTCTCTAAACATTGATCTTAATCCTAGTAATACGGGTGGTGAAATTTGTAACCAATCTGATCAATAGTGACACATAATACTGGCTATCGGATGTCGTGTGTCAATGTTTGATCAATCCGTTGTACTTTGGATTATAACTGGTTCGTTTATAAACGAATCCAAGAAATTTGATCCATAATTGTGATTCATTCAACTCCTTCCTTGTTCCGTGATAATGGATTCTGGGCCTCCAAAACGAGTAATCCAATTTGAATCCACTGCAAAAGTGGCAGTAGCAGGCGTTATGTCTGGATATTGCCTCTGGTAACACAATACCGAAAATTGGATGATAAAAGTAGAGGTAGATCATATCCATACGAACTTCAGAGAAGCTCGCTGACGGTGAGTTACTTTAGAAAGTTGACAGGCAGTTCTATTCTTGACCATAGCTTAAGAATGTTTATTAATTGAAGGCCATACAACATTACCGGTATTCCAAATTGTGCCTAAGTTATGAAACATCGGTAAAAAAATCGGAATTTTTTAAAATTTAAGTTTATTTATGCTGAATTAGAATTTAAAAGATCAAGAAATTCCGAATTATTTGTTTGAGCTTCTGGAATGGGTCCGTAATCTATATTTGCTGGAATAGAAATTGCATCTATTCGAGAAAGTATTGTTCGCTTCAACTGTGTTGTATGTCAAAAGTAAAGTTGCTGATAAAATAGGAATGCAGAACAGACGTGGAGAAGCCTTGCTTAAATGCGTTTGTAACTGTTCATTGTAAGCACTGTAACGTTTCTGTGCGCCGTTTGGATTAATCGAGAAGATTTAATGGTTGCCAGGTGTCATTTACTCATGTTGCTATACTTCATCGATTGCACTGTCTGAAGCATCCACAGCTGAGGAAATTTTTGCTGTCGAAATCGGATGAGCCAAAATTCTGCTTGACATAACTTCGACTTACAATTTTCGAATGCAGCAATGCTTTATCGAACCAATTGATTTCAAACTTGAAATACGTCTTCTTAAAAGGGTAAAAAATCGTTCAATAAAATTTGGTGAAAATCCGCACCAGTAATTGTGCTATATCAGTTTCCTTTTTTAACACCAAATAGAGTTGACTGGTGGATTCGTTCGGCAAATTCCTTGCTGGTACATACTTTCGAATTCTGATTTGATTATCGGTAGTTTATCATGAGCTAGACGACGAGGTTTACAAGCGATAGGTGGTTCAATAGTTTCCAATGATGTTGAACTGAATACTTAATTTGTGATATCAAACTCTAGAATTTTTGGATGGTAAGATTTGTCGGTGGTAAACAATGATCCTTTCACAACAAACGAATGTTTCAAAAAATTTTGAACACATAATCGGTAATGATATGTCCGCGATCATAAGATGAGGCGAAATTCCGTCGAATACCGATATTTGCAGCACGCAGATTGAAAACATTATTCGAATTTCGATTTGAAGTTTCCCTGATTGGTTGGAGGAATTACTGAAACATGGGTGAATGCTCATTAATTTAAAAGGCGGTTGGACTTATTTTCACCAATGCTTGTCGCCATCGCTTTGTGTAAATTTAATTTTTTGTTGAAGGTAAATTCAGATTAAACACTTAAGTGACGCGGTGCTTAACCATCGAAACATAGTTTTAGGTTTTGTTTTGCCAACTAATGTTGAAATCTCTCATATGATCTGTGATTCCCACGAGGCTAGTTTAGTGTTCGAATGAATACTGTTTGAAATATTAGCGATGTCTAAGGAAGTTAATGACGTGCTTTATATTGAATTTCTTTGTAATTGAGACAGTTCCAATCACAGAGAAACCATCAGAGAAACGTCGTTTTCACAAAGCATCAATATTACCTGACTTGTTAAGGCAATCTTTTTACCCAACTGTTTAATAGTTGACCCATTATAATTATTGCTTGCGTTCAATTCATAAAGATTCAATAGTTGTTAGTTTTTATCGCGCTTTCAGGACACCCAACTGTTTGCAACATGTTGAATAAAATCGAAGCCAAAGTTATGAAAATGTTTAGCACTATGAAATTTTCAAATCAAATTAGTGATGATTTCACTAATTATGATAGAGGACCCAAAAGTGCCTATTGATCCGAATCAGTTCAAATTTTATATGGAAAACCTGATCCAAATTTTGTTTTAGATCACAATTTTCATTTGAAATCTAGCAAGGGCCTTTGCGGCTTCATGGAACATGAACTGAACCGGATCTGATCGAGCAATCAGAAACACAGATAATATCGGCGAATGCCTCATGGAGTCTAGAATCTAATGCGTTTAATGTGAAATTTCCACCCGCGAGAATGATTGTTTTGTCTTATTTCCAGTGCGTGACTGTGATTTCATCCGCCACAACATGGTCTTTTCATTGTAATTTACTGCTACATCACACAGAAAATGAGCTCTAATTGTAGCAGATGCAGCTTTACATGGATTGATGTATGTTGTTGTGTGTCTTAACGATTAACAATAAATGTCGTTAACTTAAATTTTTCTTTATTTTTATTCTCACAAATATTTTTCTCTTTAATTATATATTTCGTTTCATTTCTTCAAAAAATTACATAAAATATATCGAAATTTTAAATTTTAATATACCTTTTAGATATTTTTCAACTTTCAGACTGGAGTGAGGTTCCCCGGATGAGGCTAATGCTACTTTTAGGGGCCATATATGCATTAGTTGTTTTATAAGCTAAATTTATAAAATAATCGTAGGTCCCTTATTCAAAAAAAAAAAAAAAAATTAGAAAAACGTCTACAAAACTATAAAAAATGGAATTTGTAATTGTACCGAAGTTTGCATAAAGCCCGCGCATTCACTCTCTCATTCTATTTATTTGGAATTATAATAAATTTTATAAAATGATTTTTCTTGATCTAATCTAGCAAATCTCTATTACGACATAGTACGACAAAAACACAAAATATGATCCTAATTCCCTAAAACTTACTTATTCAAAAAAAAAAAAAAAAATGTAACGAAACGAACCAAAAATTAGAAAGGCAACAGTATTTCTGTTGTAGTTTCTGATGAGTTTATTTCTCTACTATAAATTGATTAAAAAAATAAAACGCCACGGTTTATATTCGGGACGTTTCTAGTCCTCTAACGTGACGTTTTTGAAAAGATATGACATAGATTCTTTGTTGTGAATACGCCTAATAGCTTCTGACAGTAAAATCGAAATGTCCACTGTTTTGATTTTGTGGCATTGCATTTTCTGAATTTCGTGAGGAATTGTATTCGTGACGACCACTTCATCGATTGGTGAGTCTTCAATGAGGCGTGGAGCATCAGAACTTAACAGACCGTGTGTAGCAAGACAGTATATTTTATAAGCACCTCTCTCTTTGAGTACTTCGGCGGCGGCAACAAATGAATGCACGTCATCGATCATGTCGTCCTGTGAATGTATTTTGATATAGATAATATATGGCCAGCGAATATATAAGGTATACTTACCACCATTATCGCTATACGGCCGCCTACATCACCGACCACATTTATTGGTGGTTTTTCTTTCGCGGGGTGTGCTGGCACACCACCTGATACATCCATAGTACGAGATTTAGGAACGGTGGGAGGCGAATACCGACCATCGATTTCGTCAGCTTCGCTCTCTTTCTGTTCACCATGGATGACAGCAATTCCGAGTCGGAGACGTTCCGCATATGAAGTTGCCTTTTTAGCAGAACCTGGATTCCGAGCCACAATTACGGAATTACGATAGTCTGGAATCTAAAGAAAATCGCTCAAAATAGTCACAAAATATTTAACATGAATCGAATACACTTACACTCTCCTGAATATATTGTAATAAAAATGGCGACGCTCTAAGATTATCAACAGGGCAATCGAAAAATCCTTGAATTTCCTTCTGATGCAAATCCATTGTGATTATGTGAGATAAGCCAGATTTACACATCATCTAGAATATAGTAATGAATTAGTATAATAAAACTACTAATAAATTAGGGCACACTCTGATCACCTTAGCTAATAGCTTTGTAACTATACATCCTCGCTTCCGCATCTTACACTGCTTTGAATACGGTAGATACGGAATAACACCAACAATACTTTTGGCCGAAGAAGTTTTACAAGCATACGCCATAATTAACAGCTCCATTATGTTATTGTTTACATCTTTCGTGCCCGTCTGGATTATATAAATATCCTTGCCACGGACTGAATCACCAATTTCAACCATAGTTTCACGATTTGTTTTGTGATAAACTGCAGCCCCACCGGGTTTCACACCTAACCGGCTGGAATGAGAAAGTTGGCTTAATCAAAGGTTAGTGCTTTTCAGCGAGATTAATAAACACTCAATTTAAAAATAATATTTTTGTAAGCAGCACAAGTACACAAAAAAATGAGTAAAATAAATCTATAAATGTTGGGAGAAGGGCTCCCAGCAGGGTCCTTGCTGATAAAATTTGTATCTCTTGAACTCAATTGATAAAACTCGATATAATTGATAAAAGTTTATCCAGACGTTATCATTTGGAGCCAAACAATTTGATTTATGAGATTAAAACTTTTCAAGTTTGTAATACATAATTTCATTACAGCTACTAATAATCATTTCGGAAGCCTTTATAACTCACCAAAAATCTTGCCGAAGACCTGGGAATATCAAATAGAATTTCATACCGCTCGAACGGCTACTTAAGAAGACATAGTTTGGAAGTGATCAGCAGCAAAACCAAATTCTTATCAACATCCACGAGCATCTCCATCACAAATCTCGAAGTAGGCGATCATAATTTTGATAGCGTAGAAATCGTTATGATATGCAATGTTATATAAAGCACTCATAAGACCTGTGTTGGCTTTCGGAAGCGAGAATTGAACCCTGACCTGTAATGACTGTAGAATGTTATCTACTGTGCAATTAAAATTGCGCAAACCGAGTATTGGATTCGAATCAACCACGAGATAAAGCAATTCTCGGAGGTAGCAATATCGTTGGGTTCCAACGAAATCCATTTGACTTAGAATGCTGGGACCTGTTGCAGGGCCCCGCAACAATGCATAGCAATGCAAGACCCGACTGCTCTAGCATAGCGACGTCGAACAAGACCTACTTATAATAGGATGTCGAAACAAGGACGAGAGCGACGAATCGAAACACATGGAGGACGACAGTGCAGAGTAAATTAAATTGTAAATAATTTGATGTAATTTCATATGGCATATCCAGATGAAAGTTGTATTATGTTAATAAATAAATATGGATTTGAACGTTTGTTAGTTACCAAATCGCGTTTATTTATTATTAACTTAATTCGCGATTGGAGGACATTTCGAAATTTTTGTGTCTGTCCAGAGTATGAGAAATTCACTTTGGGATGACCAATAGTCTGTGCTGGAGCCAGATTTGTTTCGACTTGATGTAACCGCTCTCCTTCGAATGCCATTCTCTGGAAAGGTTAGTTTTACTAATGGAATTTCTTACATATGTAAATGGTTTAGTCTGGACGATATGGTGCTAGGCCTTAACCTATTTAGATTCAGGCATTTTCTAATGAGAAACAAGATGGCGGCCTGGTTCTGTTAATAGGCATTTATCTAGCTGTATAGTTAATAGCTGAAGCCAAAAAGCATTCATTTTCAAAAAATAATTTGGGAAACTATTGGGAACTTGATCGTAAATTATTTTACTCACAGCAAGCTTTGAGGCCTAAAATACTACGTTTATCAGAATATTCAGAAGATAGTAGTTCCAAACACCTTAGTCAACTATACACCATCACGAGCCTGCATAACTGAACACTACATAAATTAGCGGATACACCTAAATATTGCCAACTAATGAATTTCAGAAAGCATCAGGAATTATCATATGCTATATTATAAATTACAGCATGTTTACGATTCCAGTTTTCTTCATTATGCAATGCGATAACACTGACATGTATATCATTGACCTTAAATGTAAAGATAGGACTCCCTGCTTGAAGACGTTCTTACAATAAAAAACATAAAAGCACACACAAGAAGATAATACAAGTGAAAATAACTTACCTTGCAACCAAATTCGCCAATTCTGGATGTGAATTTCCATTGATGATCACAATATCGGATGATATTGGGGCATCCATCATTGTATGATAGGAGAAATTCTGCTTCTGGGGCGGACAAACGCTACCAAATCTTACGGACGCGCAAAATTGTACAAATATTTTATTTGATTTATTCAATTAGTTTTGATTACAAGCGTTAATAAAAAAAACACAACAAAGTTTTGGTATTAATTAATTTAGTTCAATTGTATCACACACAAACTGTTAAGATAAACATATGTTAGTAGGCCCGCGGTGTCGAGCTTACGAGATCCAGCACTAAGTACGCACAATATTATACAATTTAGCGTTAACTCTAAAGAAAATAAACCAAATTTATTATACAATTAATCATATTAATGCATAATTAGATAATACTAAAAACTCGATTATTTAAGCGTAAAGATATCGTAATTTTCTTATCTAAATGAAGACGAATCGGACATGGATAAAAAAATTCAAAACATAACCTCACTTCTGTAAATTGTGTAAACTCAAAACAAAAGTATTAGGAAAAATGCATTCGCAGCTTAAAAACTAAATTGTGTAAAAGCGAAATCCGTTTTAAGATATAACTAATTTACTTATTCCGATTGAGCAGCATTTATATGAAAAGTATTTTTTGATTAATTAATTAGATTACAAATTGAAAAACTTGCGATGAAATGAAAACTTTAACACAAAAATCGAAAATAAACTTGCGTGACAAACGCAATTGTCGGTAAAGTAGATCGAATATAATTTTTCGAATACGTATTTGCTCAATTTATTTGACTTACAGTGACATCTCTTAAGAGTTTTAGTTTTAAATTGTGTTGATGGTTAAACTGTTTTTTTTTAATCTAAGAGATGGTGCGAATAGTACATTTTAAACTTTTCATTCGAATTGTCGCAATTTTTTACCTTTAAATTTTTTTCATCTTTTGGATCATAAAACTAAACGTGACGAAAGTACAGTGGGTTTCATAACTATATATCCAATCGTTTTTTTTTTGATTTTGTTCAATATTAGATAAGCCAAAAATTAGTTAAGTACAAAATTCAGCAAAACATAAAGAAACCGTTACAAGATTCAATTGGTTTTTGGAACTTTTTTTTAAATTTCTTTGTTCCAAAACTAAAGGGTCACAATCTTCAATTTTTATTGCATTTGATGGCATTAAGCATGGAATATAACGTCGTTCAAATATCCGCCATGGCTTTGCTTGGTAGCACTTTTTCGGGAGGTTCCATTTTCGGTGACTTTGTCGCATGGCTGAATTTGCTTGTCTGCATTGTTATGTTGACTTTGAGACCTGCGATTTAAGATAGTCCCCAAAGGAAAAAGTCTAAAGGCGTTAAATCTCTCGTGCAGAATGTCCAACGTGCGGCTTGCACTGTGTGGGACGTAACACAGTTCTGTTTGAACCACATGTGTCGATATTCATATCAACTAGTTTAGGCCACAATAAGATGCTTATCATCTGTCTATAGCGCTCGACGGAAGAAGTACGGACCGATGATTTCGATAGAACCAAAAACGCACCAAACAATGACTTTCTTGGGATACATAGAACCAAATGGTATTGCCCCAAATCGGACAATTGCGTTGCTTATCCATTCATCCAATAATGGGCCTCGTCGCTACATATGATTTTTTTCTCGAAACGTGTCTCGAGCGGATCACTGATTTTGAATATAAAATTTGATGATTTGAACACGTTGCCATACACTACTGGACAATTCACAACAAATTTGTCAAATGTTGCTTTAACAACGTGGCTGCTATACCCTAACAAATTTTGAGCATCCCTATTGAAAGACTCTGTATATGCTCATTTTTTTCAAAACTAAGAAAATTTATGAAATAAATTAAAACAGAGGGCCGTTGGTCTCCCTTTGTTTTCTGCTAATGCCAAAATCCTACTGGGCATACTTCTAACCAATGAAATGATGGTTTCGGGTAATATTTCTTCCCAGGCATGTAGAATGGCTAATTTTAAATCATTTATTATTTCCAGTTGCGTGTAACCCTCGTAAATTTTTCGAACTAACAGTTCACAACGATTTTCGATTGGTGTTTGGTCTGAAGAACAAATGGATTAATCTAATAGTAGTATGAAATGTTCTGCAAACCATGATTTTGCACCTGGGTTCGTATGTACTAGAGCATTATCTTGCTGGGAAATCCAGCTTTCTCCTTAATTTATGTGCAAAAAAGGTAGAAGGTGGTTTTCTACAATGCCAATATTCTCCTCGCTGTTCTCTTAGAGGATTGAAAGGCTGAAACGAGGATGCCCACTGATAAGAAACCTCTCTAATACCACCTGGCAGTCACGAATCATGTTTCCTCTAACAAAGTCAAGATGAGCTTTGTGCTAGGGCAATATCTTTGGTATTAATATTTGATAGCTCGACAGATTGTGCTTCGAGACTCATTTAGATTAACCTCGCGTTCAGGCGCTTAATATTTTTACAAGAATACTCGTGGCCCTAGTCAACTCGCATGTTTTCCGCATGCCATAATTAATTGGGTCGTTTAAAAATTAGCAAGGGTATTATGATGGCGGTTTAATCTTCTCCCGATTTGTCTAAAAGAAAGAACTTTTCGAATAGGGCTTGAATTTTGCCTTTTTCAATCTCTGTTAAGTACTTTCTTTTTAATGTATAAGCCTGAGCGATACAAATGATCAGAAGGTCACTGTTGTGGTTTAGTTTTGAAACAAAGAAGTTTTGAAAAACTGCTTTTTTCGATAAATAATTAAAGTAGGTAACGGGTTCTGTTGCATAAATCTGAATTTAGTTAATTTTTGGCATTCAATTACATTTTTAATTTTTTTAATGAGTTATTTAAAAAAATCGAAAAATCGATTGGTTATTTAGTTATGAAACGTACTGTATGAATAATATTTTTTTCTATTGATTTTTATTTATTTCCAGTTCTACGAAATATTTTATGAAGCGTTGCGTTTTCTTGTTGTTTTTCATAACAATCTCAATGAAATATGAATAATCTGGTAGTTTCAAAGTAGATCAGCACATTAACTAAGAACTAGCCCTGTTAACTTGGAATCAACTAATAACGACCGCTGGTCTAATCAGCGCCAAATGTAGATGCTAATTTTAAAAATCCTTGCTATCAAGCCCAGAGAAACTGCATTTTGCTTTGTTATCACCTACTCAAATAAAGGGTGGTGGCATGAAGAACGCAACATTTAATTTTCCTCTAAAAAAATCAAGTCCCATCAATTATTTCGAATTAAAATTAAGATTTCATTGGCATATACGCATAGCTAAGGGCGTCGGTGCTGAAACTCGTGAGAAAATGGCTAGCTATACAAATGCAAAAGGAATTAGTAGAGCGGTTCCTATCAATTGTAGATCCACAACAGTTCCTCGCAATCGAAATAAATCGATTCATAGTAAAAAAAAAACATTTTCCACTAAAACCAGCCTGCTCGTTGATAGTTCACAAATCGCAAGGAGCGATATTTGATGAAATTGTTTTCAAATACAGTAAGACACATTCGTGTGACGCAACCTTTGATCTACGTAGCCTTATCCAGGTTCTCAGAAGGACTTCATGTTGTACCTACTGATGAGTGTCAACGTTTTTACCATGGTAGACGAGAAAATGAAATTACCATTAAGAAAAGGGATTACCCGGCTTTCTACTGTCCATCTTGAGAGCGAATGTGACAATCTATTCTTTTAATTGCCAAGGTCTCCGGGTATAAGGGCATGACCTCCGTGCTAATATAATAATACAGAAATCACTTGTAATAATGTTATCAGAAACTAGGCTTCGTAACGAGGAACAAGTCGAAATTTAAAATTTCACGACCCAGCATTAAGCAGGGGAGGGGGGGAGGGGTGAGTGGCATCTATAAAAATGTTGGCGATTCGCAACACGACTTTATTATTTCTGATGATACAAGCTTAAGAAGAAATTCCCAGCACGTTAGTCAAACCAAATCTGCTTTTGGGTACATACGCTCCATGAGATGCACTTTGTCTAACGGTAAACAAATTGTTATGGTCATTTCAATCAATCAGAAAGCAAAAGACATAATAGATTTTGTCCATGAGGCATTTTTATCATATACAGAAGAGGGTTCAACATTATTGAAGAAACGTTATCATAAACTTCCGCTCATACTTGGCGGCGATTTCAATATTCACTTCGATAAAGATGACGGAATTAGGCGCATTCCGTATAATTTTTGAAAAAAGAACTTAACGACTAGATATTTTTAGCAAGATGAGTTCAACATTTTTTGTGATTGGCCCACACGTAATAAATTGGCCTTGAATACAAATAAGTGTAAAGTTATTTCGTTTAGTGGATCACGATTTTCTTGCTTAGATGTTCCGTATTTTTAATTATAGGTGTTTAAATCAGCAGAGTATGTGATATTCGTAAATTGGCGTTATTTTTTCAAGTAACAACACATTTAGTAAACACATCGATCTTAATAAATAAAAGGAGTTTTGCGATCCTTTCACTTTAAAAACTTTGTATATGTCCCTTACGTTAGGTCAGTTCGTGAATATGCCTGAGTGATATGGAATCTATATTATCAAGTGCACTCTGACAAAATGGAAAGTATCCTAAAGCAATTCTTGATTTATGCTTTACGCCGTTTACCAACTCTGAGTCAGGGATTTGTTTGGGAGCCATGAAAATGACAGGTATGAGAGGACAAACACATGCCACATATACGAGTATCATTAAAATTTTTAATATTTCGCTCAAATCTAAACATCTTCAGAGCGCAGATAACACCATGTTTCATTACGGTTGTTGTGTCATCAGTATGTCTCTTTTATAATGTGACAGTGTTGCTTATGTGGGAATATAAAAGAAGCACATGTTAACTTGTACTAACCTTATCTACAATCATCTAGAAACAAACAGAAAGTAGTGTAACACGCGTTTTCAGGTTTCATTCGGTTAATTAGAATGTCCACGATATCCATTTTTTACCACTGTTATCCTCAGAAAAATTGGGAATAAAACACACTGAAAACCAATGTAGATAATTGAAGAGAAAACTACTAGAATACCTTCAGGATCGTGGTCTCGTAGAGCATGCGGTGGAACATGTGGAGGCTTTTCAAGAAATCTAAAACCAAGCCTGCCATGGATGGGAGCCAGAAAGACCAAGCAGCTCAAAGAAAGGCCAAGTTGGATTTTGTATATTTATTTTTCGTTTTCCGTTGATTATTAACCCTCTAACGTTTGTTAGCTATAAATTAGCAAAACCACTAGCATGCGAAATGGAAACGTAGGTAATCGTAAATAAAAATTAA